>CM053622.1:439353453-439441028 GCA_028646595.1 Phalanger gymnotis
TTTCGAAAAGGGACAGGGTCAAGGGAGAAAATTCAATAAAAGAAGGATAGGTTAGGAAGAAGCAAAATATAGTTAGTCTTTCGCAACATGAGTATTGTGGAAGGGTTATACATAATGATACGCATGTGGCCCATGTTGAATTGCTTGACTTCTTAGGGAGGGTGGATGGGAAGGGAAGAGGAGAGAGAATTGGGAACTCAAGGTTTTAAAAAATAGATGTTCAAAAGTAAAAAAGTTTTTTTTTTCATGCAACTAGAAAATAAGATGCACAGGCAATGCGGCGTAGAGATTTATCTTGCCCTACAAGAAAGAAAGGGAAAGGGGGATGGGAGGGGAGTGGAGTGACGGAGGGGAGGGCTGACTGGGGAACAGGGAAACCAGAGTGTACGCCATCTTGGAGTGGGGGGGGGGGGGGGGAAATGGGGAGAAAATTTGTAATTCAAACTCCTGTGAAAATCAATGCTGAAAAATAAACATATTAAAAAAAATTTTAAAAAAGCAGTTCTATCAATATAAGTGAGGCTTTTTTAAAATTTCATTTAAAAATTTTAAAAATAATTTTGTTTTTATTATTTTAAAAATAATTATGTTTTTGTTTTTATTTTTAATAATATTTTCTCAATTCCATGTAATGACTATTTTTAACATCTAATTTTTTTAAAAAAATATCTGAGTTCCAAATTTTTTCCTCCCTCTCCCACCTCCCCCTTCCCTAAGACAGTAAACAATTTGCTATAGGTTATATATGTGCAATCATGTCAAACATATTTCCATATTAGTCATGTTGTGAATAGGCTTTTAATTTTTGATGATGATAAGTAGGGAGATGGCCTTGCGAGATCTTTTACTCCACTGAAATTTTTAAAATTTAATTTTTATTCATGCCTTTTGTTATTGTACCACATTCTTTTCTGAGCATTTCTCTCTTCCCAGGACCCAAGGAATTATCCCTTGTAACAGAGATTTTAAAAGAAAGAGGGAAAAAAGCAATTCAGCCAAACGATCCTAACATGTCCACCATATACATGCAATATATCCATAATCCCCCCACCTGCATAAAGAAAGGAGAGATGCTCTCCATTGAATTTTTAGATAATAAAAACCATTTACATAGAAGAGCTTTTGAAGTTCTGAAACATTTCTGTGTTTTGTGTTGGGTTCTACCTGGAATCCAAATCTTAAGTTACAATGGAATGGGGCCAGAAGATGATATAACAAATTAAAGATTTCTGACACTTTCTTTTGAGGATCAAAAGATGCTTCATGGAACCATCGGGTTCTCGATCATATAGTTTGACATAATTATTGGCTGAGGGCACAGTCTTTATTTAGATAGTTCTCAGTTAACAGCCTAAGCCTCGAAATGACTGTTTTCAATGAAACCTTCTGTCATAAATTACAGCTCTAGAAGTTACCTAGGAAGGTGATATGTACCATACCTTTAACTTTGCCACATATTAAGTCAAAGCTGCTAAGATTAAACCCAAATGGACAAATATTCATTTGCTCTTAACAGCAAATGTGCATTGTGGCAAATGTGGTTTAGTCTTCAGATCATAGATTATAAAATCTTTCCTCTTCTCAGGTTTGGTCTATAAATGACTAAGTAACGGGTTCTCTCCTTAATGATTCACAAAAAGCTTTATAGCAGAGCCCTATCCTTGAAGAATAAAGAAGTGCTTAGGAGAGAAATTGAAATACAGATTGGCATATATGAATGAGTTCCCATGCGGCAAAAACTCCTCTCCTGTCGGTGCTTAAAAACCATTTTCTACCATCCAGTGGAATCATTTCTGAATGAAAGTAAGGGGTGGCACCACAGGTCATAGAGAAGCCGAAAAGAATGATATATTCTGGAATTTGACTGGGGTAAAAGCTCTCATTCTGATGACTTCGACCAATGCAACTCAACTCAGTTAGCAATATGAAGTGCCCATCTGGCACAAGCCACCATGCTAGGCCATGGGGATGCAAAGGCAAAAACAGATCAATCCTTGCCCTCAAGGAGCCTATATTCAGGAAAGGGAGGTGACATAACATCCATACAGATAAATAATGTGTAATTTGAGGAAGGATTGAGTGCTAAAAATTGGGGAGAATTGGCTAAGGTTTTATGAAAGAGGTCACACTTGAGCTGAGCCAAAAAGAAAGCTAGGAATTTTAAGAGACAAAAGTAAAGAGGACCTAGAAACAGTTTATGGAAAGGTAGAGAGGGAACACATATATAATATCTATAGTGATATCTATCTATAGATTTCTACAGATATATCAATATTCATATAGATATGTAAACATTTATATGTCTATAGACATACCTATAGATATATAAAGAGAGAGTAAGATATATTCACATATATGTATATATTTGTATTTGCTTTTTGTCAGAACATGTTTTCTCTTCCCATAGACTATAAACTTATTGAAGGCAGGTACTGTTAAATTTATGTGTTTTACATCCCTAGTGCCTAAATGCCTAGTACATAGTAAGTACTTAAGAAATGTTTGTGAATTGAGAGTTTGACAGGTTGATTGAAGGTGACCAGGGATGCAGTATTTTCCAGGGAAAGCCAGGTTGCCAAAAAATGGGGGTGGGGGGAAGCATGAGGTGAAAAGAAGAAATGAAGGAGAGTTTTTTTAACAATAGAGCAGGAGTTATAGAGGACACAACAAAATGGGAAATCAGTGAACCATTGGACTGAGGAGGAAAGTACTAGGAGAGGTAGGAAAGGAAAGGCATTTTTGTCTCAGCAGCGGGAGAGTCTGAATCAAAGGATTAAAAGGAAGAAGAGCTCAAAGTTTGCCTACCACAGGACAAGGGCCTCTACTTGCCAGGGTCCTGTAATGACTGAGTATGGCACGGATGTTCAGTGGTAGCACCAGTGTTCAGAACTGGTTACAGGGAAGCTTGGGATATAGAATAGGGAGTATAGGTGGTATGGAGTTCTTTCAGGTTCTTCAGCCTGGGCTAAACTCACACTCAGTACTAGTCACATAGCCTCTCTCCACATAGTGGTAGGGGATGAGGCTCCCCTAAAGAATCTTCTAGGTTGAGTTAGCACTCACCTCTTGGTCTCTGAGTCCACAGAAGCACAAGCCCTTGGGGCATGGAAGTACTCGTTCTGTCTGCTCAGGATCTAAGGTGGTTTGAGATTTTCTTTAATTAAGTTTTATGTTTTTAATGAACAGAAATCTGTTTTATTGCCCTCCCATGTCCACCACATTGGAAAAAGAAGAAAAAAATTCCATGTATAATCAAGCGAAGGAAAAATTTCTCATTGGTTGTTTTCAAAGAAATATGTCTCATTCTACACATACCCTAAGAATAGTACTTATTAAAGTGTGGCTTCGTGGATCATCAAACTGGATGGTATTTGTTCAGACATAACTGAGGGGAAAAAAGCACCCTAGAATGAGTCACCGAAGTCCTACTGGAATCCAATCTCTCTGTCTCTGTCTCTCTCTCTCTGTCTTTCTGTCTCTTTTCTCTGTCTGTCTTTGTCTCTCTTCTTTCTCTCTCTGTCTCTGTCTCTGTCTCTCTGTCTCTGTCTCTGTCTCTCTCTCTCTCTCTCTCTCTCACACACACACACACACACACACACACTTCCTATCCCTTCTCTTTTACACATACATACATGCACACATAGGCACACACACCATCCAAGGTTGGATCGACACGTGGAGTGAGGAAGCAGCTATTCCATGGCCATGTCTGCAATGAACTTCTGTTGTTTCCAAGTTCTTTCTGAATTGGATTTATGGACTTGCTTTCCCCTGAAAAGGCTATACAAACACCAGCAGCTTGATATAAAGCTCTAATCTTTCCTAGCTCCAATCTTACTTATTATCTAGAGAGCTCTTTGGAAAAGACTTACTTTACAAGGTTTTTAAATCTATAAAAATTGAAAGATGAGCTTAACGTGACCCTTTGTTTTTTTTACCGTCCCTTTGTTTTTTTTACCGTTTTCATCACTGCTTAAATCCATTGAAACCTGGATAACTGAGGCAGCTGGTACACAGACACACATACACACATGCACACACACACACACACAGCACTGCCATACAAACTGAAAATTATTCCCCGTTTTGCTATCCAAAAGCTATTTCTGTGGTTGCCCGTGTTCAATATGCCTCAGTGCGGTTATATTCCAGATGCCTAAGTCAGTCTCCTGCTAAAATTAAAAAAATAAACCTGCAATGGGTTAAGGAAGCCTTTGAAGTTAAATGTGGCCAAATTGTTACTTTCCCTTGATAGGCCCCCCAAAAAGAAAACAACTGTGCTTTTTTTTTCTTCATGATGTCAAAACACCTTCCCAACAGCCTTCACAGATACAGATCTGCATTTCTTTTTATTAGATCATCGTTTCCTGTCCCTCCAAACTGAGAATTTTATTGGTACCACTTCAAAATGAAATCATTGCCACAAGAAGATGGAGTAGTGAAAGATTGTGCACACATGCATTTAAAACTATACATATGCCCACCAGCCTGCATTCCCAACAGGCATCACGTCTATAGTACTTTGATCTAAATCAGCTGATGCTATATGAGGCACTTAACTTAGATGTGCATGTCACTATGCAAAGAATCAAATGGTACATGGATGTTCTGAAGACAGGTTCTCTCCTTTTCTCTCCATCTTACATACTCAAGGAAGATAACCCAAAATAAGATTTTGAACTTTTGTGATTGGGCTAGCTGCTTTATATTTGTGGAGATGGAAGCCTATTGCACCCAGGGCAGATAGGATCAGAATGCAGCAAATGCAGTCTTGGAAGGAAGAAAATGAGAGGGATAGTGTGATCCAGGGAGCAGGATTGCATAAAAGACATCCATTGGCAACTAACAGCCTTTTCTCAATATTTTGCCAAACATCCTTCTTCTAACCAGCTTGCTTAATTTCTCCCCACCCCAACACCACATATGTCCACTTTTAATAAGCATACTACTAGAGAAGAAGTGCTGAATGAGTAGTGGATCCTGTTTTGAATCCCAGCTGGCCTATTTACTACTTCTATGACCTTGGACCGTGAGTTCAGGAAAACCTTGAGAAACCAAGACATGCAGAATCCTAACAAACACAACCATCCTGAAGTGCCAGGCTTCCATTTCCATAAGAACCAAGGGCTTTCACCGATGTACCAGACTGGAGATCTCACATAATCCCAAGAATGAATGGTTAGAATAACCCTGTCTCCAGAGCAAAAACTTTGGGGATTAGCACAACATGAACATCTATGAATTTTGAGCCCTGGATACAGCTGTCTCCAAGGTCCTATTAAAGAAATTTTTTCCTCCGTAATGGAGGAAGGAAAAGAAATTTTTTCCTCCATTTATATGGAGGCTTAGGCCACACAGCTGCTATAAATTTCTATAAATTTCCCACTCCAAAGAGAACTCTGAAAATGAGATTCCACCTCTCTAGAGATAAAAAGAAAATGGTGAGTTTGAGAAATTCATCTCAACACTTTCTCTTCCCTCATTCCCACAGTCCAAAGCACTTCGAGAAAAATGGCTGCTACAAGGAATGCCAGCTGGTACTGCTGAAGAGGAAGAAGCTAGAAAGCGACAATCTGAGGAAGATGAGTTCAAAGTTAAAAAACTTGAAGATAATATTCACAGGTATGTTATTTCATGTATGGACTGGACACCTTTTAACCAAAAAACAAATACTTGTGGTCTTTCCCCTCCCCACTTCCTCCTTCCCTTCCTCCTACATCTAATTTTGGCTTCCCTTTTCATAGGACTGTTTCATGCGAAACTGTCAGAGAATGCATGTATTTTTCCATGAAACTGAAGCTTATGTCCTTCAAGAGCAAAAGCTTTTCTTAAACAAGCTGTTTTGAATAGAAAACTTTATTTAACATATCATACACTTCTCTGCCTTGTTAATCAGAGTATATTGAACAGCATTTAACATTTTTTCTGGCCACAATGAATCATCATTATATCATGTTGTGCGATAGTTCAATGATACTTCAGGATTTATTGAAGTAGGCAGGGCTAATTGACCCCAGGCAGCTACACTTTTGGAGTTCCTGACTGGTTTTTTTTTTTTTTATAGATTTTTAGTCAGTCTCCACCATCCTTCTCAAGTTCCTAGTTGTTTATTTGTTGTCATTGTGCCCACCTCTAGGTCAGGAGCTCTGTAAATTTGGTTTTTTTTTTACTATTTTGATAACTGTGTTTCAATATTATTAGTTTCTTTTGTATTTTATATTATACATTCAAAAACAGTATTATGAGAAGGAATAGGCTTCACCAGATTGCCAGAGGGGTCCCTGACAACAAAAAGGTTAAGAAGAATCCTTGTTCTAGAAAATATCATCCTGAAATTACTTCTCAGTTTTTGTTTGCCATTTCCTGTGGGCTGGGAAACAAGATAACCAAAACTGTTGGATTGTTGTTGAATTGGGTCTGACTCTTCATGATTCCATTTGGGGTTTTCTTAGCAGAGATACTGGACTGGTTTGCCATTTCCTTCTCCAGTTCAATTTACAGATGAGGAACTGACCAAACAGGGTTAAGTGACTTGCCCAGGTTCACACAGCTAGTAAGTGTGTGAGTCCAGATTTGAACTCAAGAAGATGAGTCTTCCTCATTCCAGGTCCTGGCACTCTAGCTACTGCACCACCAGAAAGGATGCCAACTTGCTTTGTCCTCACCTGGGAGTTCCCTATACTAATGAAATCAAGCCTCTAATCCCTGCCTCTGTTATAAACATAAATATTTTAATACCATCAAATTTTGCTCTCTATAGCATGGATCCAATTTTTTTAAGATACAGGTTCCCAGGATCATGGCCTATAAATAGCTTCACTGAACTTGTGCATTATTATATGACCATAAATAATATAAACATTTGAGTTTAACCTGTAAACACCCCCACTGCACCTGCTCTATGCTAACTCTCCATGATGTAACCAAAGTTATTGAAAACTTATGAGCTTATGGTTGGCATGTTGCCTTCTTTGTCTGTTTCTCTATAAATCAAGCAAGCACTGGTCAGTGAATGCAGAATGTGAAAGCAGAAAACTGTGCTTGTCTTGACCTGCCACCATCAAGATGAATAATAAGGGGGATGCTGTAGGAGCTGAGCTCCCCCTCCTCCTTCATACCTCCTGATAGTGAGAAGAATAAAGTAAATCAAGCTCTTATGTCTCCACTGCTGTCTTTCTGTCTGCCCTGATCCAGAGTGAACCTGCTAGAGGCTGGAGTTGAGGAGTTCCTGTGTTACAACATATAAATTTAGATTTAATTCAGTGAACATTTCATTTCTTAATTTAAATGCACAATGTTAAAAGTAAATTCAACATAGACCTAGTCTTCAAGGAGCTTATAATCTAATGAGAAAGTTTTCAAAAAATTTAAAAACTTTTTATATATCATGGGCACCTTAGGTAATCTCGTGAAAACTATAGATCCCTTCTCAGGGATTTTTGCTTTTTATAATTAATTTATTTTTAGTTTTCAATATTCACTTTTGTAAGATTTTGAGTTTTAAATTTTCTCCCCTTCCCTTTTCTCCCTTTCCCCAAGACAGCATTCAATCTGATATAGGCTCTACTTATACATTCATATTAAATATATTTTCACATTAGTTGTAATGTAAAGAAGAATTAGAACTAATGGGAGGAACCACAAGAAAGAAGAAACAAAATAAAACAACAAAAGAAAAGGCAAGCAAATAGCATGCTTCCATCTGCATTCAGACTCCAAAGTTCTTTCTCTGGATGTGGATAGCATTTTCCATCATGAGTCTTGGAGTTGTCTTAGATCCTTGCATTGCTGAGAAGAGCCAAGTCTATCAAGGTCAATCATCACACAATGTGGCTGTTACTGGGTACTCTGTTCTCCTGGTTTTGCTCATTTTACTCAGCATCAGTTCATATATCAGACTTTTTCTGAAGTCAGCTTGCTCATCATTTCTTATAGCACAATAGTATTCCATTGCATTCATATACCATAACTTGTTCAGCCATTCCCCTAATTGATGTACATCCATCCCCTCAATCTCCAATTCTTTGCCAATACAAAAAGAGCTGCTATAAATATTTTTGTACATGTGGGTCCTTTTCCCATTTTTATTATCTCTTTGGGATACAGACCTAGAAGCAATATTGCTGGGTGAAAGGGTATGCACAGTTTTATAGCCCGTTGGACATAGTTCCAAATTGCGCTCCAGAATTGTTGGATCAGTTAACAACTCCACCAGCAGTGCAGTAGTGTCCCAATTTTCCCACATTTTCTTCAACATTTATCATTTTCCTGTTTTGTCATGTTAGCCAATCTGATAGGTGTGATGTGGTACCTTAGAGTCATTTTGATTTGCATTTCTACAATAAATGGTGATTTAGAGCATTTTTTCAGAATAATGTTTTTAAATGTATTAGATAGGATCACAGAGGAAATCAATGAAATTTAAATACAGCTACCAAAAGATTAAAAATTTTAAAAACAGTTTCATGGATCAGGTTAAGAAACCCTGATATAACAGGAGAAAAATATTTGTCATCAAATAAAGGTGATAGAAGGGGAGTGAGTTAGAGGCAAAGAACTGAGATATTTGAGTTTGGGGGAGATTACCTTCACCTGCTAAAATCAGAGAAGGTGTCATAGAAAAGTACCACCTGACTTGAATGGAGTACATGGAGATCATGGTAGAAAGGGCAGCTAATATAGCGGGGAAGATGTTTCTGAAGAATTTTAGGACTAAGATCATCCAGATTTTTCTCTTCATTTTCTTTTCTTTATTCACTGATGTGTTGAAAACCAAAGGCATTATACTAATAATTTATATATGTCTTCATTTTTATACTATACATTTATTCTATACCTACTATATATTTTTATACCTCCTAAAAAAGAAGTTGATTTGGAAAAGGATGAAATAGCTTTGGTTTTCAAAGAAAAGAAAGAGGAAAATCATGAGCTTTCCCATAAAAACGTGTGGGTCTTCCATAGATTAAAACAGACTTTAAAAATCTTTTTGTAAGAGAAATTTTTCTAAAGTTTAACTATTTTTTGGTTATTTAAAAAATGAAGCAGAAGAAATTAGAAGCTATACAACCTGTTAACATTTTGCAAGGACTCCTCATCTCTTAAAATATTCTGTAGTTGAGTGTACTCTTCTTGAGGGAAGGAAAGTTTTCGTTTTTGTTCCCAGGATCCAACACAATGCTTTGTAAAGATTAGCAAATTAATCAATAAATGAAATAAAAATAAATTAGCAAATTGATTAATAAATGCTTGCTAAATTCATTAATTATGGGGGAAGTAAAGTCTAGGATTAGGGGACCACTTGGGCAAAAACATGGAGATGAGGAAAAGGCAATCAGCCAACAAGCATTTATTAAATACCTACTGTGTTCTAGATGGCACAGTAGATAGAGAGCTGGCCATGGGGTCAGGAGGACCTGAGTTCAAATCTGGCCTCAGACACTAGCTGTGTGACCTTGGACAAGTCATAGCCTCTGTTTGCCTTAATCCACTAGAGAAGGAAATGGCAAAGCACTCCAGTATCTTTGCCAAGAAAGCCCTATGGACAGTATTGGCGTGCTCTGGTCTACAGGGTCACAAAGAGTCAGACACAACTGAAGAGCAGTGTGTCATAGTATTCTCTGAGAGCACAAGGACAAAATTAGATAGTCCCTGCTCTCAGGGAGCTCACCTTCTATCTGAGGGCTAGAAAAGAACTGGGAATGGAGAGAAGTCTAGTTTGGCTATAGCTACAGAGGCTGGACAGGTAGAATTAATCCAGATTGTGGATTCCTTACATGTCAGAATCAGAAGTTTATATTTTATTTGGTGGATGATGAAGAGCTACTAAAGGTCTGTAAGTAATGGGGAGGAGATACTATCAAAGTAGAGGAGTAGGAAACTGATTAGGCAAGCATTGTGAAGGAGGGATTTAATAAGGACTGAAGACCAATTAGTAGGTTACTCCAGTAATCAAGGCAAGAAGAGATCAGGATTTGGATTGATATGGGTGCAGTGGGAGTTTAAAAGAAGAGCTAGATATAAGAGATATCTCAGAGGCAGAATTAATAGGTCTTATCAGCTAATTGGATATGTGGAAAGGGAAAGAACTTAAATCAACTCAAGGATACAAGCCTTGGTGATGGGAAGGATAGTGATGTAATCAAAAGATAGAAAAGTTAAGAAGAGGGGCTCATTTGGAGTGAATGGAAGATCAGGAGTTGAGTTTTGAACATGTAAGCGAGGTGCTAGTGGATATCTAGGTGGCCATTGAAAATACAGATCAGGAAGTGTGGGGCAAAATTGGGAGTGGAGAAGAAGATTGGAAAGTTTCCACAAAGGTCATAGTTAAAGCCATGGGAGTAGGTGAAATAACTATGGAGGAGAATGTGAAGAGAAAAAAGGCCCAGGACAAGAGAAAGATGAGAAACCAGTCAAGGACATAAAGGAGTAGTTTGACATCTAGTGAGCAGGAATATGGTATTATGGAAGAAAACGTGGAAGGGAGACAAGGTTGAGAAGGAGCAGGGAATAATAGGCCACTATATCACATGCTTCAAAGTGATCAAGGAGGATGAAGACTCCAAAAAGGCAAACAGATTGAGTGAGGAAGAGACTATCTAGACTCTTAACAGAATTTTGGAACAACCACTGTACCAGAAATGTCCTGAATTGAAAAACCAACCTCCTATCACCTGAAAGATACCAAGAAGCACACAAGAAAACTGTTGTGTTTTGATAATCTTAAAAGACAACTAGAAAGAGAGAAGAAGAGGAATGTACTAGGGAAAGAAAAGAGAGAGGAAGGATGGGGAAAAATTATCTCACAGTGCACAGGAGGAAGAGGTGGGACTAATGGCTCACACTTGAACCTCATTCTCATCATGACTGGTCAAAGGAGGGAAGAATTTGCACAGATACATAATTGGATACAGAAATACATTTCACTCAACATGGAAACAAGAGGGAAAGGGGAGAAGGGAAAAGGAAGAATAAGGGAGAGGATAGCTTAAGGGAAAGATAAGTCCTAAGCAAAACAAGCTCTGAGGATGTACAAAAATATCATGGCAGCTCTTTTTCCAGTGGCAAAGAATAGGAAACTATAGGTGGCCCTCATCAGTTGGGGAATGATTGAACGAGTTATATGAATGTGATGGAATACTACTGTGCTATGAGAAATAGTGAAGGAGATAATTTCAGACAAACCTGGAAAGAATTCTATGAACTAATGAAGAATGAAGTGAACAGATTGAAGAGAGCAGTGTGTGTTGTAACGACTAACTTTGAAAGACTTAGAAACTCTCATCAGTGCAATGACTGTCCATAACTCTAGAGGACTCAGGATGAAACATACCTCCTGATAGAGAGATGAAAGACTCAGAGTGCATATGGAGACATATTTTTTTGGAAATGGTCAGTATAGGAATTTGTTTTGCTAATCTATACATGTTTATAATAATTTTTTTTTCTTCTCAGTTGGGGAGTAGAGGGATGAGGAAGGAGCAAAGGCAGATTTTTATTGATTAAAAATGTTTAAAGTAAATATTTTATAAATATTTTGTTTTTAAAACATACTGTTCATAATTAACACTTTATAAAAATAAAATTTTGTAAAGAAAGAAAGAAAGAACATTAGTCTGGGAGTCATGGGATGGGGTTCTTCTTGCACTTTTGGTTCTGCCACCTGTGAAACCTTGGACAAATCTTTTATTCTCTCATAGCTTTAGTTTCCTCCTCTATAAAATGAAGAGGTTAGACTAGGGGGTCTTTAAGGCCCTTTCTGGCTCTAACATTTCTTAACTTAGGTTTTGATCTCTATTAAGGTACAAATTTTCTTGGGAGGACTAGAATACTGTACTTTTATTAATTTATTTTATCAGCGTGTATTACTGTGAAAACAGGTTTTGATAAGAGGAAGAAATACAGCATGAGATTTTAAGGGGTAGCACTAAAGGGGGAAAAGGACCTGAAACAGTGAGGCCAGGAACACCAAGGACAATGGCCCAGTGCCTGATTTTTCCCTAGACTCCTGGCCCAGCCTCATATAATAGATCTTAGGGCAACCTTGTCAAGCAACACCTGTTTTCAGAAAACCCAAATGAAGAAAAACAAAGTACAAATTTCTAAGAGAGAAAGCCAGTCCCTTCAACAGTGTAGAATAGCAAATCAAGCTTATGAAAATGGAAGCCTCTAGGGTTATAGAAGAAAAACTTAGAAGCCCAGAAGATGAACCTTAAAATATCTGGTTTGTTGAAATTTATGTGTTTCATTTTTTTCTGATTGGCAGCCCAGCTTACCACTTACCATCTGCCAAAATCTTAGAGGGAGCGGTACAAGTTAAGGATTACTAGAAACATTTACAAGAAAAGAGAGGAAAGTCAGCTCTATGCAATAACTTCAAAGGAAATTTGCCTTCAGGTCCCACTTAAAGTGGCTTATCTTTGTTGTTGTGGTGAGAGCCGGATGTCTGTGACATTGGCCACCCTTTTCATTTTCTTCACAAATTCTTTCCAGAAACATAGACAGAATTCCTCCCTCTGTATTTTGCATTTTGTTAGGCTCCTTGTGGAGAAGATATGGGGTCTCTAGTACTCCTTGGCAAAATACTATGCTATAAAAGTCTATTCTATTTCCCATTCAATTAAATACCATATTGGTCTGAAAATAAGCATGCCTCCTCTCCAAAAAACTATCTCCTGCTCTTCTAAAATCCAGTCTCTTTGAACAGAAAAAGTACACATGTACATACACACAGAGGCACACACTGAAAATCATTATTCAGAATTACCATTTTAAAGAAATACTTGACTTGTAGAGTAAGTAAGAAGAGTAAAAGTCCACATGGTTTAGAGAATAGATAGCCAGCCCAGAATACCAGGATTCAAGACCCACTTCTTACATATACTGGACTTCGTGTCCATGGACAAGGGACTGAATTTCTGAGTGCCCTTGGGCAACTTTCTAAGATCTTAATAATAATAATAACAGCTAGCATTTCTGTAGCACTTTAAGGTTTGCCAAATGCCTTGATATATTATTTCATTTTATCGTCATCACTAACATTTATATAGCGCTTACTATGGGCTGCATTGTGCTATGTGCTTTGCAATTACTCTCATTTGATACTTGGTACTATCACTACCCTCATTCTACAGATAAGATAACTGGAGCAAACATCAGTTATGAGACATTGCCTGAATTGATAGAACTTCCTCACCTGAGAGTTCCCTGTTTTGATGAAATCATAGGTCTGGTCTTTATGTGCATGTTTTCTCTCCAATTCATTACCACATGAGCTTTTTCAGAGCAGACTGGTTTTGCCTTTCTTTGTATCCCCCATGCTTGGTACATGGCAAGAACTTGTTTAATGATTGATTATCCCCATTTAGGTGATATTTATCCTTTTAAAAATAAGCCTGTGCCACATACAACATACAAAGCAGCCTTGTAAGTTCATGGAAACCCAGAAAAGTGGGGAAATTTAGAACAGCAAACGGGGGAAATTGGACAAAATATGAAGGAAAAATATTTTTAAAATAAAAAACTAAATTTCTACACATTTAACCTTATACAACCACCAAATGAATGTAAATAATTTTAAAATTCATTCAATACAGCTTTATGGAATGTGCAGTGTCTGTTGGCTTCCACTAGGTTTTAGACTGGAGCCCTGGCTACCATTAAGGAAGTAGTGGTGTTTTCAGTTTCCCCAGTCCTGCCATCATTCCCCACGACTTTGGTCAAACTTGTGTAGTTAGCCCTTCCCACACTGTGACTTTCCCCATTGCCATTTCAGTATATCTCGGGTCAGTATAAGAAATTAAATGGGAATTTGGGGGGAGTTTTGCAGAAGCCACAGATGTCACAACTCAGAAATGCATAAATATGTGTATATGATATTGTATAACATCACCCCAAATTTTACAGTAAGGTACTATAAATACCACATAAAAGAAAAATATCAGACTTCTTCTGTGGTACGAAGGGAGGGCCAAAACATTTTATTTGGATTTTCCAAATGGCAGGGATGCCCCTACCCTTTAACATGTGGAAGGGATAACTATACCTCTTTGTTAATGTGATGTTTTATTCTGACATCACAATAACGTGAACACTTGTGCTCACATTATTATATAGCTTTTGTCCTGTCCCGAAGTTTAGTACTGAAAACGTGAAGGCTAATATTCCCCCTCTGTGGTTTCCTGGCGTATTCTTTTTGGTCTCCGATATCACCTTGAGTTGTGGCAGCTGCCCTGTTTTGGCCCTGCCCTATTATACCTGCCTTTGCTGTTGCACTGGTATGGCATGAGTTTCCTGTCTTTTGAGGCTTTAGCCACCTTCTTTAGAAGTCTGACAATCTCCAAGTTAGAACAGTTTCCCAGGACATCCAGTAGAAGAATCCCGGGGATTTTTACTGGCTAGCAGGCAATATCTCCAGAATCCTGTTTCTCTCTGATTTCCACATATTCATACTTTATTCAGGCACTATGATATGATATTATTCTCGTATAAATTTTTTGTTTGGATTTTAAAATAATAAAAAATATTTTTTATATTTAAAATAAAATAATGTATACTTAGAAATTTTTTTCTGCCATCCCCTAATCAGTGTGCTTTGATATTTTTTTGCTACCACAAAAAGTGCTGTTATTAATATTTTGGTATGGATGTGACCTTTTTCTCTTTGACCACCTTGTGAGTGATATCCTGGGCTAGGCCTGATTCAGGCATATCCAGTGGTTCAGGTTCAGGATTAGAACAAAATGAGATGTTCACAAACCATCTAACACTTTACAAAGAAGTTTATATAACAATAACATAGGAAGTGTTTAGGTTGATACAGTTTCACTCATCTCCATATAGAAAATGCATGGTACAAAGGATGTATTGGATCAAAAGAGTGTTTTAGCTTGCATAGCAAGCCAAACATCCATCAAGTCTGAGAGTCAGTGACTCTTTTTGTGCTGGCCTTTTTATCCCTTATCCCTTGACTGGGAAGTCTTATCAAGAGACCAACCCCAGTTCCCTGGACCAGTGAAGTCTCAGGGACAACTGTTCTTCTAGTTGTGAAAAAAACTAGCCCGGTTTATAAGACAGGGTCTTAGGAAAAACTACACCAACCTATGTGGATAGGGTGGATAGGGCCTTAGTTATTTATCATTTAGGAAGTGCTTACCTTGTGCCAGGTATTGTGGTAAGCACTGGGGATACAAAAGCAGAAAATATCACTCGGTCTCTAGAAGCCCAACAGTTTAATGGGGAAATAGCATGTATGCAATTATTTATATACAAGATATATACAGAATAAATTGGAGATAATCAACAGAGGAAAGACACTAGCATTAAGAGGGATAGGTAAAGACCTCTTATAGAAGGTCAGATTTGAAGTGGTACTTGAAACTTCCTTCAAGGGAAGGCAGGAGGTAGAGGTGAGAAGGAAGAGAATTCTAGGTATGGGGGACATCCAGTTGAAAGTGGAGTATCTTGGGTCAGATGTGGAATAGGAAAGCCTGAGAAAATAGGCAAAAGCCCAGAAAATACTGTCAGTGATGCTGCCATCAATGACCTTGTGGCACAATGCCATCAATACTGCTGAGGCTTTGATGTGTAGTAAGGCACTTTGGCCTTAAGCTTTAGCTTTTTAGCAAAGCTTATTGCACAAGACTCTCTAGGGACACAAACCACAACACAAACATGGTCACAAAGGGAAAGTCCTTCAGGTAACCAGATTTGAAAACTGTCCTCCTACTACAGGCTCTTCCCATCTCTTGCCCTCTCTGTGCAGTCTTTTCTATACCATTACACCAATTTAAGAACACCAACCCAAAAGCCTAGGTTAACTGTTTTTATGAGCTGGGGATAACAAAAAGCATCAGAGAAAGAGAGACATTTTTGTCCTTATCACAGCATTGGTAACAGCTGCTACCTTCTGTCCCAAAGATACATTTTCCTGCCTCCCCGATTTTGGTAAAAGTGGAATGCCTTATAGGCAAAAGATTTGGGTTTAAGTTATCTATTTATCATTTACTAGGGCAAATGTGAACCAGGACAAGTCACTTCTTTTTTTATGAGGCTTAAATACTTCATTATAAAATGACAGTGATAATATTTCCATCACCCAGAGTTGTTGTGAAGATTGAGATAAAATGCTATATAAATATTGTGATTTTGCTTCACCTTGCCTCTATTTGTTCTACTCCTGAATTGGCTATTTAAGGCCTTAACTCCAATCAACAGAATCTTTCTGCCGTTACCCAAGAAGACACAAAGTCATTTCAATCCAATTTGCTGCAGTATTGAACTAACCATGGCTTTTGTTCTCCATTCAAGCAACTGTATGAAAATGATGCTTCAAAGTCTCATTACAAACCTTAGCATGCTGCAATGAAAATAACTCACTGTTGAGTCTTAGGACCAAAGCAAACTGTGCGTAGGACTGTCTAAAGAGTATTTTCAGACTTCATAACTTTAATCAATGCAGCAACCAACCACCACTCACCAATGGTGAAGCGTGCTCCTCGCTGATGGGCCCAAGTTGCAGATTAACAGTTTTGGACACAGCTAATATGGGAATTTATTTTGATTGACTACCCATATTTATTACAATGGTTTTCTTTTTCCTTTTTTTAAAAAAATTTAGGCGAGGTGGGAAAGAGTGGGGCCTAGGGATAGCATTGTCTCTCCCTTCTCCAAAAAAAAAAGAAAAGAAAAAGAGGGAAATATTTTATAAAAAATGCACAAAAAAGAACATAAGGAAGGCCTAAAGAAAAGAGAGGCAATCAAGAGAGCTTTGAAAATTTCATGGCAGTGTAGTTTTAAGCCATTAAAGCTTAGGGCATGCTTTCCTGAGTCCATGTCTCATACCATTTCTCTCTGCTTAGATGATTCACTCTGCCCCTCACTCCCCTTTCTTTTCTGCTTTTGGAAACTCTACTTCCTATCCTTCAAAATGTAGGTCAGATGCCACCTCTTCCATGAAGCCTTCATTGATTTCCCCCCGCAACCCACCTACATTTCTTTACTCTGACCTGTAAGACTTTTTATCTCTGTGCTCCTATCATATTCAAGTTTACTGTATAATTATTGTATAGGATTGGATAGATAATGTTGGATACTTTGGTATATGTCATTCCACCCACCCCATCAGCTAGAGCCAGCACGATACAGGGGAAAGAATGCTGGACTTATAGTAAGAAAAATCCTGAATTCAAGTCCCATTATACAGCTGTGTGACCATAGACAAGTCACCTAACCTCTCCAAACCTCAGTTTTCTTATCTGCGTAATGGGCCTAATAACAGATTGTCATAGGATAAAATGAGATAGTGTCAACACAGGGCCTTGTAAATGTCTGACACCACTTTCGAATTCAGGTCTTCCTGACTCCAGACCCAGCATTCTATTTACCACTGACAATTTTTGCTCCACTTCTGGAATTCAAATTATTAGTAGTAACATACTTCACTCTACTTACTTCCATTCTGCATATTTTCATTGCAATTTGGGCTATTTGAAATTGTAATTCTTCTGAGATTGTGGTGTTCACAATCACATAATATTGCCAGGGGAATATTGTTATCAAAAAGATTAGCTTCTAGCAGCAAATGAGATCACTGAAAGCACTGTTACTTCCCAAATGAGATCAACCACAACTCCTTTTTCTACTTAATTCTAGGCCCACCTCATTACCATAGTAGCCTATATCTAACATACATATAAATATAATAATATTAAAGGTTGCCCCCATCTAGCACCATGTTGTAATCTGGGCGATATATATTTTTTCATCCACTTTATTTACTCAGTCTAAATGGTTAAGGGAAACTCGTATTACTGTAGATTTACAGTTTTCATAGGATCACATATGTAGAGCCAAAAGAAAACTTAAAGGTCACTTAATCTAATCCCAGTATTTTGCAAATAAGGAAACTGAGGCCTAGAAATTTGAAGTGATTTGATCCAGTTCTGGAGTTTGATAGATAATGTATCATTATCTGCAGATGGAGTCATTTAGAGACACTATAACAATAAACATTTATTTTGTTTGGCCTTAAACAGCTCATCCTCCCTTGGTAAACATCTTTGGTGAACATGCTTCTTCCTGTTTAATACCTTGCTTGATATCATTAGTCAAAAGAACATTACACAAAGTAATCTCTGTAACCATTCAATCCAAATCACTTATTAAGAACCTACTATATGCCAGGCATTCTGGTGGGCACTGGAGACGAAGAGAGAAAACAATGCCCTCAACATGCTTACGTTATTTACCTTTGTCATAGCATTCTATATAATTCTGACATATGATTGAAAAACACCTTGCTCCGAGGTAAACCTTCAAGTCTTCATTTTGTTCTGCTAAATTAAATGGTTTTTTTTTCAGCCAATCAACATATATTTACATACTATGCGCCAAACATTATGCTAAGCACTGGAGAGAGAAACCCGAAAGTGAGTTAGTGTGGTGGATCAGATTTATAATTTGGTGATGATAAATTAGGCCATCTTTTATCTCGATTCTTACCTAGTCCTTAGTGGCTGAATGGGTGTGGCCTCAGACAAACTGAGACCAAGGCCAAGTTCATCCACTGCATCCCAGGTCATCACCAGTTGTCTTGACTTTTGTCTTGCCACTGGACTTAAAGACTCTGGAGGAGAGAGTGAGGCTGATGACCTTGTACAGCTCTCTTAATCCACTCATAGATCAAGACGTCACCCTTGTGACATCACCGGTTCACTTCAAGAATGAAAGACAAACGACAACACCACAGTGTTGTCGTAAGTGTGGTGTCGTAAGTGTGGTGTAAGTGTCGACAGTGTGGTAAGGGAAAGATGAAATGACTGAGGAAACAAGGGTTCAAGCCTGTGTGACAGGCCCTGTGCTGAGCTCTGGAGATAGAAATAAGAAAAATGGAAGGTGGCTTTTCCTTACAGTCTCTACTAGGGGATGACAGTACATAAAAGGAGGCTGGAAAGGGGGCAAGAGGGTTCCCCAGGGGGCATGGTGGATGACGGTAGAATTAAAACAAAGAGTACCCAGTGGCAAATAGAGAGATGGCAAGCATTTTGAGCCCTCCAAAAAGGGAGGCCATGAGGCTATTATCTTTATCTTTTCTTCTAATTTGGTGGGGTGTTTTGTTTGGGGATTTTTGTTTGTTTATTTTCCCATTTGCCCTGATCAGTCAGTGAACTAATTGCACACAAATAGCTTATCCAAAATGACAGCTGTGTCTACAATCACAGAGTCACTGCATTTGAGATTTGGAAAGGATGTAAGTGATCATCTAATCCAACCCATACAAACCATCAGCTACTTCCTCTTTGTTAAGATAGAGTCAGTTTCATTTTTATTAGACTTTCAGTTTCCTGATAAATGTTTATCACATCCACGTCGGAGATTGTCAACCCCTCAGATGAGTGTGTCTCAGGAATCTGCCAATTAGCAAATCCTGACCAGATATTGGGCAGCTAAGCAGCACAGTAGATAGAGTGCTGGGCCTGGGGTCAGGAAGACTCATCTTCATGAGTTCAAATCTGGTTGCAGACACTTAGTAGCTATGTGACCTTGGACAAGTCATTTAACCCTGTTTGCCTCAGTTTTCTCATCTGTAAAATGAGCTGGGGAAAAAAAGTCAAAGCATTCCAGTATCTTTGCCAAGAAACGTAGTCATGAAGAGTCAGACATGACTGAAAATAACAGAACTTGAATAGCCAGATATCACAGACTGGTTTTCTTTCCTTTGTTACCTGAAAAGCCTGGTTCATAACCTCAGCTTGCTCCCATAACCCAGAGACAGATAAGACAGTACTTGTTTTCCCTAATACAGACACACATAATCAGACTCCTGAAGCTGAGTTGTATGGAAGGAAATTCCAGGGAGTAGCTCTAATTCACAGACAAGAGAATGGAAAAGGACTGCTGTGACTTCATTAAGTTCCCCAATTCATGGTGTGATCCTAACCTACCAGCTTCTGCCACTTGGGTGCTATATGCATGCTCTGACTTCTCCATAGCTAGTTGAACCTATCTCAATATTATTAATAGAAGTCAGCCTTCTGACATTGCCTTATATATCCCTACTGTTGGTTAGTAGTGGTGTTGAGAAAGGTTTGGAAGCAGCTGCTCCCAGTGGCTGGCTGAGTCACTCATTGATGCACCTGGGCCCTGCCATCCTGCCTCCGGTGTGATTATGTCATCATAGGTTATGTTCTGCTAACTAGTTCTATGACTTCAATGAAGGCAATACTCTTTTAAGCCTCGGTGTCCTGTAGCCTTCTTTTCCCTTTCTTCCCTTATCTATAAAACAAGAGCTTAACTAAAAAGTCTCTAACATCCCTTTTAGCTATAATTTTTTATGATTTTAGTAAAATCCTGACAGAATTCAACTATATGGCCTATTCCTAGACCCTGTGTTTTAAAAGGGGTGGTATAGTGAAAAGAACACTGAACTTGGAGTTAGGAAGACCTGAGTTCAGATGTGACCTTCAAACTTGGGCAAGTCACTTAAGGCTAAATTTTCTTATTTCCAAAAGGGGAAAGTAATAGCACCTATCTTCCATGGCTCGATCAAATGAGATAATATTTATAATGTGCTTATCTTGATGCCTAGCACATAGTAGGCACTTAATAAGTGACTGTTTCCTTCTTCCCATAATCCTAAAAACATTCAGCAATATCGGTGCTAAATGGAATTCATGTTCTTGTGATGATAGGACAGCTAGAGAAATCTTAATATAATGCCTTTTAAGTCATTTCTGTTTGTTTCTCTTGGATCTTATAACCAAAACACAAAAGGCAGTTGGATTTAATAAATCATTATTACATATTACTCCAACAGAGTGGTCGAGCATTCAGCACACATACAAAGTGAGTTTTAGACCAGCATACTTAGTTTAACAGTGGGATTTGTGGTGAAAGCTGTGGTGGAAATTCACAAGAAAGAATCTCTGGTCCCTTCCAGCTCTGGTCAATGTTTTATCTGTGTTCACTTGTTTCAGTCGTATCTGACTCTTTGTGACTCCATTTGGGGTTCTCTTGGAAAAGATACTGGAGTGTTTTGCCATTTCCTTCTCCAGCTCATTTTACAGATGAGGAACTGAGGCAAACAAGGTTAAATGACTTGCCCAGAGTCACACAGCTAGTAAGTGTCTGATGCCAGATTTGAACTCAGGAAGATGGGTCTTCCTGATTCCAAGCCCAGTGTGCTATCTACTATGCTCCAGCTCTGGTACTGGTTGATTAATAAAGTAAATTATTGTTTCATTTTTATCCATTTCCACATTCTGCAGCCTGTGTACATGTCTTTATGTGTTTGCAATTGTCCATCATTCTTCTCTGTAAGATTTTTACAGATTAGTTTATATTTTAACTTGGTCTTTCCTTTGGCAGCCATCTCTCTGTATTTGGCAAGGCAGTCAAATGTTTGCCGACCAAGGTGACTTCTGAACTCTTTTGGCCTCCTTATTGTGGCAATAAGTTTACATTGGTTTGACTTTTGGACAAAGTAATTATAGTCCATGTCAAGATCCTATCTGTTGTCCATTTCCCATTCGGTAATTGGTTTTAATAATTCATTGACCACTTTCATTGGCTTTTCCATAATCACTAATCTCAGCTAGCCATCTGAAAAATGCCTGTTGTTGATCTTGGGCCATAAAAGGAAATGAACAAAAGAATGTGGATGATGCATAAGCACAAATCTATCACAAACCAACATTAATTAGAAGGAAAAACTCAAATTATAAGATCATCATGCATGAAGAACAGCAGTTAATTAAGATCTTATTAAGAAAATTCTTGACAATAGCATTGAGAAAACTGATGATATACAAAAAAAAATAGAAAAAAGAACTTTGTCTGTGCTTCTAACTTAGTGTGAATCATGTGTCGCAGCCTTAAAGAAAGTAAAAATACTTTGGAAAATGCCACTCTTAAGGCCAGGAAGAATCGCAGACAAGCAGAACAACTTTGAAAGTTGCATATTAAATTTTAAAATCATCATAACTAGCATTTATATAGCACCTTAAGGATTGCAAAACACTTTGTATATGTTATCGCATGTGATCTTTTACAGATAAGGAAATGGAGACTGAGGTAGTGATCCTTGCCCTGGGGTCACAGATCTAGTCAGTGTCTGTGCCAGGATTTGAACTCAGATCTTCCAGACCCCAAGTCTAACACTCTGTCACTTAGAAAATCAAGCTGTACATAATAGATTCACAATTTCACATACAACCCTCTCTGTTAATGTATATAAACATAACCATTTAAAGTAGAATATACATTAGTGACTCCCAGCTCTAAGGTTCCTAGGAGGAAGGGGAGGAGATTATCATAGAGCTATTACAAGAGGTCCTGCATCCCTACATATAACAACTACCGTGATTTTCATCTTCACTCGGCATCGACAAAAGTTGCAGCACAAATAATGACTTTTAAAATGACTTTTTAAAAATGAACAGTTCAATTATTAGACTTGGAGTCAGGAAGACCCGGATTTTAATATACCTCTGACGTCTACAACGTGTGTGACTGTGGACGTGTCTCTGTACTTCTCAGAGATTTGTTTCCTTATCTGCAAAATGAGAGAAAGAAAGGAAGCAATCATTTCTTTTCTTTTTTCTGCCTACTATGCGTCAGACCCTTTTAAAAGAATTCTTGCAAATACCATCTCGTTTCATCCTCTTAACAACCTTGGAAGATAAGTGTTATCATTACTCCTGTTTTATAGTAGGTGAAATTTAGGCACACCAAGTACTCGTCCAAGGTTGCACAGCTAGGAAATATCTGAGGCTGGATTTGAAATCTCTTCTGTCTGACTCCAGGCCCAGCACTCTCTCAGCTGGGTCAGCTACATCTTCAATTGTTTTTCGGGTCCGATTCTTTGTGACGCCATTTGGGGTTTTCTTAGCAAAGATCCTGCAGTGGTTTCTCACTTCCTTCTCCAGGTCATTTTACAGATGAGGAAACTGAGGCAAACAGGATTAAGTGACTTGTTTAGGGTCACACGCTTCTAAGTGTCTCTCCTGAGTCTTTCTGACTCTCGGTCCAGTGCTCTCTCCATGTACCACCTAGATGCCCACTTGTCACATGGTTGGTTTTTTTGGTTGTCCTTTGTGCTCGAAGAGGACCAAAATGACCTCACTATGTTGGGTTCAAGATAAAGTGCATCTGACTTTGGCTGAGCAGAGGAATATGAGTTCAGAAGGCTCTACCATGAATCAGGCACAAATAGTTCATATGAACATTTCGGTGGGGGAGGAGATGTCTCTAAATTTATGTATCTCAGCTGACACATAGTGGGGCCCTTAATAAGTGTTTGTTGACTGATTATGATAGTTCATCCTTATATTCACATCAAATGCCACCCACAAACACCTAACTTCACAGGGTTGTAGTTTTGAGGATCAAATAATATAACATACATAAAGCACTTTTCAGATTTTAAAGCACAATGTATATATTAGCTATTATTTCCTCACTCAGCAGATACTAATCATACAACTCCTACTGTAATGGCAAGCAAAGTGGGACTTTTTGCTGTTTTTTTCTTTTGGAGTGCTCAGCACTAAGGCCATCGAGTGCCTTTGATTGAGTCTTTGATCGAATCAAGAGTCTTTGATGACCTGCCTAAGTCACGTGAGTTTGAGTCACATGGTTGTGATGCCCTTTGACACTGAAGAAGCGTATATGTACTAGGAGGTTAGCATTTTGCTTTGGGGCTCACTCATTGGAAGAGCGTTCCTGTGATTTTGCCAGACAAGACTCTGGGTAGCTGTCAAGGAGCCCCCCAGCTTTGAAAACTCAGATGTTGGTGCTTCTCTCTCCCTCTGGTAACTGTGTATGTATTGCTATGGACAGAGCGTCAGAAGCCCTATCTGCTGATTTGTGTTATTTGTTCTGTTTATATAATTTCCGTTTGTGTTTTCTCTGAAGTTCAGGGTGCTGACTTTTTCCCCTGAACTAAGTGAATGATATATGTATGTTTAATTAAAGTGATATTGTAAGCCCCTTAAAGTTGCTTTCCTAGAAAAGCAGATGAAAGAACCTGTGCTAGCAACCCTCCTGTGTGCTGGTGTGGTTGATCTTACACCTCCACAGCAGCGTTGTTGTTACACCTACCAAGTCGGGAGCTACTAACGTAGGTTAAAGTTCCTCTGTTCTTGTTTTTCTCTCTGCGAGAGATCAGCCATCAAACTAATTTTTCTTTTGAACTTGATTAAAAACAGTCTAATTCAACCCATGTAAATAAGGAAGAAGCTAAGGAAAATTTCAGGTTTACAGAAATCTCTCCCCCGCTCAAGGATCTGAAGCCAGAATGAAAAGATTTGTGGCCTGAAAATATATCAGAAAGGATGAAGAGGGAGAATGAAGCTGATTTAGTGCCATGTACAATTAGATTCTTATTCATTCTGATGTATTTTCCGTGTATAATATGTGCACATACCAAACAATTAGGTCATTTTCCTGGCTCTCTCTAGTGGCCAGAAGGAAAATTGGCCTTGCTGAACACATAAATTCCAAATTGACAGAATCAAAATTTACACACATTTTTGTTCAATTTTAACATTTTTTTTCAATTACCTTGGAAAAAGCAAGAAGAGATCTTCACCTTCTTGGGTTGATTTTAAGATGTTATATCTCTTCTACATCATTTGTCTGTCACATGTTTGAGTAATGGGAACATTCTAGGTGAGTTGCAAGTCCAACTCATGACTGTCTGAGTCTGCTTGACTCCTTGCCCTGGGGTTTGCCTTCTGATTTTCTCATCTTGAGTTCCCCATGAGATTTCTATCAGGTTTCATTCAGGCTTCTAAGGTTATGTCAGTCAGTCAGGAAACATTTATTAAGTACCTACCATGTGCCAGGTAATGTGCTAAGCCCTGGGGATACAAAGAAAGGAAAAGACACCATTCCCAACCAACTACATTATAATGGGAGAGATAATAAGGAAACAACTGCTGTATATACAAACAAGCCATATGTAGGATAAATCTGAAATAATCAACAGAGGGAAGGCGCTAACATTAATGTGGGAAAGGTGCCAAATGTAAGACAACATTCCAGATATGGAGGGCAGCCAGTAAAAATGCCAGGAGTCAAGAAATAGAATGTCTCGTTCAAGGAACAGCAAAGAGGCCAGTGTCACTGGATCAAACACTGCATGGAGGTGTGGGTGGCATATAAGTATAAGGCTTTTATTTATAAAACCTTGACAGAAAATACTGGAATTTTTTGCACAGGGAGGAGGGAGAAAAGCATTGAGATTCCACATGTTGACTGATTCAGGCCCAGAACTGATTGTACATTCTGAATAAAAATCAGTACTGAAATAGGGCATAGTAAGTGCTCACTGAATTACATTTTCACAAGTGCTAATTCAACCGGCATCTTTCAAAGAATTCCTAAGATGGAGGCATGACTATCAATTATTGTGCCTGGCTGAAGACACCCAGTTGATCTAGTTATTGGGAAAATGGAATTGGATAAAGCTGGGCTATTAGCCGCAGCTGTGTTATAGAATTTAAATTCAGGGTTCACTTCACTTTCAGTGTTGTAAGGATACTTGAATTGGAAAATTAGACAGTATCCTTAACTCTTAACACTCTCCCATACTGGTGGATCTTGGGGCAAAGGGTAACTTGAATGAGTTATGTCAGAAGCATTTGATACAGTTTTCTTTATTACTGAGTATGCAGGTTATAGAATAAATGAGTAGCTGTATGCTCTAAGCCCAGTGTGATGTAATAGGTAGAGGACTGGGCTTACCATCAAGAAGGCTTGGGTCCAAAGCCCACATCTGCCACTGTGTAGTTTGGTGATGATGTGGCAAGTCACTTAAGCTCTCTCACTCCCTATCTGTAAAATAAGAGATTTGGTCTAGATTGCTTCTGAGGTTCTTTCTAGCTCAAGAAAAATGATCATTTTCCCATAATTCTACATTCACCAGTTCTTTGAGTTATTGTTATACATTCATTTTTCAGTCATGTCTGACTCTTCATGACCCCATTTGGAGTTTTCTTGGCAAAGATACTGGTTTGCCATTTCCTTCTCCAGCTTACTTTACAGACAAGGAAACTGAGGTAAACAGAGTTAAGTGACTTGTCCAGAGTCACACAGCTAGAAGCGTGGGAAGCCGGATTTGAACTCAGGAAGGGGCATCTTCCTGAGTCCAGGCCCGGCCTTCCATCCACTGTGCCAGTTCTTTCGATGACCTACTTTAAACCAAACACTACCCACAAACACTTGTAGGGAACCTTCGTATTTTTCCATTTGTCTCCCTCCCTCAGGCCCCCACCCCCACCCCCACCCCACCAGACCCAGTTTTCCTTAGAGAAGCCCCATAGTCAGATTCCTTTGCAAAAGTAATTTCTCTAGCCAATCATTGCCATCCTATTTATTTGTAAAATATGATTAAACTTTTCCGTGGATATCCTTAAGTTTAAATTTACCTGCAAACAAGCTGTTCCCCATTGGTTTCCAGTCACAGAAGAGTTTGGCGAATTTGTAACTTCTTGAATCTCTGCTGAAGGGGAAAAAGGCTTCAGAATTCTTTGCATGATTTACGGCGATGATTTTTCACTGCATGACACTTTGCATGTGTCCTCTGTAGACTGTCCACTCCTTGAGGACAGGGACTGTGTTTTTACTTTTTCTTTGTATTCTCAGCATTAAGCATAGTGTCTGACACATAGTTACTTAATACATAGCACTTAAATGCTTGTTGACTGTTGGTACATTAGTCATCTATTGTTTATATATAATGTGTGTATATATATGTGTATATATATGTGTGTGTGTATATATACATATATGTATATATGTATACACACACACAGACACACGTATATATATATATATATATATATATATATATATATATCTTTGCCATCAAAAATCCCCAGGAAAGTTTCTATTCTCAGATGTATCTCAATAACATTGAACATGAGCACACGTGAAGAAAAAAAGTCGCAGGCATTCAACAACAAAAATAACCTAAAATCAGCTCCAAATGTCTGTCCCAGAAAAGGCAGGCTCAAAAGGATTCAGTGAATTCATACAGATACTTTCCTGAGTCTCTGTTGTAGTGGAAACAGACGTTGGAATTCATTGCATGATTCATGGTGGTTATTTTTAACTGCATGACACTCAGTTACTTTACAGCGCTGAATGGAAAATTGGTATATTCCACATCTGTGAATTAATAGCCAGTTTTGCCACAATACTAGGCAGCCCACACACAGCAGTGTAGCTCTTTTTCAGGTTCCCCCCCAAAAATTTACAAGATAAATTTTATGATGTTAAGGGTTGTCATGCCTACAGAAGGGCACATTCAAGGAAACGAAAACTTAGATTCAAATCACACACCAACTAGTTGGCTAACTGTGGACAAGTCACTTACATTTCATTCTGATCATCAGTTTCTCCATCTACCAAATGAGGATACTAAAATTCAGAGTGTTCGCCTCATGATGTCATAAGTTTCAAATGAGAGATTATGTGTAAAGCAATTTGAAATTTTTAAAAGCACTCTCCAAACCTCAGCTATGCTGATTATATTCATCAGTTATTTGATCACTGGGTGAAACCTGCAGCCTTTGAGGGCACATTTTACAGAGCTAAACCATCTGTTATCTTCTTCAGTGCCAACAGTGCCAGTTTCTCTCTAGTGTGTTAGAGGAGTATATGTATGTAGTAGGTGCTGACTTTTTCCCCAGAACTAAGTGAATGATATATGTATGTTTAATTAAAGTAAGTTTGTAAGCCCCTTAAAATTGCTTTCTTTAGAAAAGCAAATGAAAGAACCTGTGCTAGCAGCCCTCCTGTGTGCTGGTGTTATTGGACTTACACCTCCACAGCAGCTGCAAGTAACATTTGTGTTACACCTGGGTCCATGTCCTGCTTCTGACACATAAGCTGTGGGACCACAGAAGAATCATGTAACTTCTCAGTGATGTGAAAAACTGTCTAAGAGTAGAAATAACGGAAGAGTTGCTCATCTTTATCATTGGAGTGATTTACCACACTGAGAGTTGCTTACATGATAAAATGGCGAGTCAGAGAGCAACACTCACCTCCCCAGAGTATTCCCAGCGTGATGATTCATTTCCAGCAATGCTGTAGAGGGCCAATGTAATCATTTGCTTTTAAAGTTAACTATCACGGGAGGGTTTTTTTCTCATTATACATGCATACAATTTCAACTCTAGGCCTCCCAAGTTCCCCATCCCACCTCTCTGGTGTCGGGGAAGCAGCCAGCAGCAAACAAATCCCTAAGATGAACCAAAGAACTAAAGATTACACTCCATAAGTGAGTACCCTGTGATTTCATGATTCACCCCACAGAAGAAAAAGAACACTTGGGTTTGCTGAAAGGATCTCTAAAAGGGCAGTTTTTTTTTTTCAGAAACAGCCAAGAAATGTGGGGAAAATGTCAGGAAGCATGAGGCAAGGAAGAAGAAAAAAACTGTGGAAAGAAGAGGTCAGAAATTATTGGGGATTGGTAGTAGCTACATTAAAGGTGGAAATAGGGGCAGTAACTCTTCTGCTTACAGAGAGAAGAGTAGAAAGTAAACATATCTATACATTTCACAGCAGACATTTACTTATCAAACAAGGAGGTGGCACAGTAGAGAGTGCCAAGGGCCTGAAGTCAGGAAGAACTGAGTTTAGACACCTAGTAGCAGTGTGACTCTGGGCAAGTCACTTAACCTTGGTTTGCCTCAATATCCTTATGTATGAAACGGGTACAATAATAACTCCTACCTCACAGGGTTGTTGTGAGGATCAAATGAGATAATAATTGTGAAGCACTTAGCACAGCACCTGGTGTATACTAAGCACTATATGCATGTTCGGGATAACTAGATGAAGCAGTGGATAGAGTTGTGCAGATCTGAGTTCAAATCTGGCCTCAGACACTTACTTACTAGCTGTGCAACCCTGGGCAAGTCACTTCACACTGTTTGCCTCAGTTCCCTCATCTATAAAATGAGCTGGACCCAGGGTCACGAAGAATCAGACACAACTGAAATATTGAATAATGACAACAGATGTGCTTGGCCCTATGCCAACTCTGTACAAATACTATCTCATTTGATGGTCACTACAACCTTGGGAGGTAGTTGCTTCCATTACCCCCATTTTACAGTTGTGGAAACTGAGCTAAAAAGAAGATTAAGGGATTTGTCCTTAGTCACATAGCTACTAAGTGCCTAAGGCAACATTTGAACTCAGGTCTCTCTGACTCCAGGCCCAGATTTCTATCAAAGGTACCTCCTTCACCTACTGTGACTGATTAGCCACACCCCACTTGGTCATCCTTTGGTCCCTAAGAGGCTCAGAGTGAATGTAAATGGTAATTGCTTCTCTTTTGGCCAGAAACGCTAAGGGTCTCCCCCTCCCAAATTTATTTATTTTTTGACCAGTTAATAGAGACCATTTTCTGCATCATTTCTTACCTAGCCTTAATCACTGAATGGGGGTGCCTCAGTCAAACTGAGACATTAGCTTAAAAAGGCCAAGGCCTCCTCCCACTGTATCCAAAGCCATCTCCAGTCTTCCTGATCTATATCTGGCTGCTGGACCCAGATGGCATGGCTCCAGAGGAGAAAGTGAGGCTAGTGACCTTGCCCAGCCCTCCCTCACTTAAATCCAATTCACTTGCATGTCTTGGCATCAGCTCTCTGATGCCATGGTCCTCTTTGAGAGCAAAGGACAAACAACACCAACAAAAAGGGTCGTACTTGTTACTATGATGTTTAAAAAAAGATAGTGAAGACAAGATCCCGCCATCATGGATTTTACAGTATAGCATAGAAGATACACTGTTCATACACAAATATATAATACTGTGCAATATACAAATATACAGTGACTATAGTACTGAATAGAGAGCAGGTACAAAATACCATGTGATAACAGAGGAAGGAAAAATCATTAGTATTGTTAATGAGGAAGGAATCCTTCTTTGTCCTTAATAAATATTATTTTTCCTTATGCCTGGAACAGATAAACATCTTAACAATTTATTGGCATAGAACAGGGGGTGAGCAACCTATGACTATAAGGCACATCAAAATGTAAAAACTGTTTTTAGTGATCAAACCATTCAAAAACAGTAGATGGAGCCAATTGGGGGCACAGGCTGGTCTAGAACATGGCGACAAGGTGTATTGGTAATTAAAAAGCCCCATCTTAATTACCAATACACGAGGTTGTGAGAGGAAAGGAATATCTCAGGTTAATGGTGAATGGCACAGTAGAGGAGAAGAATCAGTGAGTTAGGAAAGCTTTGACCTGCTCGCCTTGCACTCCATCCTCTCTGAAGTTTGGTGGGTAGAGGAAGGAGTAGGCTAAGCAGAACTTCTTGGCAATAGCTGGGATGGATTTTTATAACAATGGAATTTGCAGAGCTGGGGTTTGAAGGTGAAACATGGAGCATGAGTTGTATGTAGAAGAGCTCTTCAAAATGTAAAACTTGGTTGCGTTATTTATGGAGGCTCAAAGTAGTGAAGGTCTGGTATCATAATTTTTTTTCCCATTTGTTGTACACTTTGCTTCTGAAAAGAAAGCTGGATTTACCCATTTCTTATTATGCAAAACTCATTGTAAAAACAAGTGAACAAAACAAAAAACACCTGGTCCTAGTCCTGGCTCCTCTATACTAGACATAAACGTGCATAGATGATGGGGAGGAATGCGCCTGACTGTGCCCACATACTCAGCCCACACTCTCCACACCTGTGGCTTTGAATCACTTACTTTCAATTACCTTTGACTTTGGTCAGGACTTGTCATTTCATCAGGGTATGAAACTCCCAGTGTGGAAATTCCCTCCACTGATGCAGCTTATAGTGATTTAGATACAACTTTTCATCTCAGAAAGTTACTTGGGACACTGAGATGCTGAGTGACTTGCTGATGGTCCCACAGTTACTATATGCCAGAGACGGGACTTAAACTCACGTCTTCCTGACTCCAGTGCCAAACCCTTACCCGTCACTTCAAGCTGCCCCTCAGGCCTTTCGGTTTCTTCATTTCTGATATGAGGTTTATGATAGCTAGTGAGCCTGCCTCACAAGGTTGTTATGAGTATCAAATCAGATAATGGATGTGAAAAAATCCTTAAAACTTAAAGTACAATCCATATTATAAATGAAAATTTGAGAGTTTTGCAACACTCAGTTCTAAAAATAAAAAACCGAGGCCTAAGTTTAAAAGCATGTTCCCAGTGGCAGGTACGGCTGGCTGCTTTAAAGTATGGGATGTTCATAATTCCCATTTAGTATCAAGTTTCCAAGGCAAGGGGCCTGAGAAGTCACTAGAATACATATGTACTATCACAGACCAGTTTTGGTCTGGGGCAGGGAAAGGGGACAGTCATGACACTGAAGTGACAGGGAACAGCTTGATCCCCGTACTCGGGCTCTTGGTGACCTCCTGCGCATGTATTTCAACCTTGGATGTGGCCCTAGGAGGAGGTTCCATTCAGGGCTCTGGGCTCTACTTTAGTTATACTCAGAGATTTCAGCAGGAATGTCAGGCTTAGGAACCTTGGCACGAGACTCACAGCCTCACTTGAGCATAATAAGGGAGGATGGAAGCAAACACAGCAAAAAAGGAATTGGACACTGCGGGACTTTGATTTGGGAATGAATTTAGACTAACGGAAAAAAAGATAATGCTACTTTCAAGAGCATTCATTAAGTTCACTGATGTTGCCAAGGAGATGGTAAGAATAATGTAGCTCAAGCATATATAGGCTCTAAGGTTTACAAAACGCTTTATAAGTAATTGTGAAAAATTTAGCAGCTCTGATCAATACAATGATCCATGACAATTCCAAAGGATCCATAATGAAAAATGCTATCCACTTCCAGACAGAGTTGGACTGCAGATTTTTTCCCCTCTTTGTTTTTCTTGCTTTTGCAGGATGGAAGATGGGGGATGGAGATGGCTAACACAGAAATATGTTTTGCAGGAGTTCATGTGCGTAATTGATGTGTATTTCTTGTCTTCTCAATGGGTGAGAGAGAGTCTGGAAAGAAGGAGAGAATTTGGAACTGAAAATAAGAATAAAATTTAACAAATACATCAAAACACTCCCCCCCCCAAAGTGCTTTGCATATATTTTCTTATTCCATCCTAAAGGCACTTGCTTTGTGAAATGGAAAAGAATAATTAATAACTAGCACACAGAGTATTTTGCATATAAATGGACACTTAAATACAATTTGTTTTGACAGTAGGTCAATAGTATCATGTGTTTAGACCAGAGCAAATAAATATCTAGCCTGAATTCCTCCTGGCGTGGCTTGAGCCCAGCTTCTCATGTTTTGTTCTCGGTGGAGTGAGACACAATTTGCATGAAAGTTCTTTAGAAACTTCAGACTTTTCTCCAAACTAAATAATCTCAGTCCCTTTAACTCTGCCTAATTGGTTTCTCTCTCCCCTCCTTTCAGCCCTAGTCCTTTTATCATCTGATTATATCTCCAGAGAATCTTCCCCCTGTTCTTTTCATTTCGCTTTTTTTGAATAGTCTCAAATGAGACAGAGCAGTTTAAGATTTTACCCAAATAGAAGAAAAGTTAGGGTCCATGTGGAAATTCCTGGTCACATCACCTGGAATCATATTGCTTTGGGGTCAGTTTGTTATCTATTATGTCTCTTAGGTTTATTATGGCTACCCTTTCTGATGCATGAGTCTTTACTTCCTTGAGTCTGACCATTAGTACTTCAAGTAAACACTAGATATTTCAACATCTCAAATTAGTTTTAATTATCTGAAAGCGTAGCATGAAAACCTCAAGTTCATTTTGATACATTTAGCTATATAAGATGGATTTGTATATACGTATGCTTGAATATATATATACATATATATATATACATATATACGTACACATATAACTGAGACAAAGTGTTGAACTGTGATTGGTATCAAGAAGACTTGGGTTAATGCCTTTTCTCTGATACCTAATGGTGACGAGACCCTAGGCAAATTATTTTGTCTCTTGGTGCTCCTGACAACTCTCTAAAACTATAAATTGCGGTTCAGTTGCCAATCTGCATTGATAGAGGGAATTTCCTCCCCAGAAATCTCTTATGACAATGAAATCACAGGTCCAGTTTAAAAAAAACTATCCTATCCTATAGTATACACATATATAAATACATATGTATATATATATACATTGCATATATAGATACACATATGTATATGTACATAAGTATACGTGTGTACATATGTATGTATATGTACTATCTTCTATTCTTTTAAAAGAACTTTGGTATGTTTGTATACATAAATATATACAAAGCCCCTTGATGTGTATATGTAAATTCATATATGGTATATGTACATATTTTATATATGTATATGTGTGTGTAAATACCTATACAGCATATACATATACGAACACACCATAGCTCATCCTAAACAAATAATTGGATTCTCATTGACATGAAATACATTTTAAGAGTTCTATAACTCCTCAACAGTTGAGAATCACTGCTCTAATAAAGTGGAAGTATGTCATGCTCTGGATCAGTGGTATCAAACTCAGCAGAACCTGGGGCCCATTAATCCATACAGGTGGATCCCAGAAGGCCATATATTGACTTGTTTTAAATGTAATGTTATCTACATTGTGTTCTTATTTGTCTTGTTAAATATTTCCAGATTACATTTAAATCTGATTCGGCAGCACTGGGAAGTGTCATAGGTAGTAAGACTGTTGTGGGCGGTTTGAGGCTGTGAGTTGGACACTTCTTTTCTAAATTCTCATTGACTATGCCCCATGAGAGGAATAATCTCAAGCAAAGAGTAATCCAGGGGTGTATAGGAGCCATCTCTTGACTGGACAGCTGAGAGCAGATTGTTAAATTTACAGTGAGTATTTATATTGCACAGACTGACAAAGGCTACATATCAGAGCTTAATTTATTGTTTTGTTGATTTTCTAGACTTTAAAATTGATGGAGAAAATGTAAAATATGCAGATTACATTTAAAAGTGGGCTGTGCTTTTTTTTTTTTCCACAGAGCTGGTTGTTAAATACAAACTAGCAGACTTCTGGATTAATCTGTAATCAGTATTTCCTACAGCTGAATGCACAACACCATCACAGATTACCTCCTAAACAGTGGTAGCTATATTCAGCCTCTAGAGCAGCAGCGTCTCAGCCTGGCCCACAGAAGGGGCTTTCCTGGTGGCTTCACTCACACAAACAGGGAAAAGCAGATATCTAGAGATCCAAGACACTTGTAGGGGCAGGTGCATTGTCCTGCTTCAACCCAAACCCTGTCTTTTTGTTTTCTCCCTTTTACCTTGCATAGGATGGCTCTTTTGGTGGAGGCAAGTCTCTAAATGAAAACAATGTGAGCTCAGCTTCTTCCTTATATGTACTGATTGAGGAAGCTCCAGCATGAAAAAAAAAAGCAGGGGCACTTCTTGGAGCCACCGTCTGCTGGTATAATTTTCCTGTCTCCCATAGCCCAGTGACACTGCCTTCCCCACTGTGCTAACAGGAGAACAACTAGATTCTCTCCCAGCTTTCTCTGCAATCTTCGTTTATAATCTTTTCTCAAATGGGGAAAGGGCAGCTTCTATTATGCTCCAGGCACTGTGCTAAATGCTTTACTGATATTTCATTTGCTCCTCACAACAACCCTGAGAGGTCGGTGACAATATTATTCTCATTTTACAGTTGAGGAAACTGAGGCAGTCAACTGAGGTTAAGAGCGACTTGCCCAGGATCACATGGCTAATAAGTATCTGAGGCTGGATTTGAAGGCCCAGCAGGCCATCTATCTTTCTGTAGATAATGAGTTCATTAATCATGGTAGTATGGAGAATTTTAAGAACAGTTTATTCAAAAATGCTTCATAATCACAGTAGCATATGTATTTGTATTAAAATAAATTATGGGTAATCACATTAACCAAATAAGAAATTGCTATTGAGGTTAGAAATTGGTAGGAAAAAAGTAAGTTACTTAAATGTAATGTGAAATCTTATTTTGTGGTTTTCTCTGTTCTCAAAGGAAAATTAATATAGATTTAACGTTGTAAAGATCATTGAACAGCTGCTTATAAGGAATTCACACAGTTTAGCAATGCCCTACTTGCCTTGCAACTCTAATGTGTATCTGACACATGGCCCACAGTGCTTCTGAGTAGGAACCCAATTCAGATGTAATTGGGAAATATCTAATAAAACAAATAACACTAAATCAGAGACAATATGGATATGTGGTTTTCTAAGTCAGTGTGTGGCCAGCAGGAATCCTAATGTTATGTTTAGTGGCCCTATTTCTATCTGATTTTGACACCCCCGTTTTACACAGTGTCACTATGCTATATGAGGAACAGATCCACTACCAGGTGGAGGACAGTTTTATCTATCCGCACACACACACATACACACACACACACACACACACAAACACTCTTCAAAGGTCAGGCATTTGCTAAGATTTTCTGCCATTTTCTTTCCTTTCCCTTTTGCAGTCCCTTTAGGCTTCTGTTCCTTTTTCCTTTAATTATTGCTTTTCTCATGATGACAACATTTCTTTTCTGGCTCTGTATGTGTGTATGTATTAAAAATATGTTTGGGGCTGGGCTTGCTGATTTTCAAAGCAACAAATTAGACAAATGTTTTCTTCAGCAGAAAATATTTTTTCTCTGTTGTCATTTTGTTGCATGTTGTTCAGTCCGCCTCCAAACACCAGATTAAGAGAGCTGACAGTATGGCCCATTTCTGTGAACTTCCTAGAAAGGTGTAGCTAACTTTGCAACAACCTGAAATCATCAAGGGACCTCTGGCACCAAAACCCACATGATTTCTCTCAGTTCAAAGACATGTCTGGCTGAAAATGAAAGTCTTTGTTTTCATTACTGAGGGGCTGTGAGTTTTTAAAAGGGTAATTTTTCTTGAGAGGTAGTGATATGTAGTGCTGTGTCAGTCTCAAATAGAAACAGTAAACTGTACATAAGGATCTCTACAGGTGCGTATTGACTTAGAAAAACCTCATATTAATATTGTCTCTGTGTTGTTGTCTTTTCCTTTATTTTGTTAACTATTTCCCAGTTGTATTTTAATCTGATTTGGCCTGTCCTGCGGAATGTTGTGGGCCACATGTTTGACACCTCCGGACTGTGGGGAATATTGTCCTGGAAAGTCTGATTTCAAATCCCATTTCTGACACTTAGTAACTGTGTGACTATGGGCCAGTCACCCTCTGGGCCTCAGGCACCTTCCTTAGACTATAAATCATACATATATTCGGTATGATCTCTGTAACTGTTGATAGGAGAGAGTCTCACAACATGATGCAGTTTCCTTGGTGTGGATTGCTGTGGGCTTGATTAAACAATAGACCAAACCATGAAAAGATAACCATCTTTCTGCCATACTCTTAACTTGAGTTAGTTGGTACAGACTTCATTTCAAATATTAATAGAAATAACAGGGATAGCTCAATTTAAATAGTGCTTTAAATTTTATAAATCCCTTTTCAAAGGGATCTTCCAAGCAACCCTGTGAGGTCAGTGATGTTTATTGTCACCATCTTACTGAGGAGACAGCTGAGGTTCCATCAGCAGTATTTCTTAAGTAGGCTCATTGTGCCCCATACTGTGCTATGTGCTTAGGCAACAAGTTTATGAAATAATAATAATAATAGCTAATATTTATAGAGAGCTCAATAGTTTAAAAAGCACTACACATTTGATCCAGGTACAACAAACCCAGTATTTACTATCATTCGTTTGTTTTTCAGTCACGTCTAACTCTTTGTAACCCCATCTGTGTCACATCTTGGGCAAAGATACTGGAATGATTTGCCATTCTCTTCTCCAGCTCATTTTACAGATGAGGAAACTGAGGTGAACAGAATTGAGTGACTTGCTCGGTGTTACACAGTAAGCATCTGAGGCCAGATTTGAACTCGGGAAGATGAGTCTCCCTGATCTCAGGCCTAGGTCTCTGTGCCACCTAGCTGCCCCTCAAACCCAGTCATGTAGGTGGCATTATTATCATGATCTTCTATAAGATGACAAACCGTAGGTGGAGGCTAAAACTGCCAAACTAAGTGATTTTTCAAGTTACACTGCAAATAAGTCTCTAAGGCAGTATTTAAACACTGGTCTTTCTGAGTTACATGGCAATGTGTTGGAGGCAGGATTTGAACTTGGCTGTTCCTGACTGCAAGTCTAGTAGTTTATTCATCATATCACCCGCCACCCCTGAGGCTAGTCATTTAGTCAGGGATGTGTCGGAGCCAGCTCGCCAGCTCTGTGAAAACCCATCGTTTAAGCCTTTACACTTCAGAAAGCCTCCATGCCTACAAATCAGGGCTTGATTTCTCATTCTGTTGGCTGGATAGGCCTAAGAAGATGTTCAGAATACGGATTAAAATGAAAAGCCTGCGTGCATACATTTTTTTCCAGAGTGCCTTGGTTGTTAAACATTTACCAGTCCGTTCCTGTATTCCACTATAAATAGTGCTTGAGCCCAGCGGGAGTCCAGTAGAAGACCCAGGAATAAAGCCTGGTAACTGTAGGCTAATCATAATTATAGTCTAATAACTGGCATTTATATAGCTCTCTAAGGTTTACAAAGTGCTTTACATTCATGATATCATTTAAAGAAAAATTAATTGTTCAGTTGCAACGCTAACGAAATGGCCTAGGAGCTCAGAGAAGGAAGAGGTCAGGGCTACATGGAGAAGACAGAATTTAGGCATATCCAATTTACAAATGTCATTTCACTGAACCTGAGCAAAGGGGACTCACAAATACCTAGCGAAGCAAGGTGGTGCAGTGGATAGAGGGCCGGGCCTGGAATCAGGAAGACTCGTCTTCCCCGTTTCAAATTTGGCCTCAGACACTAGCTGTGTGACCCTGGACAAGTCACTTCACCCGGTTGGCCTCAGTTGCCTCATCTGAAAAATGAGCTGGAGAAGGAAAAGGCAAACCACTCAAGTATCTTTGCCAAGAAAACCCCAAGTGAGGTCACAGAGTCAGACATGACTGAAATTACTGAATAAACAAACAAACACCAGTCTTCTTTGGTTCTCTTTCCTAGGATAACTAGGGGATGTCCCAAATCACTTTGAAGTCTAATTCCACAAGCATAAATAAAGATGCTTCCTAAAACCCCAAGCTAAGCAGAGACCCAGGCTTTCCTAAAGTAATAATAATAAATAAATCCTAAAAAGAATTTCCTAAATCCTCTTTATTCTTGTTTTCATAATGAACAATTTGCATGGCCCTGTAAAAAGGTCCGCTTTATAGGATGTTTGTCACTTCGGAGAATGAGACAACTTTTTTATTTGTTTGATTTTTGTTAGCCTATCTATCCTTTTGCTCTTTTAGGTGTTCCTGGTCCTTCTGATTTTACATCATAGTCATCTTCCAATATCAACTGCCCTGCCAACCGGTTCTAGAACCCTCCCTAATGACATTAAAAACAATATATTTGCCTGACAGCATATGCAGTTTTTCACAAATGTAGCCCTCTACTTCTCTCCCAAGAATATGAAACCATATTTTCTTAGCTCTTTTCCAAGAACTAAGAGTAGTCATTGCAATTTATTGGAATTCAACACCTTTTCGATGTTACTTTCACTCCTTTTATTGTAGTCAATTATTTCCCCGGTTCTGCAAGTCTGCCTACACATCTCTGAATTCCTCAGACTCATCTTTTCTTATTTTCCGATAATGTCTCCTCACATTCGAAAATCACAATTTGTTCAGCCATTCCCCCAGTCCCTTTTGTTTCCAGTTTTCTAACCTGTGTATTTTCATATTGCTCCAAATCTAAACACTGAAGTCTTCCTAAATATGGATCTTTGATGCTCTCTCCTGTAAGAAAAAATTTTTAAAGAAATAAGGGAAACCTAATGTGAAAAAGCAGTGTTTCATTCTTCCTCCAAAAGGAAATTCCAGCCTCAGAGGTCAAGAAATATAGAAGTCATGTTGTGAAATGATTTGGATGATTGGCATTTAGCTGAAGAATGTGTCATCCATGTTTGTACAGGAAAATAAAAAGGGTCAAAATGTGCACTGTGGGGGCTTTTGCAAATGCCATCTATTTATTCTATCTGTTTTGCTGAGGCTAATGGTTCAGCTCCTCCTTGGGCCACTTTATCCTGGAAACCAGAGCTTTGGAGCAGGACATTGAGTCACTGACTGATAAAGTCATCAGTAAACTATGGCCAGATGGAAGCCCAGAGTCTGGAGCATGAATGCTTGGCACATTATACATTAAGTGCTAGCTAACAGTGTGTCATGAGAGTTCTATGCAGATGGATAGTTTTTTTGTCAAAGCCTGACTTTCAGGCACATCCACCTGTCATAAACAAATCAGAATGAATTCTTGCATGTTTTGAGGGTGACATTATCTTGGTACATGAGAGAAGAGAACAGAGTGGTGGTAGGGAGTATCATGATCTTCAAATTATTACTCTTACTGTGAGGCACCTGCAACTCTTCCTGGCAGAATGGTCCATATCTTGCTCATTGCTCTCCATGTGTAGAAGAGGCTGGTCTTGCCAAGAGTTCTGGCATCCTCTGATTTTGGAGGCAAGATGAATTTTCAAAGTGAAATCATTGCTTTGGTAATAATGGAGTATTTGAGTAGGAGAGCAGTCAGTTGGAGGACCAGATTGTGAAGGACCTTAAGGAGTAAGCTAAGGATTCCGAACTTTTTCTTTCAGGCAGTTGGGAGCCATTGTAAATTTTCAAGCAAGGAAGTTTTCAGAAATGAGGCTGTCAGTCTTCAGAAGAAGAAATCAAACTATCCATAGTCATATAAAAATGGTTTAAATCACTTTTGGTTAAAGAATTAACTGCAAATTAAGGCAGCTCTTATACCTTACTACCTTACACCTATCAGATTGGCTGACATGATAGAAAAGGAAAACAACGAATGCAGGAGGAGATGTGGAAAAATTGGGACTCTACTGCACTGTTGGTGGAGTTATCTGATCCAAGCATTCTGGAGAACAATTTGGAACTGTTCCTGAAGGGCTATAAAACTGTGTATACCCTTTGACCCAGCAACACCACTACTAGGTCTGTATCCCAAATAAATCAAATGAAAAGGATAAGGACCTATGTATACAAAGACAGTTATCGCAGCTCTTTTTGTGACAATAAAGAACTGGAAATTGAGAAGATGGCCCACTGAACAAGTTGTGGCGTGTGATTGTGATGGAATACTATTGTGCTATAAAAAAAATGATGAGCAGGATGGTTTCAGAAAAATCTGAAAAGTATTATATGAACTGATGCAAAATGGAGTGAGCAGAACCAGGAGAACATTGTATATGGTAACAGGAATATTGTAACAATGATCAATTGTAAAAAAAAAATTAGCTACTCAGATCAGTACAATGATTCTTGACAATTCCGAAAGACTCATGATAAAAAATGCCATCCACCTCCAGAAAGAGAACTGATAAACTCCGAGTACAGACCGGAGTATAATTTTTCTTTATTTTTTTCCTTGCTTTTTTTAATGGAAATTTTTTTTCATGATTTCACATTAATTTCTATTGTTTGGCTTCTCAATAGGTCAGGGAGGGAGTGAAGAAAGGGAGGGAAAGAATTCAGAACTCAATTTTGTTTTTAAATGAATGATAAAAAAAATAAATAATAAATTTACTTTTTTTAAAAAAGAAAGAAAAAAATGAGGCTGCCAGTGGCCACAGTGTGTGGCTCATGTAGATGTATTTGAAGTTACATAATGTGCAGATTGGTACAACTGGAGGATTTGGGGGAGGGATTAGTGAAAGACAAACCACACTTTATAGGGACTGGGAGCTGACTTGGGAAGTGGTGATAAAAAACAGATTGGGGCAGGAAGATTTGAGGGTAGTAGAAGGGGACCTTTCAAAGGATTTCAGATAGAAACAAGACCCCTGAGTTAGAAAGACCTGGAGGCAAAAAGTCAGTGCCTTAACATTTTGTGTGTGTGCGTGTGTGTATACATACGTATGTATGTATATATGTATGTGTGACAGACCCCTTTGGCAGCCTTGTTATCCTCTCAATAAGGTCTTTAAACGCATAAAATAAAATTTATAAGATTGTAAGGGAATCTAGTTGTATTGAAATGCAATTATTAAAAAAACTAAAGCAAATTCATGGACTCCAGGTTAAGAACCTCTGCTGTAGAAACTGTGACCTCCCTTCTGTTGTGTAGAGTAGTCCAGTGTCACAGGCTAGCAAAGTGACCCTAAACTAGTTTATCTTCCTCAAATGGAGTGAGGCAAAGGCAAGAGAATCAGGTGGTCTAGTGCTATGAATATCACGAACACCGGACTTGGAAATTTTGAACTCAAATCCCAAACCTGTTACTTTTAATTAACAGCTTTGTGATCATGAGCGAGTCACCTAATTTCTCAGAGTCTCAGTTTCTTCTTTTATAAAATGTGGATAATAATACTTGTATCACCTACTGCTTCAGGATTGTTATGAGAGGATTATGATGGGAATCATTTCAGTCACTTTTCAGTCATGTCCAACTCTTTGTGGCCCCATTCGGGGTTTTCTTGGCAAAGATGCTGGAGTGGTTTGCCATGCCTTCTCCAATTCATTTTACAGATGAGGAAACTGAAGCAGAGTTGAGTGACTTGCCCAGGGTCACGCAGCTAGTAAGTGTCTGAGGCCAGATTTGAATTGGGGAAGATGAGTCTTCCTGACTCCAGGCCTGGCACTCTCTCTTCTTGCCCGATGATGATGATGATATAGTCTAATTCCTTTACCAGAAATCTGGCAAGACTTTTTTAATGATCCCACTACCCCTCTTGTGGTGATATAGGATTCCCAGATTCTCTCTTTCTTCATCCTTCTGCCCATTTGCAATTACCATTCCAGAGCAGCAATTTTTAAATTTTGTCCCTTTTTTGTGCATGAAGATCATTTCATAATTTCTTCAGGGGAGGGTTGACTGGAAGAGATCTAAAGCAAACCTATATACCAGGTGGTTCCAGGGCAACATGTAGAGGCTCTTGGAATCTCCAAGCTCTGTAATTATCCTGTATTCAAAGTTATCTAGTCCTTCCAAATAGAACGATACAGATACATCCCACAGCTTGGCTCCTCATAGGAATTCTTCCAGCATCTGCATAACTTTGACCTATAATGCAGTCACCTTTACTAACTCCATACCTTCACCCCTATAAACTTTTGGCAGCTGCTAGTTGGCCCAACGGATAAAGTGCTGAGCCTGTGGTCAGATAGAATTGGGTCAGAAACGATAAAATAGAAACCCAGAAAGATTAAGTGGCAGAATTATTCAACAAGCTTTATGAAATGCTTGTTTTCAGCTAGGTACCTAGTAAGCTTGGGAATGCAAAGACATAAATAAATCAGTTTCTGCCCTCAAGCTTGCAATGGACAAGAGGAAAACAACACATGCACAGATAAGTATATACAAAAGTCATCCAAAGACTTTGGGATGACAGCTAACAACTGGCAAAATCAGGGGTGAGTTTTATGGAGGAAAAGGGAGCATGGAGATCATTCCAGGCCTGGGAGACTGCCTATTCAAAGGCAGACAGACAGGAGTTGTAATGTAACATGTGGCAGACAAGTGGTCTTATTTGGCTAAGGTGTTGAGTGCCTGGGCAGGGGAGGCAGGGTGAGTTGGTTGGGAAGGGGATTAATGGGTAATCAGCCTGGAAAAATAGGTTGGAGTTAGATTATAAAAGGCTTTAAATTGCAGAGAAATTTGTACTTAATCCTGGAAGCAGGAGGGAACCACTCCAAGTTCTTGAGCAAAACCTGTCCTTTAGCTACACCAATTTGGCAGCTGTGGGTAGACAAGATTGGAAAGGAGAGTGATTAGAAGCAGGAAGGCCAGTCGAGAGACTACTGTCTATAGTAGTTCAGATGAGGGATGGTGAGGGTCTGAATTAGGATCACGGTCTTGTATATAAGTGAATAGACAGATATGAGAAATAATTTGGAAGTAGATTTGATAAAACCTAGCAATTAATTGGTTATGGCAAGTGAATGAGAGGGGAGAGTCAAGAATTATTATTAGGTTAAGAATCTGGGTAACTGGAAGTGTGATGCAACTCTTAGTAGAAATAGGGAAGTTGGGAGGAGTGGGATTCGGGGGTAAATCATTTTGACTATTATAAATACTCAAACTAACTACAAAAGACATATGAAGGAAGATGTTTGCATCCAGAGAAAGAACTCATGAATAGAAGTATGTATAGAATGATTTTACATATATATGTATGTATGTATGTGTATGTATATATGTATACACACAAAATACATATTTGTATCTAATGGTAGCCATCTCTAAATGTGGGGGGAGGGAAGAAAAAGATGAAAAAAAATTACATGATAGTTTTACTATATATTTAGAAGCAATAGCAAGTTGTACATAATAGATTTGTAGTTTTATGTACAATCATCTTTTTTTATTATACAGTTATTAAAAGGGTTTATTTCATAAATTTTTTTAAAAAGTGAGTTCAAACTCAAGTTTGTGGAGTTTGATATGCCTAAGGTACTTCCAGATAGGGCCGTGCAGCAGGCCATTAGAGATGTAAGTCTAGAGGGTAAGTGAGAGATGAGGACTCTATATAGACTTGTATTTCATCTGCATAGAAATGATGGTCGAACCCATGGGAGCTGATGAAATCACCAAGCGAGTGTAGAGAGAAAAATTAAGACAAGACAGAGTCCTGGGGTACATCCGTGCACAGACAATGGGGGTGATGCTGCTTCTTCAGAGCAAATAAAAAAGGAGGAGAAGCAGGAGAGACCTTTTAACTGTCAGCCATATCCTCACTGGAAGTGATAGCAGCCTTCAGGTCTCATGTGCCCCAAGAGAATTTCAACCATCATTGTATATTTGCAGGACTATAAGGAAGGAGATATAGTTTAAGAGCATAGGGCTTAGGATTAAATCGCCATTCAGTTTGGTTTAGAAACTAGCATACTAAGGAAAGAGTTGCCTTGGCTATAAAAAATTGGATACGACCTAAGTGCCCAACCACAGGGGTATTGCTAAAATATACATATGTATATATTCATTAATGTGATAAGATTCTATCTACTTATTGAAAATGGCAAATACTTGAATTACAACAATACATGGAGATATTTCTGTGAAATAATATTAAGTGGGAAAAAGCAGGACAAAGAGTAACTATGTACATACTAACTGAAATTATGCAAAAACATGGTGGACATGAACAGGTTTATGGTACATTATGGATGAGAAATTATGCAGGATAGGTCACAAACTGTTTTTTTTTTATCTAAGACATATGTAACATTAAAAAAAACGGGCCAATCATGTAGTGATGATTAACAGGAATATCTGGTAGAAATCCCATGTTCTCCATTGGTATAAATGTGATGTCAAGACATTGAAAGGAAGCCTCCTATCATGTTGGATGGACTACCTTTGTTGAATTCACAGCAGATTATGAATAAGAGTAGCAAAAGCTAGTCAGGCATGGTTCGTTTGGGATCTTCTTATTGGATGGAGTACCCACATTGATGGCAAGTAGGTGGTGCAGTAGATAGAGTGCCCAGACTGAAGTCAGGAAAACCTGAGTTCAAATCTGGCCTCAGACACTTCTTAGCTGTGCGACCCTGGGCAAGTTACTTAATCCACTTTACCTCAGTTTCTTCATCTGTAAAATGAACTGGAGAATGAAATGGCAAGCCACACCAATATCTTTGGCAGGAAACCCCTAAATGCAGTCACAAAGAGTTGGACAAACTAAAGAACAATCTAGCCTGATCTAACCAAGGTATTCAACTCAAGGTCACACAAGGCAATATGGTTAAGCACTAAAATGGACTGGTTTTCATGATGAGGCAAATAGTACCTCGATTTGTACCAGAGACCATCATTAATATCCAGACAAGAGTGAGGAAGGGGTGCTCTGTTAGCATCCTATTTTTAACTTAATGTGGAAACCAATCATATGTGCCCTAAAAAGAACAAGACTAGAATATGATGTATATAACAGAAAAATTAATGTCCTGGTATACACAGATGATTTGGCCATTATGACTGACACCTTGACCAAAATGCTGGATGACATAAGTGAGGTTGCCATGTGGGCAGGACTATATTTTAAAGAAACCAAATGTGTGCCCTTGCTGATTGATGTCTGGATAAAGAGGATATTCTCTACAAAATTCCAAATAGAAAATGGGAGATCTCAGTAATGTCTGAGGAAAACACCCATTCTTACATTGGAACCCCGTTGGAGCTCCACGCTATAAATTCTGCTGAGAGTGCGATAGCTTACGTGACTACACACTTACATCTTGTGAACAAGTCTAAATTGGCTCCTTGGCAGAAAACAGATTCAATAAATATTTTCATTCTACTCTGTGTCTCATTCCACCTTAAGAATGGCTCACAAGAGGGCTCACACTTGGACAGAAAACCGCAAAAAGATGCCAAGAAATGGCTATATCTTTCCCAAAAAAAGCTGGCATTGAGCCCCTATGACTCTCCTATAAGATGAGGAAAATGAATCTGCCACCATTATTGGCAGCGACAGACATCAGTCAGGTTGATCATGGCATTAACCAATCTGGGCCAACTGTCCCACTGTCCTCTTAGTGATAGTAGTGAGGAATAGAATCAAACACAACTCTCAACCAGAAGGCCTAGCCACTTATTTAAATGGCTCTATAGAAAGACAATTTGGATACAAGGGCACGGTAGCATCTCTCTTCTGGTCCCAGCTACAGGTGGTTTCCAAGTAATTGTCAGCTAAAACCTCAATTCGGTAGAAAGTAAAAGGATTTGAAATATGCACTAAAATACTATTTTAAATAGCAGCTATTTAGCAAATCCAAACAAGATAGAGTATAGTCTGTTGCCTCAGTGGCAGCAGCCTCAAATATTTTTACGAGGGAAGGATCTTTTACCTGATTTGTGGACTGGAATTTCATTCACAGATCCAAACTAGATTGTTCCCCATCAAATGGAGTCAGGAGATTTGGCTCTGCAGAAAAGCCCTGTGGTCAGTATAAGGCATCAAATGAAATGCTCCTATATGTCCTCTGTGGTTGGTTGTCAACTGATTGGGACTATTACCAGATAGTATGATGCTTTTTAAAATAGATTTGTTAAAGTTGTCAGAACAACGGGAAAAAAATTGAGATTCAGGTAAACTCAGTAATTCCAGAACTGAGAGAGCCTTTACGACCTGACTTAGTCATCTTGGACAATAATAAATATAATGCCACTATGATTGACATTATCATACCCTTTGAAAATAGACACTCTGCCTTCCAATCACCCATGGCTGGTAAGATTGGAAAATATTGGATCATCTATCAGCATCTGCCTTAGGAAGGCTACTGGATGGATTTCAACTCGCTGATAATAGGGGCCCTAGGAGAGTGGGATCCAGCTAATGACATTGTCCAAACCATGCTAGCCTTATGAAGAAGTTGATGGTATAGACAAACAACATGCAACAGGAACATGCAACAGGAATTAGACAATACTCAGAATGAGCTCTTGAGAATATAGTAAGAAGCAACTTTATTAATTTATATGTAGTGTTCCATAATGTCTCCTTGTAATTTATTTTATGCTTGAAATGTACACGTGTAATATTTATTTCTTTAGATTTTACATTGCACTTTAAATATTACCAGGTGATTATCCCTGTAGAATGTAATATGTCTACCTATAAGGCTCTTCATTTCAGCGTTAGTTGAATAAAGTAAAAATATGTTACCTTTTTTTCCCTGTGGAGTTGTTTCGATTCACTTTTAAAAAATCAGCGAATTACTTAAAACCTAAAACTTACTCCAAAAAATGTTAGGTTTAAAGAAGAGAAATCAAATTGTAACAAATCAGCAGTTATTGAGTATCTAAAGCATTTTAGCAGTTAGAAGTACAAATTGTATTCATTTTACTTTAGACAAGCTCATGTTTCTCTCTGATATTTTATGAAAATGAGACTTTTAAAAGTTAGACTGATTTTGTTAAAGGCTAAATATGGGAATGCATAAATTGTATTTCAGAGAACAAAGGATAACTGCCATTTTGGTTAGAATATATTGGCTTTCATTTAGAGTGTAAAACTAGTATTTGGGGCGGCAAAAAAGAAAGGGCGTAAATGTACTAACATTGTTTACCCTTTGCTTTCTCTGTCTACCCTCCCTACCCCCCATGAAGCAGTCACAACAACACACACATACACAAAAAACTCCCAACACACCACATATCCATATAATCAAAAGTTTATTTCTTCCCACAGTTCTTTAATAAGTTCCCAAGCGTATTCACTGAAGAAGATATAATTTTACTGGCCACCAGATGGCCTCATACACACATGAGAAATGTTTTCCTTGTACCAAAATTCATCTTGACTTTCTGGGTGTTATTTTTTTTTTATAATCCAAGATTTTTTTTATTGTTTTTTTACAGTCATTTAAGCTACAAATTCGTAGGGCATTGGTTCCAGCAGCTCAGGTTCCTTGCCGTTGATTCTCACAAAGTGTGCTTCTCTGGGAGCAGGCTAGCATTTCAGTTGAATTCAAGTGCCTTTTTCTTTGGCTTCCTTTTTCTTCGGATCATTTTCCTTTACCCACTTCAGGAAGCTACCTCTGCTCTTAGAATGCTTATTATGCTCAATACACACACTAATTCTCTTGGCTAGAATCTTGCCCTTAACCTGTTTGTTTACAACAATGCCTACAGCATGTTGAGTAACATTATAGACCCATCCAATCTTACCATGGTAACATTTCTGGGGCATTCCTTGCTGAATTGTGCCCATACCTTTAATAGCTACAATATTACCTTTCTTGTATATTCACATATATGTAGCCAAAGGGATAACACCATGTTTCTGAAATGGCCTAGAAAACATGTATCATGTCCCATTCTTTTTCCTTTTGTGTTCGTCATTTTAGCAACTCACTGGAATATGATGGAGCCGGCGAAAAGCCTAGATGTTATTTTAAAAGCATATGTATGCTTTTAAAAAAATCCTCAAACTTTTCACCACCGTCATGTTTTTCAAATATTGCAATCAACATTTATCTCTACCCCTCCACTCCCCCAGGATTTATTCTTGTTTTCAGCATTGAAATTTAAAGTAAGTCCAATAATGGCTTTCTAGCACCTCAGAGTTGTCCAAGCCTCAGGCAGAAGCATCCTCTAATAGAATCTTTCTGCTGTTTCACTGATACAGCCGTCTCCCACTTTGCAGAGGCAACCGCTCCCTTGCAAAGTTTCTTAAATAAATATAATTAAATTAGATTTATATGATTTTTGAGCAAACTGTCCTGCTTAATTAGTTTACATATGCTCTAAGAAGCTTCATATGTTTTATAATTGACAAAATAGTCAATCAAATATATTGCAGTTATCTCTTTAAAATGCTGGGTAACAGTCCTGGAATGCAGATTTACTATTATATTTTTTCCCTGTGGGGAAATCAGATTCTGTTTACAATGCTTTGATTTGTAGCACATTTTCTGGGAATATAACCCCACCAGCAGCTCAAGGACTGCCTATATTTGGTTTTGGACTTTACCCTCAAAAGCCAAACCTAACCTTTCCTACCAGAGTAGGTTTTCTCATCCTAATTACTTAGTAAGTAGCTGTTAAAAAGATAGTTGTTAAATATCTAGAAGGGCCCAAGTAGTGCTTGTAAAGGGCCAGCAAAGTTTCATCAAGAACATGTCAGGCCAGACTAACTTTGTTTGTTTGACAAGATCATGAAATTATTAGGTGAGGAGAATACTGTGTATGTATTTTACCTAGATTTTAGCAAGGCTTTCAATAAATTGCATTATGTTATTCTTATGGACAAGATGGAAAGATATAGTATAGACAGTATGTTCAAATGGATCCAGAAGTGGTTGGGCGGCCAGACTCAAAAGAACTAGGTATCTTTAGCTTGGAGAAAAAAGAAGGCTCGGGAATGAATTCAAGTATTTAAGGGCTGTCACATGGAGAAAATGGGCAGAAGAAAGCTTCCCCTCTAAATTCCAGCTCCACCCTCTATCATTAATAATCACTTTTAAAAGTAGTTTAGGTATAACATAAATTATTTAGGTATTTAGCTATTATGTAGGTATAAGACAAATTATTTTTATGGTTAATTACTTTTATGGTCCGGTTGAACTGGACTTCTAAAATAAAGACAACTAAACTCAATTCTGCTAGATTACATCTCAAAACTGTTTTTGAGGTGAGTGTGGAGGGGGTCAGAGTTTAGCTGGATTGTAGATTGAGAAGAAATTGAGATGGAGGGGGTGCCTTAATTTTTTTAAAAAACTTTCACAATACCTGTACCACATAGGAAGCAAGACATGGGAATCCTGGCTAATCAGGTTTTATGGCAACAGATGACTGTAAATACATAAAGAATACATGGGGTGTCCAAATTAATAGAACATGTGTACAGTCTGCTTGTAGTATTAGCAAAGCCAGCCCATGCTGTCAGTGGTGTCAGGGAACTGTAAGTGAGGTCAGAAGCACTCAACCACAAGTGTGTCAGATTTCAAACCCTTCCCACGGAGCTGTCATAGAGGATCTGGTATCCGTCTGTGTCTCTCTCTCACTTTTGCCCTGTTCCCTAAGGGTGCCCTCAAGTGCCAGTCTTTCCCACCTCTTCATAATAGAATGTAGTTGGTACTTACAGATTGTTTAGTCTGGCTTGTCACATGCTGTTATTACCGTGTAGCCCACCTTGGAGCAAGGATATATTTTGAAATGGCCAACCCCTTTGTTAACTTAGAAATCTTGTGTTTTATTTATTTTTTTAATTACTCAAAATACATTAACTATATAAAATGCATAGTGTTGTCCTCAACAAGTAGGCGAGGTCACTTTTCCCCCTCTTTCTCCCTTATTTTTTTCTTCGTTCCCTCCCTTTTCCTCCTTGTTTTTCTCTCTCAGTCTCTCTGTCTCCGACTCTGTCTTCCCTCACTTCTCTCTCTCTCTCTCTCTCTCTCTCTCTCTCTCTCTCTCTCTCTCTCTCTCTCTCCTCTCTCTCTCTCTCTTTCTCTCTTTCTCTCTCTCACTCACATACACACACACACACACACACACACACACACACACACACACAGTGTCTGGACAGTCCTGCATTGCCCTCTCTCTCTCTCTTTCTCTCTCACTCACATACACACACATACACACACACACACACACACACACACACACACACACACACAGAGTGTCTGGACAGTCCTGCATTGCCCTCTCTCTCTCTCTCTCTCTCTCTCTCTCTCTCTCTCTCTCTCTCTCTCTCCCTCTCTCACACACATACACACACACACACACAGAGTGTCTGGACAGTCCTGCATTGCCCTTTTAAGAATTCACATCTTACTGGACTAAATTTAACCAACTGTTGTCAAATACTCACTGTGCGCAAAGTACTTTGCTGTGTCCTGGTGATAGAAAGATGAAAAACAATACCAAATCAGCCTTTGCAGATCTTGCCTTCTCTTAGGGGGTATAGTATGTACACAAATATATGTAATTTAGCGTAGTAGTATGATGGGGGCAAAGAAGAGATCCATAAACATTTTAAAGTGGGGGGGTGACACTTTCTTCAATGGAATTTCATAGAAAAAATAGCACCTGAGCTCATCCTTTTATTGTGGCTATTCAGTCACTTTCAGTCATGTTCAGCCCTCTGTGACCCCATTTGGGGTTTTCTTATCAAAGATACTGAACTGGTTTGCCATTTCCTTCTCCAGTTCATTTTACAGATGAGGAAACTGAGGTAAATAAGGCTAAGTGATTACCATGGGTCACATAACTAGTAAGTATATGAGACCAGATTTGAACTCAGGAAGATGAGTCTTCCTGACTCCAGGCCCACTACTCTGCACAGCACTTAGTGCTTACTGCACCCCTTAGCTGCTCTGTTCATCCTTAAAGAAAGAAAAAGAGGGCATCAGGCATAGATTAGGAGGGCCATGTAAGGGGTATTTGTGAATGCATAGCAGTAAGAATGGCAAGAGGAGCTTGGGGGACAGCCAAAGGTGTGCACAGAGCATGGGTTAAACATGCCCAGGTCCATAAAGCATGCCTGGGCCGTGCTTTATGAATGTCTAGGGGAACAACCGAAGTCCAGTTCAACTGGACCATAAAAGTAATTGAATTATTTTAAAGTAAGGATGGGATAAATTGGAGCCAAATTGTGTGGGGCTTCATATGTTGGGCTAGGAAGTTCGCACTTTATCTGATGGATGATAAGGACCCATTAAAGATTACTGAACTGGATGGAAAGTGACTTCTGGAAAGGCTGGGCTAAGAAGGGTGAGACTGGAGACAGGGAGCCTAGTAAGGAAGCTACTGTAATAGACCAGCAAGAGGTGCTAAGAGCTTAACTGATGGGAAGGGTAGTGTGAGTAGAACAGAATTGACGGATACATTGTGAATTTGGTGATGCAGAAGGAAAGGGAAGAGTGAAGAGGGCTACAAGGTTTCAAACCACCATCACAACCCAGTGTGGAATCAACCCACAGGCTTACAGGCTCTCAGAAGCATCAGCTAACCATAAGCATAAATGCTCCATTCCAGGGAATTTACAACCTTTGCTTCCCCAGGCTTGGGTTTCCCTGCCTAGGCCATCTAATGAAGCACAGATTAAGTAGCCCCAGAAATTGTGTGAAGTATTTTTGCCAGTCAACCTCTAGAGGGCATTATAAACAAAGGCTAATTCCTCATTCCAACAGATCAGGTTTTTCCAGGAGAGGGCAGGCCTACCTATAGGGTTCTAGTTAAGACTGACATTATGAAACTCGTTTATCCTTCTGGTCCAGTATTTTCTGGGAGGATATCGCTGTACAATAACTGGGTGGTTGTATTTAGAGTTTCTCGTTTTAAATATGCAGAGGTAGTCACGTAGTGTAGGAATATTCAGATATGCAGACTAATTGGGGAAAGGAGGGAAGAGTACACCTTGATTAGCCACGTTTTAAGTTCTTAGAATCTTTTAAGTTCTAGAATATTTAGAGGAATTTAGTACATTTAACTACTTAGAGTAAAGCAGACTAATGAATGACTAAGGAAGCTACTACTTTTAATCAAATAGCTGAAAACCTTTTGGAAATGAGCACTTTTGTCTATAAACAGGTATGGTAATTTACACAGGAAACAATTTAGCGAAAAGGTAAACATTGAGGGGACTGAGTCAAATAATTTCTGATGTAATAATTAGCAAAGTCTAATTAAGTCTTAATTTTTTCCACATTAAGTCACAAACTCTTTGCAGTCTTGTCCATATGAAGTATCGCTGAGAGTAAATTAGGAGGCTATTACGATAGTCCAGACATGAGGTGATAAGGGCCTGAACTAGGGTTGGTGGCCCCTTGTGAATAGAGAGGTTATATAATGATAAGATTTTGGCGGGAAATGGATTTGTGGGCTGAGATTGAGGAGTCCAGGATGCCCCTGAGATTACACATCTTGGTGACTGGAAGGATGGTGGTGCTCTCAAGTTCATCTGAGGGGTGAGTTTGGTTGTCAGGGAAGGTAAGGGGTTCCACTGGGCATGGGGGTGCATGCCTGTAATTCCAGCTACCGGGGAAACTGAGGCTGGTGGAGCTCTAGAGCTCAAAAGTTCTCAGCTCCGGGGTACCTGGATCAGGCACCTACACAAAGTTCTATTCTACAGTTTGAGCAAATTGCTTTGGTATCTCAGTTGAGATCCTCAGCTTGGGGGGGGGGCGGGGTCTCTTTCGGAGGCTTGAAGATAGAAGCAAGTATGGGAAATAACTACTGTGGCAAATAGGCTGGATAATAAATTAAAGAGGAATAAAAGGATTGCCTTGCTCCAATGAAGGCCCAGTTTTTAGATTACATAAATTTGTAGTGGACTCCATCAGAATGGCTTTGTGACTTTGTCCAGCCCCGTTTGTCAGGATGTGGGTAGGAGCAGAGGAGGGGATTTTGGAAGTAACCCACCCAAGGTGGCAGTTAGGCAAGGCCTAAGTAACGAGAGGACAAGGGAACAAATAATTTGAGAATAGAAGTTGATATAGTTGAACCGGTTCACTAAGAAGTTGAAATTATCAAAAGAGGAGACAGACCTAGAGCAGGATAGAATGCCAAGGAGTGGAGGGATTGGTGGTCAGGTTAAGAGTGAGAATTTAAGAGACATAAGATATAGGAAAAGATGGAATAATAGGAAATTATGGTCCAATAGAGGAATCAGGGTTCATGGTCATGGAACAATCATTGAAAGACCTATCAAGTAGAATTGGAGTGTGTAAGTAACATTAATTTAATAAGACATCTGTCTTTCTGCAGCTGGGTGGTAGAGTAGATAGAATGCCCTGAGTCAGGAAGACTCATCTTCCTGAGTCTAAATCTAGCCTCACATACTTCCTAGCTGTGTGACCCTGGGCAAGTCACTTTACCTTGTTTGCCTCAGTTTTCTCATCTGTAAAATGAGCTGGAGAAAGACATGGCAAACCACTCCATTATCTTTGCCAAGAAAACCCCAAATGGGGGTCACAAAGAGTCAGACATGACTGAAAACCAACTGAATAACAACAAGGCATCTGTTTTATTATTCTAGTGCCTCATATTTATATACATATATATTAAAATATTTATGTCTTGCCTTTCTTTGTGTGTCATGTGCTAATACATTTTTGGCACATAGTAAGCCATTAATAAATACTTGTTGACTGACTGACTTGCCCCAGGTTATTCCAACAGTAAATGTCAGAAGCAGAATTAGAACCCAAGACTTCTGACTCAAGATTTTTTTTTTTTTACTGTACCCTTTAATTATAAGATGTTATCTCCGACCACAAGCATTTGAAGGGCTGGCATATGGAAAATGGGACTTGAGCTATTTTGCTCAGTTCCCCAAATGGATGAAAGTTAGTTATAGAAAGACAGATTTTGACTCAATATATGGAAGAAAAAAAAACTTCCTAACAATTAAAGTTGTCTGAAAACAGACTTTGCTGGCCTGGAGATAGTAAATTCCATATCGCTGAAAGTCTTCAAGCAGAGGCTTGTTGAGAATGTTGGAGAAGAGAATGCTGTCTAAGTGTAGGATGGGATGGATAAGATGACACCGGAGGCCTATTCTGTCTCTGAGGTTCCATCATTCTGTCATTGGCAAGTTACTTAACCTCTCAAAGCCTTCTTGTCCTCATCTGTTAAACATGGAGAAGATTTATTCTGCCTACTTCACGTGATTACTACTTTGTAAGCCTACAACATTGATACGAGTTACTCAGAAACGTAAAAAGCAGAGGTAGCTTAGAAAAGAAGTCAGGGTATATTATGTGTGTTTTGTTCACAAACTCCAGCTAAAGGGTAGCCTGGTTGGGGAATAGGCTAAAAGGGGCAGAGCTACCTGACTTTGTTTCAGCTGGGTCCAAGTGGCTTTAATTTTAAATTTCAGTTTAATTTAAAGATGAGGTAATGACATTTACATAACACCTACTATGTTCCAGTAACAAATACGATCTCATTTTATCCTAATAATAACCCTGGGAAGTAGGTGCTATCATTTTCCTGTGTTGCAGAGGACGAAACTGAGGCAAATAGCAGTTAAGTGACTTGCCTAGGGTAAAATATCTGAGTATTTGTATCTGAGGCTAGATTTGAATTCAGGTCTTCCTGACTCCAGGCCCAGTGCTCCACTTCACCACCGAGCTACCCCTGTAAGAACAGGATAGAAATGTTTGCCTCTACTGCAGTGTTATTAAACTCAAAAAGAAAAAGATCCCTGTGGGCCAAATATTGACTTAGAAAACCCTATTTGACACCTCTCACCTACGGTACCATCTACAGCCATCTAGCTACATGTCGGAATGCTAGTCCCCAGTAGAATGCACAAAGCCGCAGCTTACAGTCATCAAGAAGGCTGGATGCTAGGTCACACAGTGGATCATATCGGATTGGGACTCAAGCAGATCCAGATTCAAATTTTGTCTGAGACGCTTACCAGCTATGTGATCTTGGACAAGTAACTTAACCTCTGTCAGCCTCAGTTTCCTCACATATCAAATGTGGATGACAATAATAACACCTACCTCACAGGGCTATCATATGGATCAAATGAGATAAGAAATATAAAGTGCATTGTATGCCTTAAAATGCTTTATAGATGCTAGCTATTACTGTTATAATTAGCGTAACTATCAGGCACCCAGTGTGCAATGGATAGGATAATTTGTAGTTTTCCCTATGCCACAAGAAAAAGCCCACTGAAATTTGGGGGCTACAGGTATACCTAGTAAGTCCTAGGGTTTTTTTAAATATACAAATAAAAGAAATGTTTTTTTTTTAAGATCAAATAACCAAAAACCTCTCTAAGATTTAGAAGAAAAAAAAAGATACCTTCCTGGTTAGCGTCTTCTACCTCAGCTCCTTGACTAAAATAGGAAGTAAGGTATAATAGAAACGATTTAAAGTTAGAGAACCTAGGTTCAAATCTTGACTTTGCTCCTTCTTCCTGGAATGACCTCAGATTTACTTTGCCTCAATTTCCTCGTCTATAAATTGAATGGGTTGGACAAGAGGATCTCTCAGGTCTCTTCTAGCTTGAAATCTCTTGGTTTCTTGGATCCACAGGAGCAGGTGGATTTCGGGTGAATGTAAGCTCCCGGCAGATCTCCAGTCTTTTTGTTCTTTGACTCATTCTGGACCAGTAGAATTGAAACCTTTAATAAGTTTTCTGGGCTGAGGGTAAAATTCCTGACCCTTTGGACTAAGCCACACACAAGCAGGAAATGGGCCAACTTGTGTTTCATCCCCACAGCTTGCTCTCTGTGAGAAACGAATGTGAAATTCACCTTCCCACAGTTCAAGATGACCGCCTTCCAACTTTCCATGCCGGGAAAGGAATTTCTTATGTTATCTCTTAAGAGAAAAAAAGCAAAAAGACATTATTAGACAAAATTTCAGGGAAAACACAAGGGGAAAATAAATGATGCATAATCACAGACTCTGAAACATCCAGATTTCATAAGGTACAGGAAACAAATGACTAAGAACAGCAAATTCCGACCCTACACCCGCCCCCAAGAAAAGGTTGTAAATGATAAATTGCTATATTCTTCCAAAAGACAAGTGTGTAGCAAGCAGATTCCTGTTTGATTGTCTGTAAAAGCACTAAACACAGTGTCTGGCCCGTAGTAGGTGCTACATAAGTGCTGCTACCCTTTCCTTGTACCTACAAATTTAAAAAGAATTGCTGCTGACAGATGTAAGGTTTGCAAAATACTTTCCATGTGATCTCTGAATTGAGAATTGGGTTAGAAGCATTACAGCTCTCATGACCCTCATTTTAAAGGTAAGAAACCTAGAAAATTTAGGAATAACTGTTAACTAGTGATAGCTAATATTTACGTAGCACTTGTTACATGCTAGTCATTGTACTAAGAACTTTACACTTATTACCTCATTTTGATCCTTACAACAACCCTGAGAGATAGCTGCTATTATCAACCCATTTTACAGTTGAGGAAATTAAGGCAAACTAATAACCACAACTAACATTTATATAGCTCTTACTCTATCCCTGGCACTGCACTAACTACTTCTAATTATTATCTTATTTGATTCTTAGAACATCTCTGGGAGGTAGGTAAATTATCCACATTTTACAGTTGAAGAACCTGAAGCAGAGGCTAAGTAACTTGCCCAGGGTCACACAGATGGTAAGCTCTGAAACTGGATTTGAACCCAGGTCTTTCTGACTCCAGGCCATCAGTCTAACCACTGTGCCACCAGCTGCCTCCTCATTAGGAAGCATTGATTTGTGATGGTTTTGTATGCTTAGGAGTTTCTTTCATTCCAAAAGATAAAACAGATTGTTGCTGTTAGTTGTTTTGTTTCAGACACGTTCGACTCTCTGTGACCCCATTTAAGGTTTTCTTGGCAAAAATACTGGAGTGGTTTGCCATTTCCTTCTCCAGCTCAATTTATAGATGAGGAATTGAGGCAAACAGGGTTAAGTGACTTGCCTAGGTAAGTGTCTGAGACTAGATTTGAACTCAGGTCCTCCTGACTCCCTAATGGGTACTCTATCCACTGCATCCTCTAGCTGTCCTTAAAACACTTTACTATGCAGTAATTAAAACACCAAAGTAAGGAGTCTTCCACCATAATTTTAAAAACTGGTAGACTAAGGCGGAGGAATGAAAGCTGTTTTGTATAAGCCAAATAACTAGGGATAGCAGGGGAAGAAAATCGACTTTCAAAGGATTTTTAATTTCTTTAGACCTTAAGTAAGGGAGACAATGCAGTGTGGTAGAAGGAGGCTTGGACTGGGAATCACCAAGTCTGGAAGAAGGACCTGGTTTTAAATCCCATCACTACCACTTATTACCTGTCTGACCAGGCAAAACATAATGGGAAGAGGACCATGCTCCTGGAAAGCAAAAAGATATCTCTTATGCATAAGGAAAAGGCTAGACCTGTGACTTCACTGGAACAGGTGAGGAAACACTCTTTACCAATGTAGGTTGACAGTGTACTATAGGAAAACCCATGGATTTGTTATCGGACCCTTGGTTGTGGAACCTTGGGCAAGTCATTTAACAACTCTGTATCTCAGGTTTCTTTGTCTATAAAACAAAGGTGATCATGGCTGTATCGTTTATCTCACAGAGTTCTTGTTAAGATTAGCTACAAAATTGTATAGAAAGCAAAAATGTCAGCAGCTATTACGATATTTATAGCCCCAGCACATAGCCTAGTGAATGCAGATTCAGAGATGAAAATAACCTGGAAGCTCCAAGCCCTTTATTTCACATATAAGGAAACTGAGGCACAGAGTTTAGGGATTTGCCCAAGGTGACACATATATATAATATAACAGGGAGTTTCCCACTGGCATCTCCCACAAGGATGGGAAAGAGAACTTTCAGCTAAGGTGGTCTGGGAAAACCCTGTTACCCTCAAGGAAAAAAAAAAGTGACATTTTTGCAAGAGTCTATATAACATCATAGAGAGATGTCTTTGAACCCAGGAAGACTTGAGTTCAAATCTTAGCTTTTGACACATCTTGGCTTTGTGACCCTGGATAAGTCAGAAAATTGCTGACCTCTTCACCTGGTAATTCTCAATACCAGTGAAGTCGCAGGCTCATCCTTCTCCCTAACATTTATATAGCAAGTTAACATTTGCAATACGCCTGACAAGGTGTCCCAAAAGTCGTGTTTAAAGGGTTTTTGGTTTCGTTTTGGTGTTGTTGTTTTAGTAACTATTATCTGGCTCAAGTGAGAAAATGCAGGTTGTCCCAGAAGTGCATTCTTAATGTCTACTACACCAAGACTTTCAGGATACCCTCCTGTATTCTCTCGCTTGAACTACAGTTATTATTAATTATTATCATCTGCATTTTGAGGAAACAAAGGCTCAGAAAAGTTAAGTGCTTTAGCCCTCTGAGCATCAGCATCAGAACTTAAAGTCAGATTTTCCCTCACTCTGGGTCCAACTCTCTATCTTCTATACCATGAAGCCCCTAGTAGAGAACTCAAATTCAAACCACAGCCCTCTGACTTCAGAACCAACAATCTCTCTCCTACAGTTAGTCCCATTTGATCAGTGTCTCTTGAGACTAATTGCATTGAATCCAGTCCCTTCCAAATCAGACATTTGCGATGCAGTGATCCCAAGTCAAATGAAGTCAAAGGATTGAAGGGAGTCTCCAAGCATTCTCTCCAGAGGGCAGAAGGATGGTTACGAACCCTGTCACCCAGGATTCTCGGAGCCAGGATTCAAGATTAAAATATGAGAGGAAGACAGAGCTGAGATTTAGGATTTTCTTCCATTCACAAGTGAGAAATGTATGTAGGGAAGGAATGAGAAGATGGTATCATTTCCATGAATCTTCATCCCCAGCGACTTCTCACAATTAGCCATTCCCTGTTTCCACCAGGACCTTTATGGCACTTCCTCTGGGCACAGAGCCATGTTCTTCTAACATTTTGTGATATGGCTTCACCCACTGTCACCCTGCTAGAATGTTCATGAGGGAGTTGCTGGGTGGCCTCCCTTAAACTTCCAGCCCATTTATTTATCACTTCCAGATGCGTCACCCCAGAGCTCCGATATATCTGGAGAAATCACAGAGCCAAGCCATCTCAAGGAGAAAGCAAACAAGTGCGGTGTCTCAACCAATTGCAAACAAAGCAAGTATAGAAACACTGAGAGAACTAGGAGGGCCCATGGTAGCCCACACCACTAAGAAAAATGACTGAGAACAATCACAGGAAACTTCTAAGGGTGGAAACAATAAACTGAACACAGCCCAGAGTTGGAGGAGCTTCCTGATTGGCTTGACCAGCACCAAGCAGGAACACTTAGAATGACCTTGAGATTATCCCCACGGGATGACATATCTCTATGTTCAGGAGGAATTCATCATGTGACATGTACAACATGGGAAGTTTTGCAAAACAACAACCTTTGAAAGGGTCACTGAGAGGATGAATCTGGAAGTTACCATGCCTATACTCTAGAGCAATGGTCTCCAGTCTCTTTGGATCTTGATCCTCTATAAGTAAGAAGTTTGTGAGCATGTCCTATAGACATATATATTTATTTATTAACTTACCTGAAAAAAAGAAATTTAAAAAGGATGAGATAACGCTGAAATAAGATTTGATTCTAGTGGCAATAAGGAGTCACTTGTGTTTATCGAGTAAAGGAAAGGAAAGAAAGGGAAGAGAAGAGAAGGGAATAGTTATTTATATAGTTCTTACTAGCAAAGCACTCTACTAAGTGCTTTTTACAAATATTTTTTTACAAATATTATCTCATTTGAACAAATATTATCTCAATTGAACCTCATAACAACCAGGGGAAAAAGGTGGTATCATTATTATCCCCACTTTATAGTTGAAGAAACTGAAGCAAACAGGTTAAATGACTTGCCTGGGGTTACATCTTAAGTGAATAAGGCCAGTCTTGAGCCCAGGTCTTCCTCATTTCAGGTCATTGTTCCACTAGCTGCCTCTAGAGGAATAACATGGGTAGACCTGAGGCTTACAAAAATCCCTTTGGCTTCCATGTGGAGGATGATTTAATTTGTTATTTAGTCATTTCAGTCACACAGGACTCTTTGTGACTCCAGTTTTGGAGATTTTCTTGGCAAAGATACTGGAATGGTTTGCCTTTTCCTTCTCCAGCTCATTTTACAGATGAGGAAATTGTGGCAAACAGGGTTAAGTGACTTGGCCAGGATCATACAGCTAGTATCTGAGGCCAGATTTGAACTTGGGTCAGCCATACAAGAGGAGTCTTCCTGAATTCAGGCCTGGAGCTCTATCCACTTGGGTGGCACAGTGGAAAAAGCACCAGGACTGGAGTCAAGGAAGACCTGAGTTTAATTCCGGCCTCAGACACTAGCTGTGTGACCTTGAGTAAGTCACTTCACCCTGTTTGCCTCAGTTTCCTGATCTGTTAAACAATCTGGAGAAAGAAATGGCCAATTACACCAGTATCTTTGCCAAGGAAATCTCTAAAATGAGGTCACAAAGAATCAGATTATTTAAGGGTATTCTTCCATAGGTAGGCAAAAGATGGTAAGGTGCTAGATGAGGGTGGTAACTGTTTAAGTAGAGAGGAATGGATAGTTATAAGAGATGTTATGGAGATAAATATAAAATTTGGCGACTGGTTAGCTATGTGGAGTGACGGATAATGAGGAAATGAAGATGATACCCAGGTTGTAATCCCAGGTGGATGGAAGGATGAAAGGGAAGTGTTGAAGAGACCTGACTTAAGAATGAAGATCTCAGTGCATTCACACCAGCTCCTCATGTGCAATTCAGTCTGTCCTACCAAAAAGGAGAAGGGGGGAAGTGGACTCTTACTTATGTCACTGCTCTGGAGCACCAAACCTGCTCTCTGAGAACTGCATCTCTCAAAGCACCTACAGCTAGGAGGTGATCTAAGGGGCAAGGAGTGGTTATGCTAGGGAAATCGAGGGGATGAAATTGTACAGCCACCTGCATTACCGCAACTGTGGGTACCCGGATAGCAGCCAGGATTGGGTGAGGAAGAGGCAATTTGGTACCTTGCAACAAGGCAGGTAGATGGAGTGGGGGTTTTGGCTCCTTGGGGAAAGTGAAGTGTAATCCAACTTTTCCCACCCTGCAATTAATATCGGGACCACTACTCTGGATTGGATTTACCACATCCAAAGCTCAGTTAGTTTCTTTCTATCAACCTCCATTGTTACTGCTATAACCTTCATTTTGAAACTGACTTTTAGACCTGTCAATTTTTTTAATCATTTTGTCCATTATAATTCAGCCTTCAATGCTAAAAGAATAAAGAAAGATATTGAAGAGTTTACACTTTGGTGGTTTCTCTGATGAGTTTTCCAAAACCAGGACTATAGCCAATTTTGTAAATATTCAAAAAACAAAAATGCCATTTTTCAGATCTAGCCAGAAGGCTAACTCTAGGGAATACCTATTAGGATTTCTAAGCAGATGATTCTCAGATCTGTTTATTTAACTTCACATTTCCAACTTTGCCCATTAGATATCTGGAACTAGATGTTCTGTGGTCTTCTTAAACTCAGAATGTCCAAAACTCAACTCATTATCTTTTCCCTTAAACCTTTTCCTCTTCCTAACTTTCCTATTACTTTTAAGGGTACTATCATCCTCATAGTCACCCAGGCTTATAACTTAGGTGCCACTTGGACTCATCACCCTCTCTTACCCCCTGGATCCAATCTCTTGTCAAGTCCTGTTGATTTTGCCTTCACAGCACCTATTGTATATTCCATATTGTATGTCCTTAGGAGGATTTTCTCAAGTTGGGGGGGAGGGGAGGCGGGGGGGAATGCAAGAACACACACACCTATCTTTTTCTTTTTTATTGTCATTTTTAATTTATTTTTTATCTTTAGTTCACAACACTCAGTTCCACAAGTTTCTGAGTTCCAAATTTCTTCCCCCTCCCTCTCCACCCACTTCTCCCCTAAGAGGGCATGTAATCCAATATGGGTTCTACATATACCTTCACATTAGACTTATTTACACAAGTTGTAAAGAAGAATTATAACCAATGGAATGAATCATGAGAAAGAAGAAACAAAACCAAAAAAGAAGGGGAAAAGAGAGAGCAAATAGTTTGCCTCAATCTGCATTCAGACTCCATAATCCTTTCTCTGGATATGCATAGCTTTTTCCATCATGAATCTTTTGAAGATGTCTTTGAACCTTGTATTGCCGAGAAGAGCCAAATCGATCAAAGTTAGTCATCACAAATGCATATGTCTGTAATCATGTATATTGTTCTCCTGGTTCTGCTCCCCTCACTCAGCATCAGATCACATGTCTTTCCAGGTTATTATGAAGTCTGTCTGCTCCTCATTTCTTATAGCACAATAGTACTTCATTACATTCATATACCACAACTTGTTTAACCATTCCCCAATTGATGGGCATCTCCTTGATTTCCAAATCCTTACCACCACAAAAATAGATGCTATAAATATTTTTGTACATACAGGTCCCTTTCCCACTTCTGTGATCTCTTTGGGATACAGCCCTAGAAGTGGTATCGCTGGGTCAAAAGGTATGCACATTTTTATAGCCCTTTGGGCATAGTTCCAAATTGCTCTCCAGAATGGCTGAATCAGTTCACAACTCTGCCAACAATGTAACAGGGTTCCTGTTTTCCCACATCTTCTCCAGCATTTATGATTTTCCCGTTTTGTCATGTTAGCCATTCTGACAGGAGAGTATACTCTACTTGATAGATAATAGGAAAAAAAGAATTTTCCAATTCTCACTGACTAGCCATGGGAAAGGGACTGTAAGAAACCCTTTATTTTTCTGAGTTTTTTTTTTCTTTTTTCAAAGATCCTGTCTGTCCCAAGCTTCTCTTATTTATCTCAACGGTCTTCTGCCTTCACCCTCATTTGTAATTTCTATTCCTCTAGGTAAGACCTAAAACAGCCCTTTGTAATAGCCATACAATCATTGAACTCCATAATTGTTAAGTGCTTCCTCCTTTGGACACTTGATATGGCCACTTGATAGGTATGCTGACTTTGTGGATGGGGCACAGGACTTGGGATTCAGGAGGACCTGTGTTCAAATCCTGCCCCAGAAACTTAATAGTTGTATGATCCTACACAACCCACTTAACCTCTGTGCTTCAATTCCCTTATCTCCAAAATGAGGTCAGGAGTGGTCTTGATGGCCATTTTTAGCTCTACTTCTGTGATTTGATAATCCTATGACCATCCCAGGACATGACAGAGAGTTTCGAAGACCTGTGAAACTCAGTGTCTGCTACCCTGGGACAAATCATCGTCCATGTGGGGACAAATGATGCTACTTGAAATAACATAAAAAAGGCTACCAAGGATTAGGAAGTACCCAACTAAAAGAAACAAAAAACTAGCTGTATCACTGGCATTTTCACCACTACTGCCAATGACGTTAAAGGACCTTAGAATAGAATGGCAGCTTTGGAAAGAGAATAGCTGATTAAGATGTTTTGCAAATACAATTTTGATTTCTGCATTGTAACCTAAAATCTAGGGATTATGGGCTCTTGGTCAGGATTGGAGTACATCAAACAAAGAATTAAATATATATTTGTGCATCTGATTTAAATGGAGATTACTAGTGGAAGGGGAAAAACTGCTTACATATGTCTGCCAATCTAGCTGTTATCACAGAAGGTAAAAGGCATAACAGAAGACTGTCCACAGAGATGTTAATTAAAAGGTTTTAAGTTAAAACCTTAAAAGCTTTTAAAGTCAAAATGAATATGAAGTGATTAAAGATCACTCTTAGATAGGGCTTCCAGATTCATTCTCACAGTGACCCTTCATAAAGGGTTGGTTTGGTTTTTTTTAAAGAATATTCAGATTGAAACCTTTTCTCTAGATAGATCATTATGCCAACTATCTGGGAAATTGAGACATATCCTATAGGGGGATGAAGGAAAACAAGGCAGCGACATTAGGAATGTTAAAGGCAATATGCTATAGCAAAAATAGCATAATCACAATACCTCTTGCAGGAAATGAAGAGAGAGAGAAATGTCACAAAGAACTTGAGAAAATCCTTGAAATCCTATCAACAATTAATTTGATACCTGATGCCTTCAACAAGGAGGGAAAGATGGTGATGGACGTGCTGGAAAATAGGCAGGGACTAGGAGGCTCAAATGAGATACTGGATGCAAAGTACTTTGCAAACCTGTATAAATGAGCTGCATAAATGCAGTTACTGTTGTTATTAGTCAGGCCTCCAGTCTCATGCTGGCTTCATTCTCTGAGCTTCCTACTGAATTCATGCTGAGTTTTACTAACATTTACAAAGCGATACCAGAGCATGTTGATAAATGTTTAACAAGGAGGCTATATGCAGGGAAAAATACATGAAAATACACTTTAAAGCTTAATTAGCATTATTAACACTTTCTTAAGTCTAAACACTTAACAGAACAATAAATCAATCCCTGATTTATAGCAGTTGCTGATTTCTGAGAAGCCAATGATCACAGTGAAAAGTTAACAGTTGGTTTTCTCAAGCCAGTTAGAGCTGGCTCCAGCACACCCCTGAAATTAGGGCTTGGTTTTGAGAAACTCTAGGGACTTCAGTTAGGACCAAATTGAGCTTAGACAACATAAATTTGTGTCTTCCAACTCCTGATCCAGATTTCTTTCTGCTATACCCTGCTGCCTTCCCATAAAATCAGTATGTTTAAAATGTCACAATCATTAATATTTATATTTTACAAATATTCCACTGGAGCTTTTACACTGACCTGATTGGTCAGTGAATGAGTACAAATTCACATAGCCTTCTATATCTAGCTGAGCCCAAACCATATCACACTATGCTTTTTTTTTTCAATTCAGCCTTCTTCCCTACTCGTCTTCCTGCCTTCCCACACTGTATGTGTTTCATCTACCCCTAACACCTATTTTTCACCTCTTGCTCAGGGAACTATAATCAAACCAGCACTAACATTGCTTCTGCAAAGAGTATATCAGTGAACTTGCCTGTGGTCACACTAACCATCCTTGTGTCTTCCAAGACCAAACCCTCCTTCCCTGGCCACCAAGATAGGGAGGGTACGTGTGTGTGTGTGTTTAAATTAATTGAGTCACAAATGATAAATATTTATGTAACCACTATTGGAAACCCCCATATTTGGGGAAGCGGAAAATAGTCCTCACTGCAAAAATCATTACAGATCTACACAACGTTCTGTTTGAGATGGATGTTCCTTAAAACTAAGAAACAACAACAAAAAAAAGACTTTTATGGACTTTATTACATGTACTTTTACTTAAATGTACTCTAATTAAAATACCAATTTTCAGTGGAAGGTCAATGTTGTTCAGTCGTTTATAGTCGTGTCCAACCCTTTGCAACAGGAGCCTGGGTTGTGGTTCTTCCAGCTGCTCCATATGTTTATGGGCAAAGAAAGTTGGAACACTTTGCGAAAGCAAAGTTTTCCTTGTCATAGATTACAGAGTTTGCTACCCCATAGGGAAAGGTTTCCAAGATTTCCTTGTTCCCCAGGATATAGTTCTCTCTGTGTCCCAACTCTAAGAAATACAGCACCCAATTAGGGACTTTCTTGAACTGAAGCTACCCAAATTGGCAACTGTGTATTTTAAGAAAGATATTAATAAATTGGATATCATACCCCTAAAACCAACCAGGATGGTGAAAGACTTTGAGTTCATGCCATTTGAAGGAACTAGGGAAGCTTAACCTGTAAAAGAAAAAACGGGGGCAGAATGTGGAGGAATGATAGCTACCTTCAAATATTTGAGGATCTTGATGCCATGAGAATAAGGGATTAGACTTACTTTGCTTGACCCCAAAGAATAGAACTTGTAGTATAAGTTGCAATGAGAAAGAGATTTAGCTTTGACATAAAGAAAAAGTTCCAAGAAATTATAACAATCCAGAAGGGGAATAGGGGAGTGAGACGCCTCTGAAGGTTATGGGTTCTCCCTCCCTCGAGTTCTTCAAGCAAATTCTAGATGACAGGCGCTCAAGTTGGTTGTAGAGGAAATCTTTTTTTAATAACTAATTAATTAATTTTTAGTTTTCACCATTCACTTCCATAAGATTTTGAGTTTTGAATTTTCTCCCTCAACTTCTCCTCCCCCCTCCCCAACACGGCATGCGATCTAACATAGGCTCTATTTATACATTCATATTAAACATATTTTCACATTAGTCGTGGCGTAAAGAAGAATTAGAACTAATGAGAGGAACCACAAGAACGAAGAAACAAAACAAAACAACAAAAGAGAAAGGGAGCAAATAGTATGCTTCCATCTACATTCAGACTCCAAAGTTCTTTCCTTGGATGTGGATAGCATTTTCCATTGTGAGTCTTTTGGAGTTATCTTAGATCCTTGCATTGGTGAGAAGAGCTAAGTCTATCAAGGTCAGTCATCACACAATGTAGCTGTTGCTGTGTACAATGTTCTCCTGGTTCTGCTCATTTTACTCAGCATCAGTTCATGTAAATTTTTCCAGGTTTTTCTGAAGTCCACCTGCTCATCATTTGTTATAGCACAATAGTATTCCATTACATTCATGTACCACAACTTGTTCAGCCATTCCTCAGTTGATGGACATCCTTTAAATTTCCAATGCTTTGCCACCACAAAAAGATCTGCTATAAATATTTTTGTAAGTGTGGGAACTTTTCCCATTTTTACGGTCTCTTTGGGATACAAACCTGGAAGTGGTATTGCTGGATCACATTTCGATTGCCATTTGGGCATAGTTCCAAATTGCTCTCCAGAATGGATGACTCAGTTCATAAATCTACCAGCAGTGCATTAGTATTCCAATTTTCCCACATGTTCTCCAACATTTATCATTTTCCTGTTTTATCATGTTAACCAATCTGATGGGTGTGATGTGGTACCTCAGAGTCGTTTTGATTTGCATTTCTTTAATCAATAGTGATTTAGAGTATTTTTTCATTACTGTAGATAGCTTTAATTTCTTCATCTGAAAACTACCTGTTCATATCCTTTGACCATATATCAATTGGGGAACAACTTGTATTATTATAAATTTGACTCAGTTCTCTCTATATATTTTAGAAATGAGGCCTTTATCAGAGACACTGGTAAAAATTGTTTCCCAGCTTTCTCTTGCCTTCTAATCTTGGTTGCACTGGCTTTGTTTATGCAAAAACTTTTCAATTTAATGTAATTAAAACCATACATTTTGCATTTCATAATGTTCTCTATCTCTTGCTCAATCAAAAATTCTTCCTTTCTCCAAAGATCTGACAGGTAAACTATTCCTTGCTCTCCTAGTTTTCTTATAGTACCAGCCTTTATATCTAAACTATGTACCCATTTTGACTTTATCTTGGTATAGAGTGTAAGACATTGGTCTATGTTTAGTTTCTGCCAGACTATTTTCCAGTTTTCCCAGCAGCTTTTATTAAATAATGAGTTCCTATCCCAGAACCTGGAGTCTTTGGATTTATCAAATAATAGATTACTATAGTCATTGACTTTTGTGTCTTGTGTACCTAACCTATTCCACTGATCCACCATTTTATTTCTTAGCCAGTACCAAGTAGTTTTGATGATGTCTGCTTTATAACACAATTTAAGATCTGGCATAGCTAGGCCACCTTTCCTTGCATTTCTTTTCATTAATTCCCTCTATATTCTGGACTTCTGTTCTTCCAGATGAATTTTGTTATTGTTTTTTCTAGCTCTATAAAATAATTTTTGGTAGTTTGATTGGCATGGCACTGAATAAGTAAATTAATTTTGGTAGAATTGTCATTTTTATTGTATTAGCTCAGCCTACCTATGAGCAACTGATCTGTTTCCAATTATTTAGATTTGACTTTATTTGTGTTAAAGTGTTTTGTAATTGTGTTCATATAGTTCCTGGGTTTATTTTAGCAGGAAAACTCCCAAATATTTTATAATGTCCATAGTAACTTTAAATGGAATTTCTCTATCTCTTGCTATTGAGCTTTGCTAGTTATATATAGAAATGCTGATAATTTATCTGGGTTTATTTTGTGTCCTACACCTTTGCTAAAGTTGTGTATTATTTCAAATAAGTTTTTACTCGATTCTCTAGGATTCTCTAAGTATATCATCATATCATCTGCAAAGAGTGATAGCTTTGTTTCTTCTTTTCCCATTCTAATTCCTTCCATTTCTTTTTCTTCTCATTGCTAAAGTTAACATTTCTAGTACAATGCTGAATAACAGTGGTGATAATGCATATCCTTGTTTCACCCTTGATCTTATTGGATAATGCTTCTAGCTTGTTCCCATTACATATAATGCTTGCTGATGGTTTTAGGCAGATGCTACTGATCATTTTATGGAAGACTCGATTTATTCCTATGCTTTCTAGGTTTTTTTTTTTTTAATAGGAATGGGTGTTGTATTTTGTCAAAAGCTTTTTCTGCATCTATTGAGATAATCATATGATTTCCATTAGTTTTGTTGTTGATATGATCAATTATTCTAATAGTTTTCCTAATATTGAACCATCCCTGCATTCCTGGTATAAATCCTACCTGGTAGTAGTGTAGTATCCTCAAGATAAGGTGTTGTAATCTCTTTGTTAATATTTTATTTAAAATTTTTCATCTATATTCATTATGGAAATTGGATAATTTTCTTTCTCTGTTTTGGCTCTTCCTGGTCTAGGGATCAGCATTATATTTGTATCATAAAAAGAATTTAGTAGGACTTCACTTATTTTCCCCATTTTATATGCTATTGGAATTAGTTGTTCTTTAAATGTTTGATAGAATTCACTTGTAAATCCATCTAGCCCTGGAGATCTTTTCTTACAGAGTTCATTAACGGTTTGTTCAATTTCTTTTTCTGCAATGGGGTTATTTAAGTATTTTATTTCCTCTAACATTAATCTGGGCAATTTATATTTTGTAAATATTCATCCACTTCACCAAGATTATCAAATTTATTGGCATACATTGGGTAAAATAGTTCCTAGTTATGGTTTTGATTTCCTCTTCATTAGTGGTGAATGCACCCTTTTCATTTTTGATTCTGGTAATTTGGGTTTCTTTTTTTTTAATCAAATTAATCAAAGGTTTGTCTATTTTGTTGGCTTTTTCATAAAACCAGCTTAGTTATATTTATTAGTTCAATAGTTTTCTTAATTTCAATGTTATTAATCTCTCTTTTGGTTTTCAGAATTTCTAATTTGGTATTTAATTGTAGGTTTTTAATTTGTTCTTTTTCTAGCTTTGTTAGTTGCACACTCAATTCATTGATCTCTTCTTTTTCTATTTTATTCATGTAAGCATTTAGAAATATAAAACTTCCCTTAAGAACCACTTTCACTGCATCCCATAAATTTTTCTGTGTTGCCTCATTATTGTCATTCTCTTGGATGAAGTTATTGGTTGTTTCTGTGATTTGTTGTTTGACCCACTCATTCTTTAGATTAGATTATTTAGTTCCCAATTAATTTTTGGTCTATCTTCCCATGACCTTTTATTACATGTAATTTTTATTGCATCGCAATCTGAAAAGAATGCATTTAATATTTCTGCCTTTCTGCATTGGATTGTGAAGTTTTTATGCCCTAACATGTGGTCAATTTTTGTACCTCCGAGAAAAAAGTATATTCCTTTCTATCCCCATTCAGTTTTCTTCAGAGGTCAAGCATATCTAACTTTTCTAGAATTCTATTCATCCCTTCACTTCTTTTTTGTTTATTTTGTGGTTAGATTTATCTAGTTATGAGATGGGGAGGTTAAGGTCTCCCGCTAGAATAGTTCTGTTGTCCCTTAATTTCTCTTCTAAGAATTTGGATGCTATGCTATTTGGTGCATATATGTTTGGTAATGATATTATTTCATTGTCTACAGTACCCTTTAGCAGAATGTGGTTTCTTTCCTTATCTCTTTTAATTAGATCTATTTTTGCTTTTGCTTTGTCTGAGATCAGGATTGCTGCCACTGCTTTTTTTTTTTTACTTCAGCTGAAGCATAATATATTCTGCTCCAGACTTTTACCTTTATTCTTTGTTTAGCCCTATGCTTCATATGTGTTTATTGAAAACATCATATTGTAGGATTCTTGTTTTTAATCCATTCTGCTATCTGCTTCCATTTTATGAGACAGTTCATCCTATTCACATTCACAGTTATGATTACTATCTGTGTCTTTCTCTCCATCCTATTTTCCCCTGATTATACTTTTCTCTCTCCTTTTTCTCTTTCCTTCCTCACTAGATTTTTGCTTTCAACCACCACCTCCCTCAGTCTGCCCTCTTTTTCATCAGCCCCCTCCCTTTTCTTCCCCTTTACCCTTATTACTTCTTCCCTCCCTTCTGTCTACCCTCTCCTTTTTCTTTCCCCTTTCCTCTCTTACATACCATAGGGTAAGTTAGATTTCTATACCTAACTGATTATGTTATTCCCTCTTTGAGCCATATCTGATGAGAATAAGGTTCAAATAATGTTCATCTCCTTGCCTTCCTTCCCCCTACTGTAACAGGTTTTGTACCATTTCATGAGACGTTATTTACCCTTGTCTGCCTCCTCCTTTACTCTTCTCCCAGTATAATCCTTTTTCACCACTTAATTAGATTTTTTATCATCACATCAAAGCCCTCTATCTATGTACACCCCTTTAAATGATGTGATAACAATACAGTTCTCAACAGTTACAAGTATCATTTTCCCTTGTATGGATGTTAACAGTTTGCCCTTAGTAATAACATGTTGTGGTTTTTTTTTTCTTTCCTGTTTACCTTTTTATGTCTCTCTTGAGTCTTCGTATTTGAAGATCAAATTTTCTATTGAGCTCTGGTCTTTTCATCAGGAAGGTTTGGAAGTGCCCTATTTTGTTGAATATCCATCTCCTCCCCAAAAGATTATGCTCAATTTTGCTGGGTAATTAATCCTTGGTTGTAATTCAAGGATCCTTTGCCTTATGGAATGTTGTATTTCACACCCTCCAATCTTTTATTGTAGAAGCTGCAAAGTCTTGCATAATCCTGACTATGGTTCCATCATATATAAACTGTTTCTTTTTGGCTACTTGCAGTTTTCTCTTTGACCTGGTAATTTTGGAATTTGGCTACAATATTTCTTGAGATCTCTTTCAGGAGGTGATTGATGGATTCTTTTGATGACTATTTTACCTTCTGGTTCTAGGACCTCAGAGCAGTTTTCTTTGATGATTTCTTGAAAGATGCTGTCCAAGTTCTTTTTTTTTTTTTTATCATGGTTTTCAGGTAGACCAATAATTTTTAAATTGTCTTTCCTGGATCTATTTTCCAGGTCAGTTGTTTAACCAATGAGGTATTTTATGTTTACTTCTATTTTTTCTTCTTTTGTTTCTGTTTGACTGATTCTTGATATCTCATAAAGTCATTAGCTTCCACTTGCCCAATTCTAATTTTTAACAAATTATTTATTTCTATTAGATTTTGTACTTCCTTTTACATTTGGCCCAATTTACTTTTTAAGCAGTTCTTCTCTTCAATAAGTTTTTGTGCCTCCTTTTCCATTTGGCCAATTCTACTTTTTAAGGACTTGTTTTCTGCAGTCAATTTTTATCCTTCCTTTTCCAAGCTATTGACTCTCTCTTGTATACCTCGCATTTCTTTTCTCAATTTTTCTTCTACCTCTATTATTTGACTTTTAAAATCCTTCTTGAGCTTCCAAGAAGGCTTTTTGGGCTTAAGACCAGTTCATATTCCCCTTAGAGGTATCAGATGAGTATATTGACAACGTTGTCCTCTTCTGAATTTGTGCCTTTATCTTAGCCTGGGACCTGGACACTGGCTTTGTTTGCTGGGGCCTCTGGTGCTGGCAACTGGAGGCTGTAGGGTTCTGGCAGCTTACCTAGGGCTGAGCTGGGGTCAGCAACACTGGAGCTGTTGGGGTAGGGGTGGGGGTTCTGCTTACTTGGACCTTGTGCTTGAATGTTTGGCTTCTGGAAGATGTCTGCCAGCCTAGAGCTGTGCCTCCTTGAGTGGTGCTTCCTGAAGTTGTGCTGAAACACCAGGAGATTTGGCTGGTGGAGAATGCTGCACATGCTGGCTTTCCAAGCTGATATCTACTGGTTCCCCTGCCTGTGCTGAGGTACTTAGGGGTCCTGGTGTTAATGCTGGCCTGTTCCACTACCCTGGGGTGCAGGATTTCCCCCTGGTTTGCTGACATGGGGCTTGCCACTGGCTTGCTGGGACACTTCCCATCCTGTACCGCTCTCCCACCTCCAGAGCGAGAGGGGCCTTTCCCCTTAATCCCTCAAGCTTCCTGGGCTATAAGACTGCTGTACCCAGTTTTTCTGCTGGCTCAACTGTTCCAGGGTTTTTCCTGGGGCGATACTTTCTGAGCTTTCAGAGGTCAATAAGGGAGGGTAAGAGTGACTTACTTCTTACTTCACCAACTTGGTTTCTGGAAGTAGGGAAATCTTTTTTCAGTTATAAGTTGGGCTATATAATCTTTGAAGTCTTTCCACCTATATGATTCTGTGATAACCATTGTTGTTCAGTCATTTCAGTCATGTCTGACTCCCCCATTTGGGTTTGGTTGTTTTTTTTTTTGGCAAAGATACTGGAGTGACTTGCCATTTATTTCTCCAGCTCATTTTACAGATAAGGAAACTGATGCAAACAGGGTTAAGTGACTTGCCTAGGGTCTCACAGCTAGTGTCTGAGGCTATATGTGAACTCAGGAGGATGAGTCTTCCTGACTCCAGGCCTGGTGATCTATTCTCTGAGCCACCTAGCTACAATAACCATACTATCATAGAATTAGGGCTAGAAGAAACCTTAGTGACCAACTAGTCCAGGAGGACCATGGCCTGGTTTTGTATGACCCATGAACTAAAGATTTTTTTTTACATTTTTAATAAAATTTTATTGTACCTAACTTCTAATCCAATTCCCTTGTCTTATAAATGAGGAAACTAATATCCCGAATGCTTAAATGACGTAACCTATGATCATGGACAGAAGATGGATCCTGCCCTCCTTGCTTAACTGAGAGGGCACTTGTCATTCTCCAGCTTCAAGATAATTCTTGTCTTTAACTCCAGATGTGGTAGAAAACCTGGTCTCAAAACCTACTACATTGAAAAACCAACAACTAACACTTAGCTGTTTGACTGTTGCCACCCCATGTAGCAGCCCTCTTATTCTTGCTACTTGTGTTCACCTGAGAGAACACTCCCACCTTATTCAGGAGGAGCAAACAAAGCACCTCAGTTTCTCCCTCAGTAACCTTCACTCTGGCTGTCAATGATTGACCAATAATAGGTCCCAGCCCAAGCCTCACTTGCTCTTTGTTTGGGTTTTGATGGCTTAGAGTGAATATAAACACGGTTGTTTATATTCTGGCCATAAGCTCCCAGGGTCTTCCCCTCTCAGATTGATTCTTTTGGGAAGTCAGACTAGGCCATCTTTTGCCTCATTTCTTACCTAGTCTTTAATCCCTGAATAAATGGACAGACTGAGACCTGACAAAGACCCTAGCTTAGAAAGGCCAGCGTCTCCCACTGCATCTAAGGCCATAGCCAGGCTTCTGATCTGTCTTGCCGCTGGACTCAGATGGCTCTGGAGGACACAGTGAGGCTGGTGACTTTGCACAGCTCTGCCTCACTTAAATCCAATTCACCTGCAAGTCAAGACATCACCCTCCTGAGTCACTGGTCCTCTTCAAGAAGGACAAACAACAATAACCACCACCTTTAAACCACACACATCCAAACTTTCTTGACCTGGGGTCCTTTGATACATTTCAGAGTCCATGAGCTGGAATGGAGAGGGAGATCTTTATTTTTATTAATCTTTGTAATCTTGTGTGTATTATTTTATGCAGTTATCCTCAGAAAAGATAGGCTTCCATGGGCTACAACAGATAGCTGAAGGGGGTCCATGACACAGGAAAAAAAAAAAGATTTTTCAAATAACTCAGGGCTGTCAACGTTCCCTACTATTAGCTTCACCTAACCTAGAAATGGGAGATAAGAAGCTGATAGGAAGATAGGAAATAGGAAGAGATAGGAATCTTCCCACATATGTTCCCTCCAGGAATAGCTTTCATTTAGAAAGAGGAGGTGGAGTCAGAACAGAGAAAGGTCCCAGGACCTCCTAAAATAAGACTTTCTAGCCTTTGAATGCTGATCAGAGTGATTGCTAGAAAGTGAGTGTGAGAGGCTAAATACCAAACCTCTGTCCCTTTCCTAAAAAGGGAAGGGTCAGAGGATGGGAAAAAGAAAGGAAGTGTGTACGTGTATATTATATATGTGTAAATAGTGTATATATGTATATATGCATTCCAGCACTGTGTACATGTGTATATATGTGTGTGTATACACACACATACATATTTGGGTATAACTGCACACCCAGACATATATATGTATATATACACACATATACATTGTATAAACTCAATTCAGTTAGCACTAAAAGTGATACAAATATTATCTGTAAAAAACATTTTTAAAAAAAAAACTGTAGTGTTCCCTGAGCATATAAAAAATTAAAATTCTCAAATTGTCAAGCTAAGTTAAGACTTTTAGATTTCTGTCTAGACTAGTGGAGAGGAGTAGATGGCTTTTTTCACAAATATTTCGCTAATATCTGGCACCAGTATTGTGAGTTTTATAGAGAAAGGGAGGCAGGAATCTTAAAAGAGGACCAAAGAAGTATTTAATGACCCACGTACATAATGAGACTCAAAATACTGAGCTAGACAAAGTATATAACAGTTTAAAATTTTAGAACCAACAAATAAGATAGCTTCTGGTCTTCTCAATATCTAAGGTCAATTTAGTGAATGAATTTAGTCCATGAACAGAGTAGTGTCCTAGATAGAGACCTAGTAGATTTTAAGGGTATAACTGAATATAATGAAGGAAAGCATTGTAAAAGATTCTAATTCAGTCAATTTACAGAGCTTTTTAAATTCTTCCCTAAAAAGAAAAAAAAGTGATTGCTGCATGGCTCCAAACCTACAGCATTATAAAAACAAAACAACAAATCCCTTAGCTATCTGACTGTCACCACCTAATGCAGAGCCCTATGATTCTTGCTACATTTTTTTTTGGACTCTCCAGCCCCCACCTGCTTTCTCCACCCCACCCCTAAACCCTCCCCACCACCACCCTGTGCTCAACCTTTTTGGGTTAACAAGGGATGGAGACTGACAAAAATTCCACTCTCCAAAAGGTTCAAAGGCCAAGATTCTCATCAATTCTGCTCCCCTGCAGCTCTCAAGAATAGGTTCTGCAGAAAGAGCAGAGTACATCTTCCTTTGAAACTCTTGTCAAAGAAGGAGATCAAGGAGGAAAGGCAGATGTCAGGAGGAATGTTTGTGTTATTCCTCCTATTTCCCTACCACCCCCTACCCTGATGCAAAGGCAGTCAGAGACAAGTGCACCACCCATGGAGACTCAAGCTATTGTCTGGGTGGGGCACTTTGGGGAGAGGAAACTCCCATCATTCACTTCCTACAGCCTGCCCTTGCCCAGTCACATCAAAGCAAAGAAATAAAGATAAGAGTAGGGGGATAGGCTAATGAGGATCTCTGCTATAAAAGAGTCAGTGAGCTGAGGAATTTCCCATCTTTCAGCATTTAGAATTGGATGGAGGAGGGTGTTATTTTGGAAGCATTATATATTAATATACATTAATACGCAAATTAATACATTGTATAAATTCATTTCTATGAATGAGACAAAGGGAATACCTGGCAAATTTCTTATTTTTAAAGCTGTCACCCATAGTTCTTATTTAGCAATTACTGGAGAATTATATGAAATATAATACCATTATATTGTAAAGTTAGAAAAATGGAAAGGTAAAAAAGGTAAGGGCAAGCTAGCTGGCGCAGGGGATTGAATGCTGAGCCTTGAATCAGGAAGACTCATCTTTATGAGTTCAAATCTGACTTCAGACACTTACTAATTATGTGACCCTGGGCAACTTACTTGAACTTGCTTGCCTCAGTTTTCTCATCTGTAAAATGAGCTGGAGAAGGAAATGGCAAACCACTCCAGTACCTTTGCTAAGAAAATCCCACATGGGGTTGCAAAGAGTTGTATGTGACTGAAAATGAATGAACAGCAAAAACTTAGAAACATTTTCATATTCCCCCATGGACAGCTTTACTCTGATATTCATTTACCCCCTCAGCTGGACCTCTGTGTTCTGCTCACTACCCACATCATTTCCCCACCTTCCATTAGCAACATTTTGTGAAACTCTCATTAAAGTCAGGCTCATTTAAATCCTTGATCTTTTTAATTTTTTATTTATTTAATATTTTTAGTTTTCAACATTGATTTCCACAAGATTTTCAGTTACAAATTTTCTCCCCATTTCTACCCTTCCCCCCCCCCACATCTTAGGATAGCAAATATTCTGATTTTCCCTTTCCCTAGTCTGCCCTCCCTTCTATCATCCCACTCCCCTCCCCTTATCCCCTTTCCCCTTACTTTCTTGTAGGTCAAGATAGATTTCCATACCCCATTGCCTGTATGTTATTTCCCATTTGCATATAAAAACAACTTTTAAAAAACATTTGTTTTTAGAACTTTGAGTTGCAAATTCCCTCCCTTCTTCCCTCCCCATCCACCCTCCTTGAGAAGGCAAGCAATTCAAAGTAGACCACACATGTATTGTTATGCAAAACACTTCCATAATAGTCATTTTGTGAAAGACTAACTGTATTTCCCTCCATCCCATCCTGCCCCCCTTTATTCAGTTTTCTCCCTTGACCCTGTCCCTTTTCAGAAGTGTTTGTTTTTGATTACCTCCTCCCCCAATCTTATCCTTAACCATCTACCCTCTCTTATCCCCTTCCCCTCTACTTTCCTGTAGGGTAAGATACCTAGTTGAGTATGTATGTTATTCCCTGCTCAACTCAAATCTGATGAGAGCAAGATTCACTCTTTCCCTTTCATCTGTCTCCTCTTCCCTTCCATTACAACAGCTTTTTCTTGCCACTTTATGTGAGATAATTTACCCTATTCTATCTCTCCCTTTCTCCTCCCAATATATTCCTCTCTCACCCCTTAATTTTATTTTTTTTAGATATCATCCTTTCATATTCAACTCACCCTGTGCCCTGTCTATCTATCTATCTATCTATCTATCTATAGATATAGATATATATCTATATATATATAGATATATATATGTTCCTTTCAACTACCCCAATACTGAGAAAGGTCTCATGAGTTACATGTAGGAATGTAAACAAATCGGTTCAACTTTATTAAGTCCCTTATGATTTCTCTTTCCCTTTTACCTCTTCATGCTTCTCTTGATTCTTGTATTTGAAATTCAAATGTTCCATTCAGCTCTGGTCCTATCATCAAGGATGCTTAAAAGTCTTCTATTTTATTGAAAGTCTATATTTTGCCCTGGAGTATTATACTCAGTTTTGCTGGGTAGGTGATTCTTGGTTTTAATCCTAGCTCCTTTGACCTCCAAAATATATTCCAAGCCCTTTGATCCCTTAATGTAGAAGCTGCTAGATCTTGTGTTATCCTGATTGTGTTTCCACAATACTCAAATTGTTTCTTTCTGGCTGCTTGAAATATTTTCTCCTTGACCTGGGAACTCTGGAATTTGGCTACAATATTCTTTTTGGGATCTTTTTCAAGAGGCAGTCAATGGATTCTTTCAATTTCTATGGAATATCAGAGCAGTTTTCCTTGATAATTTCTTGAAAGATGATGTCTAGGCTCTTATTTTGGACATGGCTTTCAGGTAGTCCAGTAATTTTTAAATGATCTCTCCTGGATCTATTTTCCAGGTCAGTGCTTTTTCCAATGAGATATTTCACATCGTCTTCCATTTTTTTCATTCTTTTGGTTCTGTTTTATAATAAAGTCACTAGCTTCCACTTGCTCCATTCTAATTTTTAAGGCATTATTTTCTTCAGTGGTCTTTTGGATCTCCTTTTCCATTTGGCTAATTCTGCCTTTTAAGGCATTATTCTCCTCATTGGCTTTTTAGACTTCTTTTGACATTTGGGTTAGTCTATTTTTTAAGGTGTTATTTTCTTCAGTATTTTTTGGGTCTCCTTTAGCAAGTCATTGATTTGTTTTTCATGATTTTCTTGCATCTCTCTCATTTCTCTTCCCAATTTTTCCTCTACTTCTCTTATTTGATTTTCCAAATCCATTTTGAGCTCTTCCATGGCCTGAGACCAATTTATATTTTTCTTGGAGGCTTTTGATGTAGGCTCTTTGACTTTGTTGACTTCTTTTGGCTGTATATTTTGATCTTCTTTGTCACCAAAGAAAGAGTCTGTAGTCTGAGTCCTTTTATGCTGCTTGCTCATTTTCCCAGTCAATTACTTGACTTTTGAGCTTTTTGTCACAGTATGACTGCTTTTAGAGTAGAGAGTGCTTTGTCCTAAGCTTCAGGGGTTTTGTGCTGCTGTTTTCAGAGCTTCTTCTATTCTGAGGTGGTATGATGCTCCTCTCCTGGCCTGTGGTCTGGTCTCTGACTGCAGGCACTTCTTTTCTGCCATGTAACCACCAGAAGGACTCCCTCTCCACAGCCACCACAAGGCTCTGCCATACCAGTGCTCCTCCTCCTCCAAGAACCACCAACCAGGACCATGACCCAGATCCATCAGGGTAAAGCAAGAGAACCTTGCCTCTGCACCAGCAAAGTGATCCCTATACTCACACTCTGATCAGCCATTTGATTACCCCACTGAATGGGCCTAGGGCTTTGGAGGCAGCTATCGCTGCTGTTGCTGCTGTTGCTGCTGCTGCTGCCACTGCTGCCACTGCTGCCACCCTGGCTGCCCCAGGATTGCGGCCGAACAATGCATTTCTCTCACCCAGATCCAGCAGTTTTCCCACTGACCTGCTCCTGACCTGCTCCATTGTGTATGATGTTTGTGGGTTGAGAAGTCTGATAATTGCCATAGCTCAGTGATTCAGGACCCTGAGGCCTGCTCCACCAGGTCTACTCCAGCCCGCTCTGTCCTGGCTCGGCCTATGCTGGGCTATGCTCTGCTCCCAGCACAGTGTAACAGATCCTTCCCAGAGATCATCCAGGCCATCTTGGCCTGGAGAACTGCTTTCCTCTGGCATCTAGTGGGTTTTGTAGCTCTAGAATTTGTTCAGAGCCATTTTTTACAGGTGTTTGGAGGGATTTGGGGGAGAGCTTAAGCGTGTCCCTGTTTTCAAGCTGCCATCTTTGCTCCACCCCATCCTTGAACTTTTACACAAGAATACCTTTCACCTTGTCCCTTCACTGAAATCTAGCTTTTGCCGGAAGCTCCCCTCCAACACTTCCCCTTTACACCCAACCTCAAACCTCCACTTTTTATCATTTCACTGACCAAGGAAGAAGGGCCAGCCAACTCTTTGCTCCTAAGTGCCACTCCCAAACCACAGTTCCATTACCAGCACACAAGAGTACCTCTTTTGAGATCCGTGCCATCTGTTTATATCACTTTTTCCACATCATCATGTCCCATCACCTGTCAACCTATCATCTACTTAGGCCTCTCTCATTGACTTAAGTCCCTGTTTTTTAGTTTGGTCTCCACCCTGCCATGTGCTTTTATCTTCAAGGAATTCAACATACGTTTTGATGCACTGATAGCCTTGCTTCACAATTCCAACGACTGTCTTCATTCTGAGGCTTTTCTTCTTCATTCCACATCAGCATCTCCCTGGCCTAGCCATACCCCAGATTTCATCATCTCACAGCAACTATCTCCTTGTAAAAGCTCAGACTCACATCTCTCCCTTCTTCCATCAGTGTTCTACTAAGTCCTATGGTGGGAGCACCCCCACCAATCACTTTCTCACCTCCTCTCTTGGGCTGCCAAGTGCACCTCCATCAGATGTGATAATGACAGTTTAAGTTTAAACTCTGGGCCCCTAATCTCAGAAAGGAAAGGACCTCCTTTCCCTTGATTAATGGCAGATTAACACATTGTTAAGGGAGAGGGGCCTTTCATGGCATCATCTCAGTGTTAAGACTTATGTGTGCTGTTGGCTGAGGATCACAGAGCCTGTGTTTATAGGAGTTAAGCATTTCCATATCTCCTGTGCTTGCTATTGTCGTTCAGTACCTCTTACCCATTCTATATTATTGTTCTGCGTGGAGTTAGTGCTTAGTATGGAGCCTGGTACATAGTAGGTGCTTAATAAATGTTTATTGATTAATCAGTTTATTAGTAGGCTAAAGATCATTGAATCAAATAACATATTATGTTAAAAGGTTGGAATCTTAGAGATGATCAATGTGGTGTAGTGAAGAGGGTATTGGACATGGGTTCAAACCCCATCTCAGACATGTATTGGCTGTGTTACCATGGTCAAATCACTTAACCACTCTGTGCCTCAGTTTCCGCATCTGTAAAATTAAGGGGTTGGACTCAGTGATCTCCAAGGTCTTGGCTAGCTCCAGCAGTGCTGTAGATAGAGAGCTGAACTGGGAGTCAAAAAGACCCGAGCTCAAATCTGGCTTTGGACACTTACTAGCAGTGTGACCTTGTGCAAGTCACTCAATCTCTGTTTGCCTCACTTTCCTCATCTGTAAAATGGGAATCCTAGCACCAGCCTCCCAGTATTGTTTTGAGGATCGCAGGAGGTAATAATTGTAAAGAGCTTTGCACAGGGCCTGGCACATGTATCGCCAACACAATATTCACAGTGCCAACAGCCACTATGAATATGCCGGCGTGGTTCTGAATCATAAAATATAACAGACTTTCCATAAGGAAGACAGAACCAAAGCATTTATTCAAACACCGGAAGTCCACATCCCAACACAAGAAAACCAAATCCGTGAAAACAATAAAGTTTATACGCATCATCACTACAGCGGCACCACTATCCCAAAGCTTCCCCCTGCCCAGGCCTTCCCACAAAAACTCACAGGTAGCTGCTTCCTCTCTCTCCCTCTGCTCTAACTGCCCTGACCAACTTCTTCTGTTCTGCCCCACCTTTCCTGCCCCACCCCACCTGCCCCACCCCTCCTGTCATGGGGATGGTAGATTCTATGGCCATAGATTGCCCTATTTTCCCTTTGGGGCTGCACCCTACTGGCACTTGTGCCATACCTTTCACAGGAGATTCCCAACTCAACAGCAATATAGGTGCATGCCGACCAAGTTGAGATCTTGAGGCCTTCTTAAAGCCTGGTGAATTCTCTGCCCCACTTAGCATTAGACTGAATCTGCTCAGAGTTCCTACTTGAGCCTCTGTCCTCATATATTTGATACTTCGTCTGTGCTAAACTCAGGCCAGCAATGAAAATCAATTAGAACCAGGTGTTTTTAATGTGTGTGTGTGTGTGTGTGTGTGTGTGTGTGATGGACCCCTGCGGTAGCGTGCTGAAGCCTATGGATCCCTTCCTGAAAGAATGTCTTTTTGATGTTTCAAGTACATAGGTTACAAAGGAAACCGATGACACTGAATATAGTTATCAGTATACATATTTAAAGTCCACAGACCCCCAGTTAAGAATTCTTGAGCTAGAGGATAAAAAGAGCTAAGAACTACGATGGCAATGATAATATCTTATATCTGTAGTGTGCTACGGTTTTTAAAGGGCTTTCACATACATTAGTTCTATGACTTCTCCTAACAATAAACTCCACAAGATAAACTGGGCATGCTGCATTATCCCTATTTAATAGATGATGAGTATGAGGTGAGCCTTGAGTCAGGAAGACCCAGGTTCAACCAGCAAACCACTGCTTAACCTTTCAGTGCCCTAGGACTGGCTACTCTCTAAGCTGCAGAGCAGGGAGGGGCTGATCTGCTTTGGTAGAGGGAGTTCTCTCATCCTAGAATTCCCTATGCCTGTGAAATGACAGATCTGGTCCAAAAAGATAAACAAATAGATGAGAGAACTGAAGCCCAGAGAGGTTAGGCAATATGTCTAGCCCGTGAGCAAGTAGGAACCAGAAGATAGTTCTAATGCCACTACTCTGTGTGTGGCCTGGTTGACCCAGCCCTTAAGAACATAAGAACCACTCTGTAGCATCCTAAATCTGAGTAGCACTATTTTCTTTTGGAACAATGGGCAGCTTTCTGTGCTGGGCATTAGAGGAGGAAAATACACACACACACACACACATACACACACACACACACACACACACACACACACACACACACTCATCCTTCCCAACCCCCCAAGAGCACTCTCTCATACATACAGTCCAGAAGTTTAATTACAACCCTCTTTCCACCTCTTGTTTCTCCAGATTTCTATCAGGAAACACATAACAGGATCTAGCTTGGGCTTTAATCGTTGGCATCTGCCAAGGGAGCCACAATCCTTTTGGCAAATGTACCATAATTTATTATTGGGCTGATTCACTCACTGCAAAGAAAAGCAGGCAGGTTGATGCTGTTTAATTTTCCTGCATAGGTGGTGAGCAAGCAGCTTACTCTACAGAACAGGACCCTGCAAGGTAATCTCTGCCCAGTGGAATGCAGACTGGCATGCACATGCATATATACATGTATACATACAGTATATTGATAAGCCTACAACAAGCACATTCATTCAACAAGCATTTATGAATGAAAGGAAGAAAGAAAGCACAAAAGAGAGAAAGAAAGAAAAGTAAAGTATCTCTTATGAGTTGGTACTATGCTAGGCACAAGAGATATAAAGAAAAAAAATTGAAGTCTTGTGTCAAGGAGTTTACATCCTATTGGTAGGCCCTAAAAAGTTTTTTGAATGTTTATTCCTTTGTTGGGCAGGGAATTTTCCTCATTGAAACTAGCACTTATTTTGACTTTTCAACATACAGGCAAAATCCATTTATAAATGTTGATTATCACTAATGTATTCAGAGTCTTCAGAATGCAAAGTATTTTTTCTTCCTACCACTGAGCTGTTAATGAGGCTCCATGCTGGTGATTAGCAGCCACCCTGAATAGCCAGAATACTTCTGAGAAACATACAAGATACCCTATCTTATCTTCCCTCCAAATAGCACAGGCTATTCTGAAGGATCCTATTTTGGCAGTATTACTGATAAGCTAGATGGGCATCCTACTTGACTACCCACTATAAAATTCCAGTTCAATATCAAAGTACAAGCTGGAGTTGAGAGCTTTTCACAAGCCCTGTCAGCATGTAGTCTAGTGGTATGTACAAAGAATCTAATTTTTCCCCCCACCTCAGTTTCTAGTGTATGTGTCTACACATATATGTATGCATGTGTGTATGCTGGGAATCAGGAAGGTGAGTCTTCCTGCGTTCAAATCCAGCCTCTGACACTTACTAGCTATGTGACTCTGGGCAAGTCACTTAACCCTGTTTGCCTCAGTTTCCTCATCTGTAAAATGAGCTGGAGAAGCCCAAAGAGGTTAAGCCACTCTTGTAGCATCCTAAATCTGAGTACTGCAATTTTCTTTTGGAGTGCTGAGGCAGCTTTCCATGCTGGGAGTTAGAAGAGGAAAAAGTAAATCACCCCAGTGTCTTTGCCAAGAAAACCCCAAATGGGGTCACAAAGAGTCAGCTGTAACTAAAACAACCAAACAATAAACAACAACATGGCATTCCAAAGACTTGAGGAAGACATGGAGAGTCTAAAGAAAGAGGAAAAGGCAAATACATTTAAAGTAAAAGCCAAAACTAAATGCTGAGACTACACAAAACTGGAGTGTTGTACTAATTGTCATTTTAAGAGAATCAAATTGAAGCTCATTTCAAGGAAATTGACCTTCTCCTGATGGAGAGGAGTACTTCACTTCTTGCTGACAGTTAAATGTTGTTTTCTCCAAAAATTTGGAAAATTGCTACTATTTACAGTCGTTTCTAGTGATAGCACGCCAGTGGGTCCAAGAAGCTACAGATCCCCATTATAATATTAGCACAATGAATTCAGTTAAAAAAAATAATGGAGAACCCAGATAATGAAGATGCTAACAGCCAGTCTCAGGGTAAAGAAGGAATGAAAGATTCATATGTGTAATGGCAAGCAAGATTGAAAAAGATAAAATCTGATGACAGCTGATATATACTCACACTGACTTGGTTTATGAACTTGAAAAGGGGGGGGGGTTATTATGCCCAAGGCTATTGGTATGACAGAGAGGGGGTTGTTGTCAAGGCAGTGTGGAGGGCAGAAGCATTTTAGAAGGATAATTCCCTCAGTGACATTAATTCAGAATACTCAGCTAGTGTCAAAATAAATAACATAACTCAAAATAAATAAATAACTCAATAAAAACGATAATTCTCCTAAAAGTCAATCATGAATTATCTAGCTAAGGGATATTCCACTCATTTTATATTTACAAAGTTGCCATAGCCTTAGGCTACTCCGGGTTACCAGGGTTGAAGGACCATTACAGAGCAAATTCTGGAAAGTTCCATGCTTAATCATTAGCCAGCACTTCTAGGGATAGCAAGCATTGCTGATCCATCTAGAACCCTCTAAGGAGAAAAAAATTTAGGGAGGAAAAGCAAATTGTCCTACTGAGCAGTACTCAGGTTCAAATTACAAGGCAACAAGGTTCTGGAAGTGACATATACAAAGACAAAAATGAAACCATCCTTGATCTCAAAGTATTTATGGGGCTTTTTGGGTCAGAGACTCTTGTAGGGATCTGTGGATAGATTTCAGGGATCCCATGAAAATAAATAGGGAAAAAAATTAAAGCTTTATGTAATATGTATGTATGCATATATATAACATCTCTCTCTATATATATATTACCTGTAACATAGATAACCTCTAACTGAAACTTTACATTTTCTTCAATTCTTTCAAAATATTCTTCTGATAATGGATCTATATGTTTAACCAGACTGCCAGAGAAGGATCTATGACACTACAAAAGGTTAAGAATCTCTTTATTAAGGAGGGGGATACAATATATACTCTACACATATAAATATACTCTACACCAGTGGTGTCACCGCTGGCCCAAAAAATGACTTAGGAAACCTCCCATTAACATGATCTATGTTGTACTGAATTTTTATTTATTTTGTTAAACATTTTCCAATTATGTTTTAATCTGGTTATGGAAATGTTGCAGGAGGATTATAGGTCCCAAATTCGACATTTCTGTTCAACCCACAATTATTTTTGTTTTTAAGTCATGTCCAATTCTTCATGACCCCAAGGACTATGTTGTCCATGGGGTTTTCTTGGCAAAGATACTGGAGTGGTTTGCTGTTTCCTTCTCTAGTGCATCACCTATCGCCAGAATTCTCCCCTATGACCTTATTGGTCTTGAACAACCCTGCATGGTGTAGCTCATAGTTTAGTTGAGCTACACAAGCCCCTCCACCACAACAGGTATAGAGAGCACTAACTGGGGAATCAGGAAAGGCTTGGAATAGAAGGCCACACCTCCAAAGAATCTCAGAAGTTTGAGAAGTAAAAGTGAGGAAGGAGAACACTCTAGAGCAGTGGAATTTGCTGTACAAAGCCACAGATATGCAAGAAATGGAATGTCCCATAGCAAGAATACACAAAGGGAAGCCAAAGGAAGTCAAATTAGAATAGGTGGGCAGGAGCTAGATTGTGGAACATATAGGTATATAATATTATATATTATATAAAATGCATATTATATACTATATATAACAGGCTGAGGATTTCATATTTTTTTTCCTTGAGGCCATAAGGAGCAATGGAAAGAGAGAGTTATAGGGTTAGTGCCGTTCCATGATCCATTCCCTCTAGCCCTAACGTGGCAGCCCCATTTAACATAGCTGGCCTGGCGACCTAACTTCCTGCTGTTTACAATGTGATATAGGTCCCATAAATAAGAGATTTATGACAACAACAACAAAAAAAGGCAGGACATTGTTTCAACACTGAGTTAACTGGCCCCCCGCCCATGACGAAAGGATCTTTATTCCCCAAAAGACACCTACATGAAAAAGTCCTGAGAGTGCCCTCATGATTTTTGTCATATGTCTTGAAAGAAGGTACCCCAGGGGAAAATGCGAGATTAGAAACTTGCAGTAACTATTGTTAACCCTGGAAGGGGGACCACATGAGCTGAGAGAAAATAATTCCTGGGAAACAGAAACTCAAACAGAAAAGTAAAACTGAAAGCCCGAATACTTGACTATCATACTGGCAGCCAGTGGAGTCATCTACTAATCCATTTCCCAAGGCAGGCTGTACCTCCTTAGAACAATTTCTGACTTCATTAACTTCTTTGGATAAAAAATTTGGCAAACCTGTTTATGCAAAGCCTCTCCAAACCTAGTGAGGATGGTTCCTGAAAAAGAAACATCTCATCAGCCTATGTTCAAAGCCTTTTCATCTGGGACCAAAGCTGCCCTCAAGAACCCAGGCTCTCTCCAACACAATAATGAGCCATCATAGAAGGATTTTACCACATAGCTACTGGGCTAGAACACCCCATTACTACCCCAGCATCTTGGAACTGGAAAGCTGCCAGAGCGTATACATTGTGAAACCCATCTACATGATAGCACGTGTCTTACATATAAACAGCTGACCCAAGATGATTTTTGTTTTTTGCGCTTGAAGAAAAGGCAATGAAACACATCCCTAGAATCATCTCTTTCTACTGGATCCCTGATATTTACTGTAGCGTTGCTCATATTTGGTGGCAAGCCAAGACATCAGGACAGTCACTTCAGAGGCTTCCTTTTTTCAAATTCTTTAGCTTCTTTAAATGACTTTCCAGTGGTGTGATATACAAGAGACAAGAATGAGAGATGTTTTGAAGTCGAAAAACAGAATGAGGAGAAGGGAGGCCATCATGTGATTTTATACTTGTAATGAGAAAGGATTAAAACTGGCTCAGAATGGCAACTAAATTGACCGTTTCTATAGTCATAGGAAAGGACCTGAGAAACCAAACCAACCCCCTCATTTTATAGATGAAGAAACTGAAGTCCGGGGACATTAAGTGTGACTTTCCCCAGGTCACATAGCTAGAAAGTATCTAAGGCACTTACTAAGTAAGGATAGCCAAGTCTGAGGATCCCAACTTAGATGTTCCTGATTCCAGGTTTAGCACTTTACCCACTGGGCCACCTAGCTGCAAAATCACCAACAGAATCAGAATGCCCCACAATTATTATTTAGCCCTAGTGGGGCAGATAGGTGGCACAGTGGGTAGAGCACTGGCCCTGGAGTCAGGAAGACCTGAGTTCAAATCTGGCCGCTGATATTTGACACTTACTAGCTGTGTGACCCTGAGCAAGTCACTTAACCCAGATTGCCTCCCCAAAATTCACTTCTTAAAGAGGTCTATTCACTGAATGGGTGTTACCTCACTCAAAGTGAGAACCTGAACCTGAAAAGACCTCAGCCTGAAAGGGGCCAGGGTCTCCTAATGCATCCTGGACCATCATCTCCAGTTGTCCTGATGAATATCAGGCCACTCTGGAGGAGAAAGTGAGGCTGGTGACCTCACACAGCCTTCCCTCACTCAGATCAAAGTCAACTGCAAATCATGTCATCATTTCCCTGATGTCATGGTGTTTTAACAATCTGGCTAGCAGCTTCTGTGGGGGGTCCAGATCCACCCACAGCCAGCACCCAGAAAGCTGCCGGACAGGCACAAAGCCCAGGATCTTTTGATATGCCTTAATAAGGAGAGCAAGGTTAAGGGGTTGGCAAG
>CM053622.1:439441528-439532204 GCA_028646595.1 Phalanger gymnotis
ACTTTATCTGCCCCAGAATCATTAAAGGCACTTAAGAGAAGAAAAGCAAAATGTCCCACCTTAATTACTATTACATAATAATGTTAATGTTACACCTAATAGGGGTTTGGGCCTGGGGCTTACCACTTAGCAAGATTCAATGACAAAAGACAAACTCTTCAAGGGCACTTGAACTAAATGCTGAGACAATTTTTTGCCTTATGACACACATGGTCCTCTTCAAGAACAAAAGACAAGCACACATACAGATTTAGCCTTAGGATAAAACAAAAAGTCTGGTGTTTTTCATAACAGACCAGTTCAGCAAGCTTGTGGCATAGGACATAGACTATGAGTCAGAAGACCTGAGTTTGAATATGATCTCAGTCACTTATTAGTACTTAACCGTGGACAAGTGTCTTAATCTCTCATTTAGTCTTTGTATCTATAAAATAATGAGAATAATTCTTGCATATTATTAATTAATATTAATAATACTTGATTACAGGAATACAGGATTGTTGTGAGAAAAACACTGTCTGCTTACTCCCCATTACAATATGAGCTCCTTGAGAGCAGTGACTGATTTACTTTTCTCCTCATGTCCCTAGCATTTACCACAGTTGCCCATAATAAGCACATAATAAATGCTTTACTCATCCTTTCATCGATAAATTAGAGGGTTAGGCCATTTTTAGGTTGGAATATTGAGGCTTGGTAGGGATTTTAAAGGCCATTTGGCCAGGGAATTAAGCCCATATACTTATAGTATTTCACCTTTCCTCCAATAGCCTTTTCTATTTTTCTTTCAGCTCTGGGGAAATTAATCGAACAAGCTAGTGCTAGGCTATTATGCATACTCGTCACATCATCCCAGAGACTAAATTAACCTTTGATGTAAATTGCTTATCCTTCTGATCCTTTATTTTTAGCACTGAAAATGTCTATTTGGCTTCTCAAGGCTTGTTGGGATCCTCCCTGGCTCTTAATCTTTGGAATCTGGGATTTTGGTCAGGAAAATTGAAGGCAATATTACCTTTCCTGTTGGGAGAACCTGTCAACCCCAGGATCACTTGTTTTGGGTGTAGCTCTTCAGCCCTGGAGTCTAGGCCTCATGAAATTAGTCATCTAACCCAGGAGTTCTTAACCTAGAGAAACTGTAGACCTCTCCAAGGATAGATTTTAGGGGATTCTTGACCTTGGATGAAAAACATATACCTTTATTTTCACTAACTTCTAATTGAAATTTAGTGTTTTATTCAATTATTTCTAAACATTCTTTGTGGAAAATGACTGGATAGTCCTTTACCAGACTACCAAAAGAGTCCATGACATGCAAAAAGTTAACCTCTGATCTAATCCAATGTATTCCACCAAGATTTGGCCCAGGATCAGCATTCCATAGGTTCATTTACATATCGATGTCACTTAAATATGAGATATTTGTCCCTGTATAAACTGTGTACTTTATCTCCATTCCGTTTTTTGGAAAAGGTTTTTCTTCCAGTTATCTTGAAGGTTTTTGTTTCTTGGCTTTTCTCTTCTTTCTTCCTTCTCGGTTTCTCATTATCACTGACCCAAATCTCAAAACTGTAACTGTGCTTTAGAGATGAAATAGACAAGTTGAACCAGGGAAGAGCTGAGGCGGGATAGCAAGGGTTTCCAAAACACTTTCCTGGACTATCAGGCTGAGATCGAATCCTGAGTCTCTAAAGTTTTATAAAAAAAAAAAAACAACAACAAAAGGAAGGAAGGAAGGAAGAAGGGAGGAAGGAAGGAAGGAAGGAAGGAAGGAAGGAAGGAAGGAAGGAAGGAAGGAAGGAAGGAAGGAAGGAAGGAAGGAAGGAAGGAAGGAAACAAGCATTTATTAAGCACCTACTATGTGCTGGGCAATGTGTTAAGCACTTTACAAATATTTCATTTTGTTCTCACAACAACCCTGAGAGGTAAGTCCTGTTATTATCTCCCCATTTAACAGTTAAGGAAACTAAGGTAGACAGAAATTAGGTGACTGGCCCAGGATCTCACAGTTAGTAAACGTCTGAGGTCAGATTTGAACTCAGCTTTTCCTGATTCCAGGTCCAGCTCTCCCCTGCACCACCTCTACTGTCCCTAGGTAGTACTGTTGTGGTTCAGTCATGTCCTACTCTTCATGACACCATTTGAGGGTTTCTTGGCAAAGATATTGGAGTGCTTTTCCATTTCTTTGTCTAGAGGATCAAGGCAAATAGAGATTAAGTGACTTGCCCAGAGTCACACAGCTAGTAAATATCTGAGGCCAGATTTGAAATAGGTCTTCCTGACCCCAAGCCCTGTGCTGCCTGGCTGCTTCTTAGATGGTACTACCCGAGCATGTTAAGACTACTATCGTACTACTCTATGTTAGAGAGTGGCAGAATGGTATAGGGGACAGAGATCTGCCTTCATAGTGAAGATGACCTAGCTTTAAATGTCACTTAACATCTCTGCATCCTATACAACTTTCTGAGACTATAAGTTGTGAACAAAATGCCAATGTGTATTGGTAGAAGGAGTTTTGTGGTAAGACTGGGAGTTCTTTATATTAGTGGGATCACAGGTCCAGTCCGTATCCCTACTAAGTGACACAGTGGATAGAGAGCTGGACCTAAAGTCAGGAAAACTGAAATCTCTATCTAGCCTGATACTTGGTAGCTGCAGGACCCTGGGTGAGTCACTTCATCTTGGTCTGCCTCAGTTTCCTCATCTGTAAAGCGGAGATAATAATAGCACCTACCTCCCAAGATTGTCATGAGGCTAAAACAATATTTGTAAAGTGCTTTGCCCACCTCAAAACAACGTATGAATAAGAACTATTATTGTTTAAGGTTTAGCCTGGAAGGGCTCCTACAGATAGTCTGTTCCAAACCCTTCATCTCACAGTCTAAGAAACGACTGATAGACACTCTTTTTTCCTGCCAAACATTCAAATCTCCATGCATTCAGTGTGTGTTTGAAACATTCAGTTTCAAGAATTAACACTTCTACTTCCAGCTGACGTGATTTTCTAAAGATTATTAGGTAGAAATGACCTGACTTTTTTGCGCCTCATTTTCCATATTTCCCAAAGAATAAGCCCAAATCTCCCCAAGTGCAGAGACAAGGTGTTTTTCTAGAATTTTTTCTTATCTTGCATCTCCCTAAGGGATTCTTAGAAAGTTGTCATAATGTGAATTTAGGGATATACCGGGAGCACACGCATGTGTCTCCATTGACCCATGAGAAGTAAGCACAAAATGAACAAGGTACTAAGAAAGTCTGTGAATGTGTAGGGGAAATACTTCAGCCTGAAGAGCCCTCTTTCCATTGCCATTTTTGAAAGATGGTTCAATTTTGAAAGCCTACAAGAATTATAAATCTATACTAAAAAGATATCAGAGAGTCAGATACCAGTGCCTGTGCTGAGGTCTCTGAGCCTGGACACTCACCTGCTGTACTGGAGCCTCCTGGTCTCGTGGCTCACTTACTGTGCTGGGGTTTTCAGACCTGGTAGTGCTTACTATATTAGGCCTGGATACTCACCTGTTGTGCCAAGACCTCTGGGGCTGGTGGCTCGCTTGCTGCATAGGCATCTAGAGGCCTCACAGCTGGCCCATTGTGCCACAGGGTCTCTGTTGCTGACCTGTGCTGGGGCTAGAGTCTCTTGCTGCCCTTGCCCAGACACTGTCTGCCCTGAGCTGCCCTTTCCTGAGTGAGACAGACCTTCCTTGCAGTCCTTCTGAGTTGTGTTAGGCAAGAAAATTGTTTCACCCCATCCTTTTATAGATTCTGCTGCTCCAGAATTCATTTTGAGGAGTTTTTTTAAAGTTGTTTGGAGGGGATTTTAGAAGAGCTTAGGCAAGTTCCTGCCTTCTCTCCACTATCTTTTTTTTTCTCTTTTTTTTCTCTCCACTATCTTGGCTCTGCCTCTAAATTAATATTTAAATTTATTACAGAATTTTTATAGGTTTACTTATGTGGAACACATCATTTTTAGACAATGCTAGATGAATGGGGTAGCACTATATCATGAATCAAAGACAACAGATCATCCTAAAAGATAAGGAAAGAGTAAGAACCTTGATTAAGTGCTCACCTTTCTTCTTCTTGTTCAGTTATGTCCAATGTGACCCCATTTGAGGCTTTCTTGGCAAAGATACTGGAGCAGTTTCCCATTTTTTTCTCCAGCTCATTTTACAGATGAGAAAACTGAGGCAAGTATAGTTAAGTGAATCGCCCAGGGTCACACAGCTGATAAGTGTCTGAGGCAGGATTTGAACTCGGGAAGATGAATCTTCCTGACTGCAGGCTTGGCACTCACCACACTGCACCACCTCACTTGCCTTTACCTTTCCTATCCCTCCATTTTTCTAACTTTCCAATATGATGGCATTGTTTTCACATAATTCTCCAATGATTGCTAAATAATAACCATGGGTGACATCTTTAAAAACAAGGAATCTACTGGTTCTCCCCTTTTGTCTCAGTCCTGCAAAGAAATCCACACAGGTTCATGTGATACCTGAGCTGATTGGGATGGCAGCTAAGACATCTGCCAGTGCTCTGGGAGCAAGAAAGACAAGACAAGAGCTGTTGAACAAAGCTGATGAATATCTCAAATTAACTGCACCTAGCCGTGTATGCAGCCCCTACTCCCCCAGTCTGATACCTCTAGAAAGAAGGGAGGAAGCTGCTAAAAGTTTGCAGTTAGATTGAGTTCTTGTAATTGGGCGGTGGGGGGGGGGGGGGCTCTGCTGCTAAGACTCTTCTCAAATACCACTGCTCTTGCTGTGAGATATAGCCTACTATCATTCCTTGAGACTCCATAGAACAAACTTTGAACTTTCAGGAATAATTGTAAGTTTTTCCTGAGGAACAGCAGCCACTATATCAGTCCTTCCTTCATCCCATTGGTAGAATACTGGGAGTGCAGAATATACAATAATTTATCTTTCTAGACTAGTGGTTCTTAGCTTGAGATGCATGAACTTTTAATAAATTTTTTTTGATCAACATATTTCAATGTAATTGGTTTCTTTTGTAAACCCATGTGTTTTATTTGAGGCAGCTAGTTGGCACAGTATTAGATTTAAAATCAGGAAGACTTGCATTTAGATCTTGCCTCCACTGGCTGTGTGGCCTTAGGTAAATCACTGTCTGTGCCTCAGTTTTCCTCATCTGTAAAATGAGGACAATAGCACCTATCTCACAAGGTTGTCATGAAAATCAAATGAGATGTATATTAATATAGGTATATTAATGTACAATTATTATATAATAATTACACATTAATACATAATGGATACTTGTATCTATTAATACATAAAGTGCTTTGTAAACCTTAAGGCACTCTAGAAATGATAGTTATTTTCACCATTATTATCCATTAAAATCATTATTCTGAAGAGGGGTCAATGATACACACAAAAAAGTTAAGTACTCTTGCTTTAGGCATTATTTTCTATTTAGCTAAAAATGAATTATGCTTTGAATGAAGGTTATGTCTATGAAAGGAATCAAAGGGAAATTCCATCCGTTTATCCTTTCCTTGATATTCATTCATTCGACACACATATACTAACTACTATATGAGAGGCACTATGGTAAGCACTGCGAGAGGATGCAGAGAAACTAGTGTTCCCCTCACAGAGGTTGCAGTCTAATAGGGAAGATAAAATGGCCTTTCCCATTCCCTTAGCTGTTACTGCTTGCCCTTCTGAGATCAGCCTCCATATACTTTGCATGTATCTTCTTTGTGTCTGGCTATTTCTATATTGTCTTCCCCATTAGAATGTGTTTTCCTTGATGGCAGGTATTGTTTTTGCCTTTCTTTGTATTCTCAGCAATTCATAATAATAACAATAACAGTAGTGATAATAATTAATAATAGCTAGCATTTATCTAGAACTTTAAGGTTTACAAATACTTTAAAAATATCGTCTCACTTTTTAGCATGGTTCCTGGTATATAGTTAGGGATAGAGACAGTGTCTGGACCAATGATTTCATTGGCACAGGGAATTCCTAAATGAGGAAATTTCCTCTACCAATGCAGGCCACAGCCTTCTGTTATAGTCTTAGAGAGAGAGTACTGAGAAATTAATTGGCTTGGTCAGGGTAACAGGGAGAATATGTGTCAGAGGTAGGACTTCAACCCAGCTCTTCCTGGTTCCAAGACCAGCCCTCTTTCCACTCAACCAAGGTGCCTCTGGCATGTAGTAAACACTTCATAACTGCTTATTGATTGAGGGATTAATTGCTAAGGCCTATATGTTTAAAAAATTAGAATGTGAACCTGAAAATAAAAAGGTATAAGTTTCCTTCTGAACTTAGGAAGATTATTTCTAGTTAGGAAAATCAGAGAAAACTTCACAAAGGAGATGGCATTTAACCTGGGCTCTGATCACTGTAAGAACTCAGCTTCACAGTTTACAAAGTTCTTTCAACGGAGTACCTTCTACTCTTATGAGTTAGGAAACACAGGCATTATTAACCTAATTTTGTAAAGAAAGAAAAACTTGGAAATATCATATGCCTTGCCCAAGTCACTATCACTGATAAATGGCAGAGACTTGAAGCCAGGTCTTCTAACTACAAGTACCAGCTTGTCTCTATTACTCTATACCACCTTGAAGGATGGTAAAAATCAGACAAACATAGCTTGAGGACACACCAGGGAGAGGGAATGGCATCAGTCATTACAATATGTTGAGATGCAACACCCAAATACAAAGATATCTGATTTTTCTCCCAACTAACAAAACTCTGCTCTTTATCATTTTAACTAGTAATTCAGACATTTGTAATCTGGATGCAGTGTACCCTGTTTCTGCTAGTACAAATCATTATACCATTGTGTGTTGTTGTTCCTGAGTTGCTATGGTCAAAATATGTTTCTCTCTGCAAATCGGGGTGAGCTTCTTCACACTATTAGACTGGTACTTGGATGATAGCCACACAGTCCATCACAGGGTCCATACTCACAACCTTTCATGTCTGAGCTTGTGGTCTGCTGCCATAGTCTATAAGAACCAATGTCTCTCATGATGGAAAAGGCTATCCACATTGAGAGAAAGAACTATGGAGTCTGAATATAGATCAAAGCAGACTATTTTCTCTTTTTTTGTTTATTTTTTTCCTGGTTTTTCCCTTTTGTTCTGATTCTTCTTTCACAATATGACCAATTTGGAAATATTTTAGTATAATTGTCCACATATAGCTTATATCAGATTGCATGCCATATGAGGGAGGGTAATGGGGAGGGAGGAAGAAAAGTTTAAAATTCAAAATCTTATAAAAGTGAATGTTGGAAACTAAAAATAAATAAATGAATAAAGAAACGCAGGGGAAAAAAAAGTTAATAAAAAGAACCAGTGTCTCACTGCACCCCATGATGAGACATGAGTAGGACTATATTGAACAATAATGTGTATGTAAAAGAGGATGAAGCAGGTAGATAGCATAGTAGATAGAACTCTAGACAGAGTCGGGAAAACTTGAGTTAAAACGCTGTCTCAGACACTTATTAGCTGTTTGACATTTTACTTGGGCAAGTTGTTTAACCTCTTCTGGCCTCAGTTTGCTCATTTGCAAAATCAGTAAATTATAGCACCTACTTCCTATAGTTGTCGGGAGGATCAGATGAGATGTATGTAAAGCATTTTTCAAGTTGGAAATGTTATTTAAATGCTAGTAATGATGGTTAACCTGATAATTCACTGAAATGTAAGACTGATAAATCAAGAAAGCTACTGTTCACCCAGTAAGTAAAAGTTGTTCTCTTTAATATATAACAGGATGACAGAGTAACCTGATCTTTGTGTATTTTCTAGGCTGGAGCAGGAAATACAGACACTAGAAAGTGAAGAGTCCCAGATATCTGCCAAAGAGCAAATCATCCTAGAGAAACTAAAGGAAACAGAGAAATCTTTCAAGGACTTTCAGAAGGTGAAGAAAATATAATTTATAAGAATATTTCCATCCAGAAAGAATTATGAAATCAGGGAATCTCAAAGTCAGAATGACCCTCAGAGGCCATTAGTCCAGCCATGCATCCCCTTCAAAAATACCCAAGTGGTAGATATCCTTCAGTGTAATTTTATTATTAAAATAAAGAAATATAGTAAAACCTCACTCATTATGAATGTTTGAAGAGAAGTCCAGTCTACATTAGTGAAAAGTCTGAATTAGATAGGCCGTTGTTTTTTAAAAATTCAGTTGTATTACTTGCTGTAAACTATTTTAAAGTAGCTATCTGGCCTGGCCAGATTTAATAAATATATCAGAGATTCAGGTAATTAGCAACATTTACTTGAGCTCAAAAGTCTGTGTTCGCAGAGAATCTCCTGAGTTAGAACTAGAGGGTCTCTAGCGATCATTTGTCCAACCCCCTTTTCTTAACATCCAGAAAAGCCAATTCTCTAAAGAAGTTAAATATGCCCACCTTGCTATTCTAGATGGAGCATCTAAATGATGCCAGGGAGTTAAATCACAGCTTCATTTGACTTCCCAAAATGGGCCAGGGGAGTAGGCCAGCTGCAAAAATTGTAAGGTAGGGCAAGTTTGTCTTTGGCCTTTCTATCTACCCTGACCCCATAAATTCAGCACCTCTGTGCTTCTTTCTTATTGTCCAAAGCCCTCTGCTCTGTTGACCCACCCTGGCCTGCCCTCCCCTAAATGGCCAAGAAAAAATGCTCTAAATTACCCGTTGTTATTTACCCTTCACATTCCCAATAAAACCTCTGTGTATCTCTTCTACAAAAGGAAATTCATTGAATAATCCTACAGCAAGTAATAAATGAATATTCTTTTTAAAGCTATAAATTAGATTTTTTATTTTTACAAGCCTCTCACCCTGCCTTTCCCTTTCCAGATTAATTTCTTTATCAATCCAAATTCATCTCTAATTAGTGAAATTTTGGGCAATGGGAGGAAGATGTCTGAATGCAGGGGGCCCTTTCCTTAAATAATATTACTCCACTCATTTCACCTTTAACGAAGGCCCTGGGTGAAGGGAAAGGAAAGCAAAGCTTTTAGTCCTTGGCTCTCAAAACATCCAGACCATGGGTACCCACTGCTAGAAAAAATGAACAGGGGCTGCTGCCCCTTTATCAATCCTGGGGTTTCCAGTGATCCTAAAAATGCTTGACTTGACTGTGCAAAAGTAATGCAGACATTTATGTAAAGTTCTTCTTATTTATGCCTCATTTGCATGAAAAACTATTTTGTATGTAAGCCCATGCAAATGTATGTCAAATGGATGTTTTTGTGAGTGTTATTGGATTCGGATTCTGAATTGTTCCCGTACCCTATGTTTTCATATATTGTTGCTCATTCAGCACAACAGTCATAACTAAAACTTAAATGAGAGAAAGTATTCGTAGGCTGGTTTAAAAACATTCCAGGCGTTCAGTTCCAAGCCATATCAGCATCTCTTTTATTAAGCTTTTGTCTTTCAGACAGAATCCCACCTTGACCATGATATTGTAAGACGTCAATCACCCTCTCTTATTGAATGTGGAAGTATATGAATTTAATCCCTGCTCCCTGGCAAGCTGAGGTGCTGGATGGCTTGAGTTAGGAAATTCTAAGCCACAGTAGGGCTAATGGCAACCAGAGGACAATTCTGAGTCTGGCACCAATCTGATGACCCCCGAGGAGCAGGGAGACACAAGACTGACTAGGGAGGGGTGAATGGCCCAGGTCAGACATATGAGCAGGTCAAAGCCTCTGTGCTGATAAGCATTGGTATCAGCCCACGAGTGGCCACTATACTTCTAACCCAGGCGAAAGAAGGAAACCCAGCTTCAACCACAAATAAATAAAAACAACATAGCCAACTCATTGGAGTTACTTCCTAGGGGATATCATTTGTCAAGTACTAGCACTCATTAAAATTCTAGTGAATCTATGGTGAATCTAAGAGAAGTAAGGATTGAATGAAAAGCCCTGATATTTGCCAGAAATGTAATGGTTTGCCCCACTTTTGTTTCCACAGAGCTTTTCCAATGCAGATGGAGGTAAGTGTTTTGTTTTTCTGCTTGCTTTAAAAATTAAAAGAAATGTTTAGATTACTCTCAAATGAACTCTAAATTTGTTGAGTGGGAGGGAAAAGCATTGCTTTGGTAGGATTCATGAATGAGTAGCCATTATGGAAAGATGTGATTTACTGGTTTGGAAGAATCTTGGGATGAAAGAAAACAGCTGTACCTGGAATGCAGCAAAATGTCAGAAAGCCTGTGGGGGGTGGCTTTGAAGTTCCCAGGATATCTCTTTGGAGGGAATTTTAACTTGGCTTAGGTTATTATGTACTCCTCTGGGCCACAGTTTCTGATCTGCCAAATGAAATTAATAGCCTCTTCCACTGTCCTTGTCCTCTCCACCCCACCGGGTATAGGGAACAAACTGAACAATTCCCACAAACTGCTTGATCTTCTCCTGAAAAGTACTCACCAAATATAAGATGATGGTCTTAATGGCATCATCCTCCATTATCATGATTATAGTTATCATAACATATCTGGTTGCATTTCGGAGTATTTTAGTCTCCCAGCCCCCAAAAATATTTAGTAAAAGCTCTCTGATGTTCAGTGTGGTGTAAGCCTTTTCTAAGGCTTCATTTTTTCCCTTCTTTGCATCAAAAAGTCATACTTTTAACATTAAAGGGCATTTGAACCTGGCAAGGACTTAAGCTCAATTCAAACGGTTGAGGCACTAGGAACAGCCACCAGGTTCTGCCTCTTGATGTTCTTCCCAAATTTTGAACAAGGAGGAACAAACCACTTCAGGGAGCCCCTGCCACTTCTTTTAGGGCAAAGCATTAAATGTCCTCAGTTTGGTATGTGGATGTTATAAATCATAAGCTTTAAAGATAGCCAGGCCCTTAGGGAGCATCTAGCTCCCTCATCTTACAAAAGAGGAAACTGAGGCCCAGAGAAGGTTGTGATGCTAGAAAGGACCTTAGAATCCATCCAGTCCAACTCCATATCTTACAAATGAAAACCAAGACTCAAAGAGGTAGTGACTAGTCCAAGGTCATACAACTAATACTTGCTGGAGTTAGGAATTGAGCCCATATCCTTTTACTCTAAATTCACTCAGGGTTCATTCTGCTGTACCATGCTGCTTATGCCTTTTCTCACTCCTCTTCTTTTTGTTCTCTCCTCTTCACCTTTCCTGGCAACCTCTAAATCCTCTCAACCTTTTCATTTCTCTCCCATTGGGGTTTTAGGAAGGAGTGTGTGTAGGGTAGAGAGGAGAACACTCAATTGGTGTTCCCAGTTCTTTTCTTTGCCCTATCTAAGTTATATCATAAAGCTCTGACAAGTGAGTAGTTTTCAATGTTCACAAAATGCCTTCTTCCAAGTTTTGGAGATGACTGTAAAGTAAATTTCCACTGAAATTTAAACACATGTAAACATATTCACATCAGCCAGCCTGCTACTTACAAAGCGAGTCTATTTAGTCAATATAAAAGCATTTATTAAGGACCAATTACATTATGCTAGGCACTGTGCCAGGCCCTGGGGATACAAAAACAGAGTCAACTGGGGAGAGAAAACATATCCGCATATAAGTATAAAGGTTTCACACAGAAGCTATTGAAGAGGTAGATGATCTTTGGAGTCAGGTTGTCTTGAAAGAATTCAGGGGCCAGAGGTTCTCCTAGACAAGAGAGCTTTATTGTCACAAAGGTGGTAGGCTAGTCCTTAGGAGCACTAGCAACCTGAGATAAGGCAGGGGCTTAATTTTATACCCAAGTTTTGGGCACTCAGCTAAGGGTGGGGGGTATACTTCTATGCGGGCAGTTAACCACAGGGAAGAATGTCAGGAAATGGGAAGCAGGTGTGTAAGGGGAGGCAGGAAAGGAGATACAGGTATATTGAGTACTTTACAAAACAGTTCAGGGATGTGGTCACAAAGCAGGGTACTTAACTTGCAACATTCAAGGATATGGGCACAAACCATAGGGATTAGTCATGTACACAGAAAATAACAAGGTTTTCTTGTCGACAGATAGAGCCCCCTGTTACTGGGCCGATTTAGATTTAGGCAGGGCTGTCATTGTTGCTGGGCAGAAGTCAGCCACATCATTATCGTCAGAATACTTTTTTATGCTGTTTGGAAACTTTTAGATAAAAAATTCATAAATCAACTATGGAAATGAGATTTAGAATGCATCTGCTTTGAGTCCAAATATGTTAATCTATTAGTGTTTCTGCAAGTGCAAGAGTGGAGACCAAGACGTTTTCCTTGATTCTGTTGCTGCCTTCTTCCATGACCTTTGGCAAGGCACCAAATGTCCTTAATTTGATATGTGATGATTATGGAGGTCAGTGAGTGCATGGTCACAGAATATTTAGGGACACGAGATGTAAAATTCAAAATAGACTTTTTTTTTTCCTCAAACTCAGAACTCCCAGCTTCTTGATGCTCATCAAGCTCTCTTTATTCTATTCAATTCAAATTAACTAACATTTACTAAAAGCCAACTATGGCCCAAATAGAGAAAAGATACAGATTAGGCTTTTGCAAAGAGTTGACAATCTAATGGAGGAAAAGAATACATCAGATCATTAGGATGTGAGGGAGAACGAGATAAGTGCAAATGAGAGGTCCAGGGAAAGTACTGAAATGTGAGAAGGACCAGAGAAGTGAGAAATAAGCTTTCCTTAAGATGGCATCTGAGTTGGGCCTTGAAGAAGGAAAAGGCTTCATCAGATAGAGATGGTGAAGGCTTCTCCAAACATAATCACAGAAGCATCTTAACAGGATTATTAGAATGAAGGATTCAGAGAATTCTGCAAAAATTGGTGTGAACGGATCCAGGATAAAACAGGCGGAATGAAGAGAAGAACTTACATGATGTCCAGAATGGTGTAAAGGAGGATAACATTGAAAGACTTCAGATCTACAATCAAGACAATGACTAGTTGTGATTTCAGATGACTGGTACTAAAGCATGCCACTCACCTTTCAGAAGAGATAGGATTGTAAATGCAGACCGAGGCATACGTTTGTGGACATGGCTGAAGTGTTGATTTGTTTTGCTCATCTGTGTTTATTTGTTGCAAGGCAGGTTTCTGTTTGTGGGAGAGGGAATCATTAACAGGTATTAATGATGTTTTTATATATGCAAGAGCATCAGTGAAGCATTTAAAAACAAAAAAAGGGAAAAATTATTAGGACAACAGTGTGTGGAATGGATTAGAGAGGAAAATAGGTTGGAAATAGGAAGGCCAATAGGAGTCTATTGCAGCAACCTAGATGAGAAGAGATGAGGGTTTGAATGATGGTGATTGCAGTGAGAATGAAGAATATGGAGTGGATGAGGGCTTAGGGAGGTATAATCAATGAGATTTGGCAACTGATTGGAACAGCAATGTCGATGGTAATTACTCGGTTGTAAGCCTGGGCAGCGGTGAGAACAACGTTGTCTTCAGCAAAAATAGAGACATTGGAGGAGGAGCAAGTTTGGGGAAAAATCCAATTAAGTTTTTGGCCTGTTGAGCTTAAGATGCCAGTGAGCACTAAAATGCTACATTGCCTTTAATCTGCTTTTAAATGGCCAATCTTTGTTAAGATTATTTTCTTTTTGTAGTTAAATCAATAGTACCCTTCTTTTTTTTTTTTACCGCATGTGTACTCAGATTTGCTTGGAAGGTTTTGAAGGAAAGTAAGTGCCCTTCAAAGAATGCAATAAGTGTTTAGGTCACAGTATGCTCTTGGGCAAGAGATAATAGATTAGTTCTCTGAGGAAGAATGGAATTCTAGAATAGTGAGGCATTAGACATTTTTGTTACTTTATCATGGCTTAATACTTTCATCCCTCAATGATTCAGTAGTTCTTGGGGAGCAGAGGTAATCTTGGATCCAACTATTTCTTATAATTAACAACATTTCTGTGTTTTAAAACTTTATATGAAATAATCATAGTTTGGGAACCTTAGGAAAAAGCACCCAACTTCTGAGACAGCAGTCTGAAGCCTGCCTTGTGCTATGACAAAGCAAATGCATTCATCTCCATCTAATTTGGCCAAGTTTATGCGTGTGTGTTCTGTGTGTATCCACATGTGCGCACACAAACACATATGCACACATGTCTTTATTCCATCAAGTGAGGGTCGCATACAACATGAAAGATCTTCCCTTTTAGGGCGGCATGAAGATAAGTAGCTGAAATCAACTCTCATTTTAGAGCAGCTTCCAGGACATTTGACACGGATCTCAGGAAACCACAAATCAGTGGATCATTCCTGTACAGGTCGTGATGGTCCAAGGTTCTAGCAAGTCAAAAACTAAAGTCACAGACGAGTTTCTCCAGAAACTGGCTGTTTCCACTGTATAGCATATGATGCCTAGAGGTGATGTGCATTTTTATATATGCATATTTATATTGCACATTTATATTCTATTACGTGTATCCTGTACTTATTAAAAAACTAGAGTGTTGTATTTCACGTTATCCCTATATTAAATGCCATCTTATGGGATCCTGCCTATAGTTCTGTAATGTGAGCATTTTTTTGGATCATGACTCTGCTATCTATCCCTACCAACAACATCCCTCTCAGCTTTGTGTCATCTATAGATCTGACAAGCCTATATTCACCTCCTAGTTATTGACAAAATATGTTGAATGTAACAGGGGCCAGGATAGTTTTGTGGAACTATTCACTAATCCCCTGCCCTTAGCACAGTGCCTGGCACATGGTAAGTTCTTAATAATTGCTTTTGTCTTTGTGTTTCTCTGTGTGTGTGTGTGTGTCTGTCTGTCTGTCTGTCTGTCTCTGTCTCTCTCTATCTCTGTCTCTCTGTCTATGTCTGTCTCTCTCTCTTCCCAACTCCCTTCCCACTCCCCCATCTCTCTTTTCTTTCCTCCCTTCTTCCTTTCCATGTTGACATTTTGCCATTAATCACTATTCTTTTGGGTCTGATCATTCAACCAGTTCCAAATTTACTTAACAATATTATTATCCAGCACAAATCTCACCATTTTGTCTACAAGGATATTATGAAAAACTTTGTCAAATGACTTAGCTTAAATCCATTTACTTAAAACCATGTATCTTGTATAGGGCAATGTGAAAAACATTGGCTCTAGAGTCAAAAGGACCTAGGTTCAAATCCTGCCTCTGATAACAGCTGGCGGACCTTGGACAAGATATTAAACCTCGCTAAACCTGAGTTTCCTCATCTATAACAAGAGGGATTTGGACGAGGTGGCCTCTGGCATCATTCCTCTCTTCGTGCAGCCTAGTAACCACATCAAAATAGGAAATTCAATTAGTCTGTTAGGACCCAATCTTTTTTTCAAGTAAAGGCATTTATTATTAATATGGCATAATTAGAATAGTATCTATAAAATGTACCCCCCAAAAAACCTTAGGGCACACTTCCACAAACACAAATTTGGGGGAAGGATGGACAAGTATTTAGAATACCATGATAGTGAAGCACTGTACTGCTAGCCTTTGAAGTCATTTTTCTCCTTATATAGTTAGTACTTTTGCAGCATACCTCTGAATTGTCAGGCTTAGCTGTAGACCCCCATCTATACTAGAGGTTGGCAAACTAAGGCCTAGGAGTCAAATCTAGCCTGCTGCCTTCCCCAGGTTTATTTGTGGGACATACAAAAACAGATGATAGACTGTCTGTGGTCTGTAGTTTGCTGACCCCCTAATCTATATGTCATGTATGTAAAAGAAATACACACATTTTTACCCCTTAGATTCCCTTTCTTTATTTTTTAAAATTTTAATATTTTAATTTTTTTCTAATTACATATAAAAACAATTTTTAACCTTTTTTATAATTTTGAAGTCCAAATTCTCTCCCATTCCCCCTCCTTAGTCTCTCATTGAGAAAGCAAGCAATTTGATAAGAGTTATACATGGGTAGTGTCATGACCTATTCTTCCTCCCTCAGTTACTTGTAAAAACAATTTTTAACATTCTTTTTTTTTATTTTGAGTTGGAAATTTTCTCTCTCCCTCCTTCACCTCCCCCTCCCTGAGACAATAAGCAGTTTGAAATAGGTTTTACACATTCAACCATGAAAAACATATTATCATATTAGTCATGTTGTGAAAAAAGATACAAATCCAAAGAAAAAATACATGAAAAAATACAGAAAGTGAAAAATGGTCTGCTTCGATCTGCATTCAGACTCCATCAGTTCTTTCTCTGGAGGTGGAGAGAATTTTTCATCATGAATCCTTTGAAATTGTCTTGGATCACTGTATTGCTGAGAATTGCTTGGCATGACCTATTCTTGATAAACCATGCTGACTTTTAGCAAGCTCTGCTTCCCTTTCCATGGTACTAAAAAACATGTCCACGGTGGAGGGACGGGGTGGGGGACACTAGGTCCTCACGTCAACAAAGCAATCCTTCAATACCTCTCTAATTGATTCACTATCCCACTCACGGTATTGGTTTCTCCAAATCTTTTCATCCTTCGTCAAGTCTCCCATGGAGCCACCTCTTCCTGCTTTCTCACCTAAGAACTTTGCCTTATATTTCACTGAAAACATTGAAACCACTCAGTGAAAGCTACCTCATCACCTCTATAGTTCACATCACTCATCTACCTTGCCCCACTATCTCCTCCTTTACTCCTGTCTCAGATGAAGAGGTGGCCCTTCTCTTCACCAAGACAGCATTCACTAGTGATCCCATTCCATTCCATATTTTCCAACACATTGCCCTCCTATCATCTCCACTCTCTGACTAATCTTTAATTTCCATCTACTCATTGGTTCTCTGCTGTCTAAAAGCGTATTCATTTCTCCCCCATCCTCAAAAAATATTCATTTGATCTGTCCATCTCCTCCCTTTCATGGCTAAATTCCTTGAAGGTCATCCACAGCTAATGCCTCTACCTCCTTTCCTCTTACTCTTCTTCTTAACTCTGTACAGTTTTGTCTTCTTATCTCATTAATCAACTAAACACAATCTCTTAATTGCCAAATATGATGGCCGTTTCTCAAATACTCATCCTTCTTAACCTCTCTGCATCCTTTTGCATTGTCAATCACCCTCTTTTCCTTGATGTGGTCTTCTCTCTGGGTTTTCATGACTCTGCTCTCTTGGCTGACCTACCAGATTAACTCGATCTTCTTTGCTGGATCTTCATCCAGATTATGCCCACTAACTTTGGGTGTCTTCCAAAGTTATGTCCCTTATTCTATACCATAGAAATTTTCCAAGAATCAGAATCAAGCTCACTGACTTACAGCTGAAAGAATACCCTCCTCATTTTTGAAGTTAGGACATTTGCCTATCTCCAGTCCTACACCACCTTTCTTCATCCCTGTGGTTTTTCAGAAATCCACAGCACCTTGAGATCACATCTACCCGTTATTTCACTACTCTGGAATAGAGATTTCATCCAGCAACTTGACCTCAGTGAAACCATTTAGGTGTTCTCTTAACACTGACCTTTTAAGTTCCAATGTCAGAGACACATAGGCTTCCTTCTTACAGAGAATTTCCTGACCTTCACACACTCAGGCTGACTTCTTCAGACACCCAGATTTCCATACTCATTTTTCCACTGCACATTCTGCAGTGCTTTCTAGGTGGGCCAAGATTTAGGAGAAGCTTAGCCCACAGAGACTGAAGAGACAGAGCCTGGAGCCCATCCAGACACTTTTGCATCTGGCATGGTAACAGATCTGGAAACCCTACCCACAATTAATTCAACACACACACACACACACACACACACACACACACACACAAAAAGTAAAAGAAGAGAATAAAAAATTACTGTTGCAACTCTTGTTTATACTATTTATACTGTTTATACCCCTATTTATAAGTCAGACACAGAGAGACTGGGAAGAATGGTTTCTTGCCTTTGGCTTATTACTAGGGGAAAATTGGTGGTAATTCCTTTTTTGTCAGTTTTGGTATAATCTTTATATATATTGACTAGTCATATATGTCAGCAGATTGTTAACATTACCCAATTACAAAACAATTTCTAATTCATATATATCAAAGAACCCAAGAGGCCTCAGTGACTTGACTTGCAAAGTCTACCTCTTGACTCTTTGACAAAGTCATTGGAGTCCCAAAAAAAAAAAATATTTCTAGAGGTGGCCTGGGAAATGTTACTGTTTAATTCTGAGACTCTGGAGTTTTTCCTTGTTATTATGTTCGTGTTCTTACTATTACTAACCACAGAAACTCAAGTAGTTTGTCTGTCGTGAAAATGACTGCCACTGAACAATCTTCTGTAGTAATGGAGGATTTTATTAGGTCATGAAAAAAACAGATATGGACCTTCAAGGCCAAATCTTCAAGATTCCTTTTAAATATTATTCATGTCCAGGTTCCTAAGCATTATACAGGTTCCAAATGTGGCACAAGAAAATAACCCCTTCCCCCAAGGAAAGAGAGGAGTGCTTTCCCACATGTACAGCATAGCAAGGCCACATGTTACACTTCCATGAAAGCAAAACAAGAAGGAGACCCCTGAACCCCAGCCACAAGCTTCTTGGAATCTCACCTGCCATTCACTTGCTATGCTCTCATGATCTCACAAATGAAACGAGTATTGGACCAGTCTTTGAAGGCAGCAGCATGATAGCTACTGGATCTGTGGTATTAGGTGGGCCACATCTCTTTGTCTTCTCCATAAAGATAGCATGAGAGACTGTCAAATGTGTTTCCAAGCACTGGATGTAAAGTCAAAAAAAACTGGTTCTAATCCCTACTCTGCTGCTGACTGCCTGTATGACCATCCCTTTGGTAACTTATTGTGCAAAGATTCCGTTCTTCCTCTTTTTGAAAATAAAGACACAAGTTCAAATCCAGTCTCAGACATTTACTCTCTGTGTGACCCTGGGCAAGTCACTTAGTCTCTGTCTGTCTTAGGTTCCTCATGTGTAAAATAGGTATAATAAAAGCACCTACCTCCCAGATTTGTTGTAAAGATAAAATGAAATATTTGTAAAGTGCTTTTGAAAAGGCTTAAATCCGTATGTAAATTCTATTTTCTTTACTCAATTGAAAAATCACAGACTTGCCCCCAACTTTTTAATACGTCAGTAAAAATCCCTGGTACAAAGATCATTTCTGACTTTTCTCTTTCCATAAATTTTTCCCACACCCAAGATCAGTACATAGGAGCATAGATTTTAAACCAAATGGAACCTCAGAGGCCATTGATTCCAACCCTAATGTTTTACACATGAGGAAACTGAGGCCCTGAGAGGATAAGTGACTTGGAGAGTCTGAGACAGAATTCAACTCCAAGGCTAGAATTTTATCTACTGTACTATGTTGCCTCTTCAATTGTTGTTGTCCAGTTGTGTCCAAGTCATTATGACCCTGTGGACCATACTATCCATGAGGTTTTCTTGGCAAAGATACCGGAGTGGTTTGCCATTTCCTACTCCAGTGGATTAAGACAAACAGAGGTTACGTGACTTGCCCAGGGCCACACAGGTAGTAAACGTCTGAGGCCAAATTTGAACTCAGGTCTTGATTCCAAGCCCAGCACTCTATCCACTGAACCATCTAGCTGCCTCTTCAATTAGCTGACGCTTATACATTGAGCACTTTTCTTTGGGATTCTTCTTCATCCCTGGTACATAAATTACCTAGAAGAAAAAAAAGACCATAAGGGCCCATCATGCATGATTGTCAGATAGGCTATGTGCTTCCTTCAAACGTTTCTAACTTTTATCCTTTTTAGAGACTGTCATCAGATATCAAGATATCATAAGATATTCTTAAAAGCCATACAAATTACCAATAACTCTACATCCATTACATTATAGTTTCATTTGTGGGAATACCTGGCGTAAATAGCTACATGATTCCCACATCTAAGATAAAACTAACACTTTGCCATAAATTCTTTTCATCTGGGCAATGGGGTCATTCTACTGGTTTCCCAGTTGCAATAGTTCTAGATTTCTATGCTTTTGCTTGGCCCATTTTATGTTTTCTTGGTGAAAATTTCAACCTTTCCTGCACCTTTCTAGTCTATCAGTAAGCTGCTTGGTCAAGTATATATTAAGCCTAGCGAGTGATCCAAATGATAAGCCATATGCCTTGCTAATCAAACCTTGAGTTCATTGTTGAACTCTCTCCTAAAAAACCTTGAACATGATTCTTTCCAGACTAAACTGTCATTTAGCTTCTGGAATGCATTTATGTATTTAATTAACAGCTTCTTCTCATGTCTTAATGCCTCCATGAAGGTCATGATGTCCTCTGTGTATTCAAAGTTTAGCAGTGGCTCAGCTTTGGATCATGGACGATTCCCAAACAATGAACTTCAGTCCTTCTATGGCATCACTACTCAGTCAAGCACAGTTAGTCTCCCTGATTAGGTGGGCTGTGCTTCAAAGGCTACCTCACACTGGCCAAGTAAAGATAATATTTTCCCCTACTGTCCCTTGATAATAGGTAGGGACACTGTAGAGGCATCTGACAGAAGGGAAATCCTCCTGTGGGAGGGATAATTAACTTCAAGTGCTATTTTTGCTGTGGTCCTTGTGACTAATTCTAACCAACCTGTTTACCACCTTTCACCTTTCAGATCGTGGGGAGGAGGGAAGATGACCCTATTATTGCCAGCGAATTTATCACTGTCTGTCACAGAGACACCCCACTCTGGACAATCTTCCCCAATGAGTGTACATTGAACTCAAATCAAACATTCATTGAGGTTGAATCTGAATGAAATGGCATCCCTGTTCAGAACTCCTCTTGTATTTATTCTGTTTCCTAGTTCTGAATTAGCATAGGACCTAATCATGGAGCACATAGCACTGCCAAGAAAAGAAGACATCACATGAGCTCCTGGAAAACAACAGCTAGAGCCACATGTCACATCAGGCAAGACAGTAGAAAATTCTGTACCCCCACAGCTAAGCCACTAGAAGCATCTTAGAGCCTTACCTGCCACCTACTTCTCCATCATGATATACTACAGTAAGATTCACACCAGGGTCAGACCAGTCTGACCAAAATTCACCAGTACCAAAGGCAACATGAAGCTGGCTTAAACACCTACCGAATCTGGGTGACATCCCTGAAAATCCTGAGAGACAGAGTTTCTGGGTAATTAATAATCAATTTATTAATTAGGCTAGCTGACAATCAATAAATTGATGGTCAGTCATTTCTCTTGGTAACCATAGATCGGATGGGAGACCCTGAGAACCTTTAAATACCTTCTGAAAAAGAATTCCCCTGACAAGTGAAAATCAACCCTGATTGGTGGGCTAAATGAGGAAGTGGGCTAAAAGTTTTCAGCTCCTCCTGCTGAGAATGTGGCTTGATCATGAAATTCAACAGCCTCCATAGATCTGGACAGGGGGAGTCGTCTCCATCTGGACCTTTCTGTCCAGATTTCTCCTTCATGAGCTGGGTCACCCTAAACTCTAATGGAGGGGACCAGGGATAGGGGTTTCTTCCCTCAGGGTGAGGGTTTACCTAGACTGGATTTTGTTTATATTCTAAACAGAAATTAGGTCTCCTAGTTGGGTAGGGTCCCCCATGTTTCTTGAGGGCTAGGAACAATCTCCTCAATCAGCCATGCCCTTCAGAGACTGACCTTAACAAGAATTGGGCCTTTACAGAAAATAGAAGGAAAAAGGGTGGATCACAATAATTAGTTACTAATATAATGATATAATATTAATCTCTCCCCTGTCCCTGTATTCACTAACACTAATACTTATCTTTCATGAACAACTCCAGCTGAGCTCCTCTATTCCATGTTCATTGTTCATGCTCCTCTCCAGCGAGGGGTCCCAGCTAAGCTCCCTCACTCCATACTTGATACCAATACAGATGGCTGACTTCATCATTTCTTATGGCCGTAAGAAATACAGCTCTCTCTCCCCTTCTGATCTCTCTGTATGTCCTCTCAGTTCACTATGTCCCAGTGGTAAAAGGCTATTTCCCAATGACTATACACTGGGTACATCATGTACCAGCTGGGGACCATTCAGAGTAACAAGGATTTGGGTATTTTTAAAGCTCCATCTCCCTCACTGTTTAATCTTATTCCTCTTGGTACATTATAGATGTTGCCCAAAACTTTGTCTTTGACTCTTTTTTTTTCCTCTATGCTTTTTTAACTATTGAAATTCTGTTTCATGGCTCGGCTATTCTGCAGGTGACCCCTGACTTTCCTTTTGGTCTTGAACTCCAGCCTCACATTTCCAATGGCCTAAGGGAAATCGAAGTCCCATAAGCACCTCAAATTTATTTATTAATTTTAAACACTCATTTTTTAAATTTTTGAGTTCCAAATTCTCTCCTTCCCCTTCCATTGAGAAAGCAAGTCATATGATATCAATTACACATGTGAACTCAAGCAAAGCATATTTCCATATTAGCCATGTTGCAAAACAAAAACAAAGCAAGAAAAAGAAAGCAAAAAATAGTATACTTCAATCTGCAGTGAGTTCATTGTTTCTCTCTCTGGACGTGGATAGCATTTTTTCTCATGAGTCATTTAGAATTGTCTCGATCAAAGTAGCAGTCTTCCATAGTTGATTAAATATGGTTGTTACTATATACAGTGTTCTGGTTCTGCTAACTTCACTTTGCATCAGTTCATATAAATCTCTTTCTGAAATGACTCTGCTCATCATTTCTTATAGCACAGTAGTATTCCACCATTTGTTCAGCTTTTCCCTGATTAATGAGCATCTCCTAGTTTCCAATTCTTTGCCACCACAAAAAGAGCTTCTGCGAATATTTTTGTGTGTATATATAGTTCCTTTTCTCTTTTCTTTTGTCTCTTTGGGATATAGACCTGGTAGTGGTTTTACTGAGTCAAAGCAAATACACATTTTTAGAGCTCTTTGTGTATAGTTCCAAATTGTTCTCCAGAATGGTTAGACCAGTTTGCAACTCTACCAACAGTGCATTAATGTACCTATTTTTCCACACCCCTTCCAGCATTTATTGTTCTTTTCTGTCACATTAGCCAATCTGATAGGTATGAGGTGGTACCTCAGAGTTGTTTTAATTTGCATTTCTCTAACCAATAGTACAAATAGCTAGGAGACTCAGTGATAGTGTTGGCCCTAGAGTCAGGAAGAGCTAAGTTCAAATTTGGCCTCAGGTGCTTACCAGCTGTATGTCACTTAACCTCTGTTCACCTTAATCCACTGGAGAAAGAAATGGCAAACCAGCCCTGCATCTTTGCCAAGAAAACCTCATGGATAGTATGGTCCTTAGGGTCATGAAGAGTTAGACATAACTGAATGACTTAATGACAACAATCAATAGTAATTTAGAGCATTTTTTCATGTGACTATTGATAGCTTTAATTTCATCTTATGCAAACTGCCTGTTCATATCCTTTGACCATTTATCCATGGGGGAATGGCTCTTATTTTTGCACATTCGGCTCAGTTCCTACATATTTGAGAAATGAAGCTTTTATCAGAGACACTTGCTATAAAATTTTTTCCCACTTGCCTTCTAATTTTGGCTGCATTGGTTTATTTTATGCAAAATCTTTTTAATTTTATGTAATCAAAATTATCCATTTTACTTCCTGTGATCCTATCTCTGATTTTGTCATAAATGTTTCCCTTACCTGTACATCTGAGAGGTAATTTTTTTCCATGCCCCCCCAATTTACTGATGATATCATCCTTTATGTCTAAATCATTTACCCATTTTGACCTTATAAGGTGTGAGATATTGGTCTATACTTTATGCCAGACTGCTTACCATTTTCCCCAGCAATTTTTGTCAAATGGTGAGTTCTTACCTCAAAAGTGCACCTCAAATTTAACTTGGGGTAAACTGAGCTTTCCTCATAAACCTGCCCTCTCTAACTTCTTTATTTTTGTTTTATTCTCCCAGTCATACAGGCTCAAAACTTCAGGACTTTGTTGTTTTATATATAGTTTCCCCCCTTCCTTGAATATCTCAAGTCACTCCCCTGTGTGCTTAAATCGTTCTGTAAGTTGAAGTGGTTATTTGTGTTCATGTCTCTTTCTCCCAAATAGATTTCAGGCTCTTTGAGGACAAGTACTACGGGTTTTTTTCTGGTTTTTTTTATCCTCAGTGCCTTAAATAATGCCTTTGAATATAATAAGAGCTCAATTAATGCTTATTGAATTAAAGGTTTGTTGAATGAATAGTTAGTGATATTGGCAGAAGACAATATAGGGACAAAGAATGGCACAACCAAAGATCTGTCCAGGAGACAGTGAATAAGTTAGTCTGATCGGAGTCTAACAGACACAATGGAGAATGGTGTCAGGAAAAGCTGTGAAGGGATGGTAGCACCCAACTAGGGAGAACCTTGAATGTCAGGCTGACTGAAGGTGAATATTATGTTATGTCATGGCTTGAGCACTGATACACTCATGGTCAGAGAAGCCTTTTTGATGAGTTACTGCATGACACTGTGAGACAAACCTTCCAAGAATCATATTGTTAACTCACACAATGGTGTTGAAAGAATGGTTGGTATGAGCTGTGCTGAATATAAAAGGTGGTAGACCGTTACCATGACCTTTCTATATTAGTCATTAATCTTCTGTTTACAGAAACTGTGATGTAGACAGATCATCAGATTTAGAGTTGAGATGACTCAAGTTCAAATCCTGCCTCTTAAACATACTTTCTGAGCAATTCACTTAATCTTTCAGTGCCCCGCCCCCAACAAATTTCTAAAACTATAAATTGTACAGCAAGTGCCATTTGCATTGGTAGGGGGAATTTCCTTACTGAGAATTCCCTATGCCAATAAAATCACAGAGCTAATTAAAAAGAAAAAAAAAACTTCAAATGTTTCCTAAGTGCTAAGAATAGAAAGGCCAAAAAAAAAAGTCCCTGACCTCAATAAACTTACATTCTACAAAAGTTCAGTCAATAGCCCTGCACTCCTACAGAAAAAAAAAATAATAATAATAAATTAGGACTACCCTCCAAATCATTAAGATCCCACAATCTGTAATGTTATAATGGAGCCATGTCAGAGTTGTCCCCATAACCAGAGAACTGAAGCAAGGCTGCTAAAGAGTTCCAGTTTCATTCCACCCACTTCACATATCGGTATTTGATGACACAAAAGGAAACCTGAGAACTTTTAGATCACTTCTGTTCTCCTCTAATAAAATCACCCTCTGCCAGTGGCTATGCTGTGGAAGTCTGTGCACATGTGACACAAAACCACACAAATTAGCTCGTAACTACAACCCAGATCTTTTGATTTGGCCCAGTTTTCCAAGGCTTTTAGAGTTACCAAATCCACTCTGGAGTCACCATAAACTTTACTAGTGGGTGGGAGCAGAAGGGGACTGCCGAGAGTATAGCATCTCAGAAGCCAAAGAAGGAGAGTTTCAAGAAGGGTGTGAGTCGGCCGTATAAAACTCTTCAAAGAGGTCAAAGAGTATGATGATGCCTGAGAAAGAAATCCACTGGATTGGGAATTAAGAGGTCACTACTGACTTCTGCAATAGCGGACAGCCAGATGGTACAGTGGATAGACTGCCAGGCCTGGGATCAGGAAGATTCATCTTCCTGAGTTCAAATCTGCCTCAGACATTAATTAGTTCTGTGACCTTGGGCAAGTTACTTAACCCTATGTACCTCAGTTTCCTCATCTGCAAAATGAGCTGGAGAAGGAAACGGCAAACCAATCCAGTATCTTTGCTAAGAAAAATCCTGATGGGGTTATGACTGAAAACAACTGAACCACAATGTTGACTTCTGCTCTCACCACTCAATTTAAACTGTTCTTTAGAAGATAGATTGCAAGAGGTTGAGGAATAAGTGTATATGTAAATGTGATATAGAAAGGGGTAGAAGTATCTAATATAGCTGTGGAGTCAGTGAAAATGATGATGATAATAATATGTTGAATTTATATAGCACTTTTTGGGGGCAGGGAGATCAAACCTGTAATTTTATTGGCATGAAGAACTAACTCCAAGTAAAGAACTCCCAATTCAGACTGGCACCTGCTCTGTAATTTAACATCCAGTTGTCTGTAGTTCTAAGAGGTTAAGTGACGTTCCCAGAGTCACAGAAACAATCTGTATTGGAGACGATTTGAACTCAAGCTTCCCAAGGCCGTCTTTCTCTCTTAACAGAGTTAGATCTCAGGGGGTCTGTGAATTAGGGTGAGGAAAAAAACCCATCTGTAAAATGTGAGGCTAAAATGAGCTAATCCTGGAAAGTCACTTGCGAGTCTTAAAAGCACTTTATAAAGTATCAGTGACTATGAAAGAGAATATTTCCTGTTTATTTTCTTCTCACAGACCGGTTTCTCCTTAGAGAGGCCTCATCACCTCAGAGAAGATTTAGTAACAAATAATAAACGTAGGGCTCAAAATCCCAATTATGCCTCTAACAGTAACACTCAAACAAGGAAAAAAGAGACACCTCTTGGAATCTCATCATTGCTTTCCACAGAGCAGTCACACCCTGTATTTTTGAGCCTAGCCCCATTTTAGTTCAGATCCTTGTTCCCTCTAGCCTGAACTTCTTCCAGCTGCCTCCTAACTGTCTCTCCACCTCATACTGCCGTATTTATCTTCATAAAAATGACCTCAGGGAGCCAGCATCTCAGAATCACAATACTCCGAGGGCACCTGATCCAACTTATACTTGAACAGGGATCCGGGTGTTCATCCTGCTTTTATATATTAGTGCTCAGTCATTTTTAAGTCATGGCCAACTCTCCATGACCCTGCTTTGGGTTTTCTTGGCAAAGATACTGGAATGGTTTGTCATTTCTTTCTCCAACTCATTTTGCAGATGAGGAAACTGAGGCAAACCGGGTTAAGTGACTTGTCCAGAATCACACAGCTAGTAAGTGTTTGAGATTGGATTTGAACTCAGAAAGATGAGTCCAGCCCCTCACTCTATCTCCTGCCCCAGCTAGCTGCAGCTTTTATACACAGACAGCCAAGGAAGAGAGATTACTTCCTCCCGAGGTAGCCCATGTCCCTTCCAGACAGCTCCTTTCTAATAGGTTGGATTTCTGAGACAGAAGTTATGGTAAGCTCATTTGAATTTCCGTACTCATCTTCACCAGCTAAACTGGATGGTCTGCAGTATTGATTTCAGAGGACGTATCCTACGTTTGAACACCTGTCCAAAAAATCAGCAGTAATGAGTCAATTAACTATTAGTCTCTCTACTATAAAAGGCAAACCCAAGATGTATTTTAAAGCAGTGTGTCACATAGGTTTGTTTAGACATCGCTAATTCATCAATGCCACTGGGCCGTCCCTTTTCGCAGTCACTGCTTTTCTAGATCCAAAGCCTCCTGACAAATAACTGAACACATACCACGGTCCCAGGGCTGGACTCATCTGGACCAATTCCGTCCTACCTCAGCTAGTCTATTGAATCCCAGTCCCTGGGCAAATGGCTCTACATTTTGTTTACCTTATCCGGTTATTCAGTGGGAAGCTCTGTTGTCTATTGTGTGTGGCTGATAAGTGAGCATGTGCTGCCTAAGCAGCGAAGGCATCAGAGCCTCTAAGCACAGTCCCTAATTGTATTCCCTGTTCTCTGATACTAGATGCAGTAAATTACATTTACACCCAGCCCCCTGACTTGCCAATCCTCTATTCACGAACAACAGAATCATCTCCTGAGCGAGCCGAGACGAGCAGGGTAGCTGGTAAGTCTGGAGGAACTCTGTGTTTATGAAAGCCGAACCAGGGCTGGTGTCCTTTTTCCCTGATAACTTTAATAATGGGCCTCTTACCCAGATTCCTTTCTACCCGACTAAGTCTTGTTGGTCATCCTTTCTCAAGCAAGTCCCCTCCCAAGAACTGTGTGAGACGAAGATAAGAGAGATATTTAGTATCTTGTGACCAGATGAGAGTCCACCCCAGGGAAACCAGTAATATTGGGGGTTGGGAGTGGAGAATCCCTTTTGGAATTTGCATATTTGTCTGCCTTGTTCAGTACTCTGCTTTATCTCTGTCACTTTGTGTCAAAACAAATCTGTATGAATTAAATATCATCGTCCTCTCTTTAGTAACTTACGGTTATCCTAGTTGCGACTCAGCCAGAGAGAACAAGGTCTAAGATCTGTGTATGGTGTTTTAAACTGCCGATTTTAGCATATTATCCAATACTTTGGGAATTCTTTATCTATACATACATGTGTGTGCACACACACATGCACACATACATACACACACTAAGAGAGGCAAACAGAGTCATTCCCAGCCTTGCCGACCTCTGAAGAAAAAGTCATAACCTTTCAAAGAATATTTGTGTTCTGCTGTTGTTTCTTGTATTTATAGATGTCTCCAAAGTAATTTACTAACCAGATCATGTGCTTATGTGTATGCCTCACTTTATACAGGAGGTGTGTTATGTAAAGTCGAGTACAAGTTGATTTAAAAACAAAAAACATATCAAATCATGCTTTCAGTATGCTAGGAGAGCTTGCTATTCAAAGGAGCTCTTTGGTGAAACCTTTTGTAAAAGGACAGGGACCGGGCCTGCGATTTCCTTGGGATGAGCTCCTAGATGAGAACCTTCCTTCTTCTAATGCAACTTGGCATCTTCTCTGCATCTCCTACTCTTAGAAAGTTGCCTAGAACATTTAGAGGTGAAGTGACTTGCCTAAGGTCACACAGCCATATATATATCAGAGGTAGAACTGAACCTAGATCTTCCTGCCTTCCAAATCAACTCTCCCCTCCAGCACTCTGCCCTTCTTCATAAAGAGAATAAACATAAAATCATGGAATTTCAGAGTTGGAAGAGACCATAGAGATGATCTAGCTTAGCCCACATCCTTTCAGTTTTTAATGTTTATTTTCTACAAATTAGAACTTTTATAAAGAACTTGCTGAAAGCAGTGCACACCTACACACATCAATCACTTTAATATAAGTATAAAATTTAAAAATAATATAAATATAAAATCATTTGGTACAGGTGCCATAGTACAGAAAATTCGTTAGTGGCATCTGAAGCTGAGTACATGTAGAAGCCCATGTAAAACTTTTGTTCCATCGTGTGGCCCCATTTTGGGGTTTTCTTGGCAGAGATACTGGAGTGGTTTATGATTTCCTTCTCTAGCTCATTTTACAGATGAGGAAACTGAGGCAGAGTTAAGTGACTTGCACAGAGTCACACAGCTAGTAAGTGCCTGAGGCTGGATTTGAACTCAAGAAGATGGGTCTTCTGACTTCAAGCCTGGCACTCTATCCATTGTGCCACCTATCTGCCTATGTAAAACTAATAGACTGTTAAATTTACTTGTTGGCTGAGTTAGAAGACAGGGAAAGATGGAGAAACATGTAACTCAAGGATTTACCATTGCACATATATAATTCATCTGTAACTTACAGTCTTAGAGCGCTGTCCATAGCTAATATGTGTCATAACCCAGGTCTTCCTAAGTCCAAGGCCAGCCCTCCATCTACTACCTGACTTTGCCTCTCTGCATTTCCATTTTGGTGTTGTCGTTCAGTCATCTCAGTTGTGTTGCACTCTTCGTGACCCCATTTGGGGTTTTCTTGGCAAAGATCCTGGAGTGGTTTGCCATTTCTTCTCCAGCTCATTTTACAGATGAGGAAACTGAGGCAAACAAAATTAAATGACTTGCCCGGGGTCACACATCTAGTAAGTGTCTGAGGCCAGATTTGAACTCAGGGAGCTGGGTCTTCCTGACTCCAGACCCTGCACTCTATTCACTGCAATACCTAGTCGCCTTTTACATTTCCATAACCCCTCACATACTAACCTACTGAGCATATCGTAACTACAAAAACATTCTATGTCACAAAAGGGTAGATTTCCACAGTTAAGCATTTATTTATTACTTACAAAACCCAGATTCGAAACCCGGATTTGCCTCTCACTCAAATTTATAGTCATTAGTAGATCTGAATGTGGTTAGCACTGGAATTCTCATCCTGAGATTAAATGGCTAAAAGTTTACGTGCAAGATAAGAAGTGTGGCTTCCCGAACACCACGAGTTTGTGTAATGGTGCCAAAGGAAGAGAATAAGTTCTTACGAGGTCAACACAATTATTAACTGGTCACTCCTTTTGTTATTGGGTATCTCAGTGGTCATAGGCCCCATTTTTCATTTCTTTCTTTGTTTTGAAAATCACTTGTGGATAGATCCCTTAGTCATTTCCTGACATTCAAATCTCCCCTGCCCCCAAACAAATCACAGCAGAGGCAGAATAAGAGATGATGAAAAAATAGAGATGGAAAAAAGTCAATCGATCCACAAGAGAAGACTGCTTTCAGTGGTTGTACCATTCAAGTGCATAGAAATTTATCATCTACTGTAGGAAAATTAAATGCACTCTTTTCATTCATTCAACATTTAAATATTTAAGATGCCTATTCTATGTAGAACACTGTGATAACAAAGTTAGGTAAGGCTGAATCTCACCTCTTATGGGACTTAATGAAATAAGGGGTCAAAATATATCCCAGATAATAAAACACAGTAATACATTGTAAGTGCATTAGAAATGTATAAAACAAAGTACTGTTTAAGTATAAGAGGTCTCGATCAAGGACCAAAGGAGGTTTTCCGAAGGAAGTTAAGTGAACAGCTAGGGAGCACTGACCCGGGAGACAAGAAGACCTGAGTTCAGATCTAATAGCCGTGTGACTCTGAGCAAGGCATTTGCTTTTTGTTTGCCTGTTTCCTCATCTGTTAAATGGGGCTAATAATAGCACCTGTCCCTCAGGGTTGCTGGGAGGACCAAATGGGATAAAACTTGTAAAGCTCTTAGCACAGTCTCTGGCACATAGCAGGCATTATATAAGTCCTAGCTATCATTATTATTGCTGTTATTATTATGCATTAAACTTTTCAAACCCAGCCTCAGTTACTAGCTGTGTAATCCTAGGCAAGTCACTGAGCCTTTCTGTGCCTCCATTTCCTCATCTGTAAAATAGGGATAAAAATAGCATCTACCTCCCAGAGTTGTCTATCAAGTGAAAAGATATATGATCAAGTGAAATGTCGATCAAGTGAAATGAATTTGTAAAGTGCTCTGCAAACTTCAAAGAATTATATAAAGGCTAGTTGTAAAATTAAGAAGACTCGGAGATTCAACAGATGAAGATTGCAGATCACAGATATGGAAGTAGAAGTCCCCCCTCCTCATTTTACAGCAGTGCAAAGTCAGGCCCAGCAAGGTTATGCGGCTAATAACATATAATATTATAAATCAATAATAAAACTATATGATAAATAACCTATATTATTATATTACAGTGTATCACAATAAGTATCAAATGGAGAATTTGAACCTGTGTATTCTGACTTGGAAGCCAGTGTTCTTTCTTTCCACTGTAACATGTTGCCTCCTCAAGGAGAGAATGAAGATATTCCAAAGAGGATGCCAGGAAAAAAATCATTTGAGCTTTGGACATTAGATGTTAGGGAGAGAAATTGAATGTTTTGAGCAGAAATATAAATCTCCTCCCTCATATACTATGAGAGTCCAGCAACCTGAATAATGTAAATAAATAGCAATAACATGTTTCTATAGCACTTTGAGGTCTGCAAGCCACTTTCCTCACAAATTTGTGAGGTAAGGAGTACAAATATTATCCAAATTTTGACTCTGAGACTGACTCTTCTACATCAATGGTATCAAACTCAGTGAGAAATGGGACCACTAAACAATACATAAGGATCCCTGTGGGCATATATTGGCTTAGAAGAACAGATATTAACATTATCTGTGCATTATTACATTTTTATTTATTTAGTCAAATATCTCCCAGTTACATCTTAATCTATACCTCCCCCTCTCCTCTGTCAGTAGGAGTGCCTACACACGACACATCTGTTCTAGATCAATATCTGAACTGAGAGACACCACTCTGAGTTATTACTGGAAATAATATAACAGTAATGGATGAGATGATAATAGCCATATTTTTATATCACCAATGTCAAGAGAAGCTGTCAGAAAATGGAGCCTTTAGCAAAAACACAGCAAAGTAGAAAATGGGCTATACATATTTAGAGTCAAAGGCCCTGGGTTTGAATCCAGACTCTGCTGCTTGCTATGCTTGCGATATTTGGCAAGCTGATTTATGTTGCTGGCCCTCAAACATTTCATCTATAAAATGAAGGTGTTGGATTAGACAACTGTGGAGGTTCCTTCCAACTTGGACACTATTATCCAATATGTATATAAACCTACTTAACCAGAGACCACATTCACTATGAGAATAGTTTCTTAGGAGCAACCAGGAGCAGTGTATAGAGCACTGAATCTGAAGTCAGAGCAGATTTCAAATTTGGCCTCAGACACTAGGTTTGTGATCCTAGATAAGTCACTTAACCACTCGTGCCTCAGTTACTTCATCTGTAAAATAGTGATAATAATAGCATGTACCTCCCAGAGTTGTTGTGAGGATCAAATGATATGTTTATAAAGTGCTTTGCAAATCTTACAGCACTATATAAATGCTACCTTTTATTATTACAAGTCATTATCGGCCACATTCCTTCTTTTCTTCTTTCCTTTATTTCTTTTTCCAGTTCTCTTCCTCTCCCTTTTTTTCCTTCCTTTCTCTTCCCTTTCTTTTCCTTCCTTCCCTATCTCCTCTCCTTTCTTCTTTTCTTCCTTCCTTCCTATTCTTTTCTTTCCCTCCCTCCCTCCTCTTTCTTCCTTCCTTTCTTCCTTCCTATTCTTCCTTTCCTTCTTTCACTACCTCCCTCTGCTCCTCCCTCATTCATTCAACTAGTGTTGATTCATTCTTTTCTGTGCAGAGCACCGTACTAAATAGATATATGATTTATCCATCAGATCTTTGGGATCTTAATTTAAGTAACAGTATGTAGGCTTCTATCACATATTATAAGGGGAGAAGGTAGTGTTATAATAAGACTTAATTCACCATGATGCATGTATGCAATATCTAGTCTCCTTTCCATCAGTGACAACATACTGGTGGGGCTAAGTGGAGATGACCAACATGCTTATATACCAAGTTTGTTGCTCCTTTGGAAGAAAACCTGGAGAAAGACTTGGATTTGCTATCTTCACTTGAACCTAATGCTTTGGGCTATGTGTTATTGCAATAGGGAGCAGAATTAGGGCTAGAAGAGACCTTAGAGATCATCAGGTCTAATTCCTCATTGTACAGATGAAGAAACTGAGGCTGAGTTGGGAAATGATTTGCTCAAAGGGGAAAACCACAAGTTAAAGGCAAGCTGAGAACTAGAATTTGAGCCTCCAGATTCCCAGCCCAGTATTTTTTTATGCAGCACTGCTTCTGTTTCTCAGTTCTAAAGTGAAATCAAGTACATAAAATGTGTTCCTCCCTTGAAAGAAAGAGTTCATCTAATTAAGACAATGGTCAGTCATTAAAAGAACCATCCAGGAGCTAGTTTTTAAAAATCCAGATTTGTGATTTAATCCATGCAAGAACAATAAATTTTTTCCTTAACTAAAATTGAGTTTTTTTCTTTTTAAAAGTAGTAAATTGGGAGAGATACTGGCTTGGATAACATTCTGAACTATACAAAGATGGAATCATATTGTTTGATTTAAATAGATTATTTTTATTTGAATTAAAAAAACACAGAGGTAACTAGGTGGTACAGTGGATAAAGCAGGGGCCCTGGAGAAAGAAGGACCTGAGTTCAAATCCAGCCTCAGACACTTACTTAGCTATGGGACCTTGGGCAAATCACTTAACCCCAACTGCCTCAAAAAAACCCAACCTCCTAGTGCGTAAAATCCTTCTACTCCTTCAGAATCATAGATTGAGGGTTAGAAGGAACCTCAAGAGGCCTTCTATCCCAGCCCTTCCTTTTTCACATGAGGAAACTGAGGACAAGGGAGCTTAAGTATCTTGCCTGAGATCATGCAGGTAGAAGTGTCAAGTGCAGCATTTGAGCCTAGGTGCTTTAGCTTATTTCAGGGGCAGAGTCTGAACCTAGCTCTTCCTGACTCCAAGCCCAGATTCCTATCTCCTACAACCAAGTTGCCTCCCTAGGAGATGGAATTATATTCAAATCAACAGACCAGGTTTTTTTCTTTAAGAAATGGGATGTAAAGAACATTGGACTTGGAGTTAGGAGACCTAAACTTGAATCCAGGCTCCTTCACTTATTAGTTATAGGGCCATAGTCAACTCACATCATCCTAAAGTGGAAAAAGTCCTAGATTTGGAGTCAGGAAGTCCTGAGTTCAAATCAGCCTTCAGATACTTTTTAGCAAGTTCTCAACCTCTGAACCTCAGCTTTCTCATCTGTGAAATAGAGATTTTTTTTTAAAGAAGAGAGCATTATCTAACTCACAGAGCTATTGTGACTATAAAGTATGTGATTATCATAATTATTTTACTCCTCCATTAGAACTACAGAGTTGTCCTATTATTCAAGTAATAATATCAGATTCTATAATGTGCTAGATTCTATGACGAAGACATATTTGTCTAAGTCTAGTGCACCGGGGCAGCTAGGTGGTACAGCGAATAGAGTGCTGGGCCTGGAATCAGGAAGGAATCTGGCCTGGAATCACCTTCCTGAGTTCAAATCCAGCCTCAGACACCTATTAGCTGTGTGATCCTGGGCAACCTGTTTGCCTCGGTTTCCCTATCTGTAAAATGAGCTGGAGAAGGAAATAGAAAACCATTCCAGTATCTCTGCCAAGAAAACACCAAATGGGGTCATGAAGAGTCGGACACAACTGAAAACAACTAAACAGCAGCAGTGCATGCATCATTCATGATAATTTGTTGGTTCTAATTTGTATATGCCCTTGAACATGAGTGAGTCACTTCCATGTTAGAAACTCTTAGTTTTCCCCCTCTGTATATTCCCAATAGTGCTAAATTGAATTCCTTTTCACGTTCAAACCCATTAGAAAGAAAGGAAAGAAAGAAGCGTTTATTAAGAGCCTGTTGTATGCCAGGCACCATGCTAAGCACTTTATGAATATCTCATTTGATCCTCATACTGACCAGTGAAGTAGATGCTAGTATTCTCCCCATTTTACAGTTGAGGAAACTGAGGCAGACAGTCCTTTCCCAGTGTCATATAACTAGTAAGCCGTTGAAGCCAGATTTAAATTCTGTCTTTCTGCCTCCAGGCCCAATGCTTTATCCACTGTGCTACCCAGTTACCTTTGTATCTAGAGATAACATGGAATGGTTGAGGAATAAGAGTGGGATATAAAATCCACACAAAAAAAAAGTATTCCTAGAGCCACAAGGCATAGTTTTATCTAGTCCTTTGTGCTCCCAACTCACTTCTGCCTCACTTCTTCCTACCCCACCTCATCCCCAATCCCCAGTCTTTGCCCTGGCTGTCATACTTAGCAGGGACATCACATCCACTGAAGCCCATACTTGGACACTACCCTCACTATACCCCTAATCCCTGTACGGGTGCTGCCCTCATGATAAGAGGGATTGGAGGGATATTTTATAGCTACCTGCATTATTCATCAGCCAAACTAAACCCAGAGGCTGCAGAATGTAATGCTAGCTCTGCCTCTGTTCACTTGCTATGGGCCCCTTGGCAAGTAGTCATTTAACCATTTTGTGTCTTATTATCCTCATCTTTGCGATGAAAATAATATCTCCCCAGCCACCTCACTGGTTGTGAGGAGTGAAAGAAAATTCTTTGAAAATAGTCTGTATATTCATATATAGATATAGAAGTATATTTATAGATATCAGCATATATATTAATACACATGGGAGGAGGGGAATGGATCTGTGATCTCCTTAGCATGAAGAACTCCCAATAAGAAAATAGTGTCTGTGAATGCTGATGAACTGTGACTTAAGAGTTTTCATAGAGGTGCTGGGAGCACCAAGAGGTTAAGTAACGTGCACACGGTCACACAGCCAATATGTGCCCAAGGCAGGACTTAATCCCGCATGTTCCTAGTCTGAGGGCAATCCTCTGCTCTACCAATCTGTCTACTATATCACGTTGCCTCTGGAAATATACACTGTGTGCAGAATATGAAATACTGGTAGAGTAAATACGCTAAAGATTCATGATTTCCCTGCATACTCCTTCCCTCTAGATACAAATCTCAAACGTCTCCATGTGCTAGTAAATGGTCTTTATAAGCTGCTGTGGCCAAAAATTTAGTGGTCAATTCTCTAATACTGAGGGTGAAAATGAGGCAAGCATGGTATACACATACACAACTTATATGTGTGTGTATACTTATGTATGTATACAGGAAGGAAGGAAGGAAGAAAGAAAGAAAGGAAGAAAGATAATTTATTAAGTACTTACTATATACTGGGCACTGTGAAAAGCATATAGGGATATAAATACAAGTAAACAGGACAGTCTCAGTCCTCAATAAACTTACTCTTTAATGGAGGAAGATAATACATAAAAGGGTGCTAGAAAGGGCAGGATACCCCATAGGAAGGATGATGAGGAATTGCCTAGAGACAGTTGGGTAACAAAGTAGGTAGACTACCTGAGTGGAATCAGGAAGTCCTAAGTTCAAATCAGATTTCGGACACTTGCTAGCTGTGTGACCCTGGGCAAGTCATGTACCCTCTGTCTCCTTCAGTTTCCTCATCTGTAAAGTGGGAATAATGGCAGCACTCTATCTATCAGGGTTGTTGTGAAGACAAAGTGATGTTTGCAAAGTGCTTTGCAGCCTTTAAAGTGCTATATAAATGCTAGGTATATATAAGAAATCACAGGAAGTGTCATGGAGGCAGGGGTGTGCTGGTAAATGTTTAACCATCAGGATTTCCAGGGGGAAAAAAAATTGCACGTGCGCACTTTTAAGTTTAATCCAAATTATCAACACTTTCTTAAGTCTAGATAATCAAGAAAACAATAAGTCAAGCCCTGATTTGTTAATAATTACAGATTTCTAAATTATCAGCACTCACACTGAAAATTTAACAATCAGCTTCTTCAAACAGTTAGTGTTGGCTTCAACACGCCCCTGGATGGTAGTCTGGTTCCCTTCAGGATGAGACAAAAGGCTCACCTCTCAGAGCTAAGAGACTGAAGAGTGGAGTCCAAGTTTCCAGTGGATTGGAGGTAGTCTGGGAGTACAGCCATAGGTCCTCCACAAAACTCTTCTTCCTTCCTTGCCTCCAAGTGGTTCTTTACAATTGTGATAATGAGAGTACAAGTTCTGACATTTCCTACCAGATTAGAAAACCTTTGAGTTCAGATCCAGTAATAGACGCTGTGTCTTTCATTGACCGACTAGCCTAGGCTAAGTGTGGAGAGGTTCAACCTAAGAGAATTGGCCCACCCCAGTCGTGAATACTTGGAGTATTTAACAGGCATTTATTTTGTACTTCCTATGTGAAAAGCACCATGTTGGGTGTTGGAGAAGATACAGACACTTCATAGAATTCTAAATCTTGGACTAGAAGGAAATCTAGAGATCACCTAATCCAACCCCCTCATTTTACAGATGAGGAAACTGAGGCCCAAAGAGGTTAAATCACACAAGGGGTAAGTAGCAAAGTTGGGATTTGAACTCTTATACTCCATGTTCAGAACTCTTTCCCCTATCCTGATGCATGATAAAAGATCCATTCTTTCATGAAGCTTACCATCTCATAGCGAAATAAAACACAAGCACAAATTAATATAACACATGACAGCTGTATGAGGGAGGTTCAAAATTAAGTGCTGAGATCCAAGATTCGGAAGGATGGGAAGGGAAAGAGATAAAGGCGGGAAGGTTCCATGAAGGAGTTGGCATTTACTCTGGGCTTTCGATGACCAGCAGAAAATAATTACAGCAGCCAGGTGGCACAGTGGATAGGGGCTGCACTGGCCTCAGACACTTACTATCTGTGTGACCCTGGGCAAGTCACTTAACCCTGTCTGCCTCAGTTGCTTCATCTGTAAAATGCATTGTAAAAAACCACTTCAGTATCTTTGCCAAGAAAACTCCATATGGGATCAGAAAGAGTCAGACGCAACTGAAAAAAACAATAAGGACAGTGACTGAGTGAACAATAAGAAAATAATTGAGTGAAGAGATTGAGATCCAGGCACAGGAAACTGTACAAACATAGGTAGCAAAATGCAATGTGTGTGCTGAAGGAAAAGAGTAATTCAGCTTGGCTAGAGGGGAAAGTGTATGTAACAAGTATTACAAAGTACTGTCTCATACTACTAGAATAAAAGCCTGGGAAGGTAGAATAGCATCAGATCATGGAAGGCTTTGAATACTAAGCAAAGTAGATTGAACTTTACTTGGTAGGACACGAGAATCCACTGAAGATTTTCAAGTAAAGGCATGACCTGATTAGACCTATTAATAAGAAACCTTCATCTGACATTGCTTAGAAGAATAAATTAGATGGAGAGAAAAGAGAGGTATTAACACCTGTTTGCAGACTTGGAAAAAATGAGATGTGCGATACTAAAATGATCTTCACTAGGTTGGTTGCAGTGGAAATATAAAAGAGGAGACAGTTGTGAGCACAGAGGTGGAATTAGCAAGACTTGGTCACTAATTTGATGAGAAGCAAGGGAAAGAAAACACCTTACTTTGGGATATGTTAATGTGGTAGCACGTCCGGGTGGGAGCAGCTTAAAAGCAGTGGGAATTGTGGGTCTAGAGTTCAAAAGAGATGTCAGGACTGCACTTACTAATTCTGTACAGAGACAACAATCAAAGCCATGAGACTTAGTGTGATTGCCAGGAGGAAGGGTTATAGAGAGAAAAGATACCAAAGACCAAACCTTGCAGCTCATCTTCCTTACAGGCATTGGGAAAAGGATAAAGAGTCAATGAAGGACTCAAAGAAGTTGTTGGAGAAGTAGAAGGAGAACCAGGAGAGTAAAAGCCAGAGGAAAGTATCCAATAGAAAAGATCGGTCAATAGGGCCAAATGCTAGAGAAAACAAAGTTATGAGACTTTATTTGGTTTTTTTGGGGGGGTGGTGGAAGGGGGAAGGCAGGGCAATTGGGGTTAAGTGACTCACCCAAGGTCACACAGCTAGTAAATGTGTCAAGTGTCTGCGGCCAGAATTGAATTCAGGTCCTCCTGACTCCAGGGCTGGCGCTGTACTCACTGTGCCACCTAGCTGCCCCTGAGTATGAGACTTTAAAAAAAGCAAAAGGACATTAGATATGGCACTAAGATGGTCATTGGTGACCTTAGAGATGGGTTTCAGAAAAGTAGTTGAGTTAAAATCATACTGCAAAGGGTAAAAGAGATAGTGTATGGTGAGGGAGCAGAGGCATCAAGCTTTAAGTATAGGTGAAATGCATGCATGTATTTGTATACAAATGTTTGTCATTAAAGCCTATTCGAGATGGACCATTTAAAATGTTTATACTAAAATAAATAAATCTATAGACCTCCCTTTAAAAGAATTGTCTCACAGTTTATTTCATCCTTCCAGTGAGCTTGCTTCTTTTCACAATCATTCTCTTCTTAGCTGGCTTCCGTCTTCAAGAAACCTCATAGAGCCCTTGCTGAAAAAAACTTTCCATTTCTTCGTTGTGGTTGATTTCTCTTTCAGTGAGCTTCTCCCCTACACAAGGCAAGAGGCCTGGCTTCAGTGAAGCTGAATCAGCGTCCACTGAATCCCTCTTATTCCTGAGAACCTCCATATATATGTGCTGAAAGTCTGTGCCTTCAGAGGCACAGCTCCTGAAGCAGAAGAAACAAAAGAGGCCCCCTAATAAAATTGCATTGTCTTAATCCAATAAAAAACTATCAAATATAAAAATATGTTACTTTATCTTAAGACCAAATTTGCAGTTTATTACAGCAAATGATGTGGACCTGGCAGGGTAGAATGTCAGGGAGTCATATTGGACCAACTTTATGCCTTAACACCTATGTGGACTTAGGCAAGTCTCTGAACTTTTCTGGGACGCAGATTCCTCATATATAAAATAAGAAACTTTGATTTCTCTAGAGTTTCTTCCAACTCTAACATCATAGGCTCAGGCACATCATATGTCATTTGTCTTATTGGAATTCGACTAGATCCACTCAGCTACATTCATACATAAAAAGGCAGACAGACAGATGGAGAGACAGACGGACAGACAGACAGAGATAGATACATAGATGAATAAGTTTAAATAGTGCAATAATCACAACTTCCTTTCTCAATAAGCCTCAGGGGTTAGGGGTTCATTACCTGGATTGATATATCGATTTCTGGGAGTCTATAAATTTGGATAAGGGAAAAACATCTTTATTTTCACTAACCTTTGGTTTCCTTTGTCATCCTATGTATTTTATTTTATGCAATTAAAAATATTATTCTGAGAAGGGTCAGTAAACACCAGACTGCCAAAGGGGTCTATGACATAAGAAAGATGACAAATTCTTGCATTAAAATGGCAGTCTTAAATCTGCTCCTCTCTCAGTCTCCCTCCTGTGTGCTCCTTGCACTGAGTTATTTCACAATCTTCTTTCTCTTCATTATACCCATAGATTCTCTTATCATCATACTTAAAAGCTAGTAAAGTTCATGAAAGGGATGGCATTAGTTGGCCATCCTAGGATTTCAGATAAACTGAAAGGCTTTCAGTGTATCTGTGGGTTTTTTTTTCATTATGACACAAGAAGAAAGTTATATGAAGATGGAACCACCTCAAATGCCCTTTCAAGGGCTTCCCCCATCCTCCCTTAATCATTAGTTTTTCTTCCAGCTGTTTTCACCTGTTTTTTACTTTCTTCTATTTACTGGAAGTCCTTGTTCCTACCTCTCTTCTGATCATTAGCTAAAGTCTTAAGTTCTTGAGTGTATTGAATGACCCCTGGCTATCCCTGACACCCTCTGCTGGGATCCATGAGATCAAAACTATTTTCATAATAAACCTGAGACATTATTTGCTTATTAAAATTCTCTTCCCCTTTCCAACTACATTACTGGTGAGAGACCAGATATTCTTCAACCAAAATAACTTACTACAACAGATTCAATATAGAAACAGATATGAGAATCCACCTTCAATAACATCTACCAGACATTAAAGAGGTTTGCAAAAATATACAAAACAATGCCGCTTTTCTCACTAGAACTTTTTGTTTTGGAAAATACACCTATTTTTAATAAAAATGTTATTTGTGTTAAGATGTAATGAGTTTATTATTATTTTAAATGAATTAACAATTTTTTAATTTTAGCAACTTTAATTTCTAATATGGTAAATATCAATAGATATAACCCCACATTAAGAAAAGCCACCAAAAAGTTTGAGAACCTCTCATGTAAAGATTCATGAAAAGTACAATTCAAATTCAGTTGTTTTCTCAACTCTACCTGCTCTGTGATACAGACTGCCCTCTTTTACAGAGACACTATACTCTTCCAGCAACAATTGTTTAATGGTACTGTTCTATATTTTATAGGTGACTGTTGGGATTTTCTGGGGTAATTTTGTCTATTTAGGAAAGCTTACCTTGGAACCTAACCTCCCACTTGCCCGGAGTGCAGCTGCTCTTCCAATTGAAGATTGATAGGATTTTAAAGATCAAAAATTGAAAATGGAGAAGGATCTCTCAGAAACATCCTAGTCCAAACCTCTTATTTTATAAATGAAGAAACTGAAGCCCAGACAGGTTAAGGTACTTGCTTAGGGTCACACAGCTAGTAAGTTTGAAATTTGAACTCCGGTCCTCCTGATTTCAGGGCTGGTGCCTCATCCACTGCTTCACCTAGCTGCCCCTACATCTGCTGTTTTAACCACTTCTCTGTGGGAATGCATGGTGTGTGTGTGTGTGTGTGTGTGTGTGTGTGAGAGAGAGAGAGAGAGAGAGAGAGAGAGAGAGAGAGAGAGAGACAAAGGGATAAAGGTTGGGTGTCTTCTTGAGGAAAAAAAATTAGATTTCCCTTGAATTAAGTAAAACTTTAATGATCAGTTGCCTTGAAGAGACGAAACTCCGAATTTTTTTTTATTGTAGTCTTTAAAAAAAAAAGTGACCAGCTTTCAGATTGCCTTATCTTCTTCCACAAATGCTGTATTTATGATTTTTCTTTATCACACATATTCAAGTGACTGATTCAACTGTGAATTGTTTTCTACACCTTTTGAACAATGCCATAGTTGGCAGGAGGGTTTGTGGCCTTCAAACCTGGAGCCTGCAACTAGATCTCCAATGACCATCCTTTCTATACTCCAGTCTGTATGGATAGTCTAGACTCAGTCTCGGCCTACTTCCAGTCATTAATTAGAAAGAAAGCTAAGTGTCTCAAGTGCTCCCATCACCTGAAGACTTCCACAGCTTTAAAAAAATGTTTTTACTTTCTTTTGGAGTAGAATGTGAAAGAGCTCTGAGGGAGCCCCTAACTTCAGAATCTTGAAGCTGGCATCAAAGAAGACAGAGAGAGAGTTAGAAATGGACAAAGGCCTCTGAGGGGAAATAGCCTACTTTAGAGGTAGTCTACTAGAATGTTAGGTGCTTTTAAAAATTCTCCCTTCTTCTGTCAGGAGGAGGTAAGCCCCATAATAAAGATCAGCTTTATGTCATCAACCTTAATGCAGCACATGACACTGAATCTTCAGCAGTCATTGTTGGCTCTCTTCGCACAGGCCTGACAGGCTGACCACCAGTGATGTGTGCTACCTCTTTACTATCCTTGTCTTTGTAATGCACATACTGATATGCTCTCTGTAACCACCTCTATTCACCATATGTACTTCACTCTAACATGCAGGACGCTTGGCACTTAGAAAGAGCTTGGTAGGCAAAAGGGCATGATAACTCTTTTTTTTGGTCTGTTTGGCAATTAACCGTTCCCTGGCTTTTTTTTTGTTGTAACATGCACTTCCTCTCTTGTTTTCATTCAAGCTGTATACGCCATGGAAATTAATGTGGAGAAAGACAAACAAACAGGAGAGACCAAGATTCTCTCTACATCTACCATTGGCCCAGAGGGGGTCCATCAGAGAGGAGCCAAAGTCTATGATGATGGTACCAAAGTAGTCTATGAGGTGCATTCGGGAGGTACCGTGGTAGAGAATGGAGTTCATAAATTAAGCTCCAAGGACGTAGATGAACTTATTCAGAAAGCTGGACAATCAAGCATTAGAGGAGGCCATGAGGCAAAGGCTTTGTCGGAGAGGACTGTGATAGCAGATGGGAGACTCAGCCAAACCAAGGAGCAGATGCTCTGCAAGGAGGCAAAGTTAGAAATGGTCCACAAATCGAGGAAAGACTATTCTGCCGAGAGCATAGAACAACAGGCTAAGGTCCCTAGAGCTGAAGTCCCAGACGTGAGCATGGACCAGCCAGTGACCATGATTTTCATGGGCTACCAGAACATAGAGGGCGAAGAGGAGGCTAAAAAAGTGCTAGGCTATGACGATACCATCAAAGCTGAATTGGTCCTCATCGACGAGGATGACGAGAAGTCACTTCGAGAGAAGACGGTGACAGATGTGTCCACTATTGACGGAAATGCTGCTGAGCTTGTCTCTGGGAAGCCTGTCTCAGACACTACGGAGCCCTCTTCCCCTGAAGTGAAGGAAGAAAGCCTGGCCACAGAACCAGTTCCAGGTACCCAAAAGAAAAAACGCTGTCAGTGCTGTGTTGTCATGTGACCACTTCTCTCTCCTCTCTCCTTCTGAGGAGCCTCTGCTCCCTCTGTCACTTACATAGACCTCTCTGTACAACTAACTGCAATACTATGAACTGGAAGTAAACGCCTTCATTGCCTCGCAGATGGATGGCTTTGATTTCTCTTTCCTCAATAAACTGAACCACGATATTCTTATTTTGTTTTTACCTCCATCAAATGTATTCTTTCTCTTTTACTTTTCTTTTTTCTTACCAGTTTTCCCAATCAAGGGGCGAAGTGCATGTAATTATATTTATCTTATGGTTTTTTTTCTTATGGACTTGCTTTATTCTCTCTCTCTCTCTCTCTCTCTCTCTCTCTCTCTCTCTCTCTCTGCCTCCTTCCCTCCCTCCCACTTTGATGTGGGTCTGAAAAACTGACTCGAATTTATACTGCTTTGTTGAAGTCTGCTGTTCAGTTAGCCAATTATATATACTAGCCTTAAATCCTTTCCCTGAAATAGAATATTTGTTGGGTTTTTTTTTTAACTCTGTGGCATGTTTCTAAAATATAGTCCTAACCATTCCCCAAAACTTTCTTCCCTATGCATCTTTTTAACATGAGCCTCCATTTTTTAGGTCATGAGTGATAAAACACTGTTGGCAATACCTAGGTGTCAGGGATAGAGTGAAGCTTCATCCTTTTTTAACCCGACTTAAGCTTCCAGATTACGGTATTTTGCAGCTATATATTTTCTTCAGTGAAAACTGAAATGAACTAGGCATGAAAAAAAATCCACTGTTCAACCAAAATGAAATTTAGACACCCATTCCATAACCTGACTGTCAAAAACTGTCCATCACAGCTGATGATCTCTGTGTATAAAAGCTGCCATTTTTTTTAATTTTCTAAGAACATGAAACCAACGTTGTTTTAAGTATTGATTTATCTCCAGACTTAAAGGAGGCAGACAGAAACATGAATCTAGTTTCTATTCTCTCAGAAAAAAAGTAAATTTTTCTATTAAGACATCTGTGTGTTGTTTTCATGGCTATTTTCTGACATTTTAACAAAGGGATTATTTTACAGAATCTCTCTCAAGTGACCATATTTCTCAAATAGTCTTTCCTACCTAAGCTTGTTTTCTATGGTATTTCTCTTCCATCATGAATGGTGCTTTAAATTCATTAACTGCTGAATCTGCATACACATCCAATTCAGCTGAGTCCTTACTCTGCGTTCTTTTCTTTCTGTCCAGGTTAGAGTGCTTTATAGATAACTTTAGCGTGAAATCTTGCCCACTCTACCACAAAATGAAAGACCAAGAAAGCTCTATAAATATGAAGCTAGAGCTAAGATCAAATGATCAGACCCAATTTCTGAGGGGGACCAATATGAATTTCTAAAAGGCAGTCTTGTGGATACGGACCCAGTATGGGCTAAATTGGCCCCAGTCACAACTTGTTTAATACTAGTATACAAAAACATTTTTTATTTCTGCTTTTAATTTCTTGGCCTGACATTAGCTTTATTCTTATTTAGAAGAGCAAATGTTGTTATCTGCATGACATCTTTTGTGTTTTTAGAAGCAATTTATTGTCCTGAAGTATCTAATACATAGTTTTCCAGAATATGAGGTCAATCATTTTATCTTTAATTTTATGGATGAATGAAATAGAAAGGGGTAATTTTTTTGTTCCATGGGGAGGTTATAGCCACTTGTGGATAAGAAGTTCTAAAAGATGTGGTTTATCAAAACAACTGCCTTTGAAAAAGCTAACTCAGAAGCCAAATTTTGTTTGAAGTAAACTTGGCTAACCTCAATTATATTCCTTTCTACAAATTAATATTTGTTTTCAAATTCAATGAAATAATTAGCCAGGGCGATTTATAGGCAGATACCTACCTGTATGAAAAGAGAAAACATCCAGTTTAAAAGAAATAAACTAGCTTAAAACAGAGCATCTTGGTTTTGGCAATACATTATTTTTGTGTTTTATTTTAGAGAAGAAACAGCATGAAAGCATGTTGTAACTTACCTTTCTTTTTACTTATTTAAGACTTTGAACTATCCAGCATGGGTTGGTGTTTTTTTTTAAGCCATGTGCAAGTAAAAGTAGAATGATAACCTAAATTTAGCATTTTTTGACTCTTTCTAAAAACACTGAATCTAATTCTACCAGGTAAAAAGCTGTGACCTGAAAGAAACTCCAGCTTCCACAAGTGCCTGAGTTATTCCCACATGACACCTTGTGTGTTTGAAGAATGTTTTCTACTTCTAAAGTCCCCAAAGGTCAACTAATATCCAGAGTAGAAAAATAACCATAAGCAAATTAAATAAATTAGGTTTCTATTTATCATTGTAGTTACAAGCCTGATTAGTCAACAGTTTTACAATTAAAATGTTCTCCTCTCTACCTTTATTAGTCATTCATGCCTAGGAAGAATCATTCATGTCTTTAAACACATCTTGTACTTCCCAACAGGGACAGAGGTTCAGCCAACACCTGTAATCAAGGAACAGTCTCAGCTTTCAGATTCTAAATAATAGACATATAAAAGAAATCTAAGAGTCATGAAGCTCCTAATTGTCCTTCACTGTTGCTCTTTTTAGATTTTCTGCCTTTAGCTACAACATTTTATGTAGTATCATTCTCTTCAAAGCCACACAGTATTCCTTTACATCAGAGGTTCTTAAATCTTCTGTGTATGTGTGTCGTAGATCCCCTCGTGCAGTCTGGTGAAATTCATGGACCCCCTCTTCAGAATAATGATTTTAAATGTATAATATAAAATATATAGATTATAAAGGAAATCAATTATATTGGAAATATTTTTAAAACATGTTTACAGATCCAATGAACATAGTCGTTAAAATTTTACTAAACAATTCAAACGTGGCTTTTGATTCCTTTAATCTCTAAAGCCTAAGGCTTTCTTTTCATCCTAGGTAAATTCTATAATTTTCATTCTCAAGAATCAAAGTACTAGAAGAAAATTGGGAGCTGCTGGAATTGTGCTTCCATCACCAGTAACTGTCTATTTTACATCTGTAGACTTAACATACAAAAGTTGCATCTGGTTATGATATGACAGTTCTCTGAAACTATACTTAATACTGAAATCAAAACTTTCCTGCTTAAGGCTCCCAGAGTAATTGGACACCACTCGGTGGCTTTCAGGCAAGTCAAGTACCTTCAGAAGTCATTTGGGCACATTTTGAAATGCTAGTTTAAAAAAAAAGTGAACTTTGCATTTACTCTTCTGTCCAAGTGATGAAAAACATCTGCCCCAAGGACAAAGTAAGTGTCCTTTTTTACTGATTTTGGAGAAATTGTTTATGAACAGAAAACTAATCACCTGCATAAAACATAAGTATCCTCAGAATTCAGGCAAGGTTAAAAATAAAAAATCAAAACCAGTTTGCCTTCCATCCTGTGTCCTTGTTATAATTTACATTTCAAAGATTGTAGAAGGCCCACTGAAAAATACCTCATTGGCAGTGCAAATTTACTGCTTAAGGGGAGGAGAAAAGGCAGAAGGAAATTGGTCTGGTGTGCAGAAAACTGAAAATAATAATTAAAAATGCCAACCCTGTATAGTAGAACCATGGATAAATATTGTCACAATTTTTACTAAGATGCATTTTAATTTTTACCCAAAATGCAGAAGTATGGGAATTTTTTTAAGAGGGGGTGGTTATTTTTCTATATCAATCCTTGGTTTTAAAGTGAGGTTTGTGATATATGGTTTTACCAACCAGAGACTCATATAGTAACATCTCTACTTGCAGGAACTCTAGTATATTGATGGAAAAGTTTTTAAAGGCGGCATTGTGTTTTTACAACCAACGGCATAAAGTTAAATCACGGGTTTCTCTGCGCATTGAAAATAGGATGTGATTATCCAAAATCCTACCTATTCACAATTTTTCAGAAACGCAAGTCATATTTGCACTTTGGCAGCCGAATAGGTATAAACCAGCTGAATAGCAGAAGTCTTAGTCAAAAGATTTGATTTATTATTTTTGCCACAGTTAACCCATTCAGAGAACTTGAAAATAGTACTACTATTTTCTGGGCAGAGAATCAGCTGGAGTAGATTTTTTTTTTCCCATTTCTTTGCCTGGCACTGTATACCTGGTCTAGTCTTTTCTGAAAATTAAGGATTTTTATTATAATATTGCATTGAATTGAGTATTTGCTTATAGCATTGACTTGTCTCCAAGATTTCCTATTATAGATCATAATTTGGTAATTAGCCTGCTTTTTCATAGTTCCACTGAACTCACTGCATAATACTTTTTAAATTTTTTTAAAAGCCCTCTAGAAGTTGAACATGGTTATCTGCACAATCAAGATTCAGACAAAAGCTCCATTCTTTCATTCATTTGACAAACATTTATTAAGTACCTACCGTATGCCAAGCACTGACCTAGGCAGTGGGGCTATAGAGGAAAAAAAAAATAGTCCCTGCTCTTAAGGACCTTTACACGCCACATCATGAAGGATACAGAACACGTTTTCAAGTGTAATCTTTAGAAAAGTTTATTGGGATTTTTGTTTATTTCTTAAGAGAACCTCAACTTCTGAACTCCATTAAAACTTAAATATATGTAGATCAAAACTACAACATGAAAAATTCCATATAGGATGAAAGAGAGAAAATCAGAAATGAACTGAACTGCATGCTTCCTGCATCAATGAACTGGTTAGCCTTAACTTTTATAAAAAAAAAACAACACATTTTTCAATGTTCACTTTTACTAAATAGGGAGAAAATGATTGCCTGTGAAACTTTTTTAAAAATATTTTGTGAAGTTTTTCTAAGTTTCTACACTTAGGGATATCATGATATTTCTTTTCCCCTCCCCATTGTCCCTTATTCATCTGGAGCTGGTTTTTTGTTTTTGGTTTTGGTTTTGTGTTTTTGCAAAGCATTGAATTTTTGTCAGAAAGTTTAAAAAAAAATGGGGACAAAAGAATAGAAGTACAGAAAGAAAAGAATTACAGGGTGGCTTTCTATTCGTTTACCTATAGCTGATGTACTGTATGGTTTATGTTTACGGAACTTATCTGATTTGCCTTTGTGAAGTTACCTAAATGAATGATAAAATGGGTCTGATGGGCCATTTGACTGTTTGCCTTAGTATTCTATTTATTTTTCTTCTTTTCTGTCCTTTTCAATAATTCAGGCTGTATTCCAAAGCTGTATAAACACAACATTCTCTTTTGCAACCCCTTAGCACAAGTATCAGAGCCCAAGCCTCCTCTGCAATGTGATTAAAATCCAGGATCCTCAAGACACATACAGAAAAATTCCCATGAGCACAACTGATCTACAGAATGCATAGTTTAGGCAATATCTTTGCATCTGTGCTGACCAATCGGATACCTTTCTATGTTCCCACTTGAGTGCATGATACCATAGAAATATAGCATGTCAGAGCTCAAAGGGATGTCAGAGGTCATCTTATCAATCCCCTCATTTTACAGAAGAGGAAATTGGGGTGCAGACAGAGGAAATTACCTACCAAGAATAACACAATTAATGGAAGAGCTGAGAATAGAACCCCAGGCCAGGACTCATCATTATATTGTGCTGCCATGTCCTATATTTAGGAATCAGTAACTGAGGTAAAGTTTCATTTTTCAGAGAGTCCTATAGAATTCTTATCAGGGCTCTCTCCCACATGAACATCATTATCTAGAGTATATGCATTTCAACACACTCATGTTCCTATATCTAAATGTGTTTGCAATAGTTTCTGCCGTGTAATGTTGATAGAATATTTATTCATGTTTCTGAAAGATATTTTGAAGGTATGCTGAAATTCACCTTAGTTACTGACACCCTCATAATATGGTAGTGCCAGTGAAAACCATTTAGTAGCCAACTTGCAGTTGGTTTTGCTGCTCTTGCCCAGTTAGTAGTGTAGTAATAGTATATATCTAGGTCTAAAAGACCTTTTTTTCCTTCTTCTTTTTCATTAAGCACAATAATAATGGCATGAAGACATATTGAGGGATATCCATTGTTGATGTCTAGTATGAGAGAAGGGTATTATTCATTAACTTTGCCTAATACTATTAATAATGTGCTATGGAAATTAGTGGAGAGGTAACGAAATGTAGTATTTTACATTTATGTATTTTTTTAAAGGAATAATATTTTTCTAATAAGATAACATATTCTGTAAGCTTAGTCTGAAAACACTGCACTCTTGACAAATAGGATCATTTCCACCCCACTAGGCCAACAGTTTTGCGGTGGTGTTGACAGAGCTTATCCAGGCCTTGGTTTGGGAAACAGGTTCTCACATACCTCTGTCAGAGAGATTACTGACCCTGCCTTACCACTGAATGAAAACAGGTGGTAGGATCGTCTACAGAATGACAGAGCTAGAAGAGACCTCAGAGACCATCTAGTCCAATCTCCTCATTTTATAGATGAGGAAACTAAGATATATTGAGATTACACGACTTGTCTAAGTCACTCTAGTGGTTAACATCAGAGCCAGAGTCCAAATTCATGCACTGGTCCCAAATTTAGCATGCTTTTCCACTGTAGCACTGTTTTTAGTCAACATTGACCAAAAGATAGAATTTTTTATACCTGCCATTAGAACAGATAACAATTTAAAAAAAAAATAATCTAATTGTACTAATGGTGATATCTCATTAATTAATCCTTTGAAAGAATTAGTAACAACCCGGCAGCTATGGATATCTGATAGGTTAATAAAGTCCAGGAGGTCTCCAAGTCAAATTCTTTCAGGTATTTCAGGAATAATAGTATAGTTAAGGTTGAATGAAAAAATCACCATCCTCTATTTTGTTATGACATGGTATAGAGAAACATCTGTGTGCCTGAGATTAGTCCATAAGTGCAAACAATCACGATGTAAAAACTACGAACTACAGTATCCTCATACTCTGCATTGTGATATCAATGGAGAAAGAGAACATGTTTAAAATAGTCAAGTAGAGTAATTCTTATTCTCCATATATGAGTGTTTTCCAACCTGTTGTGAAATGCACCCCAGAGCTCTTAAATTAATCCTTTCTGCGGAATGTCACCATTCCCAAATGTACATGTTCTCAGTTTTCCCCAGATCTTCCCCAAATGCAACATCATAGCTCAGTCAACACTACCTATGAAAAAACCAAACATTTAAAAGAAGTTGCCTATGTCTTGCATCTCCACAGTTTTCCAGGCACAGATAGCTTCTTCAGACCTGAGGAATGCATTCAGACCCTGAAAGATGCATTTAACATTTAGTCCTCTGAATCCCCTTTGAAGATGTAGATTTCTCATTCTTAGTCACTGCATAAAATGAAAAAAAGGGTGATTTAGTAGCAGTTAGTACTTTATCTGATCATACAAATAGACTCCCCAGTTGGTTTCAGAAAGTTACCAGAAGTCTAGCCAACAAGCATTTATTAAGCACCTTCAGTGTACCAGGCACTGTCCTAAGTACTGGAGACACAAAGGTTAAAAAAAAAAAAAGCCAGTGCTCCCAAGGAACTCACAGTCTAAGGCAGGAGAGAAGCCCTTCTATGTCCCATACAGTTTTCTCAGTTTTCTCTTGCTTATCATTTGGGCTCCTTTCAAATAGGCCCCACTCAAGAACAGTTGTTATTTTGAATGAACACCCCTATAACAGAAGCATCTGTGCAAAGTCTAGTGAGAGGATAACTATGAAGTTGTCCATAAGAGCTAACTCTAAAAGCCTGCTTTGTCTTAGAGCTGAAAAAGGAGAACGCATCCCTCAGTTTAGGGAGAAAATGTGTCTCCTTGGTTTTGCAGCAGCTAGCAACAGTTTATGCAGTCGGGGATGAAGCAGAGAGAACAGAAAGAATCCAGTGGAGAGAAATAATGTTTCAGAAAATAGAAAGAAGTTCCTATTATTTCATGGTTGGTTGGTTGGTTGGTTGGTGGGGTTTGGGGGGAGGAGGGGAACAAAGGGAGTGCATATTTCCCCTCTTCTCAAACTTCAAACTAGATTCATTTGATTCTTACAGGGGTTTAAGAAAATGTTGTGTAAAATGCAGCTTTACACTGAATGTAGGTTGTCGATGGAAATTTCCAGCTTTAGCTGCTCATTTTGGGTGAGCCTTATACATGTAAATAGATCCACTTTTGTTGGGGGGTGGGGGAAAGGGGACCTGTTGTGCTCACACTGAATTAGAGTTTCTGGGCTAGCTGCTGAACTTTGTAACCTGAAGCATACATTGACTGTTCTGTCTCCTACAGATTAATAAGAACAAAAAAGACATCAGAAATAACACTGCCAGAGACAGTCAAACTGTAACTGTGGCTTCTCTCTTTTCCTCTGTACAGTATTAATAGAAAATAAACTGCCTTTTCACTGCACCTACCTCTGTGTCTCTGTGCTCAGATTCTTTTCAGTTCCCACTTGGCCAAGATCTTCTGTATCGGGGTGACTTGCTGTAATTGAGAAAGCTGCTCAGTAAACAAATAAGCACTAACAAACATGACTGGGTCCCCATTCTGTACTGACTCCTAATCCATGGCTGTTGGCGTTCACCCAGAAATACTAACTCACCTTACTGCTACTTTCCGTCCCATCCTGTACCAACCAACCTCTTATTCTATATGTATCTGGATAAAGCCATCCCTTTTCTTCTCACTTAAAGACTGCCTCACCTAGGGCACTTTGCACATTCTTCAGGTTCTGGGAGTTTCAGCAAATCAGGACTAAACCTTGAGACAATACAATTACTTAGGTAGACAGTCCCTTGGCGTTTCTTGCAGTGGAGTCTCTATAGGTGTCTGGATGGAGAGCTATAGCATTTGCCAAAGTGTTGGGGAGCATTACAATTTTAACATAAACTGACAGTTACAGATCCTCAGTATACCTCTGTCCTCTCACCCCTCTCACGATTGGAGTCAGTAGCCGCTTGGTTCTTACTGCCTAAGGCAGGTAGGTAGTACAGTGGTTAGAGTACTGAGCTTGAATCCTACCTCTTACACTAATTAAGAGACCCTGGCCAAGTCACTTAACCACTTTCTTATTCAATTTCCTCATTTGTAAAAGAAAGAGGTGGGACTCAATGGCTTTCTAGGATCCTTTTCAACCCTAAATCAATGAGCCTATAAATTTTTGTCCAAAAAGAACAGATTTAAACTGAAGAGTTCTTTGTAAGCTACCAAGACTTGGACAGGAAGAAATCGAGTCATCTTTGTTTTGGGGACCACCTCAGTAAGCAAAACTATCTTATGAGTTCCAGTCTTTTAGGTGCTCTCAGCTCTGACCAAAGGGGCTAAATTGGGGGTTCTTAACCTATTTTTGTCATGAAATCCTTTGGAAGGCTGGAGAAACCTATGGAATCCTGAAAATATTTTTTAAATGCATAAAATAAAATGTATAAGATTATGAAAGTAACCAATTATATTGAAATGCAGTTCGAAGTTTCACTGTATAGACCTGGAATCAGGAAGACCTGAGTTTAAATGTGGTTTCAGATACTAGCTGTGTGATCCTAGATAAATCACTTAACCTCTTTCTACCCCAGTTTCCTCATCTGTAAAATAGCAATAGTAATTACAGCTACCTCCCAGAGTAGTTGTGAAATAATATGCATAAAATGCTTTGTAAACCCTAAAGCACTGCATAAATGCTAGTTAACATTAGAATCATTATCATCATCAAAAATATTTTTTAGAACGTCAAGGTTCTACCCTTGCAAGTAGAGCCAGCATACTTATTTTTGGGGTTTTTTTTGCAGGGCACTTGGGGTTAAGTGACTTGCCCAAGATCACACAGCTAGTACATGTGTCAAGTATCTGAGGCCGGATTTGAACTCAGGTCCTCCTGACTCTAGGGCCGGTGTTCTACCCACTATACCACCTAGCTGCCCCAAAGTTCCAAGGTTTTGAAGAAGAAATGCAATAACACAACAGCCTTCCAGCTAGAGATAGACAGTAAAATTATTTCTAATTCTTAGGAGCTGACCAGCTGACCAAATAAAATGGGAAAAGGGTGATTTAATAGCAATTAGTATTTTATCTGGTCATGCAAATAGACTCCTCTGTTGGCTCCAGAAAGTTGCTAGCAGTGCCCAGGTGGTTACCCTTGGCTGAACGGCCTGCACTCGGGTTCATTACCCATGTATCTTATAGTTGTTTTAAAATTCCCCTTGCACATCAGTCATGACTCACTTCCTTCAAACTAACTAGAAAAAGAGGATTTCCTTCCCCAAGAAGGGGAAATAGGCCAAGAAATAGGCCACACCAAATCATTCGCTAATTAAAAGAATGGCGGCGTTGGGCGAATCGGATATGTGGAGAGGTTTACTATTTTTGTAGTTGTTCAGTCTTTTCAGTCTTAGTAAGTGTCTGAAGCCAGATCTGAACTCAGCTCTTCTTAACTCCAGACCTATCCACTGAGCCACCCAGCTGCCTGGAGGTCTACTATAGTCTGGAACAAGATAAAGTTCTTGTTGGTTTCATGAGTTTCTAACTCTACTTAAGCAGAGTGGGGACAACATTTTAGATTTTAAAAGAATACAGAACCAAGGGGCTGAGAAAAAGCATTCTAGGTGACTTTGTTGGGTCAGACAAAGGAGATTGCCGGAAGAAGGGCATTTCATAGTCTGCCTTAATCATTTTAAACATTCTTTTCTACCAGGAAGTCCTTTTTGTCTCTAAATTTAAATTTCACTCACATTAAATGTCAAACCTAGTTCTATCGGATTTCATGCTAAAAGGACGTAGGGGAGAAAGTAATAGACTTGGAGTTAGGAAGACCTGAATTCGAATCTTACCTGGGACAAATACTAGTTTGTGAACATGGGCCAACTTCTCTCAACCTCAGTCTCCTCGTCTGTAAAATGGGGATAATCATGATGACTACCTCATAGATTTTTTTGGTTAGGATCAAATGAAAGAATCTATGCAAAATGCTTCACCCTTAAGTGGATTAGGTATGTAGTCAAAACCATTCCTTTTAGACATGAGGAAGCTAAACCTCAGAAAAGTAAAATGATCTTGGGCAGGGTCAGAGAAACTGTGATAGAACTAGGACCTCAACTCCAGGTTTCTAGCACCAAAGTCAGTGTTGTTTCTACCACACCAAGCTTTCACCAGCACCCCACCACCACCACTCCCAGCCCCATAAATGACTGAGAAAGATCCTTGGAGTATGGGGTGCAAAGTTAATAAATCAGTTATTCTCAAACCACAAAGATCCAAAGTTAGCTTCTACTTTGTCATAGATTCAGAGCTGAGGGAGACCACAGAAGTCATCTAGTCCAATTCCCTCTTTTTACAGATGAGGAAACTGAGGCCCAGGGGGGTTAAGTTACTTGCCCAAGTTAACACAGATTATATGGATCAGTGGCAGGATTTGAACCCAAGTTTTCTGACTCAAAATCCAGTGCTCTTAGACACTAAATATAGTAGAGTCAAGGGAATTTTTTTAATTGGATGACTTATTTCACTCATATTGGTCGGGGTTTTTTGTTGTTGTTGGTTTTTTTGCCATAGACCCCTTTGGCAATCTGGTGAAGTCTATGTTTTATGTAATGAGGGGAAATGCTAAATTTCAGTTAGAGGTCTGTGAAAATAAAAACGTCATCTCTTTTCTCCATCTTAGTTCGTGCCGTGCCCATCCCCTCCCTAAATGTATCCAGGGACTTGGACCTAAGGTCAAGAACCCCAGGTATTGGGAATTGTCTATTGATCAGGAAACTCCCTCTAACCAGGGCACATTAGCACCTGCTTGGCAGCTTATAATCTTGGAAGAATTGTCTGGGGCACTGAAAAGTCAAGTTACTTGTCCAGGGTCACAAAGCCAGCATGAGTCAGAGGTGAGTCTTGAAGACAGGTCTACCTGACTCCAAAACCATCACTCCTTCATCACTACTTATCCATTAGATCTCACTGACAGGCTCATAATAAAGCTGAGAAAGAGAAACAAAGTCCAGGTTTTTATTCCAAAGCTCATCTAAAAAGTTATTGTTTAGTAATTTTCAACTTTTCATGACCCCATTTAGGATTTTCTTGGCAGAAGCTAGAGTGGTTTGCCATTTGCTTCTCTAACTCATTTTACAAATGAGAAAACTGAGGCAAACAGGGTAAAGTGACTTGCCCAGGGTCACACAGCTATTAAGTGTCTGAGGCCAGATTTGAGCTCAGGAAGATGAGTCTTCCTGACTCTAGGCCCAGCACTCTATCCACTGAGCCACCTAGCTGCAGGTGCTAAAAGATGTTCCTAGTCCTTTCTGCCTTTGGTGGCCTCCCAAGGGACTGTTGCTTACTGGATTCCACTTTCTGGATGTCAAAAGATTGAACTGTGGTACTATATTTACTCCCAAGTTGTTGACTAACACCCCACACTGCTTCCTGGTCAGCTCCTTAGACTAGGACTTTTTATATCTGCATTTAGCACTCTGAAAAATGTTTCCTTTATTAAATAAGGTCTTCCCCCCATTCACCAGCCTATATGCAACTGACTTCTCCTGCCTTCCTCTAACAGTTGCTACATCTTGCACAAAGGCATTGACTGGCACCATTTAATATCATGGACTCCTAGAATATTAGGCCTGGAAAGTATCTAGTCCAACCAACTGAGACCTAATTTTTCCCGCAGTGGCCCAATAGCAGAGCTGAGCCTAGAACCCACATCTCTTATCTCTTAAGCTGATTTACTTCTCTTTCACACCAATATTAATCTTTTTTTGCTGGTATCCCTACGTCATGGTTTTCCATAGCTACTTTTGGGCCTCCATTTGCTAAATGCTTCCTTCTCTAGTTTTATATGTAAAAAAGTATCTTCAATGCCTTTTAAAATTTTGTCTACAAATGGTATTTGTTTTTTAGTAGGAAAGACGTAGGCTCACTACACTAAGAATTTTTTCCAGTTACAGTCTGCCTGTGTATCCACTTCTCCTTTTTAAGGTATGATGGTTTCATGTTAACATATCCTAAATCCACTTAGACATAAAATCAGAGACAGAGAGAAATTTTAAAAGTATGTCTTCGGGAAAGGAGTAGGAAAAACAAGGACATAGACCCTCTGAATATGCTTTACAAATCAAAAGTTAGAGATAGGTGGTATGAGAGAAGATAGTACTTTTACAAAGCCTCATTAAAAGTAAAATTAGTTTTCTTGAGATTCAGACTTCTCTGGAAAATGTGTTACTTATGGTCACCATAGATGCAGGTTTTCTCATAACTATTTCCTTTCTGTTATTATTATTTATTATCCAGACCTGTGATTTTATTAGGATAGGAGATTTCTAATGTGGAAACTCCCTTCACTAATGCATATTAGCAACTCACATAGACTTTGAAAGTTTTATGGAGCCATAAAGGGTTAAAGGACTTATAGTGGTCACAGAACTAGTACGTGTAAGAGTCAGAACGTGAACCCATGTCTTCCAACTATAGCCACCTCTCTATCTACTAGATAAGTAGTTTTAAAAGAATGGTCCAGGGACCCCTAAGGGTCACTGAGAATTTTTCAGTGGATCCTTGAGGTTAACATTATTTTCATAATAACAATAAGATATAGGCAGCTAGTTGCACAGTGGATATAGAGCACTGGACCTGGAATCTGGAAGTCCTAAGTTCAAATTTGGCCTCAGACACTAACTAGATGAATGATGCAGGGTAAATCACTTAACTTCTGTCTGCCTCAGTTATGACGCTAAAAGCAGATAATGCTTGTAAAGCATTTGCAAATCTTAAAGTACTACATAAATGCTAGCAATTATGATTAATAATTTCTAATATGATAAATAGCAAAAGAGAACTCACCTAGCTGAAAAACTCTTTGGACTTCTCAGGAATTTTTCAGAGTGTAAAAAGGTAGAAGTGTAAGTTTAACTGTAAGTGTTAAGTGTAAGAAGTTTGGGAAACGCTGTACTAAACTATATATCTTTTCAATTTTAAAGTTGTTTGTTTTCGATTCTATATTCTGTTTTTCTGGGCCAAAATTATGACTAAAATGTGTCCAATGGGCCAGAATCCCTTAGTCTGGGTACCCAGAACTTTTAATAATCAGTGTTTCTGAGCAGGTCCCAGTTTCTTCCTAGAGTTGGGAAAGAGAGAGATGGGGCTGGGGAAGAAGGGGGGAGGGGAGGAGGGAAAAGCGAGAGAGAAAGAGAGAGAGAGAGAGAGAGAGAAATCAATAGTTAGTGGGAATTTTCTGTCCTTTAGAATATAGCCTCTCTCACCAAGAGCATACCTCACACTGAATACGTGGATAGATTCAGAGGTGTGTCCTAGACTGCAAAGGCTTATTGTTGCCTGCTTTCAGCCTACAGGTTGAAAGTGAAAATCAGATCTGGAGTGAACTTTAAAACCTGCCAGTCTTAGAAGCAGTGGACTGAATATGTCAACCATGAAGTTCAGATTCTTACTTAAAGAACTCCAATTTAGACAAAACAATAGTGACAAGTTTTCCAGCTGAACAGCCGTCCCTGGCCAAAAAAAAAAATCCCTCCTTGATGAAAAGCAGGTCTCATTGACTTCTGCTGAGCTGTAAGAGCAATTTTATGGGGCCAGATGTGAATTTCCAGACAGATGGGAGAAACTGAAGCAGCAGACAAATACCAAGCCTGCTCATTGTGCCAAGAAGCTAGGAGGGCTGTGTTCAGCACACCTGGAAATCTGCAGCTACTGTTATTTCATCACATAACTCGGGCTGGAGAGGATGCTTGATTGCTATTTCAATACTCGGGGGATTAGTAAACAAGAGCAGTAAATACAGCAGGCTTGGTTCGCTCACAACTGGAGAAATAAGCAGCCCACAGGGACTAGAATAGTGGAGGAGGGGCATTGCTCACCAGAACTTACAAATTAGACATTAGTGTTAACTTTCCATCCGCTCCTATTTTCTTTTCTATTTAATGATCTCCAGGCTTCCCAAAGACCAAGTCACTCCTGCTTAGGCATTTAGGTAAGCACATTAGCTCTTTCAGGGAGCAACGTGATGTATTAGAATAAGCAATGGCCTGAGTCAACAGACTCAGGGACTCAAGTTTCTTCATCTGCAAAATGGGAAGATTATTACCTTACACAGTAGCTGTGAGGACCTAATGATATAGTTTGAGAAAGAGTACTTTGAAAGCTTCGAAATGCTAAACCAATGCAATCTATTATCGTATTAAGATTATGCATCACTGATTCCAGAAATTAAGTGGTCCTCGCTTATAACTTAAAAGAATTAATATTTCTCCCTTACCACATGGAAGTGGCCCAGGACCCTTGGGCAGTAGAGACAGTACGTTCATATTGAATAAAGGGCTACCCTTGCAGACCTGGATTCGAGTTCTGACTCTAACACATACTAGCTCTGTGACCATGGGTCAGGCATTTAATATCTCAGTGCTCTTGGTCACTCTCTAAGACTCTAAGTTGCAGAGAAGGTGCCAGTCTGTGTTGGTAGATTGAGTTCTTCCCTAGGAGCATCACAGATCTAATCCTCTACCCCCTATTTCCTGTCAGTATAAGCAACCAAATCAGGCATATATGGAAAAGCTATGTGAGATAATAGAGACTGGAAACTGACAGTCTTCCATTTAGATGTGTAGAGGTGGTATGGTTATCACTTTCAAAGAACAACAGAATTGAGGAGGGGAGGCTACTCATCACCGACTCTCTATTCCAGACAACCCCACAAAAGGAATCTTCTCTATGTCTACATATAGAGTAGACCCAAAACAATGCCTCCATGAAGATAAAACTCTCCTAGAATAATTCAGAAGCATTTTTAAAGACTTTACAGGGGAAACCCGTGCATTAATTTGTTAAATTATATGGAATCTTTATTCTTTGACTGGCATTAGCCAGATGCATCTTTCCTAACACCCCTAATATAACCTAAAAGTCAGAGCCACTATTAAGTTTCCTGGATGCTCCATGTCCCATAGCTTTTCTGGAGGAAGGAAAGCAGGAAAGCCAGTGGACCCAGAATCCTGTTGGAACTCTTCATAATTGTCCCTGTATCAAATGATTAGCCTGGACAATGTAGGATCTTTCCTTTCACGTGGAATTTTGACATTGTTCGAGACTAGCATTCATATTGTCATGTTTGTGTAGTACACATACCAAAATGTCCTGGTCCAGGATGGAGTTCTGAGAAGGCAAATTGTCCACAGAGTTAGTTAAAATATGAACCTATGTAATTACGTTTAGCAGTAAATCAAGCATGTATGACAAACAAATCATCAATGAACATATCGGAACACCGTCAAAGAGACAGTAACCCTACAGAAAGGTCACAAGTTCCGGATTTAGTCCATAAATCCTGCCTCAGGCATTGACTAGCTATTTCACTCTTGGCAAATCACAACCTCTTTGGGCCTTGTTTTTCCTCATTTGTAAAATAAGGAGTTTGGCCTGGATGGCTTATGCTCCTGTGTCAAGAACCCTGGAGAGGCCATGGGAGGTGGGAGGAATTAAGAATACAAGATGCAGAAGTTTAAGCTACTTAAGAAATTTCCCCTGCAGAAAGTGAAGAACACCCATTCCTTGTGGGCAGGGAGCCATTTTTGTTTATTTATGGAGGGGGAGGAGTTTGTTATGTGCCTCATGATATCAGGTCCTTCCAAAATGTTCCTTGAATTTAAATGTGACTATCCTCCCCTGGAAGACTGAAAAAAAAAATCCTTAGGGGAAGTCATTTTAAATGAAGTGAAAGCAATTAGGAGAAACAAAAAGGAATATCCCCAGACAAAAACTTAATAGTTTTGACCGCCTTTTTTTGTCGTTCAGTCATTTCAGTCCATCCAACTCTTAGTGACTGTATTTGGGGTTTTCTTGGCAAAGACACTGGAGTGGTTTGTCATTTCCTTCTCCAGTTCATTTTACAGATGAGGAAACTGAGGCAAACAGGGTGAGGTGACTTGCCTAGGGTCACACAGCTAGTAGGTGTCTGAAGCCAGATTTGAACTTTGGAAGATGAGTCTTCCTGACTCTAGGTGGGCATCAACTTTCAGTAAACCATGAAAAACTAAGATCATGCTTGTTTATTGAGTCAGGCCCTGGTTTCCTTTTACCTGACTAAAACCTTCAGTTACCTTTCGTATACAACCTGGCTTTATACTAGATTGTCTCTCTGCTTCTTGGAAGACTGGCAGAATTCATTTAAGAATATCCAGTAAAAACCACTGTGAAGTGTGATGCCAGCATAAACGATGAGCCTCCCCTCCCATTCCCCTTCCCAATCATTCCTACCCATGGAGAGCAGGCTAGCTCATGCCAGCATATGAGGGAATGAGAGAGGGTGCAAGTCCACACATGTACATACATAATCCTATCTGCAGCAGGGACTCACCCTTCAGAGAGCTGTACTTGCACAATTGTTTTCTGTTAAGAGGGTTATCACGTTAAGGCTTGCTTAATAAGAATGTTACTCTTGTTGCCTCCTACCAAAAATTCAGTGGGAGACAAGAGCTTTCACAGAGAGGTTAGGCATTATTATCCCTCCAAGACTCCATGAATGATACTGGTATTGCTGGTCTAAGGAGGCATCTTGGTTTAGGGCAGGCCTAGACAATCACAATAATCTGACAGAGAAGTGGAGAAACTGTTTTTGTTTTTTTTTTTTTCCTGAATTACCCCCACCCCTCCCTGAGGGGAAGGAGAGGAAAGGGCAGGAAAGGATCAGACTTGTGATTTCATTGGTAGAGGGAACTCCCAGTGAGAAAACTCCCTCTCTCATAGCAAATGTTATCTGCTCTGAAAATTCAAGTCTTAGAGTTGCCTGAAGCACAGAGATGTTAAGTGACTTTCCCAGGGTCACACACACACCTCTACTAGATCTTCCTGAATGTGAGGCTAACTTTTTTCCTACTAGGCCATGCTGCCTCTACAGAATTAATCCCCAGTTTATAAATAAGGGAATATCCATTCTAAGTGACTTGTAGAGCCCAATCTCCACTCTAGGTCTTAGAATTACCAAGTTAATGGTCTTCCTACTTAATAAAACACATTCTTCATTATGAATCCCGTGATATCCTGAGCCTGCCTTCTAGAAGTCATCATCTAAGAGTGACAGCCATACAAAGAGCATCACAGTAGACAATTTACCCCATACATAATTGAATAACTACCTGCACATAAGCAACTGAATGCATCACAGAGTAGAGAGAGTTCATGCTTTAGAGAAAATTCTGGAAGGAGACAGAGACGGAGAGTCAAGTACAAGAAAAAGCTCAAGGATAGAAATGGTATCTCTGACATCTAGAGGGAAGGCAATAAGCATTTATTAAGTGCCTGTTGTGTGCCAGGCTCTGTGTTAAGTGCCTTATAATTATTATCTGATTTAATCCTCACAATGGCCCTGTGAGGCAGTTACTATTGTTATCTGTATCTTATAGTTGAGAAAACTGAAGCAGAGGGATGTTAAGTGACTTGCCCAGAGTCACATAGCTAGAAGAGGCAGATTTGAACTCAGGTCTTCCTCATTGCAGGCCCAGCATTATCCCCTACGGCACCTAGTTACCCATTAAAAAGAATAATAGAGGCAGCTAGGTGGCACAGTGAGTAGAGCACCGGCCCTGGAGTCAGGAGGACCTGAGTTCAAATTCAGCCTCAGACACTTGACATACTTACTAGCTGTGTGACCTTGGGCAAGTCGCTTAACCCCAATTGCCCTGCCTTCCCCCTCAGAAAAGGAAAGAATAACAATAAGTCATTTGTTGTCCTAGATCTCATTAGCCTATGTTGTCTTTGGTTTTCCAAAGTCCTCTTGATTTTAAACCTACCCATAGCAAAACATCTTAAATGATAGCATCAATAATTGTGTTAATAATAATAAATAATATTGATAATACCGACAATAAAAATGTTTTATAAACCATTAAATGCTATATAAAGCACTTGCTGTACATTAGTCAGTCAACAAACATTTATTTAGTGCCTACTACAGGCACTAAATATAAATATATATTATAAATTATAAATATATATAAATAAATATAAATTATTGTGCCAGGTTGTGGTCCTGGGAAGGATTGTAGTGTTTTCAAAAGTTGGAAATAAGGAAGGTTTAGGGGGAAAGATAATGAGTTCTGTTTGGGACTTTCGAGTCCATGCCAACCTGTTAGATTGAGTTCGAGATGCTTGTAGGACATCCAGTTTGAGATGTCCAACAGGCAGTTGGTAGCGTGATACTATAACTCAGGGGAAAGATTGTGGATGGGCATATAAATCTAAGAGCCATCTGCACAGGGGTGATAACTGCATCCTCAATAGCTAATTAGATCATCATGTAAGATAGCATAGAGTGAAAAGAGAAGCTCCAGGAAAGAGTCCTGTTAGTAGGCACGACAGAGATGGATGGATGGATGAAGAAGCAGCAAAGGAGCAAATTGATAAGAGGAGAACGTTATCATGAAAAGCAAGAGAGAGGAGAATAACCAACAGGAAAGGGTGATTAACAGTGTCAGAATTAGGAGGGAGTTCAAAGAGGGTGAGGGTTAAGAAAAGATCATTAGCACAAGTGAGCCTTATAAAAACTTCCTGCACTAAATAGCACAAGTACTGTTAGCCTCATTTCAGAGACTTTCCAAAAAGGTTTAAATGACCAAGTCCTGATTTCCTTCTAGTACTAATCATCTCTGAATTTAAGGTGAAGGAGGTGAGGTGATTTGCCTCACACAAATAGTAAAGGGCAGAGCCAGCACGTAGGGTCTTCTGGATCATAGGGTCCTCTGACATCTTCCTGCTATTGCCACTGCTTGGCAAAATTCACATACTTCTTTGTTCACCATTAGTTCCTGCTCATCTAATCACTTAGGATAGAACAGACTGCACCGTGTGCCAGCTAGAAAATTAATTACATTATTGACATTTTTTCTAGAATAGTTAAAATTGTGCAGAGTAATAGTGATCTTAAACAAGGATTATATGGTACATAGTGAGAAACAAGTTTCTCTAGGACAAAAATGAACATGACCTGAAATACATGGTCTCTAACTTAATAAGAGGGAGAAAAGCTTTTTTCTTTTGATAGACTCTAATTATAGTTATATTCCATAAACACTCAAACACAGATCCTAAAGAAAAAAGCCCTTCATAGCTATCCCACTACGTTAATTTGGCCTAGAAGTTCAACTAGGGAGGCATGTTTCATGTGAAAATCACTGTAAGACTTACATGCCTCACTTAGAATTCCCTTGGGAATTGCATCTTCTTTCCAAAAAAAGATAAAAAATGATTGCTTCAGCTCTCTGCCTAGTCTAAGAGGATGAAAGAATGAATGAAAAAACATTTATTAAACTCTTCCTGTGTGCAAAGCCCTGTGATGACCATTAAATCGATCATTTGACAACATACTTTGGAACTTTATAGGCTTTTATAATATAGGATCTATATAATAAAGTCTGTGTCCATCATCAGAATTGGGTAGATGAGGGATAACAGGGCTTGGGCTCTAGGAGATAAAAATCCTGAGAAGGAGGCTGTTGATGGTGCCTGAGAAAGAACCAAACATCAGAAGGAATCTCAAGTTCCGAAATTCCAGGGAGCCAGGAAAGCAGGTTGGGTGCCAAGGGAGCATGGCAGAGAATGAACTGAGAAAAAGGTTTTCAGAAAAGCTAGGTCAGCTCCAAAAGTTAGGCAGAGTGAGGAAAGAGGAACTGGAGATACTGAGTTAGACAATTACTTCACTTGAAGATTTACAATAGATCGTTTTTCCTTTACTTTTAGGGCATTCTCTGGGGAAAAGGCTTGGAAGGAATGACCCAGACTAGCACCTCATTCAAGCACAATAATTATAACTGAATATTTAAATAGTTCTCTAAGTCCCCCAAAGTGATTTACATGCATTATCTCTTTAAATCCTCTCCAAAACCAGAACAACCCTTTGAGGGAAATACTAAGGTGTCTTAATCTCCATTATCTAGCTGGGTCTCCAGAGGTTAAGTGACTTGCTTCTGGTCACCAGAGGCTGGATTTTAATTCGGTCTGACTCCAAATCCAATTCTATGTGTGACTTCATGGGGATTGGATTAGATGACCTCCAAAGTGATGAATTTAAGACAGATGTTCACTTTAAGAATGGATGTTTGACCAATGGGACTGTTTATAGTTTCCCTGTTTGGCAAGCCATTCGTTATCTTTGAAACAATGTCCAAATTTTTATCCCAGTTTGCCATCTGAAGCTCTTGAGTAACTTGACCAATACAAAGTACAAAAGAAAGATAGTAGTCTTTGCCTTAAATCTCTTCTTCCATAAACTCCTCAATCTTTTGGAATACAGATGTGCTAGTTTCAAGGATGTTTGTTTGTCAAGAAGTGTATTCCCATCATTGATGGCTGGTTTTTGTTTCTATCCTTAGCCCAGGAAAAAAAGAACTTAAATGTTCCTGTCCTGAAAATCTTCTTGAAGACTTTCTGTATTTGAAGTTGGAGCTTTATCTGAAAATATTAGAAGTGGCCATATTTAGCATATCCACCTGCAGCCTAGATAAAAGCAGCTCTGATTACTGGTGATCAGAATCTCTCTCTACTTTCTTGTGTCTCTATATTATAATTTGGGCCACCATACTTTTTGCTAGGGCAGGTAGGTGACACTGTGGATAGAGTGCTGGGCCTGGAGTCAGGAAGACTTGACTTAAATCCAGCCTCAGGTGCTAATTAGCTATGTGACCTTGGACAAGTCACTTCACCCTATTTGCCTCAGTTTCTCTTTTATAAAATGAACTAGAGAAGGGAATAACAAACCATCCCAGTATCTTTGACAAGAAAACCCCAAATGGGGTCACAAAGAGTGACAATAAGTCACAGCAACTTTTTGCTAACAGATGAAAATTTCTCATGCAGAAGTGTCAGTAAGCAGTATGTTTGTCATCTGAAGACCAGCCTAGCTATATTAAGAGAGGTTTAATCACCTGGAGGCTGGCCACTCGTTAATGGATTTTTTTTTCAGTGACAACTCCTGAAGACAATCTATTATGGTATAGTGGTGCTTGGTTGGTGTACTTGCACTAATAACTTTACAGATCCTTGAAATACACTCTTGTATGAATACTAATTTCAACCCAGGTCTTACTCACCAAAAATTCATTCTCTGGCTTCACTGCTACTAGAATGGATAAAACTCATTCCCCAGTTACAGATTTACTGGGGAGAGACTTGGATTTCTACTAAACAGAAGCAAGTCAGTATATTTGCCACAATTTTGATGCTCAAGACACATACACACGCATATACATGTATATGTATGTATAAACACACACACATATATACATACATATATAGGAATATATATATACATATAGGAAAGGATGATGGAAAATTACTAAGATCACATTGGCTGCTGTATCTGGTGGTGTTGTTGGTATCATTGTATATGACAGCATTAATTCCCAGAGCATACCTATATTTTATGAAAAAGATTAAAATGTTCATTGCTTAGATAGTATACATATACTGTCATAGATGGAATGCCAGTGATGCTCGAATCCTGCGCCAATTACATTAGTGGTAGACCAATTTGATAGTCAGTGGCTAAAAGAGCTTTGGGATTATGATTTCCTCTAAGGAAAATCCTTGAAATCAGTAAATTCATTCATCCTTATTGAATAGATTAAGATAGATTAAAGGATAGACCAAGCTCAATTCTGTAATGTAATTATACATGATATTTTCCCCAACTGTAGTAATGGTAATGAATACATTGAACCAGTCTAGTCAGAAATCACTTAAAAATGTGAGAAAAGAAAAGTATAATCACGACCAAAAGAGTCAGGATAAGGAAAGAAGTTCAGCTGGCCTGTGTCACCTGCTTGCTGTATATCCCTGATAGGAACATAGAATCAGAACTACAGGGTTGGAAAGGACTCCAGAGGTTATCTTGTCCAAACCTCATTTAAAATGATGACTTTCACCTGCAACAGTGGTGTCAAACTCTCACGGGGGCCACAAAAACCTTACAAGCCACATGTACCGACTTAGTTTTAAAATGTAACTGTGTTTTGCTGTACTTTCATTTATTTTGTTAAATATTTCCCAATTGCATTTTATTCTAGTTCAATTCTCACTCAGGAGTTTGGTGGGCTACATGTGGCTCCAGAATGTGTGTGTGACACCACTGACAATGTTCCTGAAAAGAGGATATCTGGCCTTTTTTATTACTTCCAAAGATGTGGAGGTCCATTCTATTTAGGATTAAGAAGTTTTTTGTTTTTTTTAATCCATAGTTAGCAGAAAACTGTCTTGATAACTTCTGCACACTGGCCCTAGTTCTACCCTTTATGACCAAGCAAAACCAAACTAACCCCTCTTCTATAGGATAACTCTTCAAATATTTTTAGAATGTTCTTGTCTCTTCTCAGTGTCGGTTTCTATGATTTCCAATGCACCTGTCATGTGTTATTGTTCCATAATTATCTATGTTTAGTCCTGTACATGGTAGGTTCTAGAAAATTTTATTGTATTGACTTGAATGATGAGCTTGGTTTGGGACATGATGAGTTTTAGGTGACAGCAAGTATAAATGCCCACCAGGGAGCTGTAAATGTGATAGTAAATCTCAGGAGAGAGGGGGAGAGGTCAGTACTTTCAGTTGTTTCTGACTCTTTATGACCCCATTTGGGATTTTCTTGGCAACAATACTGGAGTGTTTTGTCATTTCCTTCTCCAGCTATTTTACAGATGAGGAAACTGAGGCAAACAGGGTTAAGTGACTTGCCCAGGGTCACACAGTTAGTCAGTACCTGAGGCCAGATTTGAATTCAAGAAGATGAGTCTCTCTGACTGCAGGGCTAGTGTTTTATCCACTGTGCTGCCTAGCTGCCCATCTTTAGGAGTTGGTCTTATAGAACTATGGATCAAACTAGTTTAAAAAAAAATCAAAACTAAAGGGTTCTGTTGATCTCGGAAGCTAAAGGAAGACACATTTATTGCTTCACAGCTGTGGGCACCATTTGGTCTTTCACTGAATTGAATTAAATTAATTGAATTGAGCTTAATACAATTGAATTCGTGTATCAAAAAGTACATTCTGTGCATTCCTGTTGCTAATACCTTTGTCCCCAAGGAGCCTCCTGAAGTTTCTCCATTTGGCTCCAGTCTGCCTCTTCGGATTGATTATACATCCCCACACAGTTCCTGTTCCAGGCAAATTGTCCTTCTTGCTGCTCTCCTTACAAAACAGCCCTTCTCCCACCTCCATGTCCATGCCTAGAATGCTCTTCCTCCTCATTTCCTCCTGTGAGAAGCCCTAAGTCCCTTCAGATCTTAATTCAAGGACCAACCTCCAAGAGACCATTCCTGATTTCCCCATTACCTTTATTCTGCATATAGCTTGTATTTATTTATGTATCCCTCTAGTAGAATATGAGCTTCTTGGAAGGAGAGGTCCGTTTCATTTGGTATTTGGTTCCCCAGCACTTTGCATAGTGCCTGGTGGTAACTTAATAAATACACTTTTTCACTTTGTTTATTATTAAGGCTTTGAGAGAGCTACCTCAAAGGAAATCATCCCTCATGGCTCATGTTCAACTCTTTGTGACCCCACGGACCGTATCACACCAATGTTGTCTATGGGGTTTTCTTGGCAAAGATATTGGAGTGGTTCACCATTTCCTTCTCCAATGGATTAAGGCAAACAGAGCTTAAGTGACTTGCCTAGGGTCACACAGCTAGTGAATGTGAGACCACATTTGAACTCAGGTCTTCCTGACTCCAGACCCAGTACTCTATCCACTAAGCCACCTAGCTACCTCTGCTTATAGCTCTCAGCCACATGCTAATTGAAATTTGAGTTTTAGAAGGAAAAAAAGATAATTTACTAGAAGCTATCTTGATTATTATTTTATATTTCTCCCTAGGTCTCTCCACTTCCTCTTTATAGATAGAATTGAGAGGCAGAAGTGATAAGATTGCTCATCAGGGAGTTTTTCTCTGGGGATTTCTAGGGAGATCAGAAACAGGAAGTGGTTCAAAGGACTCTCCCAAGGAGATGCACTATCTGGCCAATTTTGGCAGATCTGTGCAGTTTGGCATAGCTGGGATGAAAATGTGGGTTTCTGAAGGGAGGCTTTCATTCCATACTACAATACTTGTGGTCCCATTTCCTTCCTGTGAAAGCAGTGGAAAGAAATCATGAGACATACACGAGAATTGAGATCTGGCCCCTGGTGATTACCAAGTGCTGGACTCGATTACTATCTGGGCATCTGCATTTCACTTTCAGCACAGTGGCTGACAGCTGTCTCTGTTTCCAGTGTAGGTTTTAATCATTTAAAGAACTAACTGGTTTTTAAATTTATGATAACACTAGTAACATATCTGAGAAAGCATGCTTTGATGATCCTAAGATTGGCAAAGCTTGAGAACAGACATAATTTCTGCCCTCAAGAAGAGACTGTGTAACCTAATGTAAGCAAAGAAAGGGTGGCCAGGGGTAAGTGGGAAGAACCGAATTATGCCTGTAACAGCTGCAGAAGCAGGGCTATAACTGCATCATTTTCATCCAATACAAGCGAGGCTGTGCATATCTTCAGAGCAGTGATGCCCTCCTTTTTTGGAATTGCAGTGCTCCATTTTTTATATAAACACCTATACAATATAATTCCCTCCTCCCATGCATGTACATCTTGGCTCCCTGTATGAGGTAGTAAGATGAAGGCAAGTGCAGTACAGGGCAAAGAGCCCCAGATTTGGGATCAGGGGATCAGGGTATGAATGATGACTCTGCCATTTAAGGTCACCTGTGTAACCTTAAGTAAATTCCTTAACCTTTCTGGGCCTGGGTTCTTTCATCTATGAAATGAGAAGACTGGATTAAATGATCTCTAAGATCTCTTCTAGCCTTAAATCCTAGGATTGTGTGAGAAATCCTTTGACTATGAAAGGGGCTGAGAAAAATGTACCTTTTTGGATGGCCAGAAGGAGAAAATAAGACAGCATCCTGAAAAAGGAGAGGAATGAGGAGAATATATATACCCACAACACTGAATAATTAGAATTGGGCCTACCTGGCTCAAGTAACAAAACAAATGGACAAGAGCTCAAGAAACCTAGATCCTATAACCCCAGATACTCCAGGTCGGTATAATGGAGTACTAGGCAAAGAGGCTTGAATTCTTATATTAGCCTAAGTAGCCATGTACTCTTTAAACCTCGGTTTCCCCTTCTATTAGTGAAGTCTGATAGGGCTGTTACAAGGTTCTGATGAACCCATACAGGTGGGGGAAAGGTGTAGGAAGTTCCTTAGTTAACCTGGTAAGATTATAGACGATAGTCCTCTGTTAATCCTTTCCCAAATAAAAGAAATTCCCAAATCAAAATGATGAAATCAGAGGTCCTGGGCCATAGTTTAAAAGCAACTGATGGGACACAGTGATTGGCTGGCTGAAGATTAGTCACCACTATTCATAGCCTATCAAAGCATGCAATCCTGTATCACTCTTGGAGGTGCTCACCTCTTCAGTATTCATTCTTTGCTTTTTCCCTTGTGCTTTATTCCAAAGTATAGCCACATGTCAGGGAGTGAAGGGAGGAAGGGACTTTCCTTCCTCTACCACCATGAGAAGCACTGGCAACTTATGGCAGAGGCATAGCTACAATCAAACAATCAACCCACATTATTTATGTTCTAGGCATTGGGATAAGCTAGACAAAAACAGATTGACCTTGCCCTCAAGGAGCTTACATTCTAACAGGAGAGACAACATGAACGTATAGCAGTATATACAGAATGTGTGCAAAAAGAATATATGTGTAATGAGTACATGTCAGGCCCAGTATGGATTCCCATACTATAAACCCCTCATACGTGGTATGTACCACCCACTCACTCATGGATTCACTCAACCCAATCTGCCCTCACACTGTCAGGTCTGGGTTCCCATAAAAAGTCTACTGTTATTACACTCAGATTTCTTCAAGGGCCTACAAGTAACTCTGTTGAGAGGTAATAACTTTTTCCTATTCACCACTGTTGTTCTCAAGTCTCCAGTAGTGTGCTTCCATTTATACAAAATCAGCTGCTTACAAATATGACACCATGAGACATGACTGAAATGACTGAACAGCAACAGTATATTGTAGGTATTCAATATGAAACAGATGCAAAAATCATCACATTCCATACATAAACCCGGACACACATTTACATAAACCTGACTTAGGGACACACGAGTGAGGAAAACCAGTATGCTTGTGATAACTCGCAATTCTAGAGTCCAGGCCTCGACGTCATCAGTTTGTTCAGGAATATTGGCACCATTTGAAGCTGCTTTTCTTCCAACTGTTCTTCTCCTCTACTCTTGAACTAATGAGACATTGATAAGTTCTTTTAATTAACCCTTAAGAAGGCAATGAAAAAATTGTTATACTATCATATCGTCTAGTAGTTCAATTCTAGTAATTCAATTCAGCCAGAGAATCACAAAGTTCATTAGAGTGGCCCTCTCTGGGCATTGTAGACATTGTAGACAAGCCCAGCCAAGCTCTCTGCTTGCCAGGATTCTGCATCACCCACTCATCAGTCATCAGTCAGTTGATCCAACAGTAAATCGGGTAGCTGTAAGGCCTGTTATTCTCCTTTCTCCTTTTCTTGCTTACACCAAAGAGACGCAGAAAACAGCAGTGCCTCTAAGAAGCTTCACCTCTCACACTTGAGATGATGGTAAAAGATAGTAGCTATTTTTCAATTAGCATTCGGTGTTTATTCAGCCAATAGCAACTGAAGTCTTCAACAAGTTTCTTCACACTGATCTGTTCAGAACTGGTTTGGTTTTTTGTTTTTTTTACCTCCCTGCTGAGTCTCCATTCTCTTATTCAGTACTTCTCTCTTGTCCATCCTTGACCAATCCAGGCAGGTTCTTCACCCTTTCAAGGATTCAAATCAGTGTCTTACCTTTCCTTCTTGAGGTAAAAACGCACTAGCTCCATTTAAACTCCTCTTTTCTATAAGGACTGAAACTGACAGTCCTTATGTAACCATCCCAAAATTGTCAGATCATTTTGTATTTATCCTTCTGTGACTTTTAGCCTCCTGGGCCTTAAAAACAGTTATGAACTAATGGATCAAATACTCTGCAGCCTCTGCCCATCCTCAGCCCTCAGACATTCTCTGTCTCAAAAAACTGTTTCTTCACAGTTGCATTTTAAAAGATTTTTTTTTAGCACACAAAGGTATTTTTTGTCCCTTTCAGTGACCAAATTGTTCACATTCAAAAGGAGAATCACCTTATATTCTCTACAATGTGATGTAGTCCTTTTTATTTATGCAGAAATTCATTTTCTGACCCATTAGTCATCCTATCTAAAAATCATGTTTCGTTACACATGGATTTTAGTCATTTTTATTAAACAACAGTTCTTTTTATGCCACTTTTAATAAGTTTAATTTTTCCTTCCATACTTAGCAACTGCGTTTCATGTTATTTGCATGTACAGGATCAGGGATCCTGAGACCCGCATCTGGAATACTGTAGACAGAAACTATGCCTCAGTTTAATTTTTTAGACTTTTCCGAATTAATCAGAGCAGGGGTCAATGAGCCAAAGAAAGAGAAATTGAGCATTTGGATTCAAACCCCCAGCATGGAATCCAGTCAACATGAGCCCAGAGTCTTTGGGAGGCCCTGGTCCATAGGTTGCAGGTATTCATGACAGTCCTTTAAAATTATTCAAATATATGATGGAATTGCTATCACAGTTTGCAACACAAAGAAGTCTTCTATGAATCACAGATATACCACCAAATCTCATTGATAAAATGCTTCGAAACACTCTGAAGAAAAAAAACACAGCAGCTACAAAGAAGAGCATTTCCAACAAATAGGACAATCATGGAAAGGCAGCACTAACTTTCTCCTGTAACTTTCTTCCTAGATCCACATTCTAAGTATTCCAGATTTGGAATTTTTAGTCAATTGTATGTGACCTTGAGCGATTACTTAACCTCTCTGAGCCTCAGTTTCCTCAGATAAATAACTAAAACTCAGAGATTAAGGGATTTTGTTGTTGTTCAGTCATTTCAGTCATGTTCAACTCTTCATGACCCCATTGGGTTTTCTTGGCAAAGATGTTGGAGTGGTTTGCCATTTCCTTCTCTACCTCATTTTACAGATGAGGAAACAGAGGCAAACAGGGTCAAGTGACTTGCCCAGAGTCACACAGCTAGGGTTTCCACAATCTGGCTAGCAGCTTCTGTGGGGGTGCAAGATCCACCAACAACCAGCACCCAGAAAGCTGCCAGCATGTCGCAAAAACACAGGTTCTTTTGATCTGCCTTAATAAGGAAAGCAACGTTAAGGGGTTGGCAAGCTTACTTTAATTTAGCACACAAATATCATCCACTTAGTTCAGGGGAAAAAGCCAGCACCCTGAACTTCAGAGCAAATTACAAAGTACAAACATCAACAGACAGACCCAATACAATTCATAGTTACCAACATCTAGGTTCAGCCTGGAAGCTCAGAACAAGGGCGGGCCCAGAGTCACCACTGCTGTGACAAAGAGTTCCAAGGAAAAGGAGGCCAACCCCTGGTTTTTATATCTTTTTCAGCGTTAGGGGTGAGTTCACCCACGTGACCTAAAATCATCACAAAGAGGCGGACTTAAACGTGGTCTAAGAGACTCTGCTGTCTCAGACATGTAAACTAGGCCCTCCCTGGAGTTAGCCCCACCTTGGGCCCCACCTTAGTTGCCAATCCACACCTACTAAGGGGCTTAGCACTTAGTAAGACTCAATGAAATACACTGAATTACTCAACAAAAACAAAAGCCAAACTCTTCAAGGGCACTTGTTGAACTAAGTGCTAAGGAGCCCATTTTGCTTACCAACACAGCTAGTAAGTATCCCAGGCCATATTTGAACTTAAGAAGATGAGTCTTTCTGACTCTATGCCCAGCACTCTATCCACTGTGTCACCTAGCTGCCACTAGGGCTTTACTCATAGTCAGTGAAATTCAACAACTATTCATCAAACGCCAACTATGTATGAGGAACTGTGGTAGGTTCTGGAAGTACAAAAACAATTGTTGTTGCCTTTAAGAAAATTACCTTCTTCTGGAAGAAATTGTCAGAAATTACCTTCTGACATTTAACCAACACTTTTTATATGTAATTAGTAATTATCTGAGCTGGGCTATGAACCCCCACCTTCTGATGCCAGGTTCCAGACTCTTTCTACCACACCATGTTGCCTCTCCTTATAGTCACACAATTTTTTTTTACTAAGAAGCCAGCTCTCTTTTTTAATGACCAAAAAATAGCTCTAATTAAAGGCAATGAGCTCCCTAGCATGATATCCTCCCATAGCTGGTAATTGTCATGCTTAACTACATGAAAAGAGGCTCATCTCTCAGCTCCAGCTGATTCAGAAACCAAGAGATTCAAAACAGAATTAAACTGTGTCCCAGTGTACATGAGACAAACAGATTGTAGACTAAAATATCTTAAACTTTTTTGTGCTGTGGACCTCTTTGGCAGTTTGGCGAACCCTCTGGACAACTCATAACAATGTTTTTAAATGCATAGGATTACAAAGGAAGTCAATTATCTTAAAATATAGTTATCAAAGTATTTTTAAAAAAACAGATTCTTGGGTATCTGATCATGCAGAGAATCCAGCTTGATGTGGGTGGACACATTTATAGTAAGAACAGAAGGCTGATAAAGTTTGATCTAGTCAAACTGATAAGTTTGATTAGAATCACGGGTATCCATCCTAGGCCTGTCATGAGTTTGTCTGACCGTGAAGTTCTGCCTACAGAATCAGAGTCTAAATGAGTGCTGCATATTCAGAATCCCAATGAATCATACTCTCATTACCTCTGACCTTGAGAAAACCGCTTAACTTGTTAGGATCTCAGTTTCTGAATCCATAACCGTGAAATAATAGCATCAAATCACTCAAAATTTATCTTAGGAAAAAAAAACATATTTCAGAATTTTGTAAAAAGAAAAAAAAAGACATAAAAATTCCTTTGAGCTTCTCAGAAAAAATTCAAGGGCATGGTATTCCAATTGTTTCCAAATGGGGTTAGGCAGCAATTGCTCCTTGAATCAACACACATGTACTGCATGTTGGCCTAGGCTGAGTGTTGCTTGAAGCCAGAAGTCGGTGAAACATTTTTGTGCCTTAGATAAGGCTTACAAAGTGTGCCCCCTTCCTCCTTCCCCCCCCCCCGCCTTAAACTATAGCAGCCATCCCTATCATAGGAGATGGCTGCGGTTAAGTTCCATGAATCATAGACTATAGATCTGTAAAGAACCTTAAAGATGTTATAGTCTAAAAATCTTGTTTTACTGATGAAAAACTGAGGTACCCAGAGAGGTGAAAGTAACATGGTCCATGTCAGACAGTTTGTAGAAGAGTGGAAGAGCTGGGTTCTGATCCATATTTTCTGACTCCAAGTCAGGTATTATTTTCCTTACACTGTTCCTACCCCTCTGTGGGTTTTCCCCTCCAAGGGCCACTAGATAACACAGTGGATAGAGTGCCTAGAGTCAGAAAGACTCCTCTTCCTGAGTTTAAATCTAGCCTCAGACACTTAGTAGCCATGTAACCCAGAGCAAGCCACTTAACTTTGCTTGCCTCAGTTTCCTCATCCGTAAATTGAGCTGGAGAAGAAAATGGCAACCCACTCCAGTATCTAGGCCAAAAAAACCCAAATAGGGGTCACCAAGAGTCAGATGTGACTGAAATGACTGGACTGAAGAATGTAGGCTTTTAACCTTTATTGAAACACATACATTTCAACTTATTACAGAATATCTACAAACCAATTTCTGACACTCAAAAAAATTTGTCTTAATTATATCAAAATAGGTCTTTTTTGTCCACTTGCATGATTCATGTTAGGTAGATGATTGCCTCATCTTAATCTCAATTTGGTTTAAAGCCGGTTTGAGGTATGCAGTTAATCGACAGCATTTATTAAGTATCTCCTTCATACTGAGACAATAGGAGTATAAGGGTAACAATGGAACAGTCCTAGCTCTCAGGATCTGACTTTCTGTTGGTAAGGGAAGAGGAAGAGAGCAAGTGTTTATTAATTACCTCCTGAGTGCCAGACTTTATACTAAGCACCCTCCAACAACCCTGGGAGGTAAGTGCTGTTATTATCCTCATTTTACAGTTGAGGAAACTGAGGCAGATAGAGGATAAGGGTCCAGGGTCACTCAGCCAGTGTCTGAGGTCAAATTTGAATTCAGGTCTTCCTAACTCCAGGCCCAGCTCTCTGTGACATGCACATATGAAGTATATTCACAATAAATACAAGGTAGTTGAGGGATGGAGGTCAGAAAAGACCACAAGTAGCAGGTGACATTGAGTTGAATACTGAAGGACACGAAAGACTCTCTGAGATGGAGTTGAGGAGGGAGTGTGCTCTAGGCATGGAGGATGGCCAGTGCAAAAGCAAAGAGATGGGAAATGGAACTTAGCTAGTTGACTTTTGTGCAATTCAGATGGGATCTTACATTTGCTGTAATTAGCAAGAACTTACCAAGTACCCATTCTGGTTTGTAGGGTCTTCTGATAATGCAGAATCACAAAATCTCAGAGTTGGAAAAGACCTCAGAGAGCACCTAATCCAATCCATACCTGAATCCATACTCCTCCAGTATAGCATTCTAGAATCAAAGGATCATTGATTTAGATTCAAAATAACCTTGAGGTCAGCCAATACAAAGGCAGTGAAATTGGAGACGCAATATTTTAGGTGAGAAACACTAGGAAGGCCAAGTTAACCTGACCAAAGAGTTGGTCAGTTGGAAAGTTAGGATGGAACAAGATTTTGAAGGGCTTTATAAATGGTGTCTAGGGGCTCAGTGGGTAGAGCACTAGACCTGGAGTCAGGAAGATCTGAGTTCAAATCCAGCCTCTGATGCTAGCTGTGTGACATGTCAGTTAATCTCTGCCTCAGTTTACTCCACTGTCAAATGAAGTTAATACTCATACCAGCTTCCTAGGATTGTTGTGAGGACAAATTTAACAATATTATGAAGTGCTTAGTGCAGCACCTGTCTCATAGCAAGCTTTAAATGCTTGTTCACTTCTAAATGCCCGAGTGGCCTTTATGTTTTATCTTAGGGGTAACAGGGAACCAATGGAGTTTATTGAGTGGGAAGGGTCAGAAGGGATGACATACGGAGATCTGAGCTTTTGGAAATTCAATTTGGGGGCTGTATGGAAGATGTACTGGAGCAGAGGGGGCTTGAGGCATGGAGAATAATTGGGACATTCACCCAATAGGCTTGGCAAGAAGGTGACATTAGCCTGAACTATTTTTGGTAGCTGTGTGAGTAGGGAGAAGGAAGTATATGTGAGAACTGTTGAGAATGAGAGAAATTATTATTTTACTATCATATTAATAATGAATTGTTAAATCGAGATCCAGGATTTTCTCCTGAAGACACAGTCAGTCTCTGAAATGCAAATCAAAACACCTCTCAGGTACCACATCTCTCCTGTCAGATTGACTATCATGACAAAACAGGAAAATGATAAATGCTGGGGAAGATGTGGGAAAATAGGAACACTGTTACATTGTTGGTGGAGTTGTGAACAGATCCAGCCATTCTGGAGGGCAATTTGGAACTATGCCCCAAGGGCTATAAAAATGTGCATACCCTTTGACCCAGCATTACCGCTTCTAGGGCTGTATCCCAAAGAGATCACACAAGTGGGAAATGGACCCACATGTACAAAAATATTTATAGCAGCAATTTTTGTGGTGACAAAGAATTGGAAATTAAGGGGATGCCCATCAATTGGGGAATGGCTAAACAAGTTATGGTATATGAATGTAATGGAATACTATTGTGCTATAAGAAATGAGGAGCAGACAGACTTCATAATAACCTGGAATGACTTACATGAACTGATGCTGAGTGAGGGGAGCAGAACCAGGAAGATATTATATACTACTACAGACACACAGTGTCTGTAAGGACTAACTTTGATAGACTTGGCTCCTCTTAGCACTGCAAGGTTCAAAGACAACTCCAAAAGACTCATGATGGAAAAAGCTATCTACATCCAGAGAAAGAATTATGGAGTCTGAATGCAAATTGAGGCAAACTATTTGTGTTCTCTCTCTCTCTCTCTCTCTCTCTCTCTCTCTCTCTCTCTCTCTCTCTCTTTCTCTCTCTCACTTTCCTTCTTTTTTTGGTTTTGTTTCTTCTTTCTCATGATTCATTCCATCGGTTATAATTCTTCTTTACAACTTGACTATTGTGTAAATAAGTTTAGCATGAAGGTATATGTAGAACCTATATTGGATTACATGCCATCTTGGGGGGAGGGGGAAGGAGAAGGAGGGGGAGACAATTTGGAACTCAAAAACTTGTGGAACTGAGTGTTGTAAACTAAAAATAAAAAATAAATTAAAAAGAAAAGTCAGTCCCTGAAGGACATGACTGACGAGATTATTCCTACCCTCAAGGAACATGCTCTTCAATCTTAGGCAGAACCCCACCAACTAGGAGACCTAATTTTTGTTTAGAGTATAAACAGAATCCAGTCTCTGGTGAGTTCATACCCTGGGGAAAAGAGTCTCTGTCCTTGCACTCCTCCTTTAGAGTTTAGGATGACCCAGTTCATGAAGAAAAAAACCAACCAGTGTAATCTGGATAGAGATGGATTCCCCTGTCCAGATTGCTAGAGGAGGCTGAGTCGTGATTAAGCCATATTCTCAGCACAAAGAGCTGAAGACTTCTAGCCCACCTCCTCATCAAATATCCACCAACCAGGGTTGATTTTTATTTGTCAGGGACTTTTCTTTTCAAAAAGTATTTAAGGCTTTCTGGCTCTCCATGGGCTTGTCTTTGGCTACCAAGAAAAACCGGTGACCATCGATTTATTGATTGCTGGCCAGCCTAATTAATAAATTGATTATTAATTACCCAGAAACTCTGTCTCTGGTTTTTCATTTGTCACAAGATAGAAATAACAAGATTTGGGAACTGATTGGATATGGAAGATGAATCAGAGTAAGGAATTGAGAATAACATCAAAGTTGCAATAGGTGGATTATTATTGGAAAGGATGGAGGTGATAGGGAAGTTCAGAAGAATGGTGGGTTTGGAGTAAAAGACAATGAGTTCTGTCATGGGCATGTTAAGTTTAAGTTGATTTTGGAACATTTGGTTTCAAATGTCCAAAATACCATTGGTGGTGCAGGACCAGGGTTCAAGGGTAACTTGGCAGTCACTTGTGGAAAGATGATTATTGACTCCACAGGAGATATGAGGCTGAATTTGAACTCAGGTCTTCCTGACTTTAGGTCCAGTACTTTAAACACCATTCCACCTACCTGCTATTTGAACCTCTTCACCACCTTGCTCCATCCTAACTTCCAATCTTCTAGCACGGTCCTCCCCTCCAGGCATTCTATGGTCAGGTTAACTTGGCCTTCCTACTGTTCTTCATTGAAAATGTTATTTCTCCCATCTCACCGTGTAAGAGAGAAATGCCATGACAGAAAATTAAGGTGCACCTACAGTTAGTGAATGTGAAGTATGTGATGATCCAATAAAGGAGACCGAGAAGGGAGCAGTCAAATAGGTAGGAGAACCAATACAAAGCAGGGTCATACTTCCCTCTCCCCCCACCCAAAAAAAAAACCCAGAAATGAGAGAATATCCAGGAGGAGGTAGTCACTGTTAAATAGTATGGAGAGGTCAAGGAGGATGAGAATTGAGGGAAAAGTTATCATATTTAGCAATTAAGAAACCACTGGTAACTGGAGAGAGCAAATTCTATTGAATGATGAGGTCAGAAGCCAGAATATAGAAATTTCAAGGCAGTTAGGTGCCAAAGGGACTAGAGGACAGGACCTGGCATCAGGAAGACTCATCTTCCCGAGTTCAAATATGGCCTCAGACACACTAGCAGTGTGACCTCAAGCAAGTCACTTAACCCTGTTTGCCTTAGTTTCCTCATCTGTAACATGAGCTGGAGAAGGAAATGGGAAACTACTCCAGCATCTTTGCCAAGAAATATACTGTTATATAAACCATACTGTTGTTGCTCATAGCCCATATCATGCCTCAGTTACCACGATAGTTTATGAAAAGTAACTTTAATAAAGCTGAATAGAGTTTGACTTGGACCAAGAAAAAAAAAAAACAACCAAGAAAAATCCAAATGGGGTCAGGAAAAGTTGAACATGACTGAAAACAACTAAAGAACAACAACAAAAGAGATTTTAGAAGAATGAGAGTAATGGTGGAATTTGACTAAGAAAGATAAGAGAGATAGTAGATGAATCAGGGATGGTGGAGTCCAGTAAGTTAGGTTTTACGTTTGTTTGGGAAATACTTGGCAATGTAAATAAGCAACAGGAGAGAAGCCAGTAGACAGGGAGAAATTAATGATTAGACATAAGGGTGATCAGAGGCAGAGATGAGAGTGTGGGCTGTCTATTGGAGAAAACTGAAGGGTCAAGGTTACATGTAGTAAAGACCCAATCAGCATAACCATGTGACTCTCTCCACCTCTCTTTTGCAAGCACATAAGAAGGAATAAAGGAGTCAGGCTATGGGAATAATCAGGGTCTGGGTTTGGCAAGATGTGGTCTGTGACAGAGCAAGTGAGCGTGGGATTTCAGAGTAGAAGATAGCATAGAGTTGGACTGGCTGTCTTAAGGGTCAAGATTGGGAAGTTCCCCTATAAGTCTTCTCCACACTAAGCACCCCTAGTAATTTCAACTGACCATCCCATGGATCTCCACCTCTCTCACCATCTGGGTTTCCCTTCTCTGAACAGTCTGTAGATTTTCAGTTTCCTTCCCAGGAAAAAATATCCATAAAGCCAAGCATAAACTTCATATGTGATCTGATCAGGGCAGGGTACAGTAGTGCTTTTACAGTCATTATTCTGAACAGTCTCTCTCTCTTCTCTTTGAGGGAATGAGGTTAAAGTGACTTGCCCACAGTCACACAGCTAGTAAATGTCCGAGGCCAGATTTGAACTGAGGGCCTCCTGACTTCAGAGCCAGTGCTATATCCACTGCACCACCTAGCTGCCCCAGTCTATCTCTTTTAATGTACTCAACTGTTGAGTTAGAGAGAGGCAGCATGGCGTAGTGGATGGAGAGAGAGCCTCAGAGTCAGAAAGATGTGGGTTCAATTTTGCTTCCACATTCAGATTCTTTGACCCTGGGCAAATCATTAAAACTCCTAGTTCCCCAGGCAACTCTAACATTCTTAGGTACAGAGCAGTTGCCAATCTGATCTGACAACTTCCCTACCTACCGGGTAGTTCCTATATGTAAGAAATCAGTTCCTACATCAATGAAATAGCAAAGACGATGTAAAAAAAACAGATTTTTTTTTGCTATCTTGTCATATTTTTTACTCATATTTTAACTTGTGAAAAGTAGATAGTGCGAATGCTGACCCAGTAAAGGAGACTGATTGAGAGCGAGTTCCCAATTGGGTGGGATCTCCCTATGTTAATGAAATCATAGATCTGGTCAAAAAAAAAAAAAGTGCGTGGTTGTTTTTTGGGGGTTTTTTTGTTTTTTTTTTTTGGCCAAGTTGTAAGCCGCTAAAATCCCCAGGCTATTTTTACACAGGAACTTTTGTTTGACCTTTACTTTCCCCTCCTTCTGTCATGTATTTGTGCAGTCAATTTTCTGTTACATTTATCTGTGGTATAATAGGAGCCCTAGATTTGGAGTACAAGGACCTAGGATTGCATTCTATCTCTGTAACTTAATACCTTTGAGATGTTAGAGAAAGGCATTTCATTCTTTGGTATAAATGTGTATTATAAAATATGTGGGACATATATAATTATAATGCCTATTATAATCCTATAAATATATTATACCAATCATGATATATAATTATAATACTTACATTTATAATTATATAATGTTTATATATATGTACACATAGATAAAATTTTAATTCGAGCTCCTTGACAGCAGAGATGGTCTTAATTTTCTACTTGTATCCCCAGCACTGAGCCCCGGTGCTTTGCATGTAGTAAACACTTAATGAATGTTTTATTCATTCATTTGGGCATCTATAAAATGAAAGAGGGGGTTGAATTAGATAATCTCTAAGTCACCTTCAGTCCTAAATGCACTGATCTTAAAACTCATCTTATTTTATTTAGCCCAGTGATCTAACCTGTGGGGATCTGTTTTATTCCTGTCATCCAGCATGTTAGCTACCCCCTCCCAGCTTTATATCATGTGCAGGTTTGAGAAGTGTGCCTTCTATGCATCCTCCTTCTGAATCATGATTAAAAATGTTTAACAATGAAGGGGCAAGGACAGATCTTGGGGCACCTCTTGAGAGATCTTTCTCCAAGCTGATATCAGTCTATCAATGACTATTCTTTGGGGTTTGACCATTAAACCGGTTTTGAATATACCTGACTACTATGTCTAGCCCTCATGTCTCCATCTTGTCCACAAGACTAGTATGAGGGACTTTGTCATATGCTTTGAGAATTTTATCCAATGTTTGATCAAACCCCTTGCTAAGACTTTATCATAGATTTGTATACCAGTGAGCACCCTGAAAACAAAAAGACAAAGAGACTTCAGATTCAGACTGAAAAGAGGAAAGAGAAACAAGATGTGAATTGGAGTTTAGTCATCTGTGACAGAGTACATGTTGGCTTGTCAAAACAGGCCATTTTCACTTCCCTTCGATGTTATTGGCTTCAAATTTTAAAGGGCCAGACTAAAGTATTGAGAGGAGGGAAAATGATTCTTCTTCTTTCTACAGCATTCAAAACTATACTATCTATCTCAGTGTGAAAGCACGGGATGTTTTTTTTTTAAGTGAATATATTTATAATTCCAAACGTCTGCCCACCCTGTGATACCTCCTCCCCACAAGCACAGCCAGTTAAGAAGTGAGCAGTCACCCATCAAATGAAAATGGTGAATGAGCTCCAAAGTAGACTGATTTTTAATGAGGCAGTGATATGGCAAGAAGCATGCATAGCATACGGTACGTTTGGAAATAGAAATGCCTCCTGAGAGAGGAGAGCAGACACCCTCGCTGTTTCTCTTTACTATATTTTGGGCTCTGTTTATGAATTTCCCAGGGAGATTTATTCTGAGGCTGGGTTTGTCCCATTTAATATGCTACCACTGAAGAAGAAGATTGGTTCCATTTCTTCTGTGACTATGGCATTTGGTCTAAGGAGGACAGACAGCACTGTGAATTAGAAGGAATGACTTGAGGTTTGGACTCACCTCCACGTCAGAGAATTTCTGAAATCATCATGGAGGCTAGACCCACATGAAGGAAATCAGGTAGTTGTAGTAACTCTAATGACGTACATTTGATTTCCATCAGAAACATGAGTGCAATGTCATTTTGTTTTCATGTTCCATTCTCCTTCAGGTCCTTCTGCCTTTAGCTGAATATATAAATTTATTAAATATATATAATTTTTTTATTTTTTTGGAGGGGGGAAGGCAGGGCAATTGGGGTTAAGTGAATCACCCAAGGTCACACAGTTAGTAAGTGCGTCAAGTGTCCGAGGCCGCATTTGAACTCAGGTCCTCCTGACTCCAGGGTGGTGCTCTACTCACTGCGCCACCTAGCTGCCCCAAATACATACTAGCTGTATGACCCTAGACAAGTCATTTAACCCTGTTTGCCTCGGTTTCTTCATCTGTAGAATGATCTTTAAAATGAGAAGGAAATAACAAACCACTATAATATCTCTACCAAGAAAACCCCAAATGAGATCACAAAGAGTTGGACATGACTGGAAAATGACCGAACAACAACAAAGAGGCTGTTACGGAGCAGGGGTTACAGCAGCAGACACAAAAGTATCTACCCTCAAAGAACTTGCATTCTACTTTCAATACACCTCATGCAAATGATTCCTTTGAGGATATCTGAGATCATGCATGCAGAGGATTGAAGAAGCTGCAAACGGGCTTAGTTTTTTACCCCAGTTCTATAGGCTTCTTTGATGGAGTCTTCTGAAGAGAAAAAAACTGTCATTTTGAAAGTAAAATTTAGAATTGCTTCACAGCCTGTAGAAATCCTTCAGTGAAAGACTCAATTAAGATGTAATTGAAATTTGGAGTTATTCATCTTCAAAGCAAGAAAAAAAACTGCATGAATAAAAGTGCTTCAGTCTACAACATGCATTCAACAGATGTTTATTAAGGGCTCCACTGTGCTGTTCTAAGCACTGAGGCAGATCCAAAGTGTAAATCAGACATCTTCCCTATTCTCTGGCAACTTTAAAGTTCCCCCTAGGGGGATCAGACCCAAACACAAAGAACTGTAATTCCTATCATGTATCAAGCACTTACCTTGATGTGGCACTTAGTAGGCCCTTAATAAGTGCCAGTTGACTGACTACTTGACTGATAAAGACCATGGAGAGGTACAAAGCATCCCAGTCTGGAGTAGCATTACTACAGCAGATCAGAACAAGTTTTTTGGAGGAGGAGGCCTTTGAGTTAGGCCTTAGAGGATGGGTAAGAATTCGATAGGCACGGGTGAGGACGGAGGGAACACTGGGCATATGTAAAAACAAAGGAAATGAAATGAAAGAGCGAAGAGCATTGAGAAGAGTGTATATCCACTAGACCAGAGAGTATATGGATGGGAATAAAATAGATAATGACCTGTGAGTTAGGTGGGAACAGATTGTAAAAGACTTCCAATGCTAGGCAAGGGAACATGAGCTTTATTGGGTGGGTAATAAGGAGCCACTGGAATTTTTATTCTTTTTTTGGAGAGGCTTATAAGTTAAATGACTTGCCCAAGGTCACACACCCTCTAGGGGAACTCAAGGTCATTTTGTCTGTCATACCAGCTTTCTATCTATATGACATACTGCCTCTCGGCTCTCATTCTGCTGCTAGGGTTCCTTCCACCACTCCCAGCTCCATTCGGTTCCAGGTACTGCCATAGCTTTATGTTGACATTTTAACGATGACACTTTGGAATGGGGTTTCTGGGAAGGAAGTGGAGTCTCCACCTCCACCCCTCACCTCAATAGAGAGTTTTCAAGGAAAGACTGCATGATCACTTGTTGAGTATGTTGTAGAAGGAGGCAGCTAGACGGCTCAGTAAGTAGAGGCTGGGCCTAGAGTCAAGGCGACCCGAGTTTAAATGTAGCCTCAGACACTTACTAGCTGTGTGACCCTTGGCAAGTCACTTGTTTGCCTTAATTCACTGGAGAAGAAAGTGGCAAACCACTCCAAGAAAACTCCATGAACATTATGTCCATGGTGTCACTATGAATAGGACACAACTGAACAACAAAAAAATTGTTGTAGAAAGGGTTCTTGGTCAAGTATAGGTTGACCTAGTTAACCTTGTCTGAGATCACTTTTAACCTTTAAGCGTGGGTACTCCTTCCACAGATATCGAACCCCTTCTCAGTCTATGCAATCCCCACCCTTGTTTTCCAATAAATCTCCCATATTCATCCAATATGGTTGAGTTCCTTCATACAGGCCTTTTCATACCTCAGGAGTGGGCCACCCGTGTCTGATTTTGATTATTAGCCTGCCTCATTTTCAAGTCATATATGCTCCAAATATTATCTTTTCATACACAAGCCATCACTGAAAACATGGTCCAGTTGACTTACATACCCCGTTTGGCCAAAGGACAATGAAAAAGTCAGTTCCCATCTTATGTTACAGATAAGCCAGTAATTTCTCCAGCCTTTGTCTCCCTGGTTCAGGTCTCTCCCCATTCTAGCCCATTTGCCATTCAGCTGCTAGTAATCTTCCTAAAGTGTAGGCCTGATCATGCCACACACCCCTCACCCCATTCAATAAACTCCAGTGACTCCTTATCACCTCTAGGATCAAATATAAATTCCCTTGTTTGGTTTTGAAAGGACACAATGGTGTCCTTCCTATCTTTCCAGTCATCTTATACTTTACTCCCCTTTACAAACTCTACAATCCAGTGGCACTGGCCTCCTTGTTGTTACTAGAACACAAACTCTTATCTCAATTCTATACATTTTGATCGGCTAAGAGAGCTGGAATGTTCTCCCTCCTCTTCTCCCTCTTCTTGCTTCCTTCTAGATTTAATCCATATTCTAACTTCTGCAAGGTCTCTCCAACCTGGCTTTCTTCCCTCCTGCCAGGGCCTTCCCTCTAAGATAATCTCCAATTCACCTTGCAAATTTAGACCTTAGATGTACATAAAATTGTTTGGTTTTTTTTATGTCTCTAGGGTTTAGTTTTGTTTTTTTTTTAATATCCCTAGGGTTTAGTCAGCAAGGTCTATTGCCAATAGTAAGTGCTTAATAATAATATTTAACAATAATACTTTTTAACTAGTTGACTGACTTGAAAATGATATTTTACAGTTAAAGCAATATACAGACAATAGTTTTCTCAAAATCCATATGGTTTTGCCTATTTGTGACGTTAATAAATCTTTAGGCAGTTAAAGTAGTCATCACAACTTTAGTAAGATGACCCAAGATGCCATGTTAGGAAACTGGTTTTTTTTAAAAGGTCTTCTTTCATGGTTAAGATTTTAAGGTAATATAAATTCAGAAGAAATACAGCTAAGGTCTGAATACTCAATTGACTTTTTCTATGTCTTGTCTAATATATTGCACATTTTTTTTTACTTCTGTAGTCTGTAAGTTGGACACAATAAAACTATTTCTGTATTTTTTTCTGTAAGTAGAATTCACATAAACCAAATTATAAATGATTTCTTTAGAGTTTCTAACACAGTGATCTCTTTAAGTAGTGTGAATTAAAGGGAGCAATCTCATTGGACAAGCCAAAATTGTACCTTACTTTTCAAGGCTTTAAAAAGGTATTACTTGGATGAGTTGACAGTTCTGGATAAGTATAGGCAAGGATCTGCCTCTGAATAGGGTATTTCTCCTTCCTTCCTTCCTTCCCCCCAGTGACCATTGCATCTAGTAGCAGAGCTCTTCTTCCAGAAGGTGATAGTCACCACTCAGCAGCTGGAAAGAACCAGGGCAAGAATGTTCATATCATAGGTGAAGAAGTAGACTTTTGGTTCCCAGCTAAGCAGAGACACTGCATTCTGAAAGGGTTTGTGAGGGCTCCACTAAGTAAAGAAAAGACTTCCTGGACCTGCAATACCGTAGTAATGAGCAGCCTTGGCCACATGTCTTCCCTACATGTGTTTCTAACTACCATTGTGATCCAAATTTGTGCCTACTGTTTCCACAGACAAAATATATTTTAGTGAGAAATTGAACCTCAAATTTATGGGAGGAATATTTTGTAGGTACTCAGTTTACTATGCCATCTTAGTAAATAACTTTTCTAAGAGCTACTCTCATTTTGTCTACAGGCTGATTATTAATGGGAAGCAGACCAGTGGGGGCTCATAAGCTATAGTGTTAAGAGTATTTAGATCTACAAGGTACACTAGAACCTCAGTTAACAGATACCTTCTGTAGTCAGAACGTTATAGTGCAAGAGAAAGTTGCAAAAATGGCTAAAAGAGGTTGCTACACTAGTATGCCTTATCCCTAGGTTTGGTACCTATAATTATCTCCAACTTACAAATGTCTACCATAACCCCCAACCTTAGGAAATTCACCAATGTGGTATTGAATTTGGACTCAGATGATCTGAGTTAGGCTCCTGGTTCTGCCATTTACTGCCTGTGTGAATTCGTATAAGTCACTCTGGGCCCCAAATTCCTCATCTGCAAAATGAAGATGTTGAACCAGATGTTCTTTCAGGTTCCTTCCAGCTCTAAATCTCCAATCCTCTGATCTTGCCATGGGAACCATTGTGAAAAAAAAAATAGGGTGCATAGAGAACACAGTTTAGGAAAGAAGCTATAAACTGAGGAGATTTGGGAGAGGTCCCCACCCCCCTCAATGTGAATCCAAAGATGGGGTCTGATAGCCTAAGTATTGACCCTTGCCCATATAATCCCCACCCCAACTGCCTGAATTTTCTTCATAAAAATATAACAGCCATCACTATCAGACACGACATCATTCACAGAACATATTACAAGTCATTTAATCCAGCCTAAAATGTAAAATTTTAGCTAGAATCAACCCTGTTCCCAGAAAGGAGTAAATTCTCCTCCTACTATCAGCTCATATTGATCATCTTCCTACCACTTCTCCTTCACACTACCCCTCCTAACACTGTCATTTCCTTCTTGCTTTCCCTTCTCTTCCTTTTTTCTTTCTCCTAGACAGCATGGCCCTATGGCCCATGGCCCAAGACACAGAACTTAGACTAATATGATCATTTAGCCACATTATGGGTTAAATAATCCTTTGAAGACTACCTTGGAACCCAGCTTCCATGGATCAACCTGTTTCTTGTTTTCCTCCTTTCAGTCCTATTCTACTATATTAACTTTACAGGCTGACAGTGGTCGTTCATTCAATAGGTCATCTTTTGCACTTCATGTTGAAAACTACTTCATGCCTTTTCTTATTATAATGACTCACTATTAAGCTCCATTTTAAGAACCTGTATGAGAAGTATGTAATACTAGATTGATTACTGGCCTCAGAGTCAGGAAAACCTGGGTTCAAATCCTGCTTCTGACACTTAATGACTTCGTAGCCACAAGCAAGTCATTTCATCCTTTCCTTCCACTAACCCTGGTCTTCCTAGATCCCATGAGGACAGTTGGTGGGGAAGACCAATGTGACTGCTCACACCACTTGGATGACCTGAGAGTCACCACCTACAATGCAATGATTCTGGTGACATGAAAGACCTCTAAATCTTACTATCTGCCCTATCACTTTACCCTGTAGACCCAAAGATGCTGTCCCATGACACGCTGATGCACCCTAAGAGTTCTTGGTCTTTGTCAATCACTGTACCTGTGACTTCTGGGTCATTCTATCCACCTTGCAACTAAGTTCTTTTATATGTGTTATCCCCAATTAGAATGTGAACTCCTTTGGAATAGGCAGTTTCATCTTTTCTATTTTTACTGTCAGTGCTTAGTATAGTTCTTGTTTGACCCATAGTAAATGCTTAATAAATACTTTTCATTCATTCATTTAGTCTATCTGAGCCTCAGTTTTATCATCTTTAAATTCAATCAATCGATAAACATTTATTAAGCACCTACTGTGTGCCAGTTGCTATTCTAAGCACACAGTGGGGATAATACATGTAGTACTAGCCTCACAGGATTGTTACAAGGCTCAAATGAAATGCTATATGCAGAGCACTATGCAAATGTCAGTTGTTAATGTTTCTTTTGGGAAAGATATTCTTGAGTTCCACATAATTGACTTACTAAAACCTTTTCACCTATTCATAAGTCTAAGGATTGCCTATACCCAAGTATATGCTTAGCATCATCCAAGCCTCTGAGGCTATCTACCAGAACACTTAGCTTGCCATTTTACCTGATTTGAATAACTACCAATTGCTTATTAATGACTTTTGTCAAATAACTGGTTATCAGACCAGTCATTATGATAAAGCCGCTTGTTCGTGACGACATAACCTGAGCTCCATTGCAACTTACTTTAAGGAAGACAAATTTCTTGTATATGCAGCCTGTAAAATATATATAAAGATGTGTGTGTGTGTCTGTGAGTCAATCAGTGAGCATTTATTAAGCTCTTACTATATGACAGGCTTCATGCCAATCATCGAGGATACAACAAAAAGCAATGGGGAGGAAAACAAGTAAACAAATATGTTAAGAAAAAAACAAGGTATATACAGGATAAATAGTAAATAATTAACAAAAGGAAGGCTCTAGAATTAAGAGAGATTGGGAAATACTTCTTGTAGAAGGTGGGATTTTAGCTGAAAGTTGAACAGGGGAGGCTGGAAGCAGAAATAATGAAAGAGAGCATTCCAGACATGGGAGAAAGCCAGAAATGATGCCAGGAGCCTTGAGAAAGCACGTCTTGTTCATAGAAGAGCCACAAGGCCAATTTTGAAGCGTATGTGGGGGGAGTATAAGGTGCAAGAAGATTGGGAATGTGAGGAGTAGGAGTAGCTCTGGGTTATGAAACGCTTTGAACTCCAAACATAGGATTTTGTATTTGATGCTGAAGATGATAGGGAGCCACTGGAATGTATGTATGTGTATGTGTGGATATGCATGTGGATATATGTATATACATGTCTATGTACCCCCATATATGTATCTGTGTACACGTGTACATATACATATGTAAGGAGATGTGCATACATATCCATATATACACATACATATACATATACATATATGTGGTGTTAATATCGGTTTCCTCATCAGTAAAATGAGGAAACTGAGGCAAACAGAGTTAAGTGACTTTGCTCAGGGTTACATACATAGCTATTTAGTGTCTGAGGCTGGGTTTGACCTGAGGAAGATGAGTCTTCCTGACTCCAGGCCCGGCACTCTATCCATAAGGGTACATACACACACACATGTGTGTATAATATTAATATCGGTTCCCTCATCAGTAAAATTAGGATAATAATAACTATATTGGGAAGCAGCATGGGTAGTAGATAGACAGTTGGCCTTAAATCCAGGGAGACCCAAGTTCAAGTTCTTCATCTAACATAGATTGTATAGGTCAGTGCTCTGGGCATCTCCTTAAGACTCTAAGTTGTGGGACAAGATGGCGGCTGGAAAGCAGGGACTAGCATGAGCTCCCCACCAAGTCCCTCCAAAAACCCATAAAAAATGGCTTTGAACCAATTGAACTGCAGAACCCACAGGGTAGCAGAGAGAAGCAGGGGTCTAGCCCAGGAAAGCCTGGATAGTGTCTGGGTAAGGTCTATCCCACACGGAGCTGGGAGCAGAGGGGAGCAGAGCTGAGCGGAGCAAAGCCCAGCATGGGCGGCACAGACCAGCCAGACCAGGAGCCGGGTGGAGTATGCCCTAAATCAGTGAGCTGCAGCAGTTACCAGACTTCTCAACCCACAAACACCAAAGACAACAGAGAAGGTTAGTGGGAAAAGCTGCTAGAGACAGGGACTTTGTGGTTCGGCCACCACCCCAGGGGCAGGGGAGGTGGGGCAGCTACAGAACTGCAGCTGCAGTTGCTTCTGGCCCCAGGCCCACCTAGTGGGAGGAATTAAGTGGCGGATCAGAGCAGGAGTGAAGAGCCTGCTGAAGACCTAAGTCCAGTCCTGATTGGGGGTTCTTGGGGAAGGAGGAATGCTGGTGTGGCAGAGCTGGCGCATCCCCCCAAGCTTGGAACATAGTTCTCTTAACTCTACAAGCAGTCATACCCCACTGAAAAAATCAAGGGTCAAATAAGTTGTCTGGGAACAAGGCCAGGCAGCCAAAACGCACCCAGATTCAGTCTCAGACTTTGGAATCCTTCTTTGGTG
>CM053622.1:439532704-439551182 GCA_028646595.1 Phalanger gymnotis
TGCATATATGTATGTGTATATATATATAGAGAGAGAGAAAGAGCAGGCACAGGGTGACTTGAAGATGAAGGGAAGATATCTAAAAGAAATAAAATCAAATTAAGGGATGAGAGAGGAATATATTGAGAGAGGGAGATAGGGAAAGATAGAATGGGGTAAATTATCTCACATATAAGTAGTAAGAAAAAGCAGTTCTGTAGGAAGAGAAGAGAAGGCAGGTGAGGGGGAATGAGTGAATCTTGCCCTCATCAGATTTGACCTGAGGAGGGAATACCATACATACTCAATTGGGTATCTTACCCCACAGGAAAAAAGGAGGAAGAAGATAAAAAAGGGAGGTTGATAGAAGGGGAGAGCAGATGGGGGTGGAGGTAATCAAAAACAAACACTTTTGAAAAGGGACAGAGTCAAAGAAGAAAATTCAATAAAGGGAGATTGGTTAGGAAGAAGCAAAATATAGCTAGTCTTTCACAACATGAATATTGTGGAAGGGTTATACATAATGATACTCATGTGGTCATGTTGAGTTGCTTGACTTCTTGGGGAGAGTGGGTAGGAAGGGAAGAGGGGAGAGAATTTGGAACTCAAAGTTTTAAAAACAAAAGTTCAAAAACAACAAAAAAAGTTTTTTGCATGCAACTAGAAAATAAGATACACAGGCAATGGGGCGTAGAAATATATCTTGCCCTACAAGAAAAGAAGGGAAAAGGGGATGGGAGGGTAGTGGGGTGACAGACGGGAGGGTAGACTGGGGAACAGAAAACCAGAATATATGCCATCTTGGAGTGGGGGGGAGGGTAGAAATAGGGAGAAAATTTGTAATTCAAAATCTTGTGAAATCAATGCTGAAAACTAAATATATTTTTAAAAAAGAGGAAAAAATAACTAAAAAAATTAAAAGATAACTTCAGAAGTATAAATGCTACAAACTTATAAAAGCAACATTTGGAATGTTAATTATCTGAGTTTTTAAAATATTTGTTTAGTATTAAAATTCAACATACCATCGTATGCTGTATGCAGCACTCTAGACAATTTTTGAACTTGTAAAAAGTTTTCTCAGCTGATACTTGGTGAGCGATGATTGCATTTGTCATGCTAGCCTTAAGATCATCCACAGAATGGGCTTTTGATACAACTAAGATAGTTTTAGGAGCCAGATCAAGTGACTGAGGTAGTTAAATAAGAAGGCTTCCTCTACTGATCCACTGATCTGAGAAAATGTCATCCAGAAGCTTGTCAAAAATGGAAATTAAAAATTTTATTCAAAATTCATAAAATTAAATAAGTATAAAATAAGTTTAAATGATCAAATATTTAAATGGTGTTTTTGTAACTTAGTGACATGTATACTTCTGAAGTTATTAAAGTTTAAAACTATACTAAAACTTTTGGGACAGCCTCCTAAGTTATGGGAAGAATCTGGAGGTCAGAGAAATGATTACTAAAGCTGGAGGGAACTTTGTAAGCAGCATAATTAATAACCTTAGTGGTCTGAGCATTGGCCCTGGAAACAAGGGACCCAGATTTGAGTCCTAGCTCAAGTGATTTCACCTCAGTTTCCTTGTCTTCAGAATAGGGATAATGATATTCAAAATATCTGTTTTACATAGCTGATGAAATGATCTAAATTAGAACATGAATATCAAGCCAAAGTGCTTTATAAATTGGAATGATTATTCAACCAATCAGCAACCATTGGCTAAGCACCTACTATTCCTCCTAGCTCAAATTCTATCTTTGTAAAGCTTCTTAATTACTATGGCTGGGCTGCATGAGCCACATTCTTGCAACAATAGCAAAAATAAAATCATCTTCACATTTGTTTCTCCCTCCTAGCATCCATCCTTTCTTCTTCCAGTGGGATATAAGCTCTTTGAGGATAGAGATCTTTTCTCTCTCTCTCTTTTGTCTTTACCTATTACAATTTCTTGCATACATTAGACACATAATGAATGCTTGTTGAGTTAAATCATCGTCAAGAGCACGAGTTGACATAAACAAATGGTATCTCACTGTGGGCACTGCCCTTCAGCTCTAGGCCCTGTTAGCCCCATTAGAGAAAGACGATTCAGTCAATCAGTTCAGAGCAGACACTCTTCTCCAGGAAACCATATTTGGAGGTGACTCCTTCCATTGGTCTTTTCTAGCTCAATACTTTTCTCTCTTTACTCAGTCAGAGGGCATAACAAGTCACTAAACCTCCCTGACCTAGCTTCCGTGGCTGTCAGTCTCTGCTATCCTTAGCACCAGGTGATGATTTAAAGCTGAAGTTCTTGAACGAAAGGTCCCTTTGCAAACATAAGCACAACCAGATGTTGACAGAATTCAGTTAAACTGGACCAATTGAGGAGAGTCTTGAGAAGAGCAATCTAATTTCCCAGTTTGAATGAGGCCTAGAGAAACCATTGGCTATAAGAGACCAGGCAAACAGGAGTCTCTTATCAGATGATAACAATCACTCATGTTTTCCTAGCGCTTTAAGGTCTACAAATCATTTCCCTCACAACAGTTTTGTGAACTGAGTAATTATTAATGCCATTTTACAGATGTGGAAACTCAAGGCCCAGTTCCCACAGAAGACAAATGCCTCAGTCGGGGTCATACAGCTAATAATAAGACTAGGACTCAAATTCCAGTCTTCTGAGTTACAGAGTTCTTTCCATTGCATCATGCAACCTCAAGAATATTCTGCATTACTGGATTGACTTGGGACGCCCTCCATTATCTGGTCTCTTGAAGTTAGACTGAAAGTTAGGGTCCTTATAATCAAAAAAGTAATTTCTTTTGTCTTGCGCAAGATCTAAAAAAGTGAACAGGAAATTATTATTTGTGCTAATTTTGGATCCATTTCATTAACTGTAATTTCAACAAATATTTATTAACTGCTATTTACAAGGCACTCTGCCAGGCTTAGGGATATTTCAGCAAAAAACAAAAGAGATACTGCCTTTCTCAAGAAAAGAAGGAAGAGGAGGAGAGGAAGAGAAGAAGAAGGAGAAGGAGAAGGAAGGAGAAGAAGAAGAAGAAGAAGAAGAAGAAGAAGAAGAAGAAGAAGAAGAAGAAGTTTTTCAAAGAATGCTGAAGAAAGCAGGAGAGGATGGGATGAAGGGTATGAGCAGAGGAGTTGGCCTTGGTGAGGGGGAGGATCACTTCTTTATCAGATATTTGAGGAAAGGAGGAAAGGATTGGGAGAGGGATTGTGACAAGAGGAAGAAAGGAGAAGAGAGAGTTCTTAGCAAATAAATACAATTAAACTTTAGACTCCACTACTATCAGAATTTATTATAATTAGACAGAGACTGGGTTAAAGTTTGTACTTGCATGATCTAGAAGGGAAGAAATATTTTCTAAGCACACAAAAATGTAATGTTGAACTTCTTTAAATTTTTCTTTACTTTGAAATACCCCATTTACAAATACTTCATATACTAACTATAAAGTATTCTTATCTTCCTGTGCTACTAAAAAACACTTTATTTGTCTAATTGGGGTCATTGGACTTGAAAATAATAAAATTCTATTTTTTAAGTTGTTTATTTTGGCCTTTGGGCCATTTCAAACTGACCTTACCAAAATTAATCTAAATTAGTGACGTTTTTCTATATAGTTCATAAGATCAGTTCATATTCTCCACTTTGAGGATAGAAACAGAAATATTTTGTGAACTTGGATGTAACCTAACTGCCTAAGAAAGAAAGAATGCTAATGTTTCATTTAATTTCAGATGTAGAAAGGACCTTAAAGGTCATTTCATTCAGCCTCTGAATGATGAAGAAATCTCCATCAATGTCCTCGACAAATGTTCTTCCTCCCAGTGTTCAGATATTTCCAGTGATAGGGAATTCGCCCTCTCCCAAAGTAGCCTATTTGCTTTTTCAAATCTACCCCAGTACATGGAAGGAGAAGGGAAAAGGGCAGGGTATGTGAGCACCAAGCGAGAAGCAAGGAGTATGTTTAAAAAAATGAAAACAATTCAAACTTTGAGTAGTCATTCTATTGCCAGGGATAAGCATTGAGGTAGTCCAAAAATCTTTGGTATTTGACTTTGGATTGTGTTTTTATACTTAAATTTAAATGTGTATTTCAATTTTCTCAGAATTCACTTCAAACTAAATAATAAAGCCATACTGTGAAGCCTGGAATTGTAAAGCATTCCAGTTTCACCATCCCTTGACCCTCATTATGTAACCTACTCAATGCTGGAAATCTTTCTTTTACGCTGATCCAAGTCTGTGCCGTTTCTCAGACCTTACTTGACAGCTAATGATTAAGTAGTTTGGGTTTAAAAGGGCTTTTCTGCACCATAGATGAAGTTAGAAGCCAGCAAAGTAAGTGTTTAAAGTAGGATAGGAACTAATCGACATTGAACTTGAAAACAAGATTTGTAGGAAGCTACTAGAGGTAATCCTCCTGCAGTTAATCAATTAACTATATAGAAGTAAGTATACTTCTATATAAAGCATAGAAGTTGAACTACAACCCATAGAATAATAATTCCTTTGTAATACTATTGTGCAATTTACAAAGACTTTCTATACAACCTCCCTATAAGATAGTTAATACAAGTATTATTTCTATTTAATAGATGGGGAAACTGAGGCACAGAGGTGTTTTGTTTGTTTTTGTTTTTTTAATGAGTTGCCCAAGGTCTCAGAGCTAGTTAAGGGCAAAAGTAGTACTTGGTCTGGAGTTTTCTGACTTTAAGTGAGGTATTTTGTGCTTCTTTTTTCTGTTTTTTTTTTCTCCACAGTACCATGCAATGAGATTATTTTTAGTCCAAAGCAGAGAACTTTATTATTTACAAATATATGCTTTCCCTTGCAGGATCTCAGTGGGACAGTGTGCTGCCATGTGATCAGAAAGCCTTCAATCCATTAGAAACTTTTGATCTAGAAATGACTGTACAGGTAAGTCTACCTACATTTAGTTTTTGTCCTAAACTACAGAAGCATGTCAACTTTCCTAGGGTAAACTGTTACCCATTCCTAGGAAAAAAAACATCCTCTGACATCTGGGGTGTTCGATGTGGCAGATTCATTGACCAGTAGGACTTCCGGTGGGAGGATTTCCTTTCTAGATAATTACAGATCTTAATGAAGGAACCAGATGTGGAATTTCCTTCAATTTGGGTTCTGGGTTAGGAAAATACCTTTGAACCAGATTCTAAAACATGTACGTCAGGGGTAACCTGACAGAAGGCATCATGGTGTACTTGAAAGTGTCTTGGACTGGGAATAAATGTCTGGGTTTGAGTTACGGCTCATGCATGTGACTAGACAGATTACCTGACCTCTCTAAATCTTTTTCCTCACTAGTGAAAATACTTGGACTGCTTACTGCATAGGATTGTTGTGAAGCAGACATTTTATAACCCAGTGATATCTCCCTCTTCTGACTGTGAGCGTCTTGAGAGCAGGGACAAGCATTTGTGCTTCTTTGTCTACCCAGGGCTTAGCACAGCACCTGGCTCATAGTTGGTACTTAATAAATGCTTGTTGACTGCCTGACTATGTAAATACTTACTTTTATTATTAGCTTTGCTCCCTCTTTACACATACTATATTTAAGCAGTTTCAACCCACCACTGTGTAGTGTAGACACCCATTTGGAAGTCCAGCAAGCTGGAAGCTCTTGCCTCTATTGTTCATAGTGAAAGAACCACAAAAACCAGCTTTGATCCAGATGCGTAATTTCTGCTGTTGCCTGGAATGAGCGGCCCACTCCAACTAGCACTGCAATGACCAAAGGTTAATAAAACGGGTCATTCTGGAATCCAAGCCTAATTAGCCGATGAACAAGCTTGCATGAGATCATCATGGCTGAATCTGTTATACAAGTTGTCAGATGCATAAAAAAGATCTTTTCAGGCTCTAAATCCTGGATAGCAGGAATCACTGGATAGCATTCCTTTTAAAACATTTAAAGTAGTGGTGTGTTTTTCTTTGAACAACAAACTTGATTCTACTTACATCTGAAACGAATTACATTAAAAATGAACTTCAACATACTACTGCTACTACTACTAGCTGGCATTTATAGAGAGGTTTGAGGTTTGCAAACCACTTTACAAATATTTACAATTTCATCCTCTCAACAACCTCGGGAGGTAGGTGCTATATTATTATATTATGATTGTAGGTGACTATGTCACCCTCCTACTCAATGAACTTCGGTGCCCCTAGGATTAAATACGAAATCATCTGCTTGGTGTTCAAAAGCCTTTGTAACCTAGTCCTCTCCTGCATCTCCAGTCCCCTTCTTATGCCTTATTCCCTGATGCTTACTCTTCCATCCGGTGACCGTGCACTCCTGGCCATTCCATCTCTGAGCTCTAGGGATTTTTTCTGACTGCGTCCCATGCCTGGACTGTTCTCCTTCCTCATCTCCTCTATTGGCTTCCCTGGCTTCCTTTAAGTCCCAATTAAAATCCTGTCTTCTACAGGAAACTTTTTTTCCTAACCCCTCTTGATTCTAATGTCTTCCCTCTGTTAATCATTTTCTATTTATAGCTTGTTCATACATATTTATTTGTTGTCTCTCCCATTAGATTGTGAGTTCCTTGAGGGCGGCGACTGTGTTTTGCCTCTTTTTGTATATCCAGAACTCTGCACAGTGCCTAGCATGTAGAAGGCATTTAATAAATGTTTGCTGATTGATCCTTATAGAGCATTGGGCAGACCTGAGTTCAAATGTGGCAGTAGACACTTATAGCTCTGTGACCCTGGGCAAGTCATTTCACCCTGCTTGCCTCAGTTTTCTTGTTTGTAAAATGAGCTTGATAAGGAAATGACAAATCACTCCAGTATCTTTGCCAAGAAAACCCCAAATAGGGCCACAAAGAATTAGACACTACTGAAACAACTGGAAAACAACAATAAGCCCCCATTTCACAGATGAGGAAACTGAATTTAAAGTGACTTGCTCTGGGTCACTAAGCTAGTAAGGCCAGAGGCTGAATTTGAACTCAGGCCTTCCTGACTCCAGATCCAGCATTCTATTCATTCTACATCAGCCACTGCCTCATGCCACCTACCTGTTTCTATCACTTTCTCCCTTTGTCATCTTTTGATCATTTTTGCTCTCTACATATATCTATACTGCATATATTTCCTTCTAAAAGATAGTCAGTATCTGCATTTTGCATGCTGCTTTTTTCACGCCTTTAATGTAATTGTATTCTTCATATCTGCCCTTCTAAAGTTTTAATATATATTCCACTCTACTGACATGACACATTTTGTTCAGCTATCCCCCAATTGCTGGATATTTAGGTTGTTTCCAGATTTTCACCATTACAAATTATACTGCTATAAATACCTGTGTAAAAATAGTTCTTTTTTTCCTTTTTTTATAACACTGCTAGGGTATATTCTCAGTGGTGGTATTAGTCGGTCAAAGCATGTGACATAACTCCTGTAAGTATTCAGCCATCCTGTTCTCTGAAAAGATTCCCAATTTGCAATGTATAAACATACCTATTTGTCCCCCAAAAGCTCCCAGAATTGATTTTTGTCATTCTTTTCAGTTTTGTGGCAAAATAATAGCTCAGAATTTTTTTTTGAGGGAGGAAGGCAGGGCAGTTGGGGTTAAGTGACTTGCCCAAGGTCACACTGCCAGTAAGTGTGTCAAGTGTCTGAGGTCAGATTTGAACTCAAGCCCTCCTGACTCCAGGGCCGGTGCTCTACTTACTGTGCCACCTAGCAGCCCCAGAATTATTTTTATTTTTATTTTTTCTTTCAAAATTATTGGTAAATTATTTATTTTCTTGTAAATTTTCTATACACATCCTTTAACCATTTAAGTAACTATTAGAGACATAATATTGCCATTGAATAGTTAGATGCATTCTCTGTAATTTTTAGTTAGCAGGCTTTATCTCATATCATTGTTGCAAATATTTTCGTTATTTTTCATCGCAGTTATGCTGTTTTTGTTAATTTTTTTTATTTCTGTGTAATCAAGTGCCTCTATGTTTTCCTCAAAAGTTTCTTTTTTTGTCTGTTCAACAGAGAAAAAAATCATCTTCCTTTTCCAAGTGGGATAAATATTTATTGCTACAGTACTTTCTTCTAGCATTTTTATATTTATCTCTTTTATCTAGCCTAAGTTTGTTATGCAATATAGTATGTGGTGAAGATCTGAATTTGTTTTTACCATCTTACTATAAAATTCCTAACATTTATTAAATAATTAATCTTTGCCCCAATATTTATTTTTCCTTAGATTTATTTTAAAATATACTTGATTCTATAAAAGAGTTCTTTATTCTGTTCTGTTGATCTTTTTTTTTTAACCCAGAAACAGATTGTTTCAATGGTAATTGCTGTACTAAAATCTAGTCATCTATATTCATCCATTTTTATGACAGCAGCTCATTGATATTCTTGCCCATTAATTTTTTTCATATCAGTGTTTAATTTAGAGTTTTATCTTGTCCTGTAAACTTATTCACATTCTAATTGCATTTTCTATAAATTAATTTGGGAAACATTGACATTTTTACTAGGTTGATCTGACCCACCCATGAACACTGGCTACTCTTCCTTTATTTCTGCATAAAAGTTATGAAGTTCATGTGTACCTAGGTGTATTAATGCAAAATATGTAATTTTTTACAAATAGAATTTTAGTCTAGTTTTTCTTGATCTTAATCAATAATATATAAGAATACAAAAAAAATTGTAGGTTTAACTTGTATCCTGAAGCCTTGGTGAACTTATTTATTATTTCAAGTTTTTGCTGAGCCTTCCTGAGCTCAGTAAAACTCATCTTTGGATGACAAGTATACAGTCTATTACCAACTCTGTACGCAAAGCTTTTTCTGCCTGGTAGGACCTACCAGACTTTGCATTTGTCTTCCAGACCTTGGAAAAGCCAAGGGTACCTCCATTCATTGCTCTCCAAGGTCCCATCCAACCATGAGACAGTCTCCAGAGGACTTCAGTAGAGATAAAATATGTTGATAGAAACTTATCGCTAGATGTTTGGGCAGCCACAGCAATTCACAAGGACCATATGCTAAAGCGTATTAGGGAAAGAATGCCTACCCCCATGGATGAAATAAGGTACTTGACACATTGAAGTAGGTAATAGTTTGTTGAGTTCCCCATATTTTTTGGTATACAGTCATGTCAAGTTCATTCCAATCTAGATTAAAAAGAATTTTAAGTGCCAACTATGTGGAGGGCACTGTGCTAGGCAGGCACTGGAGTACAAGAACAAATAATTATATTGCATTTCTCTTTTATTCCCCTTTGGGGACCTAGGATGAAAACCTAACCCTGGTGATTCAGATATTTCTTTTCTTATTTATATAATTCATTTTGCCTTTAGCCCTTAAACAATAACAAATCAAATCGACACACTTTTGACTAATTACAATTTGAAAGGAGATATCTGAGGGTCAGCCTTGATAGGCAAAAAATAACGATACCTCTGATTCTCAGAAAGTATGACAGTTGCAATATTGGGATTTGTCATCAGCAACAGCTGTGCAGGAGGATCTGCGAGCAGAATTGTCTTTGCTAGCTTTCCTTTGTGATAAGAAGGCTGAATTGGCATTATCAGCATAATAGGCATTTTTTTTCTTAAAGCCAACATAATGCTGTCACAAGGGAAAACTAATAAAGGACAGATAGGCTAGTATAATGATTGGTCTGAAATAATCTCAACTAAGTCATATGATCGCTATTATGGTTAGCAGAGCTTTAAAAGAAGTTGTAATGATGTGTTGGCATTTTATTGACTTGTTGCAAAGACTAGAAACTCAGAAGCTGTGAATGAACAGGATGAGCTAAAAGGGATATCAGACAAACAGTTGAAGTTAATTCAAACTTGCTCGTTTACAATTTTTGACAAATCAAACAGGAAGATGGGGACTGAAAGTTACTCTCATATTGTGTTTGAAAAAGGAGTTTACCAAACAAATGAGTAATGCAAACAAAATTTCAGAATAATGAGCATAAACTTTAAGTACTAGAGCATGAAGGATGCCTACACGGTACAAGACGTGTCAGCTCATAGGATCCTTGACCAGTACTGAAAGGGGTCCCAGAAACTGTCTGGTTCAACTACCTCCCATTTTACAGATGAGGAAACTGAAGCTTAAGGAGTGACTTTCCCAAGGCCAGTCAAGTAGTAAATGCCAAAGGAGGGACTTGAATCCAGTTTACCTAACTATAGTCAGTGTTTTCCTACCCCTCTCAACAAAGTCCAAGTTCACATAACTATATTCTCATCTTAGACACATCTCCCTACCTTTTCCATGAGGATATCATAAGAGACTTTTTCAAATACCTTGATGAAATCTAGCTATCCCACCTTTATAGCATCTCCCTGACCTACCTGTCTGGTAACTGTCAAAAAAGGAAATGAAGTTGAACTGTCATGACCCATTCTTGATGAACCCATGCTGGCTCCTAGCTATCACCCCTTCCCTTTACAAATGCTCACAAGATCAAATTCTAGAAATTTTAATATTATGTCTCTATAGTTTTCAGAATTTATTTTCTCCTTTTTGAAAATCAGAATTACATTTGCCTATCTCTAGTCCTCTGGCAATCTTCCCATTCTCCATTATTTTTAAAGGATCGCCTATAACAGATTAACAACAGTGTAAAGTTAAATCATTTACTTCAGAAACAGGGAAGTATTTCAGCTAGGCCCGATGATTTGAATTCATTGAGCACAAATTAGTGCTCTCTTATCATCTCACTTACATTAGATTTCACCTCATTCTTATTTTTGTTCTGTACTTCCCAGCGCAATATAGTTTTCCTTATTTGATCTTCCTGCTATCTTTGGCATTCCTTGTTAAGCCCGGTTCATTCTGTGCTCTAGTATTGACACTAATCTTCTAGGACTCTGCCACTCTTGGATATTCCTCTTCAAATACCTGCCTTAACTTCTGTTGTCTATACTTGAAGTGGATGGGGATTGGATCAGTGATTCTATTGGTATGGGCAACTGCCAGGTAAAGAACTGCCTCTACTGATGCTCCATTTGGCCCCTTTTCTGCAATTTCTAGTCTGAGAAAGTAGCTTACAGCACTGAGAAGTTATTCAGACATTCCCAGAATGAGTGATACCACCCCCTGGGGGGCACTGGAACAATCCATGAGGGGCAGTAGTAGCCTCTGGTGAAATTAGGGGTCATTGAATAAAAATAAGGGGGCTGGTGGAAACACAAGGAAAGAAGAGAAGAAAATTTTGGAAAATCGTTCTTGTGTGTTTCATCTGTTGTGTAACAGAGCTAAAGTAATGGTAATTACATTGTTTTCCAAATAAACACACAAAACGCAAGTTATAACCGACCTTTGGTCAAATCTGCAGACAGGTCTTAACGAGCAGGTTGTTGGCAGACTAGCATGTCGTGCATTGTCCAGCATGCACTGGCAGGAATATATGCGTATAACTACTTGTTTACAATATGATACTATAAGGTTATGTGATGCAATATTCTATCAACAAAACTTCAATGCAGGAAAAACTCCACAAATTTACAATAAATTATTAAATTTAAGGTGCATAATTTCAAAAAAAATATTTTTTGAATGATACAAATTTCAAAAAAACAAAGGGTTAAAGAAAGTAGATTTCCAGTGGGGTGCTGAGTAATTTTTTAAAGGAGGTAGTAGGCCAAATAAGTTTGGGAACCTCTGAATTAAATGATATGCTCATAGCTAGTATGTGTTAGAGGTGGGACCTGAATCCAGATCTTCTTAGCCCCAAGGCTGGCTCTCCATACCATACTTTCTCTTTGTCTGTACATGTCTTTCTAAAAATTAAAGTTGACTGATGAGATTTCTGTGTTGTGGTTCAGTTGTTTTTTCAGTTGTATTTGACTGTTTGTGACCCCATTTGGGGTTTTCTTGGCAAAGATACTAGAGTGATTTATCATTTCCTTCCTCATCTCATTGTACTTGAGGAAACTGAGGCAAACAGGGTTAAGTGACTTGCCCAGCATCACATAGCTAGTGACTGTCTGAGGCCAGTTCTGAACTCAGGAAGATGAGTCTTCCTGACTCCAGACCTGGCACTTTAGCCACTCTGTTACCTAGCTGCCCTGAGCTTCCTATGCATCTATATTATCCTCATTAGATGGTTATCACTTTTCTTACTCTTTGCAATCATTTGAGGTTGTGTTATAACAATTTGCTTCTTTAGAACTTTCCATCCCACCACCAGGAGCTCATTTATCCTATAGAATATGACACCATGGGATACTACCTATCCTCTCTCCAAACTCCTGAAACCCATTTTCTACCAAATCTAGGGTATGAGTCAGACTGTCAAGTTATCATCTCCTCTATTGAAAACCCAAAATGCTGCCTCACTCTGAAGGCTTGCATCCCTTCTCTTTCAGCAACCAGTTCTTCCTTAGGCATCAGAACGAAGTACGGAGTAGCAATTCTAGTCTTGACTTCTTCAGCTGTTAGAAAAATCAAATTATCATTAATGCAAACCAAGAAATTATTAGTTCCTCTGTTTTTAAAAGAGAGTGCACCAACAAATGTCCAAATAGTTGAGATCTCCCTTGTCTCCAGGCCAAGGCCATCTCGGACTCATTTGACATTTCTTCCTTTTGGCTCAGTGATCTGTAATATACTCTCACCACGTGATCCTTGATGTTTGTCTTTTAACGGAATTTTAGGCACAAGCAATGTTAACAATTTAATCATTAATGTTCTAGCTGGTTTTTAAGTGCTTGGCTGATGGACCGACTTTCTTATGAAACTTCTTTCTTAACAATGTCATAGGGTGAATCACAATCCTAGGGATGGACTAGATTTTTGTTGTCTGAGAATCAGCTTAGTTGCGTTTGGAAAGGCTCATTGCCAGGTAGGCCGCAGGCTGGTAAATGCTTTGGCCGCAGCAACACTCAGAGACTGTCCACTAAGTTGTTGAGATGTCACAATCAGTGTTGGTAGACCAAAACTGAAAAATCACAAACATTTTAAATATGAAGGTATTCTGAATTGCCCCCAGAAGCAGAAGTGGAATTTTTGAGGTTGAATGTGATAGAGTTGAGCAGAAAGATGTTTAAATCTATTCCTGGACATTTGGGCTGATTCCTCAGTATAAGATTTACGATTATCTACCAGCAGAATAGCCTCACTGTCTTCAAGCAAGCCTATGCTTCTGAAATGGTCTTTTACTAGAAACCAGTCAAGGATTACAAAACCAGTCAAATTTTTTTTTGATTTGTCCATCCATCCATTAAGAAGCTTGTAGTCAATAAGTTAAATACCCCACTTTGAAAGCTAAAAGACAATAAATATTTCTAATCATCAAGCTTTATTTTATGGGAACCTGTAGCAGCGCAGGCAAAAACTGTTCACTTGTTCTTAATCTGTTCATTTGCATTGTAAAAGCTGTTTAGGGGATAGATTGTTCTTAGAAATGAGTTTTTGGGGAAACATACATGTACATGTACATGTACACACACACACACACACACAAACATACACATCTTTGCTCACCCTTTTTCTTCAGCTTTACTCAGTCTTCTGATGTTTCACTATAAAAATGCCCAAACCACCCTTCCAAAAATTCATGTGATATAATCAACTGCATTTGCTTGTAAAAGTTTTTCTTTTTTTAAAAATTAATTAATTTATTTTTAGTTTTCAACCAGTTCCACAAGCTTTTGAATTTTAAATTTTCTCTGCCTCTGTCCCTTCTCCCCTGCAATCTGATATAGGCTCTACATGTGCATTCATATTAAACATATTTTCACATTAGTCATGTTGTAAAGAAGAATTAGAACCAATGAGATGAACCACAAGAAAGAAGAAACCAAGAGAGAGAGAGAGAAAAAGAGAGCGCAAATAGTATACTTTGATCTGCATTCAGACTCCATAGTTTTTTCTCTGGACATAGATGGCATTTTCCATCATGAGCCTTTTGGAGTTGTCTTAGAACTTTGCATTGCTGAGAAGAGTCAAGTCTATCAAAGTCAGTCATTGTACACTGTATGTTACTGTGTGCAGTGTTCTCCTGCTTCTGTTCACCTCACTCAGCATCAGTTCATACAAGTCTTTGCAGGCTTTTCTGAAGTCTGCCTGCTCAGCATTTCCTATAGCACAATAGCATTCCATTACATTCATATGCCACAACTTATTCAGCCATTCTCCAATTGACAGGCATCACCTAATGTTTCTAATTCTTTGCCCCCCCAAAAAGGGCTACTATAAATATTTTTGTACATGTGGGTCCTTTTCCCATTTTTATGATCTCTTTGGGATACATACGTAGAAGTGGTGTTGCTGGGTCAAAGGGTATGCACATTTTTATAGCCCTTTGGGCATAGTTCCAAATTTCTCTCCAGAATGGCTGGATCAGTTTATAGCTCCACCAACAATGCATTAGTGTTCCAATTCTCCCACATCTCCAGCATTTATAATTTTCCTGTTTTGTCATGTTTGCCAATCTGATAGGTGTGAGGTGGTAGCTAAGAGCTGTTTTAATTTGCATTTCTCTAATCAATAGTGATTTAGAGCATTTTTATATGACTATAGATAGCTTAAAATTTTTTCTTTTTTAAATGTGCTTTGGGCCAGTAATGTTGGCACCATCAGATCTTTTCCCCTTATGCTGAAGGGAGACTGAATAAAAAGATTCTTTGCAAAATGAAGCCTAACAAACTCGGTTCTCATTTTCTGAGGAAGATATTACTGGCTTTGTTGTGTTTCAAATAACAAAACCAATCCTTCCCCGCTCTTCAATCTCTGTTCACAGTCTCACATAAGAAGTAAGATAGATCTCATTCTGACAAGCTAAAAGAATCTGTGTGTAAGAAGTGTTTTGGATAAGGGTCCTATTCGCAATCCAGAAATAGGAATACAGAACAAACAAGGTCCTTTACTTCTCTGGACATCAAAAATTATTCCTAGGAGAAAAATAGCAAACCATAATGGAAGGGCAGATGTTCTTTGCTACAAAGAGACAAGGCAGTTAGCTTCTTCCTGTAGTGAATAGATGTCACATGTTATATCTTTCTTTACCCTTTGCTTTTAATGGATCTGTCCTGCTGAGCCTCTTTTGTGGCCAGACCTTCATATAGAGTTGCCCTTTGCATGCAAAGACTTCATTACTGACTATGATTGTTATATGTATGGGGAGGGGCGAGAGGAAAGGAAACAGGATCTCTGTGAAAAAGCTGACGATATGTGACCAGCATTCCTTTCTGTATTGTGCATAAGTAGATTGTTCTCAATCTGTTTCCTCGACTAAAAAGATATTGTTTTCTCATTTATTTCAACTTTGATACTATTTGGGGATTTTCCCTAATATACTTAGCGTTCTCTGTTTTGCTGCCAAAGAAGAATAGATGAATAGAGTAGACTGGGTGATTTCTCCGTCCCTTTCTGCCACTAACATTCTAGGTGTCAGCAACTGGGGGTGGCTAAGGGCAATACAGCAAAGTGTTAAGACTACAAGTGAGACTACCCATAAGTCCATAAAACAGGCCAGGTCTAAGACGATGCAAAGATCAAGAGGCATCTACAAATATCATCAATTCATAGTTGGGATCTTTGAGATTATAGAGTCCCAGTGTTCTGAACCTTTTTCATGTCCTGCACCCCTCTAGCAGTCTAGTGAAGCCTACAGGCTCTTCCTAAGAACAATGCTTTTTAAAAGCATAAAGTAAAGTACAGCGGATTACAAAAGGAACCAATTCTGTTGAAATATAATGTAAAAATGTTTAAAAAACATGAATCCCAGATCTCCTACAAATCTTGCATTTTATAAGTGAAGAAAATATATCGATCCATATTGGTAAGTGACTTTCTCAAGGTCATGCAGCTAAGAAAGTAGCTAAGCCAGCATTTGAATCCAGGTTCTGAGTCTTCAAATCTAATGTTGACACGGTCCCTTGATAGAGTTCATTCAGCTCTAGCAGAAGTTGCTCCCTTAGGGAGGATGCTCCCAGATGTCGAACCATCTGTAAAATGGGGATAACAGCAGCACCTGCCTCCTAGGGTTGTTGTGAGGGTCAAATGAGAAAATAACTGTTAAAACCCTTAGCCCAGTGTCTGGCACATAATAAGCCCTGTACAAATATTAGTTACTGCCATCATCATCATCATCATCATCATCATCATCATCATTATCATTATATCTCTGGGCCTCAGTGTTATTATTGTTGTTCGGTCAGGTTTGACTCTTCGTGACCCCATTTAGGATTTTCTTGGCAGAGATACTAGAGTGATCTGCCATTTCCTTCTCCAGTTCATTTTACAGATGGGGAAACTGAGGCAAAGAGTTAAGCAACTTGACCAGGGTCACACACCAAGTAAGTATCTGAGGCTGGTTTTGAACTCACAAAGAGGAGACTTCCCGACTCTAGCCTCCTGTCATTTGTGAGGCTGCTCAGCTAGTGAGCCAGTTCTCTATGAATCAGTGATAGAATGTTATTTTCTCCAAATTTGCATTATCTGCTTTATGGATTATCCTCAGTGACACAAACCCATTTCAACATCAGCCTAAGCAATCCATAACAATAAAATAATAGTCATGGGAGGAGCAGGGGCAATGGAAAGAAAATCACATAAGTACATTCCATGCTATGGCTTTTTTTGCTGCTCTCTTCAGTGAAAATTAATCTGGATTTTGCTTTACTTCTGTGCTATCTCTGCATTGTTATTGGAAAGAGATCTGCAGTTTTATAGCTATGGGAAATTTGATTTGAGCATGACAAATGTCTTATTTCTCAGCATTTCACTGAAGATATCTTTTCCGTGAACATATAAGCTCCATGTTTTTCTAAACCTAGGTTCTAAATGAAAACTGCCTCCTGTTGATACCCCTAGGAAGTGAGCATATGGAGAACTCTGGCTTATATAATCTTTTAAAACCCTTGAGCTAAAGATCTATGGCCCAAGTTGGGCATATCTTGACCTTTCTATAGACTTGTGTTCTCATTTCCAAACAGTTCTCTGTTTCAGCCTGAATTTGATGAATGATCTAAGGGAATGATATTTTTTATGAACCTCTTCATTCTCTCAACTTAATCTGTTTTTAAAGTATTCATATGCCCGTATCCAAGTTCTAGGTGCTTTTGACTACATATGTCTTGTGTAACCCTGAGCAAGGGTTATTTAGCTCTATTTGCCTCAGTTTCCTCATCTGTAAAATGAGCTGGAGAAGGAAATGGCAAACCATTCCAGTATTTCTGCCAAGAAAACCCCAAATGGGGTCAGGAAGAGTCAGACACAACTGAAACACCAACTGAACAACCGTCAGGTCACGCCTTTGAGTTTTCCAACTTACTAAGATAGAGATTGTGTTGATACGTGCAATATGTACTTTTATACATTTGTACATCACATGTATAAATATGAGAGGCAGTGTGAGATAGTGGAGAAGAGAGCTGGTCTCTACATAAGGAAAACCTCTGATGTGACCCTGGGCAAGTCATTTAACCTCTAAGTAATATAGTCAACTCTCTGGCATGATAAGCTGCAGAGACTACAGCTGACCTACACTGGTAGGGGGAGTTTCCTTTATTGGGATAGGGTGTTCCCTATTTATAAGTATAAAAGCAGTAGAGGTCTTCTACTTTCTTTACTTTTCCTGTCCTCTGGTAAGACACGGCCTGTTAACATCTTCATGATTTCCTAATGGAGCTGACTACCACAGCTTTGATTGCATATTCTGTGTATCCCCTCTGTTTGTGTTGCCATTTTCAGTAAGCATTCTTACCATTTTTTGGTCAGATGTCCTCTACTTAAATGCTATTTGAAGCAATCAGCGAGTCAACATACATAAAAAAGGGCTTAAATTCAATTCAATAGATACTTTTGACAAAATTTCAACAAAATATTTATCATAGTTGGCTGTGATGACCTTCTTGCATGGTTTCAGAAGGCAATCTAACTAGTTTCCTTTTTGGAAAGGCAATTAACATTTCCTAAGCTTTAAGTATGTACCAGGCACTGTGCTAAATGCTGGGATTACAAATACAAACAAAATAGAATATGGTCCCTGCCCTCGAGGAGCTTATATTCTAATGGGGGAAGGAAGAGAACACATAAAAGGGAGCTAAAAATGGAGAGGTATGGAAATCCATAATCTCTTTCTAGAAGGATGGACTTGAGCTCATTAAATGCAAATGATTTCTCTGCAACATGAATTTCCTTCTCTAGAGTAAAGCATGAGTTTTTGCTTAAGAGCAGTGAAGTGGCCAAGATGGCGGCAGGAAAGCAGGGACTAGCATGAGCTCCCCGCCAAGTCCCTCCAAAAAACTATAAAAAATGGCTCTGAACCAATTCTAGAACTGCAGAACCCACAAAATAGGAGAGGGAAGCAGGGCTGTAGCCCAGGACGGCCTGGATGGTCTCTGGGTAAGGTCTATCCCACACAGAGTTGGGAGCAGGGTCCAGCATGGGCGGCGCAGACCAACCAGACCAGGAGCTGGGCGGAGCGGGCCCTAGTGCCCCGAATCAGTGAGCTACAGCAGTTACTAGACTTCT
>CM053622.1:439551682-439585413 GCA_028646595.1 Phalanger gymnotis
GAGATGGGCTTTCTGGGCCTGGAGTCTTTTTGTCAAGATGTTGGAATGGGGAGGCTGGTTCAAGTTTTTGCTGCGGTGGGGCCTAAATAAATTTCTTGTTGTTTTCTCCTTAGAGAATCTCTCATACCTTGCGATTTCGGACCATTCAAACATATACATGATTATATTTGAGATCATAAATTCGGCCTTCCTACTACAAGGCCTTTCAAGCTTTCTCAGTGAAAAGACCAGAGCTGAGTAGAAAATTTGACTTTCAAACACATGAATCAAGAGAAGCCCGAAAAGGTAATCAAGAAAAAGAACAAGAAAAAGAAATTGCAAGGGACTTACAAAAGTTGAACCGTTTTATTTACATTCCTACGTGGAAAGATGACGTGTATGATTCATGAGACCTCAGTATTAGGGTAGCTGAAGGGAATATGCATATATGTATATATATATATACATATATATATATATACACACACATATATATGTGTATTTATATGTATATGCGAGTGTGTATGTATATATGTATGTGTGTGTGTGTATATATATTTATGGGGGGGCATGGGGTGAGTTGAAGATGAAGGGAAGGTATCTAAAAGAAATAAAATCAAATTAAGGGATGAGTCGTTTAGTCACGTCTGACTCTGTGACCACATTTGGGGTTTTCTTGGCACAGGTAGTGGAGTGGTTTGTCATTTCCTTCTCCAGCTCATTTTACAGATGGGGAAACTGAGGCAAACAGGGCTAAATGACTTGCCCAGGGTAATACAACTAGTAAGTGTCAGAGGATAGATTTGAACTCAGGTCTTCCTGACTCCAGGGCCAGTGCTCTATCCACTGTGCCATGTAGCTACCTCTCTCAATTTTTCAAGGTCGCAGTTTTGTTATCTGTAAAAATGAAGATATTAAATAAAATGGCCTTTAAGGTCCATTCAAGCTCTGGATCTGTGTTCTCCAGCTCTCTTCTCTCTGCACACCTTGCCTTTTATAAAAATGTCAGTTATTAAAGACTTTAAAAATCAAATGACAGAGATGGAGGAAAAACTAAAAAAATAAAATAAAATAAAAATAAAAATAATCCAAGAAAAAAACAAGAAGGTTATGAAAGGAAAATCAATCAGTTAGAAAAGGAGATCCAGAATCTTAAGGAGGAAAATGACACCTTGAAAACTAGAATTGGGCAAAGTGAAGCCAGCAAAATTATAAGAGATCTAGAAATAATTAAACAAAATATGAATAATGAAAAAATAGAAGAGAAAGTGAAACATCTTATAAGAAAAACAACAGATTAGGAGAATAGATCAAGAGGAGAAAATATAAAAATAATTGGACTACCTGAAAGTCATGATTTAAAAAAGAATCTTGATACAATAATACAAGAAATGATTAAAGAAAATTGTCCTGAAGCATTAGAACAAGGCAGGGAAATAGGAATAGAAAAAAATCCATTGAATGCCACTTAAAAGAGATCCTATGAGGAAAACTCATAGGAATATTACAGTCAAATTCCAAAACCCCCAGATGAAGGAAAAAATATAAACAATTGAAATATGATGGTGCCACAAGATCTAGCAGCAGAGACATTAAAGGACCCTAAGTCTTGGAACACAATATATCCAAGAGCAAAAGAATTGGGGCTATGGCCGAAAATATCATGCCCCCCAAATTTATTATCCTAAATGAAAAAATGGATATTTGATAAACTCTCAAACTTTCAAGACTTTGTTTAAAAAATCCTGAACTTAATAGAAGATTTGACATACAAGAACCAAGAGAAACATAAGGTATATACCAAAGACTGATTATAAGGGATTCATAAGGACAGACTGTTTACCTTTTATATATATGTAAAATGTATGTCTAAGATTCTTATTAATAACTGGCAAGGTCATAAGAAAGATTGGGGTAAACCTGACTATGATATGAATTTAAAAGTTAAAACCATTTATACAAATGAGGTGCAGATATAGAAGAATTAGATGGGGGAGGAGGGTTGGCAGTTCTGGTAACCTACTTTTATTGGGAATGGTTTTAAGAGGGAACAATACATATATATTTAGAAGAGTATAAAAGTCTTCTAAATTTAGAAGAAATAAAATGGTAGGCGCAGAGGGTGGGGGAAGAGGACAAGGGAGGGATTTTTAGAAGGAAGAATGAGGGAATAAGTAAAGGGTGTTTTGCTTTTTGGGAATGGGAGGATAGGAGAGGGATCCTTGGAGCGGGAAAGGCAAGTAAAAGGAGGTCAGCATAGCAGGTAGAAGTAAAGTAGATGAGTCAGGAGGGATAGGAAACAAGAGATATGCACAAACATAAAAACAAAGATCAGGAGAAGAGTATGTTTGGGAAAGTATATGTCTATATATGTATGTATAGAGTATGTACATATCTATAGGTATAGAGAAACATATCTAAACCTTATTGTATTCTTCTGGAGGGGTTAGGGGGAGGGAAAAAAAGAATAAAGTAAAAAGTGCCCAGCAGAGAACAAAAGACAACTCACAAGGAAACAGAAAAGACGGATGATTCTCAACACAATATCTATTATCTATCATATAGGCTTTCTTCAAATGAAAATTTATTATTACATATTTTGAATCCTCTCATGTTCTGCTATGCCCACGACATGCTTTTTTTTCTTTCTTACTTTGTATTTAAGTTTCGGTATTTAAGTTTATGATATGTTTTGTTTCTTTATTCTATATTTGCATTCTGGCCATTGAGTCCAAAATTAAAATTTTTTAAAATGTCAGTTATCATTGAAATCAAAAAGTTTCTTCTATAATTCATTCTCTTGTGTTCAGTAAGGTTCTCAATTTAACTTGAGGTTTTCCACCTTCATTGCTTTCAAAGGGTCTCTCTATACCATGAATTTCTTAATGTTTAATAAAGCGTCCTGCCTCTCCCTCAACCTCCCTCCTTTGCCCCCATCCCAACACACACACTCCCAGGGCTTTCCACATTCATTGTACTTAAAGGGATTCTCTGCAGTAAGATTTCTCTGAAGAGACATTGTGGAGTTAGGAAAACTGGTTTACATCCTCCCTCTGACACATGCATTATCTAGCCTTTGTGTGAGTCACCAGTGTCCCAGGCAACTCTTTAAAACTATAAGTTACAGAACAATTGCTAATCTGCTTTGATGGAGAGAGTTTCCACACCAGGAGCTTCCTATGGAAATGAAGTCATAGTTCTGAGCACTGGTTTCCCCTCCCCCTCCAAAAAAATTTCATTTTGTGATGATTTGTAAGAGATGGGCTATTTCTAAGAATTTTGCTGTAGTCACACGGTTTCTCCACAGAAGGTTTTCTTTTGAATTAACTATAGCCCAGTGTTAGTGGTAACTACATGACTTACTACCACATCCCTTCCCCCATCTACCCCCAGTGAACTTTCTCTTGTATCAAAGGGAAAGAGTTAAGCTGAGACAGTTACAGATTTTTTTAAATGAAAGGGTACATCTTAGCCCTCATAAGATTGTTCTATTAATTCATTAAAAATAACAGTAATAAATCTATTACATGTTAACATAAATAACATATTTTATGAAAAAAAACCAACTATTTTTCCAAAACAAAAAATTAGTGAGAAGATTGGCATTGTTTTGTGTACTTTTGCAAATCTCTTTAATGTCTGGCTTAATAGAAAACAGCTGGATTCTCATGTTTGTTTCTGCATTTGATCTCTTATAATGTGTTGTTTTGATTGAAGAAGGATATGAAGAAAATCTTGGCCTCACGTAGATAAGTAGTTTTAAAAAGGGAGGAATATTTTCATAGACAAATAACATTTTAGTATTATTATGAAAATTGTTTTGACCTCAAAGACTTCCTGAAAGGGAATCCCCTTTATAACTGTAATTAGATAACTATAGTTATAAAATATATTATAAACTATAGTTATAAACTATATATTTTACTAACTATAGTTAATTCAATAGAAAACATTCCGTGGAAAAACTATACGACTACAAGAAAATTCTCAGGAATAGCCCAAAACGAAAGAGACCCCCCCCCCCAGGATACACTTTGAGAATCTGTGTTCTAAACCAATCTTATTTGAATCTCTAAAACCTCCTACTTTTAAAATCACTGCTGAGGAATGCTGAAAGCAAACTTTAGGACCTGCAGTTGTTTACCTCATATTTCATTTGAATTCTGACTGAGGTGTGTGCATTGTGGTGGGAAAAATGAAAATGACACAGTACTTGATTTTTTCCCTCTTCTTTATCCTCTAACACTATGAATTTATTAGTGAGCTTCATCTTGGAAACCTTCAGAAGTAATCAGTAAAAAGATGATTCTCTCAATCTGGTATGCAATAGTAGTCTACCTTGCTTCATAGCTCAAGATAAGTAACATAGCCTTGAAGACTCCCTTTGCATCAATTCTTCAAATGCAAAATTATATATTCAAATGCAAATATGTTTGATGGCCTTGAATTAGATTTTCATCTCTAGGGCATTATTTGTAAGGTTTACCCTTCCATTATCATCCTCGATATTGTGGTTAGTATTTTTATTATCGTTCCACTCCTATGATTCATAAATATGATGCAACAGAGATGGTGGACACTTGATGAAGGCCTGGTAGTAGGAAGCTCTGATTTCAGTGTAAAAGAAACCACCCCCATGAATCACATAGAAATCAGGCATGTGTTTAAAAAACTGATGGGAAAGACCTCCATATGTGGAATTGGGAAAAAGTGTATTTCAGGTTTTTCAGTGGCATTGTGATTTCCACAGTTGGTGCCACAAATAAAATGGTGTTTGTTGCTGTCTTGAGTGATATTTTTTAAACTTTGGGAAAAATATACCACGTATTCTTGCACATAGAATTCTTACAAATTCTGTTCAAGTCATTTCCAGCTTTTATTTTTCCACTAACATTTCTTAAAAATTTTATGCTGTTGTAAACAAAAGGTTTGTTCAGATTTTAAATTAATGAATATTCAAATATAAAGGCTTATTTTTTATTTTAAAATATGTATTCTAGAAATGGTAACCCTGAGCAAAAAAAAATCTTTAAATATGAAGTATTTCAAAACTTATCATAAAATTTATCATGAGTGGTACAGGAAAATCCCTCTTAAGAAATGAAATTCCAGTGCAATCCAAAAGGTTCTTTTTTTTTTCTTCATGTAAAATAAATCTTTGTCCTATTGTAAACAGTTTTCAAGTGTTTGGACAGTTTGTTAAGCTTGTTCCCTCCCTTTAAATATTAGTTATTTCTTGTTCTTTGGACATAAACCATTAATTGGGAAAACATGCATATGCATTTATTTTATAAGCCCACTTGATATCAAGCATAAAAGACAAAATGAAATATAACCCAACACCCCCACTCCCAAGACTGTCAAATAAAATGGAGCAGGATTAATCTTGAGAGTTGACCCCCATAGGCCCATTTTATCTTTCTTTTGCTTACATCTGGAGTAACTCCAAGAGAATCTCCCAGTTAAAGCTTAACTCCAACTCATGCCTAGGATTTCCCTGGATGTGAGTAAGAGGGTATATCATTAAGGCAATAACCACAATGTACATGATAACTGTCAAAATGCATCTGTGGTTCTGTATCACAAAGTATACAAGACTCTCTCTCCACATAGAAGGTAGAAGAAGGAAACCATTTATTCAGATACCAGAGAGCCAGATCCCACAAGCCATTCATCCAGTCAATCACAGCAGTAAAACATTACACACACAATATCACCACCTGGAACCTCTCCGACCCCCTGCTGGAGTCTTCCCCAAAACAAACTCACAGTACAGCTAAGTTCAGCTCTAACAATCACAACGGCGGCCATTAACAGCCATTAGCAGCCATAACTGCGCTCTCTCTCTCAGCATTTCCTGTGACATAACTTCCTTTTCCTGTTGGGAAGCTCCTCCCACCACATGTGTCTTAGGCTTCTTATGATGGAAGCAGGTCACATGGCCTGTTAATGGGTGGGAAAGATCTTCAAATCTAATCGCTACTGCAGAGAGCCTGTTCCTCACAGGGCACATTTGGGAGAGTAGACTTTAGTTTACTCCACAGAAAATTCACAAGGTTCAGAAAACTCACAGGAACCCATCGATAGGTACAAAACACTGGAATAACCTATCAGTTCCACTCAGATGAGAACTAAACTTGAGGTTACTATCAAGACAACTCTGTGACATTCTGTTGACACACTTAGCCCTTTGACAAAGTCCTATACCGTCATCCCTCCCTGATTTATAATGTCACTCAGTGGTCTGGATTTCCTAAAACACACTGAAGTTTCTGAATAAGAAATCCCCTGCTTATGAGATCTGAATTGTCCAACATTGTGGTACCTGAAAGAAAAACCCCAAGATACAGTCACTAGTCAACAATTTTTTAAACTTGAAATACAAGGGAGACAGAGAGAGAACAAAAATCAACCAGATTTTCGCAAAGAATTACTTTTATAAAAAACAACAACAACAAGAAATATCAAAGAAGATGCTTATTCCATTCTGACTGGCTAGGCTCTAAGAAGAATTCCTGACGGCACAGAAAAACAAATTCATAGTTGAGAAACATAAGCTTTTTAACAAGATATTAGTAATATATGGTACAGACAGCTAAAGCAGGATATTGGTGATATATGGTCCAGAAAATTAGAGCAAGATTTCCATGATGTAGAGTAGAGGCAATTTACTAGAGAAAGAAATGTCTGTTCAAACAGAATGCAGGGTATAGGGAGTTTGGGGAAGACAAACGTTGTTAAACTTTGCCCAGAAACTCTAGGAGCCCTGGGACTGCTTCAAAGCAAGACGGCATTACTTAAGTTTAAAGTTAAGTTAAACTTCATTTCACCAGATAATTCACTGGCTTTCTTTTCCATATTAGAAATTGATCAGCAATTATGTGAGTGGGGCACCTAACCTCTCTAGGCCTCAGCTCTAAAATCAGAACATTGGACACTACAGCCTAAGGCCCCTTCCAGCTCTAAATCAATGATCCTGTCCTCTCTTAGGCTGAGAAAGTCCACCATCACGATCTCTCCTCTCAGGACTCTTTCAAGCTCATAAAGCTCCTGTGCGGCACATTTCCATCCCCCGGGGAAGGATATTGGGCATCAGTAATTTAATCTAAGGCAGCTAAGTGGCACAGTGGAGTGCCTCACCTAGAATGAGGAGGAAACTGTGTTCAAATTTGGCCTCAGATATGTGCTAGCTGTGTGGTCCTGGGCAAGTCGCTTAACCCTGTTTGCCTCAGTTTCCTCATCTGTAAAATGAACTGGAGAAGGAAATGGTAAACCATTTCAGTATCTTGACCAAGGAAACTCCAAATGGGGTCATGAAGCATCAAATAGGACTATAAATATCTGAACAACAATTTAATCTCGGGTAGGCAGGTGGTACAGTGGATAGAGTGCCCAGCCTGAGTCAAGATCTGAGTTCAAACGTGGCCTCAGACACTTACTCACTGTGTAATCCTGGGCGAGTCACTTGACCCTACGTCCCTCAGTTTCCTCATCCACAGAATGAGCTGCAGAAGGAAATGGCAAACCTCTTCAGTATATTTGTCAAGAAAACCTCAAATAGGGTCCAAAAGAATTGAACACGACTCAATAGCAACAAACCTAAACTAGATATAGTGTTAGTAAAAAGAAGACTATTTTCTCTTTGGATAGTTTTAGACTATTCATTAAATAGGAACTCAGCATAACCATTGATTAATACAGAGACTACCTGTTAAATGACTGAAATTGAAAGCATCCATATTTTTCCTTTATTCATTACTCAAATACTGACATAATGAACTCCCTCTGTCAAAGCAGCTCACAATCTATCTCTGACTTGAATGAATTTATTTAGCACTTATTAATGGCTTATGATGTGCCAAGGACTGTGCTAAGACCTAGAGGTACAAGTACAAAAGCAAAAACACTTCCTGTCTTCAAGGAGCTTCCCTTCTAACAGTATCTCAGGAGGAGTGACCAGGAAGAGATATTGCGTTTTAGAAAGTTATTGGGACAAGGATAAAAGCTACAAGGAAGTAGATTGACATGCTTTCCCATTAGTCGTGGAATAACTGATTTGATTATAGCTTCAGAACTGAAATAAGAGAGGAGGAGAGAGTAGTGTGAAGGGTAGACAGATGGTGAGTGGCAAGGTGGCCAGGAAAGAGATGTCAGTGGAGTAAAGTGAGACATCACTGGGGCCAAGTTGTTGTGAACACTGGGCCATCCGAGGCCCTTGCCATTCAGGACAGCAGCGCCCCAGGGTGGGAGTCCTTGAAGGCACAGCCTCTGAGTCAAGTAACAAGGTGGCTGACCAGGGATAGTGGAGATGGTAGGGTAGCCTGTGGAGTCGCCTGAGACATATAGAAGTTAACTGACTTCCGTAGGGTTACATGGCTAGTAAGTGTCAGAAGTAGGATTTAAACTAGCCTCCAAGCCACAGAATTGTTGGCTTTGCTAAGATAGGCTCTTTTTCTTCATTTAAATTATATTTTAAAAGTTTCATTCCTTCTATCACTTATTAGCTTATGCTTCTGAGCTTAGAGAGAAACTCTTGGAATTTTTGAGAAAACAAAATGGCCTGGTTTACAAATATAATAACTATTTTGAGGCTTCAAGAAAAAAAAAAACAATCTTTCAGAGGTCTAAACCTTTCTACCTCCTTGTTCACAGGTGAAGTATTTCATAGAAATAAAAGAGAAAGGCAGTTGGTTTTTTTTTTTAAAGCTCACAATTTCACTTTCAAAGCATTTCGTTGACCCTGTAGAAAGGCAATCATCAGAAATTCTTTAGCTTTGGATTCTAGTAAGGCACATAAATTCCAAGTATAGTTCGCTCGTGGTTTTTCTTTTTTTTTTTTTTTTTTTTGGTAACATTCAGCCATTAGACAGTTTTACAATGCCATACTTAAAGAGTAACTTGTATTAAGCTGCCTCTGTTAGGGCATGAACTGTGAAGTGTTCTTTGGATTTTTAAGAATGTTTTGGTTGTAAACAGAGGTTAAATTCTCAGCCATGGCCTATGCAGCACATGAGTTTTCAAGGGCCACTGGCACTTAGAAATGTGGGATACAAGATAAGTATTTCTCTCCACACATTATCTTCTCTCTTTCCCTCCCACTTTGGTTTCTTATGTCTTTGTCCCCTCCTCTTACTCTTTACCTCCCCTATATTGGCCTCCTACTTGTACCGTCCTTACATACCTAGATCCCTTTGCATCTTTTAGCCATTTTGTTAGGGAGGGAGGGAGATATTGCAGTATTTTTTTATGATACCATTTACATGGGCATTTGGAAGTTTAAACTGTGTGACACAGACAACAGGCGCCCTTGTATTCTGAAGGACACTCAATCATAGCAGGCAGGTTACAGGTAGAACAGAGAGCAACAACATGGAAAAGAAATAGACAAAAAATACCCACTGGAGTTTGGAATGCTTCACTGAACCAGAATGCCTTTTAAGGATCTTTTTTTTAAAAAAAAAAAAGTCTTAAAAGCAACTTGAGTGAATATAATGAGGTCACCATTTCCTCTAAGTAGATTTTGGCAGTAGAGAATTACTGTACAGAATATAAAACCTATAGCTTACCTTTTGGGGATATAAGGAGTAAAGGAAGGAATTTGGTACTCAAAAAATTATTTTTAAATGAATGTTAAAATTATTTTTACATGTAATTGAACAAAAAACCATAAAAAATTCATTTATCAACGTAGGAAAACAAATATGGTACACCCATGAAAGCAGTTTACTCAGATTCTCTAAAGCAGAAGATGGTATAGAAGAGATGAAGACATCCTAAATTAGGCTAATTGTAGGAGTAACTAGAATTACTGGTAGCCAAACATTCTCAAAAGTCTCCTCCTCTTCTACTAGAATTTCTAGCTCTGTTCCTTCCTCTTCTAAAGTTAGCCTTTATCTTTAATTTTTTTTAAGAAAGAATTTTAAATGGACATCATACTGAGGACCATGGGCATCATGGTATGAATAAGCTGCAACTTATAATCAGTCAAGAAATCCAAAGAAAACCAGAGGTTAAAAATGTCATCAAGGAATTATATGATAGGAAAAGAAGATCACTGTTAGATCCTTAGAGGAAGGGATGACGGCAGTAATGCCTCATAGTTACACTTGTGGTGTCAGGAGAAAAAGAGGAAGACTCTACCTCCACACTGGGTGGACCCTCTGTGGTGAGTTTGTGGGAGGACATGAATGATGAGTCACACAGCCTGGACAGGCATGGATGGGTCAAGATCATTATCATTAGAAAGAATTTTTAAATTCATGAAATCACAGATGCAGCAACAGCAGCATTATCATCAATGTCATGGGTTAATTGTTTTCAATCGTGTCCTATTGTTTTGGGGTTTTCTTGGCAAAGACAGTGGAATGGTTTGCCATTTCCTTCTCCAACTCATTTTACAGATAAGGAAGCTGAGGCAAATCGTGTTAAGTGACTTGCCCAGGGTCACACAGCTAGTAAGTATCTGAGGCTGGATTTGAACTCAGCGAGATGAGTCTCCCTGACTCCAGGCCTGGCTCTCTATCCACTCTACCACCTAGCTGCCATCAATAGCTAACATTTATGTAGTGCTTACTATGTGCCAGACACCGTGCTTTTACATTTGAGTATCTTTGGCTTTTACAATATCACTTTATTTCCCAATACATTTTCTGTAGTCATCTTCAGGGCAAAGATTCTCTGTCATTATAATTACACGGCGTTCATTTTTGTTGCTGCAGTGGTTGTATGTATTGTTTTTAACTTCACTCCGCATCATCTAAGTCTTCCCATGCTTGCCTGGTACACCTTGTCCTTTAGTTTAGAAGGGTTCTATCACTAGTAATCCATAATTTCTTGAGAGATGGCCCAAAATCTCAACTGGCAATTCATATTACTTTCTACCTTCCCAGAAAAGCTTTATTAGAGCATCTTCAATACGAGAGAACACAAATAGGGAACATAAACCAAGTCAAATCTTGCATATGTTTGTATCAATAAGTGGGAACAAGCATTTATATAATCCCTGTAGAAAACTCAATAAAATTAAATCAGCGTAAAGACTCTGAATCCAACACGGTTGAAGTGGTCGTAATGCAGAATTTAGCCTCAACAAAAGTGTTACAACTGAATGGAGCATCAGCAGTACACACTAGATTTCGATTTTGGCCTTAAAAAAGTAGTATTAGAGAAACGGAGACAAATCCATTTGAGACAGAAAGGGTAGACTTATGTATATGGACATAAACATATGGGCGGACATATAAATTAGATGTTGCCCATTAACATGGATAATGACCAAAACATCTAGTTACTGTTAAAAGGTTGGCATACTCTTCAATATCGTCACCCCTCCATCTCTGCCTTTTGACATTCCCTTCTCATCCTTCAAGGCCCAGCTCAAATGCTACCTCCTCCACGAAGCCTTCTCTGATTCTTCCTTCCTCCCTTTCCTCCCCCCCCCGCCCAATTTGGAAATTTTTCATCTGATCCTATTATTTGTGTTCCTCTTATATCATTTAAGTATCATTTAAAACCTCTAAGGCCCTTCACAGCCTGGCTCCAGTCTGCCTTTCCAGGTTAGCGCACATTGCTTTCCTTCTCGAATACTGCATTCCAGACGAGTAGGCTAATTTGTTGTTCTGTACACACTGCATTCCACCTCCTGTCTCCAAGCACAGGCTGAGGCACATGTAATTACTTTGTGATTATTTTGTATATATCATATATTAACTTAACTACATTCACAGTGTCCTCCATCCCCAGCAGAACATAAGCTCCTTGAGAGCAGATACTTTCATTTTTGTCTTTGTATTCTCAGCAGAAAGCACAGTGCCTGGGACATAATAGGTTCGTTAAAAATACTTTTTGAATGAAAGAAGGAATCATAGCCTAATTTCCACTGAATTTATATGTGTACATCCCTTCTCATTCTTGCTAGATTGTAAGCTTCTTGAGATTAACAACCTACTCTTATGTAATGCATTGAAGTATGCATGAACGATAATTTTATTTTTAAGAAATCTTATTAAGGCATGTGAAGCATTAACAGTAATTAAATTTTAGGAGATGCAAAAAAGTGGATTTTCCCAATCAAGTAGTATAGTGTGCTGTACCTATTAGATGCTCAGTAAATGCTCCATGAATGAATGAATGACCTAACAAACATACAGGCTATGTGGTATCATTAAAAGAAACTAAATCATAGTAAGTCCTAGTTTCCTTGTCTCAAAAATGAGGGAGTTAGACTAATTGACCCCCAAAGTCCCTTCCAGATGTAGATTTAAGATTACTTTCATCCCGAATGTTAAGTTCCCTTATTCTGTTTTTCTCCTCCAAACTTGTGTATATGTATTGTGATGATTGAAAAGTCTGAGAGACATAGTTTCTGGGTAATCAATATCATTTTATTAACAATTATTATTAATATAAGATAAAATAATAATTTTTCTCATGTATGTATGTATGTATGTATGTATACAGGATGTCCTAAAAGTCTTAGTGCCGTAATAAGCCATTAAAGCTTAAAATTGCAGTAAGCCTTTTGGGACATCCTATGGGTGTTTGTGTGTGTATATATTACAATATATAGAGATAGATAGATAATCTTTTCCTTTCTTTTTTTTTCAGTCCAACCCTTTCCTCAGACACTTAAGGCTCCAAGAGTTTGCCTTTTGTGTGATCCTGCTAATTCTCTTTCTGTTTCCCAGATCTCATAGTACCACTCTGTTCTCTTTCATTTTCCTTTAAAGTAAACTCTATTTCCTTTAAAGTAAACTCTATTTTCCACATTGCCCATGCCAATGTAAGGGTACATTTAAAATGGGTCAGATGATGTGGTAGAAATAATTTCAGCTGAAATGGTCACCAAGGCCACTTTGAAAGGAAGATCATTCTTCCCCTAACACGGCATTTCCCTAAAAGATTTTATTTTCAAGGCAGAAAATTGAGGTGTCCTAGATGGCTTACTTAGTACCCTTGGAATCTATGAATATCCTAGATGTCTGGTTTCTCCTGGAAATCATAGTAGTTTGCTTCAAGAATAGGTGAAAAATACATCTAGGAGAGTTAAATGAACTCCTTTCAAAAAAACTTCTTTCATATATAAAAAGCTCTATTACATTAAAAAGATATATAGAAAATCCCTGTGCACATAGTAATTAGGACTGCTTTTCCTTTATTTTGTAGACTAATGAAAATGATTCAAAACATGCTTTTAGTTTTACTTTCATGGACATAAAGAATGACTAGACATTGATAATTTCTATTCGATTTCTTTAAAGCTTTTTAACACTGCCTAAAATGAGAATAGCTGATGCTTCAAATGTTTTTGTAAGTTTTTTAAAGTAAAATTATTATTTTCTGCCTATTCAGTGTGTATTTCCTACTTCTCCTTAACTACAATTCTCTTGAATAGAATTAACAAAATATGTCCTTAAAAATTAAGATTGGCAGTATAGCATAATAGCAAGCCAACCTCTGAGTCAGGACTATCAATGTTCAAGTAATAACCTGAGTAATACCTTGGGTACATTACTCAGTCTCTGAGTACCCCAGAAACTCCCTTTAAGACTGCAAGTTGTAAAATAGCTGTGCATTTGAAGTGACAGGGGGAGATCCATCCCCAAAACACCCTACATTGATGAAATCACAGGTCTGGACTAACCTCCCCCTTCTAAAAATAATAATAATTAAGACATTCTTTTGAGCTTTAATTCTGTCATCCTGCAACATGATCTCCATCCATCTAGCATTCAGAAGATCTTTAGAGGTAGAAGGGGCCTCAGAAGCCATCTAGTCCAGCCTCTTAATTTATAGATTAGGACACTACTAAGACAAGGGGTTAAGTGATACAACCAAAATCCTACAGTTATTAAGAGACAGAGGCAGTATATGAATTCAGGATCTCTTGCCCCAAAGCTGTTACTCTTTCTACAATACCAAAATGCCTTTCTTTCAGTTCTTAAAAATGTCAACAATACAGATTGCCTCAAATTCAGTAATATAGGGTTAAGCTACTCGGCACTGCCTTTTCCAGAAAGAATATTTCTAGCACTGTATAATTAATACCAATTACATATCCCTCTTGTAAGGTAAAAGGGAAAATCAGAACAGAATCTAGGTTACTTGCTTTATGGCTTCTTTTTTGTTTTTTTTTTCTTTTTCTTCTTTAAAGGAAAAGGACTATTACTAGGAGAGTAGTAATGAAGCTCTGGCTTTGGAGGTGAATAGGGCATATGTAACACCTCACTGCTGCTATGTTTTTAGAAGCTGCTTGAAAAGTCCTCATTTTTTCTACAAAAACAATATCGACTTACAAGCAATTGACATCTACTAAATATCATACTTCATTGCCATTATTAATAACTGTGAACTAACTTAGCTTTGCACGAGTTTCCCAAGCAATAATATCTAACACTTCTAGAAATCCCTGGGAAAGTGCAGCTTCAGAGTCTATGTGCAAAAGTTGGGCGATAGAAGGAACATGGGAGCTCTTCAGACTCCTTTCCCATTTCTAGAGTTCCAGGGAAATTTTTTATTTGAAAGTTCTGGATTTTGGCTATGATATCACTGGATGTTCTTCAGTTTGGGGTTGTTGTTGTTGAGGTTGTTGGGTTTTTGTTTCAGGAAGTGATTGGTAGATTCTTTCTATTTTCACTTTGTCCTCTGATTCTAACAGATTTGGGAATTTTTCTCTTATGATTTCTTGAAATAGGGTATGCAGGGTTTTTGTTTGGTTGTGGTTTTCAGGGGATATGGTAATTTTAAAATTATTCCTATTTTCCAGATCAGTTGTTTTTGATAGGAGACACTGAACCTTTTTTTTTCCTATAGCTTTAATTTTTTTTTTATTTTGTACTAACATTTCTTGTCTCAGTATAGTAATTGAGTTCTATTTGTTCCATTTTATCTGCTTTCCACCTTCCATTTAGTACTATTTATTTGCTTTCTATTTTTCCTCCTAAATTGTCATTTCATTTCTAATTTCATTTTTTAATCTTTCTTCATTTCTTTTAGCCATATTTTAAATCTTTGAAACCAAGACATTTTTTTCCCTCTGAGACTCTGCTTATAGTTGTTATAAGGTTACTCTTCTCTATCTTTACCTCTAGGGCCTCCCTTAGCCACTGGTATTTCTTCATTATGATCAGTGTTTTCTTCTGTTTACTCATATTTTCAGGCTCAGTTCTGGGATCAGGGTCCTCTACTTGGGCCAGTGCCCTTGGACACTTCAAGATTAGTTAATTAGGCTTTGTTTAGTCCTTTCCAATCTGTAGTCTGGAGGCTGATCTGGATGGGGTGGCTGATATTAGGTCCCACTCTTTGCCTCAGTCTCTGACCTCTCTTGCTCTTCTAAGAATCTATTTTGGGTTCTGGTCTCTATCTTCTCACATGATCCCCAGATAGCCATTGGTTCCTTCCTCTAATGGATCCCTGATAGGTCCTACTGGGATACTGGAGATCATGCTGCTCTCAAGCTTCCTGCCCTGAGAAATACATTGCATTACTGGGCACTGCCTCTCTGAACAGTGACCTATGGAGGTTGGTTCTGACCTTTCTGTTCCCAGAGGCCAGGGCTGGGATTTAGTTTCAAGTACCTGAATGCTGGAGCTTGAGCTAACTTGTGACCTACCCCGTTCAGACCATTGGCTGGTTTCAAATCTGGCTGCTTTCCCTAGCTCCTGGAATCTTTCATCTACCCACTCAGCTCTAGACTGGATGCAAGAACTTGTTTTTGTTTCTTTTTTAGTTTTCTTTATCATTGTCTTTTCCATATAGTTGCTGGGGTTTTGTGGCTGAATGAGGCTGCCCTGTGACCTTTTAATTTTTCATAATCGGAAATCTTTCCATAGAAATCTAAGAGTTAAAAATGACAGGATAGATATAGGACAGGGAAGAAATAGGTTTCCTTAATATACAGAAAAATAAACCTCCTGGCATTTGCAAACTCGAAGGAAAATACTATGATGTCTCTATCAGAAATGAATTGGGCCCTGGAGGTAAATTTTATGAAAAAAAAAGCATCATATAGATTATACTGTACACATTGAATTAAAAACCCTTTGAGGGTAAGAACCATATTTTATTTCATTGTTTTATTTTCAAACATTTAGCTAAAGGTCTTGTACATAATAAGTGCTTGTTAAGTTAAAAGATCAACTTCTTGAAAGGGATCCCATTTAAAGTGTCCTATTTCATGGCTATTATTTGTAATTGCTGCTGTATTTATTTTAACTGTGGCAACTTGGCAAGATTACAGGAACTGCAATAGGAGGTTCAGGAGCTTTGGTCAAATATTTTTCATAGATTTCATAGATTGCTAGGTCAGCCAGACAGATATTTAAAAGTCCTAATGCTCTCTAGATGACCACAATCATAGGCAAACTCCTAGGGATTCTGGGAGATGGCCCTTGAAATGGCTTAAGAAAGCTCCTCGAGGATAGGGACAGTTTTTGTCTTTGTATTCCCAGAGGTTAGCACCATCTTGCCCATAATAGGCACTTAATAAACATTTGTTGAATTAAAGAGTAAGAATTAAGCCCTGGTAGGATTGGCATCTATAGGGAAAATACTTAATTGTTCAGAATAGTTAAAACTATGACAACAAACAGAAAGATAAATTAATCATACTTGCACAGTTTAACTGTTAACTATTACGCAGAAAGGAGGCTGCTGAGGGGTTTTTTTTTTTTTGGCCGTCTCAAATTTGCCATGATTGATATGATTCATTTTAAATCCAAAGCTGCCAGTTTTCAAAGAAAGCAAACGGAGGTTATTAGCATTACTTAAATATTCATGATGGGGGTAGGGGAGGAGGAAATATTTTGGTGCGACAGTTGGCCATCTTCCAATCGTCAGACGCATACATTGTATCATGTATTTCCAGAAGTCTGTACTATTTCCTCCGTGTGTGCCCCCAGATTATTGAAAGCATAGTGATGCAGAGGGAAGGGACTTAGAATCGGAGAGCCTGGGTTCAAACCCTGGTCCACAGCTGTACGACCTTGAACGAGTCTGTTACAGACCATCAGTTTTCTCATATGTAAAATAAACCATTGAATTAAATGGCCTCTGAGGTCTCTTCCAGCCGTCGATCTAGGTTCTTAAGGATAAGACTGGCAAAACAAACAGAAAACTCGCACGACAACAAACATCCAAGCAAAGACTCCGGGAGAATATAAAGATTGTTTTGTAGCTCCGTTGTTCGGTACACAGTAGGTGTTTAATCAGTGCTTGTGGATTGCCCAATATCAGCCACCTGGAATCAATCACGGCCAAAGCAAATCCCGGGTCCCCTTCCTCCAGAAGCACGTGTTCCTGGGACAATGAAGAGCCACCTTCCCCCGCAGCGGACGCGCCAGCTGGGTCCCTAGACCACAATGAAGGACGGGGTAGGCCGGCTTGGAGCCGAGCGCGCAGCGGCTCCTTCCAGCGCCGTGTAACCGGGTAACCGGACCCGGACAGGCGGCTCCAGCCTGGGGTGTCCCCGCTAGGCAGTGGGAGGAGGCGCGGGCAAACCCTACCCCTCCCTGGGCCCGGCTGCCAGACCTCCGGCCCCCGCCCCCCGCGGGCTTGGCCCATTCATTCATTTATTTATTTATTCTTCAGTAGCGGCGGAGAGGCGGAGGAGGGAGGAGGGAGGGAGGGAGGCTGGCTGATCAGGGGGCGGGCAGAGGAGGAGGACCCCGCGGCTGCGGCGGCTCTGCCCGCTGCGCGGCGCTCAATGTCAGCGGAGCGGGCTGCGGGCGCGCACGCCCCCGGCATAGGGGCTGTGATTCCCCCCAAACTGCTTCCCGGGAGTCATCGGCGGCCCCGCTCTGCGGAGGGGAAGTGAGAAGCGGAGGCGCTGCCGGAGGGAAGGGCGTGAAGGCGGTGGAGGAGGGGGTCCCGGACCCGGCGCCGCAGCCCGAGGGAGCTGGTTTAGTTCGGCAGTCCGCTCGCCCAGACCGAGAGGTGGGTATCTGGCCTTTGGCACCCGGAGCCCTAGGCAGCGCCGGCGGGACCTCCTCCATCCCCTCTGGGGCAGGCAGGGGGCCTCCCGCTCCTTTTACCTCTGGCCCCTTTTTCCTCTCGCCCCTTGCTGGGGGGGTGGGGGCTTTACAATTAGTAGCCCCCCCCCCCAAGTCGGTGAAGCAGAGGGCACCGCTGCCCTAGAGCGCTTCTTGATTTGGTAAGAGATGGAGAGATGCCCTCTTCTGTAACACCTTGAGAGGAAGAAGAAAAGTGGCCAAGGGTGGGTACAGAGGTTCTGGGGCTACACGAGGCATCACTGAGAGATGAGTAGGAGCAGTGTGTTGAGATACATGGAAGGCTTTCGGGCGGGACATGGGGATTTGTGGCCCGGATTCCAGCGAAGACGCGACCCTTGTTTTTCCGAGGTGTTTTTGTAACTGAGCTGATTAGTTCTATATGCCCAAACGTAGGGGATCTGGGTTCTCATCGGTGTGGATGTGCCCCCATAGTGGTACGGTTCAGAACCCCTCCACACCAGCCCATTCTCTGGGGGACTCTTCCTTGCCCTCCCTGAATTCTCTCCCAGGGAACCCACCTAATTGTGCCTTGTTCAGGCTTTATTTAAAAAACAGATTGACCTCCCCCCGCCTCACCCGACCCCCGGGATCAGGGATAGAGGCTCTCTGCAGGTTTGAGCGGTCATTTGTGTGGTTATTCACTCTGCTCGGGGCAAATCGAAGCCTGTTTGTATCTTTTCATCCCCGTGATTCTTGCCCATGTGCTTTCAAGAGACTTCTACGAGTCTATAAAGGAGGCTGGATCCTTCCTTTTAAGACATCTGAATATCTCGGGAGTCCCAGGGCGGCGTTCTGCCATCCGCCTCCTCTTCCAGTCATGAGTGACCTTGGTGCTGTACTTTAACGCCGTTTCTTGGCCTTTTGTGCGGCCACCACTTGGCCATACATGAAAATAATACTAGTAATATATTACAGCTTCCTTACAGGCGCCACTCCATTCTAGCTATCTCCACTGTTAGAATATTTGAAAATAAAATAACCGAGTAAAAGAAACATGAGGAAGGGAATATTAATTAATATCTTCTGGTAGTCCTAATGATGATTGGGACACCCTGAATGCTAGGTATGAAACGGTGTGATTTAAAGTGAGAGGCAGTGGAAGCTGGAGCTGAGAAACAGCACTTTTGGATAGGTATGTTGAGTGGACAGAGGAGAGGGACTTGGGTCTGTCTTTACTGCTTCAGGCTCTTTTGAGGGAGAAAGGTAATTTCCTAAGCTTTCGTGGATGGGGGTGGGGTGGGGATTTCTCCTGAGGTTAAGAATCATACCTACCCCAAGCAAGTCTAATTGTGTTGTTTGGGGAAATCAAGGAGTGGAAATCTCCCTTTGTTTTGTCTTCATTATAGATGTGAATGTGACAGTCTGAGAGGATGTAAAAATGACTTGTGGGGTATTGGGCCAGGCATGCGGATTTCAGGTGCCACAGTTGAAAAGTATAGGGATAAGAGTGGACTGTATTAGTAATGGAGCTTTAGGACCAGGTTGCAGAACTCGTTAAGGTTGTAGGGTTGAATGAAACTAGAAAAAAAAAATAAATGAACCTTTGCCTGTGGTACCAGCAGATAGTGAGTGCTTGGTGAACTGAGGAGGGAAATATCAAATATAGTTACTGAGCCCTCGTGTGTGCAATTAAAACAAGCTAACATTCAACGGTGCATTTTACTGTTGGTATGGCCTGTATGCAGCTGTGAGCTCCCTCCACCCAAAAGAAGATGGGGGGAGGGGTACAAGGAGGAAAAGGCATAGAGATAGGAGTTAGCAAGGAGAGGATGGTGCAGAGTGAGGTAATGGAGGCTTAGTTTAGAAGGCGTATAGTGCATTGTAGCCTTACAATTTTTAACTAGTGTGCAACATCCTCTATCTTGACCTTGTGAAGAATCCCCTAGAACATGAAGAGTCTGGAATGAATGTTTTCATATATGTCCATGTTTGGAAAGATGCTGTAGATTGTAACTTTTCCCATGGAGTTTGAAACACTGAGTGAGCTAGGAACTTGGAGGTATTCCTTTGTTTTTGTTTGCATGAATTTTTTTTAAATTTGAAAGGGGGGTTTCTTGGACATTATGTTGTGAATATACTTACTATCTGAGAGAGCTAACTCTTTGTCTACGTTATGGGTTCTAAAGAGATGCATTTCATTTGGTGAAAGAACTAGCAGAAATCGCATTTAAAATGCATGGATATTAACAGTATAGGGCTGAATGTAGATCTGCCCCCCAAATTTGAAAGCTACATTTACTTATTTTGATTGATTAAATTTCCCTCTACTAGTTAAATGTTTAAATTTTAATGAATCATTCTTCCCCTCCTCCCCCTCTTTTCTTGTAGACTTTACATTCATAAAGAGGATTTCATATGTAACACGTGCCTGAAAAAAATTTGCACCTGTTAATGAGTTTGCTTTGCCATTTTTTTTCCTTGCCAGTGTGGGAGCTTAAAGGCCAGAAATGGCTTTATAAACAGTGGTCACTCATGAGCTCATTGTCTCCAGCCGTGACCATTTGCCATTTCCCCAAAGAATAGTTTCACTTATGAGTGGGTACACCAGGAATTACACACATCCTGTAACTATTTGGGTTGCAACACAATTAGTCATAGACAGTAATGAAGGAACCGAACGATGCTTGGGGTCTCCACACACAAACACATCCTTGAGGAGCTTATCTTCCCAGCCTCAGCAGTTGTGTGTATGTGGTAGAGATGTTAGTGGATTACATTTGGAAGAAGCAGAGTTCCTATCAGCTTCCTAATTGTAATGATGTTGAAGGCAAGATGAAAAGGATTGCTTTATTTTGAAATAGTTATTATCTCATAACTCAAGCATGTCAAGCCAGCCCTAGGGCTCGCCTCTGCTGGATTTTGTGCAATATGGTTCTAAGCTACCTAATTCTATTTCACTTTCACAAACTGTCCGATTGACTCAATAGCCTCAGGAGCTGCAAATGATACATAACATTTACTATATTACTTAACTTTATTATCTAATGAAGGAGAATTATATGCCCACAAGAACACCTGGCTGTGTTTTTGTTTTTGATGGTGGTGGTTGTCTTTTAATCAGTCCAAGGCAGATTCTGGCACTTACCTTATCTTTTAAAAAATGAAAATAAATATAAAATAAGGGCGGCTAGGTGGTATAGTGGTTAGAGTAAGGAAGACTCAATCTTCCTAAGTTCAAATCCAGCCTCAGACTTGTACCAACTATGTGACCTTGGGCAAGTCACTTAACCCCTATTTGCCTCAGTTTCTTCATCTGTAAAAAAAAAAATGAGCTGGAGAAGGAAATGCCAAACTACTCCAGTATCTTTGCCAAGGAAACCCCAAATGGTGTCACACATGACTGAAAAATGACCGGAAAAAAAAATAAGTGCCCTTAAGAAAAAAATTCCATGGCCTGTTTTCTCCAGACTGAATTTGTTAGCACACCAGTGTGTCGCCTGAAATTAATCTGCTGATTGAAAATGTTGCAGTTAAAAATGAAACTTACAAAGCTATTATCCTTTACTAGAGATACGCAATTCAGTTAAGCATTGACTAAGTGCATACACGGTATGCTGGTTATGATGCTAGGTACCTTTTATTCAGAGACAAAAAGTAGGAACTACATAGACAAAAACGAAAACCCTCTCTGGCTTAAAGGTCAGTGAATGGATCTACTTGGTTCTTTCTCTTTAAATATATGGCTTTTTAGCGCCAGAAACTATTGCCATAAAATCCTTTTGGAAACAGTTCTTACTTTGAAAGCTGAAACATGTTTAAATTGAGAGTTGTCTCCTTATGACCTGAGCTGTATTTTTTTCCATTTTTAATTTCCTATAACATCTTTGTAGGATTAGTGGACTTAGAGAGGGTAAATTCCCTAACCTAAGTTTTGTACAGACCTCAGTAAAGTCAAAGTATTAAGTCTCATTTGCCTATATTTGTCTCCTTAAGATTGCTGCTCTCAGGATTTCTGTACCAGCAATTAGAAATTTGAAATGATTGATAACATATTAATCAGGTAGTAAATTTTAGAAAGCTTTGCAGGGAAATAATGGGTTTTCTTTACCATTTACAAATTATAACACCCAATCTTTATTACTATTAGCACTGTAACTTTGTTATTGGTATCATAAAATATAGACAGCTAGGTGGCACAGAGGATAGAGCACTGGACTTGGAGTCAGGAAGCCCTGCGTTCAAATGCAGCCACAGATACTAGCAGTGTGACCCTGGACAAGTCCCTTAACCTGTCTGCCTCAGCTTCCTCAGCTGTAAAAGGGGGTGATAATAGCACCTGTATCCCAGGGTTGTGATATCAATCAAATGAGATAATACTTGTAAAAAGTTTTACAAAGCTTAAAATGCTATATAACTGTTAGCTATTATTACTGTTATAAGTATCATCGTCATCCTCATCAAATTATACTGTCCAGTGTTGCATTTCTTTTGAAGGTACATCTTATATCTCTTAGGAGACTATAAACTCCACTGAGAGCAGGGACTTTTACTTGTCTAAACTTTATTTACACTTATAGGACATTTGGTTTAAAATTTTAAAAAGAGACATAACCACTTTACTGATATGGAGAAAATTTTAAAATTACAATAAATGTAGTCTGGCTCACTTATTACATGTAAATGAGAAAGACACATACTAAACATCCTAGCTGAAAAAAATTATTAATCAGGGCATTTTAGTAGAGTAGAAAGAGTACTTAGTGGCGAAAGACCTGGGTTCAAATCCCAGGTTTGAGGAATAGGGTTGTTTTTTTGTTTGTTCTTTTTGGTTTCTTGAGGGAAAAAACTTGAATGAAATCTTCATTTCTGGTGTACATCTTGGTAGGAAAGCACATGACACGTGTAAGTGCATTAGAGAGGTACAAAGCAAATCATTATTCGAAGGCAAAAAAGAACAGGCCATACCAACTGCTGGCATCAGGGAAGGCTTCATGGAGGAGGTGTCATTTTTTGTTGTTTTTTTGGCAGGGCAGTTGGGGTTAAGTGACTTGCCCAAGGTCACACAGCTAGTACATGTGTCAGGTGTCTGAGGTCTGATTTGAACTCAGGTCCTTCTGACTCTAGGGCCAGTGCTCTACTCACTGTGCCACCTAGCTGCCCCAGGAGGTGTCGTTTGAATTGAATTTTAAAGAGTTTCCACAGGTAAAGAGAGAAAAGGGGAACATTATAAGTACTGGGAACAGCTTGAATGAAGGAATGGAAGTAAGAAAATACATGGGGTTTTTCAAGTCTCAGAGAATAATCCAATTTGACTAGACCACAGAGGCTTGAAGAAGAATAGAAGAGAGAAGGCAGGAAATGCCAGGTGGCATCAGAGTGGTGGATGTCAAACAATGTCTTTTTACCTAGGCAGCTAGGTGGCTTGCTGGATGGAGCTCTGGGACTGGAGTCTGGAAGACCTAAGTTTAAACCCAGGCTCAGATATTCAATAATAATAATGATAGTTGACATGTAAATAGCTCTTCCTCTGCTCCCGGAAATGGGCTAATCCCTTTACAATTATCATTTCACTTGATCTCATGACAACTGTGGGAAGTAAGTACTGTTATCATCATCATTTTACAAATGAGGAAACTGAGGCAAATGTTTTTGCTTTTTTTTTTTTAATCTTGGGCAGACCACTTAACCTCAGTTTGCCTCCATCTCTTGGACTGTGAAACAGAATAAAAATGGTACCCTCTCAGAGTTGTTGTAAAGTACCTGGTACATAGTGGATTCTATGTAAATGGTAGCTATTAGTTTTTATTACCCCTTCAGTATTACGTAGTAAGCTCTAATGTTGAGAAAATAACCAGAGCTGTGAGGAGATTCCTGATCATCAGCTATTCAGTGGGTTCTCTGTACTCTCCTTGCTAAGGCAGTTGCAATTGAAACAAGGGGCTTTGAGTTAACCGGAATATGAAATTAACCAGAACCCCTTTTTTTGATTAGGGATAACAACAAGCTTTGTAGCTTCATTTGGTCATAGGTTCCTGCTTCTTCCCAAATGTGCACAGTGCCGAACAATTTTGAAGGAGTTGCTCCCTCACAGAACCACATTGGAGGAAGTGGAATGACTCATGTTGGTCCACAAAGGCACCTGCTGTGTATGTATGTGGTTAAATGTAAATATGATATTTGTAAGACGTACATTTCATTTTCACTTTGCCTTCCAACGTGCTGACAAAATGATGGAAAAAAGGAGCATTAAGCACTGAATGGTAGGTCACCCAATTTGACCAAATTTTACCCATATTAATTTTTAAAATCTTTTTATTAAGTAGGGGTATCTGAAAGAAAAATATTTCTTAAATGTGGATAAAGTAGGAATGAATAAACGACAAAAATCTAAAAGAAGTTAGTCTAGCACATGTGAGAAACCATGAGTGCGAATATGGAAGTTTTAGTTTTTTATTTGGTCATTTTGGGAAACCTCAAATCGAAAGCAGGTCTGCTCTGGGGAAATTCCTCCCCAACAGGATGCATAGTAGAGTCTCGGCCGAGTGATTTCTACTTGGAGATTTTGGAGTCAAATAATTCACAATTGAATCCCGACTGCCATTTACTACTTCTGTGACTTTGGGCGAGTCGCTTTCACCCTAAGACCTATTTTCTTCATCAGTAAAATAAAGGGATTAGACTAGAGGACCTCTAAGATCCTTTCTAGCTTTAAATCCTGATCTCACAGCATTTAACCTTTTCCACTTTATCTGGGAGGAATGTCCAAAAGACTCCACTGTTCATAGATTTTTATCATTCTGGTGAGGATTTAATTTTCCATCTTAGTGCCTTTGAACCCAGCTGTCCTTATGCCTGGAATGCACTCAATCCCTTTAGAATTCCTAGATTAAAGTATGGCTCAGTTGACACCTCCTATACAAGATTCACCAGTTGCTAGTTTTTCTCACCTCCCCCCCCCCAAAAAAAATTACTTTGTATTTTGTGTGTGTGTGTATGGTATCCCAAAAGTCATAGTGTGGTTTTAAGCTATTTAAGCTTATCAAAATTTAAAACTGTACTATGTTTATGTATATGTCTTGTGTTCCCTAATAGCATGGAAACTCCTCGATGGAAGGTTTTTCCATTTTTGTCTGTCTATCCCCGTGACCTACTATAGTGCCTGGCAGTCAACCAATAAACATTTATTAAGTGCTTACTATGTACTGGGGATACAAAGAAAGGCAAAAGACAGTCTCTGCTCTCAAGTAGTTCATAGTTCAATAGGATAGACAACATGCAAACAGCTAGGTGCAAACAAACTATAGACAAGATAAATTGAAAATAACCAACAGAAGAAAGGTATTAGAAGTATGCAAGATTGGAAAAGGCTTTAGCTGGGACTTGAAAAGAGGCTGGAGAATGCAGGAAGTAGAAATGCGGAGGGAGAGCATTCCAGGCATATAGTTCAGCCAGTGACAGTGCCTAGAATTAGGAAATGGAAATTAGGAAATTCTTCATCTTGTGTGAAGAACAGCATGGAAGCCAGTGTCTCTGGTTCAAAAAGGATAATGAATGTAAGATACTAAAAGAGTGGAGAAGGGAGTGTTTTATATTTGGTCTTTAATGTGATAGGGAGCCACTGGAGTTTATTGAGTGGGGTGGGGTGGGAGAAAGGGGTGGTCAGACCTAGGCTTTAGGAAGGTCACTTTGATGGCAAAGAATGGACTGAAGTAGGGAGGACCTGAGGTAGAGAGCCCAACAAGGGTCCATTGAAAGTCCAGATGTGAAGAGATAGGGGCCTGCACCAGGGTGGTAGCAGTGTCAGAGGAGAGAAGTGGACATCGATGAGAAATGTTGGGAAGGTAAAATCAACAGATTATATATTGGGGGAGGTAAGAGAGGGAAGAGTTGAGAATGACAGCTAGGTTGTGAGCCTGGGTTACTGGGAGGATTGTAATAGGAATAGGGACAGGATCCTGGATTTCATTGGGATAGGAAGGTTTCTAGGGCCCTTAAATGTTAAGTGCCTTGTCACATAGTCAGGACATATCCGGCAGGACTAGGTCCTGGTTTCAAGGCTGAGTCTGCATCCAGTAAGCTGCCTTCCTCTCTGATATCAATATATAGTCCCTAATTCTTTTTTATTTATTTTTTATGGCCCACCTTAGCCATAGCCTCTTCCTAAAGTATATATTTGGAGAGGAGGGCCAGATGAGTGTTTTACCCCTCCAGCTGTTTGGCCCAAGTTCACTTTTCTCACTCCTTGGCTGACTTCATAGGTTTACATTAAGGTGATGTCATCTCTACAGAGGAATAAAGCAGCAACTTGCTTTATTTTCTGGAGTGAAACCTTGGATGAGCCAGGGAGCACAAACTGGAGGGATGAGAAATACATCGCAGTCACACCTCCCTCTATTTTATGTGGCTGAGGATTTGTGAGAAAAAAAAAGTCAGTCAATATTCTGGCTAACTCAGATAGTTATCGGTTGCAAATTAAAATGCCCCCTTCCTATAGGAATTCAAATACATGCTTAAGCCTCTGCTGTGTGATTGCAAGACTGTAATAATTTTACTAGGTTGGCAGAAAAAGGTGTTCTGCAGTAGTTCATTTCATCCTTCCAAAGAACAGCATAGAAGCCAGAGCAGCTTAGCCAAGTCCAAAGGAAAATAAATGGTGTTGAGAACATAAGACCATACGCTTGAGAGAATGTGTTCCCCTGCTCTGGATTCTTTCCCTTTTTTGAGGAAAGTTCATATTAGTGTTCCAGAGAGGCGTGACAGGGGGAGAGTGGGTGGACATTGCTTTTGTATGAAATCACAATGTGTACATTGTTTTGAAATATTCTTTTCATCATACATTTAATTATGAAAACAATTCTCAGTATCCAAAAGGATGACAGATGTTCCACTGTGACAAGCATAAAGGATGTAAGATAGGGAAAGCTGGCTGTACCTCCTTGGGGGAACAGTCATCCTTGAGTGTTTGCTGATTACATATGTGACCATGTCTCTGATTGGGAAGTGGGGGAAGGAAGGTGACACCCTGTGCCACCATCTGTGGCTCAGAGTAGAATTAGGTGGAGCTCCAGGGTATTCCCTTCACCAAACAAAGGAAACCAGAATAAAATGTAAAAGGCTTTGCCAGGCTTTCAAACCCTGATGTAAATTCATACAATCCCTCACTCGGGAGTCATTGCCCTAGTCAGACTGGACTGTTCTCTCCTGGTCCCCCACCCCCAATCAGCCTTCTGTTTTTTCTGCCTCTCTGCTTCTGTTCTCTAGGTCCCTCCCCCTCTGCCTTATTGTTGCTGTTGAAGTTCAGTTGTGTCCAACTCTGCGTGACCCCATGGACCACAGCACACCAAGGGCGTTTAGCCACCACTATGTCTTGAAGTCTAAGTTCGTGTTCATTGTTTCCATGACACTACTTATCCTTCTCAGCCTCTGCCTGGCCCCTTTCCCTACTGAATTTTAACTTGTTCATTCATCCTATCATTCTACTCTGTTTGCTGAGTATCTGTAGGTCAGGTAAGATCCTACCCTTAGGAAACTTGGAATTTAGTAGAAGGATTAGACAAACCAAACAAAACAAAACCTTGATGGGGATTGCTGTAAGCGAGAAAGATGTGTGCGTGTGTGTGTGTGTGTATACACACACATACATATATATGTGTATGTATGTATAATTCTTAGGCTAGGTCTTTACAATGGGAGGGATGGCATTAAGGCAGAGTTCTTAACTCATTCTGTAAGCCTCTACTCATGTATCACCTTTTCTCGTCCTTATTTTCAACACGGTGTCAGATATCTCAAAGCACTTTATTTCTCACCTATATAGGTGCATAGGACCATAACTCTAGAGCTAGAAGGAACATTAGGGGCCTTCTATTCCAAGCACATTTGACATTTGAGGAAACTGAGACCTGAGAGGTTAGGTGAGTTGGCAAGATCACAAAGGTAGTAAAAATCCAAGTCAGAGTTTCGAACTCAGGTCTTAGGACTCTAAGTTCCTCTCTTAACCATATCACTCTTCTTCATGTCTATGCAGTTCTTATCCCCTACCAGACTCTAAAGTTCCTAAGGGAAAAAACCAAATATTATTTAAATTTTGTTGCTCCCCTAACTGGTACTCACTCATCTTAGTAGATCCCTCTGCTCCTGCAGCCTTCTCCTCCATTCTTAGGAAGTGCCAAGGCCAGCCTTGTTTGCTCCTTCACCTGCTGCCAGCTCTAAGCCTCAATTCAACACCATCTGTATTCTGTCTTCCCACCCACCCCACCTTTTCTGTTCCCTCTTATTCCTTGTCCCCCTCCATTAGAATATAAGCTCCACAAGGAAATGGACCATCTTTTTCCTTGTGTTTCTCTTCCCAGTACCCAGCACAGTGCCTGGCACATAGTAAGCATCCTTGGTGACTTGCTTGTTGACGACTACACTCTGGATAGAGTAGGCACTTGATAAATGTTCATTGAATCAAATTCCCCATTTTATGTTTCTAGGTGAAGAAGGTTCAAGGAAATGTGGAGCATTTCCACATGAATTTAGGCCTGGAGGTATACTTTAAAAGTCTAGCCCAACCCCTACATTTTACAGATGAGGGAATAGATGCCCAGAGCTGAAATGACTTATCCAGGTTCATCACAAATAACAGTATTGAGTGTATGCTTAATGATGCTTATCAAATGAAACTTCCCCTTACTGGATTTCTAGGGAAGAGGGAGAGAGTTGTAGGTCTAGGGAAGGTGGAGGGAGTGAGGAGCATGGGATCAAAGAAGCGTAGATTTACAGTTGTATGTAGCAGGGGTATGTTGGAGCCAGGTCTAGTCGGAGAGCCGATTGTTAAATTTTCATCATGAGTGTTTCCTTGTACTTCAGAAATCTGAAAACCCTACGGATCAAGACTTGATTTGTTGTTTTACTGATTGGCTTAAGAAAACAATAGAGCAGATTATACTTAAGACTGTCCTAAATCCTTGAGCATTTACTGTGTGCCCAGTGCTATGGGGCATTCATAGAAGCAAGTAAAAGCTTTTCAAGATAAGAGCACACAATCTGGCTGTAGCCTTCTTCATTACCCTAAAACGAGACGTTGTCTAGGACCAACTGTGCCACCTAGTGGCTGGGGAGGGATAGAGGGGAAAGGGGGAAGCCTTTTTCCTATTAACATTCTCCCAGTTCTTAAAGGAGGAGTGAACGTTTTGGGGGAGAGGTGGGAACCATTTGTTAATATTTTCCCTTTAACCAGTGTGTTTCCATGTCTGGCAACCTCTCGTACCTTCATAGGTGCATCCTCTTAAATCTATTTCATCATTGCTTTTTCCTACTTGTGTTCCTCCCTTTTTTCTTTGCCCCTTGGCAGGTAAGAATAATACTGGTAGTTCACCTTTACTAAATGAAACTAGATATAATAAAAGAAAATTAGACCAAGTCTCTAAAGCTCTTGAAAGTGCCTGAAATCTCCATCAAAATCTTTTTTTAAAGTCTGACAATCTGTAATTACATGTGTTCTTTTCCTCAAACACCAGTATTCACAGGCACTTTTATATTTAGTTTCATTTTACTTTTAATTACTAGAGAAAGGAACTGGACCCATAATAAGCCAGCCCCTCCTTTTGCAGCTTAAAGATCTGTGACTTGCCCAGGGTATGTGAATAGCCTGTATATGTATGACTTGAACCTTCCTGGCTCAGAGGCCAACTCTCCACTACTCCAGGTTGCTCTGTTAATTACTAATCTTTCAAAAATAGGATTTTTTTTTTACTATGTTTCATGTAGTATTTTAAATGTTACCCATTTGCAAACTTTTGTGGAATACTCTGAAAATTTTGCCACCATTTAAAATACTGTTTTATGGGGAAAAAACTTTCAGTCAACAAAGGTTAGAGATGAACCTTTGGGCTCAACCCAGTTTCAGTTTCTCCTGGTAAGGAGCTTAAAACCCAAATTTAATTAGGATCCACATCCTTTGTCTATCTTTAGTATTCCTAGATGCTTCATTTATATAGCTTAGGTCCATAGGGACTTTTTTAGTTCCTGTGTTATTACCAAAACTTTATTGTACCCTGCCCCTTTTTTATATTACCTCTACAGAAATACAGTACTATTTTGCATTCTTGTTATACTTGGCAGCTGAAATGGACTATCTGGATAAGAAACAAAGTCCAAGAAAAATCTTTTACAAATTGGTTTAAAAGATTTTTTTTTCAAGGCAAAGGGACTCTTAAGACACAAGATGAATGTGAATGAGGGTGAAACATTGCAAAATTTCTTAAGCAAAATGTCCGTGTTCATATTGAGTCAAATGACTTTTTGCCCCTTTCTTTTACAGTGTCTTCAGCTTATCCTTAAAATACCCAGGTAGTAGAAAGTATTCTTTTCAGATAAAGTGACTTAAAAGTCTGGCTCTCAAGTTCCATGTGTGAGTTTTAAGGCCCCTGTCTTGAATTATCTTGGCATACAGACATGCTTAATTCAAACATATTTGTGCACCCTGGGATGCTGGCCGTATTTTTTTCCCCTTCTGTTGATGGAGCAATTAATCCTTACTGCTGCTTCTTCAGTCTAGGTATGAGCAAACAATGACAAAGAGGACCCATAGTGTAGGACCTAGATGGATTTCCCCAGTAGGCTCCATGCTGCCTGCTTGCTAAACAAAGTCCAGGACTTAATAGCAGTGTGGAAGATCCTAAAATACAGCGTGGTTTAATCTGGCAAGAAGAAGGCTGAGCTAAATTAAGAGACAACTTGGGTAAATTGTCTCAGCTCCGCACCTTAGGATTTATTTTTGAACTGTGAAATAGGGATGATCTCCTTACCCTATTGGAATGTTTTAGCTATTTCTGTAGAAAAAAAATATTTCATTTATAAGGTTCTCTTTGGGTCAGATACCCTCATTGATTGAGAGTCACTTTGAAGGGTGTAATTGAATTGTCAGGTACTCCCAATGGATGTGATCACAGATCCATCAAAGTAAGTTTTCTTGGTAGTTACTACAGCTAAAATAGGTCTTTGATTCCTTAGCTTCTTTATAACCCTGTTTCTATCATACATTCTAGTGCCTTTTCATGTCTCACGCAATCTTCAATACCCCCGGAGTCTTCTATAAAGCCCCCTTCTTGGTCTTGACTGTGTTTCATTGCTGAAGGTGAAAAATGTTACAAGCCACACTGTCAAAGCTGCCTTGAAAACACTAGCAGAAATTAGTCAACGATTAATACATATGTATTAGTACATATGCAATCCCCCAAAATTGTACTATGTGACACTCCCACCAGTCAATAGTTATGATCTCATCAGAAGGATAAATAATTCTACTTTTTAAAAAGATGGTTTTCTGTGTTTCTGAGATTGTAAGGTACTTACTTCATACTCTAGAATGATAGAGACTCTTAAGAGCAAACGCATAAATAGAGCTTTGTAAAATGCTTACTAGAAGTCCTGTTAGCTCGTGTGTTTATCATTTAATGTTATAGACAAAGGAAACAAACTAAAATCCATCTGTACCTTTTATTGTTATTTTTGTTAATTGGGGGGAATGTATTTGAGCAAATGAGTAACTTTAGGGGAAGGATGCATTTAAATGAAAGTGCAAGTATGTTGTTTCATTTAGTCTTTCTGTCTCATCCACTTCTTTTTGTGACTTCATTTGGAGTTTTCTTGGCAAAGGTAGTGAGTGGTTTGCCATTTCCTTCTCCAGCTCATTTTACAGTTGAGGAACTGAGGCAAACAAGGTACCCACACAGCTAGTAAGTGTCTGAGGCCAGAGTTGAACTCGGAAAATGAGTCTTCCCAACTCCCAGGCCCGGAGCTTTATTTACCGCCCCACCTAGCTGCCCATGGTGCTACTCTGACCCCAGCCAAAAGATGAACTAGCTTATTCCCCTATTCCTTGTTAGAGGAAACTGAATAGGATAAGATAGAAAGGTTGATGCAGGGGGTGCCACAGTTACAGTGGTGAGTAGAGGACCCTTTGAAGCACTCCATTCTGCACACAAGGCATACATTTTGCCCAGGCTTGAACAGTCATCACAAGTCTGTTGGTTCCCATGGCTTTCCGGGTCACCCACCCATGGCATGGCTTTTGACAATTGACTCTGGGTTTTCATCTTCCTGAAGTGAGGTAAAAGTGATCTTTCATCCTTCCTTCCCAGCCTCACCTCTCCACCTTTCCCTGAAACAGACTTTCAAGAAGCCAAATGGAATATGCTTTTTTCTTCTTGAATGTCCAGAGACCCAGCTCTGGCACAACCCACTAGGATCACAGGGTTTGTATGTGTCCTGTCCCTGGAAAGCTTTTGAAACAGGAAAGGATTTTTATCATGTTTACTCCTCAGCTTCACTTTGTGTGGGAAGAAGCTATGGAAAAACAATGGCTGTCAGACCCAAGTAACTTCTTCTCTGTGGTCATTTTTCTCCACAATTTTTGAACTATACCCGCAAGATGGTATACATAGGATCTCCCCCAGTAGGTACTAAGGAACTACAGTAGTTTGTAGGCTGAGTCCTTTCTTGTTTGACTTAACAACACATTGTAGACAGGGCAGCTAGATGGCACAGGCCTGCAGTCAGGAAGATTCTTCTTCTGGAGTTCAAATCTGGCCTCAGGCACTGACTAGCTGTGTGACCCTAGGCAAATCACTTAACCATGCTTGCCTCAGTTTCTTCATTTGTAAAATGAACTGGAGAAAGAAATGATAAATCACTCCAGTATCGTTGCCCCCCCCCCCAAAAAAAAATCCCAAATTGGGTCAGGAAGAGTTGGATACAACTGAACAACTCTAGAAGGGGACTGAGCCAGAATAGGAATGAGTTTGGCCTCTAAGCAGTACTCCAGGCCAGAAATAACCCCCAATTGAGTCAGTTCCCTGAGGGGCTACCTGAACTGGATATTTCCAGTTTTGCCTAGCACCTCTGTAGTTGTAGGGGAGAGGTGCAGAGCGAGATATTGAAATAATAGGTGTCCATCATCCACCTTTTCATTCATCACAAGATAATTGTTATTTGATGTTGTTTTAGTCATGTCTGACTCTTTGTGACCCCATTTGAGGTTTTCTTGGCAAAGATACTAAAGCAGTTTGCCATTTCCTTCTCCAGCTTGTTTTACAGATGAGGAAACTGAGGCAAACAGGATGAAGTGACTTGTTCAGGGTCACACAGCTAGTAAGTGCCTGAGGCTGAATTTGAACTCAGGTCTTCTTTACTCCAGACCTGGCATTTTGTCTACCGAGCCATGGAGCTGCTGGAGAAACAATAAGGAAATAGAAACATGGAAGGCATTTTGGAGTCCATTAAAAAAAATGTGCCTAGGAGGAGGCTCATTATATCATATATACTTGATATATATATTATAATATATATTATATATTATATTTAGAGTTTGACTAAACTTAAAAGATCTGCAATATATGAGGGTAGAGTTCTGCAGTGCAAAGAATGCTAGCTTTTGGAATCAGAGGACCTGGGTTCGAATTCTAGCTCTGCCACTGATTGCCTGTGTGAACTTGGGTGAGTCACCTCTCAGGGCCTCAATTTTTCATCAGTAAAAGGAGGGGATTGAACTCAGTTCCCTCCAAATCCTTTCCAGCTCTAGCTACAGGAGCCTTTCCTGTACTTGAAATTGGATAGTATTCATGAGTTGCTGTGGCCAAAACCAATGATAACTTTAACGGTCAGAAGATAAACTTAAGGGGCGGTGCCAAGATGGCGGCTGGAAAGCAGTGACTGGCGTGAGCTCCCCACCAAGTCCCTCCAAAAACCTATAAAAAAAATGGCTCTGAACCAATTCTAGATCTGCAGAACCCACAAAGTGGCAGAGGGAAGCAGGGC
>CM053622.1:439585913-439627868 GCA_028646595.1 Phalanger gymnotis
AATTGCTTGACTTCTTAGGGAGGGTGGATGGGAAGGGAAGAGGGGAGGGAATTTGGAACTCAAAGTTTTAAAAAATAGATGTTCAAAGTTTTTTTTTGGTTTTTTTTTTCATGCAACTAGAAATGCACAGGCAATGGAGCATAGAGATTTATCTTGCCCTACAAGAAAGGAAGGGAAAGGGGGATGGGAGGGGAATGGGGTGACGGAGGGGAGGGCAGACTGGGGAACAGGGCAACCAGAGTGTACGCCATCTTGGAGTGGGGGCGTGGAAATGGGGAGAAAATTTGTAATTCAAACGCCTGTGAAAATCAATGCTGAAAACTAAACATATTAAAAATAATAATAATAAAAAAGATTTTCAACATTGAAGAAAAAAGAAGATAAACTTAAAATAAAGCTTTATTTTTATAAATCACCAAAAATGATGATGAGATTTAAAAAAAAAATACCACGAACCACAAGTTTTGGCACCACTACCCATCTGGGGACTTCCAAACTCTGGAGCCTTGCCATCGTAAGTATGTTCTCCCAGGCACTTTTCTTCCAACCTCTGGTGCTTACCGTGTACTCACCACTGTACACCCAGAATAGGCCCAGCATTTTAAACTGCACTTAGAAGCAGTGTCTCACAAGGCTCGTAGGCAATCATTTTGTTCTCAAGGAGCACTAAAGAGCAAGTCAGGTGGGTGGAAAAATGGTAGGCTTTATCCAGGGAGGTGATGGGAAGACCATTAAAGGTTTGTTGTTACTTTCATCAATACAAAATCTAAATCGCTTTTAAATTACTGTATTTTAAACCTAGCAAAGAGAAAATCTCTGTCAAGGAAATCTGTTGGCTTTCCATGCTACCTGTTTTTTTTTTTTTAAAGAGGCTACCTACAAGTCAATTATAAAACACATTTTAAGAAATCGGAGCATTTAAAGTGATTTCACCAAGTTGTTTTGACTTAGAATTGGCATCTGTGACGTTTGTGGATGAATATAAATATAAAAATCACAAAAGATAGGACCAAAATGAGATTGATGCCTCAAGTATGATAACCCATTAAGACTTAGGTAATTAGTGATGTTGGGAGGCTGTTGAATAGCTGACATTTAAATATGACAGTTGGCATTCGTGTAATCTTTTAATGGTTACAAATGCCCTATTCTCTTGTTCAGTTGTTAGAATAACGTTATGCAGTAGATTCTTTGCCTACTCACGCTATGGTTTATGTGGATCCCAGCCCATCACTGCCATCTCATCCTGTTTCCCTCTTGTTCATAACTTCTCATAAATCTTCCATGAGGGGTTTACTACAAGCAGGAGACCATTCTGTTGATATCTTGGCGTTGTGTGGATATCTGTAGAAAATGAAGGCCATACACCACTCATTCCTCATTTTGATTATCTGTCCAGGCCAGTGAGGTAAGTAGCACAAATTTTATTATCCCCATTTTACAGAGAAGGAAATGGAACTTTAGAGAAATGAAGTGGCTTTACCCAAGGGTGCCAGAGGTCACAGATGGGTAAATGGCAGACCTGGGAGGCCAGTCCCTGGCTTCTAACTGTAAACTCAGGGCTCTCTTCACTATGTCATATACACTGCTTCTCCTAATAGATTGGTAGTCACATATGTATGAAGAGCATGTACAATTATTTCTTTCATGTCTTGGGGGTTAGGAATGGGGCACCTCCCACATCTGGAACATCCAGTAACATTTTTTGTCCCTCGCTTCGTACCAGAGAAGAAATCTGAATTTTTTCCTTTTATGGGGTACTTATAGTACCTTATTGTAAAATTTGGGCGGATATTATACTATACTGTACATATATTTTATGCATTTCTGCACTTCTAAACTTTTCTGTGTCATCTGCTGGCAGCTTTTGCAAAACTCCCCCCAGATTCCCACTTAATTTCTTATGCCAACCCTTGAGATGTTGAAACTGCAATGGAGAAGGTTGGGATGTGGGAGAGAGAACTGTTACAAATTAAGCATTTTTTTATGTGCTTGCCGTGTGCTAGGCACTCCACTAGATGCTGGGGAAAACAAAGACAAAAGTAAAAATGAAACAGGCTTGTCCTCAAGCAGCTTCTATTCTCTTTTCAGATAGTATTCATATCTTTAGTTTCTCTATCACCTACATTTTCTACTCGTACTGTCTGCCAAAGGGCAGCAAGGATAGACTGCCAGGGCTGGCATCAGGAATATTCATCTTCCTGAGTTCAGATCCGGCCTCAGATGCCTACTAGCTCTGTGACCCTGGGCAAGTTGCTTCACCCTGTTTGCCTCAGTTTCCTCATCTGTAAAATGAGCTGGAGAAGGAAATGGCAAGCCACTCCAGTATCTTTGCTAAGAAAACCCCAAATAGAGTCACAAAGAGTTGGACACAACTGAAATGGCTAAACACCAAGAACTTATGCCAGAGAACCATTTCATACCAAATAAATAAGTAAAAGAGGCAGCAGACTTTTTAGCAAAACTAACCAGCACCTCATCCAAGTCTGGCATTATATGCCTTGTTCCATACCCATAGTCCAGTCCTTTATGTCTGCAAAGAAAGGAGGGAAGTGCATTATTATTATAATTTCATCATTTCATTATAATTTGCACTTACGGAGTGGCGGTTATTGGATATTTGTTTTCCTGGTTCTGCTCACTTCTCTTTGCATTTAGTTCATGTGCTTTCTCGTGGCTCACCTAGATAGCAAGGTGGCACAGTGGTTACAGTACTGATCTACAGGGAAGAAGACCTGAGTTCAAATTTGTCCTCCAACACTTAATAGCTGCGGGGTCCTGGGCAAGTCACTGAACCTGTGCCTTACAGTTTTCCCAACTGTAAAATGGGAATAGCGATAGTACCTGCCTTCCTGGGTTGTTGGGAGGATCGAATGGACCCAGTGCCTGCCGTGTACCAGGTGCTTGATAAATGCTTATTTCCTTTCTTTGCCATATTGATATTCATTATTTCTTACAGTGCAGTATTTTCCATTGCATTTCAGCGCCGTGTTTTAACCATTCCTCGTATGATGGGCATCAAATTTGTTTCCAGTTTTTGCTATTAGAAAAAAGTATTTCTTTAAATAGTTTCGTGTATGTTGGATGGAGGTTGCATTCTGTTAGTTGGAGTGTAGGCGGGGATATCAGGTACATGGAGGGTTCTTAGCTTGAGATCCATGAACTTTGTTTTGATTTTTACAAAACATATTTTGATAACTATTTCAGTATATTGGTTTCCTTTCTAATTCCATGGATCATATCTTATACATTTAAAAACATTATTCTGAGAAGAGGTTCGTAGATTTTACCAGACTGCCAGAGGAGGAGTACATAATAAAAAAAAAAAAGATTCAGAACCCCTGATATATGTAGACAGTTGTGTGTGTGTGTGTGACACACACAGACAAACACACACACACAGCATGTTTCAAAAGTCTTAGTACAGTTTTAAATAGCTTAAATGTTAAGAACTCCTGACCTAGAAAAACTAACAAAACTTGATCTGGACATGTTGCTAAGTGGTAGCTGAGTCAGTTGAGTTAGGGTGATAAGCAGTCTGGTCCCCAGCTTACTCTCCTTCTGTGTACTCATAACAATGACAACGCAGTATTGTTTTAAATAACTTGAAACTCCACTAAGACTTTGGGAGCACCTTGTATGTAGAAAGTATTTTCCAAGGAGAGGATAGTTCTAATATCAAGAACAATTTGTTAATTTATCTAGAAAGAGGATTCTAAATTGCACAATGTAAGGGGAGTATAGAGTAAGGTAAGTACACAGGGAATGGAGTTGAGATGAATGGTGGGTACAAGGACCCCCAGAGTAGTGGTCAGGGAAGGGAGACTTATCTTGGGCAGTCTGATTCAGAATCAGATTTTAAGTGGAGCCCTAGGATAGCAGATGTTCACACCTCTTGTGGTAGCAGTAGTAATGTTGATTTGATTATCAGTTACTGGGGGGTAGAGGGACTGGGGAGGGATGTCGAGTAATATGGCATCATCAGGGAAGATAATTAGGCTGTGGTTCTGCCTAATGGTCAAGGCCATGAGAATTTAGGGATATCTAGAAAAGACTAAAATCCTAAGTCTATAGTCAAAATACTATAGCCTATCTTGCTCTCGTGGGGGAAGATTTGCAAAGGAGTGGAAACAGTTTGAGAGGTAGACATTTAGGGATAGCCAGAGTCATAGAGTAGTAAGTGTCTCAGGAGTGTTAGTGAGGATAATGGGGAGCCTGAAAGCTTGAGTCCAAGGCAATATATCACGGAAATGCCAGAGAGCATATAGACTGAGAAAGCTCAGTGTTAGAGGCAGTAGGATCCCTCTGAGTTTTAGGATTTGCGGTTGAAGTTGCTTTCCTGAATGGTCATTGTTATGAGTATATAAAGGAGCAGTAACGTTTGTGCCCAGGTTGCTAGTACACCAGTCCCTGCCCCCCCCCCCAAACATTTGTCAATTTGTCTGGAACAGCAACAAAAACTTTGATCAAAGTTTGTCAAGGTCAGGCCTTCTTAACTTTTTGTGTATGTTATGGACCCCTTTGATGGTCTGGTGAAGCCTACGGACTCCTCAGAATATTCGTTTAAATGCATAAAATAAAATGAGACTATAAAGATTGGGATTATAAAGAAAACTACTTCAATTGAAATACACTTATCAGAATAAAAAAACAGACACAATTCATGGCCTCCAGGGTAAGAACCCGTGATTTAGCACCTCTTGTCTGAATGGTAGGCTCAGCTCAGGTTACTTCCTGAACTGGCCTATAGGAGCATGATGGAAAAAGAACTGGAATTTAATCACAAGATGTGGAAGCAAATTCTGGCTGTTTCTGACCGCCTTTGTGACCCTGGTCAAGTCATTTCCTCTCTGCCTCAGTTTTATTAATGGCAAAATGAGTTGCCTGGACTAAAGGACCTCTTTAGGTTTCTTAGTCTCTAAATCATAGTATCCTACTTCAGAAGGAATGGTGTCTGGCAGGCAGAGGGGGAGGCCTTACTAATGGTAAGGGGAAGAGAGATTGTGACTCTAGGCAGACCTGATGAATACTGGGAGCGTGGAAATTCAGTAGTTTAAGTGTGTGAACCTCAAAGGGCCTTGCGTTCAAGGCACAGTATCATTTAATTAAGCTTGTCTCCTAGAGTTATTGATTTATTATTGTTTTTGCTTCTTCATGTATTTAGGGCGTTGCAAAAGTCTTAGTCTAAGCTTTAAAGGCTTAAAACTGTACTAAGATTTTTGGGACACCCTGAATTTGAACATGTTTGTGCCATAGTTTAATTTTAATAAATGATTTGACTTGACATTCCCCCTTTGCTGTCTTTCGCACCCTTAAAAACGCAGCCTCCTCCGTTCCTTAGCTTTGTGTTTTGGTAATCTCAATGAAATGTTGTGTTCCTGTTCATGGAGGTATTAGTTTGTTGTACTGGTATGAAGACTCAAATGATAAAAAGTGGATTTGAGCTTTTTTTTTTATCTCTGGGTAAACAGTCTAGTAACTTAACTGTAGTGATATCTAACATTCCGAGATTTCTGCTGAGCCCGGAGGGACTGTGGTCCAGACATGGGGCAATCCTGGGAGAGCCTGGCCTCTAATAACGGGGATTAGACTCTTTTCTCGTACTCCTTAGGCCGTTGCGTTCCCACATCCTAGCACCTGGGAACGTAGACACTTACAGGGGCACATGTGACAGACCGAACGATAGCAGTACTAACTGCTGTCATACGCTGCTGTCTGGAAATAACTCCTTTAGAGCACCTAAGCATGAAGTGGGATACAGGACTCCTGATAATGTTGTTCTCTCTTTCAAAGTACATGCCTTCACTCTCAACCAACGGTATCCGCTCCAGTGCAGGAACTCCCCCTGCAGACAGGGACCTTCTCCTCTATGGACTCATCACCTCTGAACAACTCAGACTCACAGCGTGGCTGGCCTTCGAGCTTGGTCATGTTCATCTTGGGAATGGTGTTCATTCACCTAAGGTTATGAAAGAACAGACACAAAGGAGGCAGCCCAGAGCTTGGGCTTAGACTCAGTGTTGCCTCTGCAGGACATGGGCTATAACTGCCATGTGTTCAGTAATCTGACATTTCTGCTGGGAAAGAGGAAGGCCAGCCCTCCCTCCACTCTTCACCAGGAGATGGAGAGACTAGATGCGGTCACTCCCCTTTTTAAAGGTCCACTGAGTCATTAGCTATTCAGACTAAGCAGCCAATAGGAAATTGCTTTGTCATCTCAAAACTCAAACCATTCATTCAGCACAGAGTCTGTCTGTCTCTATGTCTCTCTCTGAATATGTCTCTGTGCGTGTGTCTCTGTCTTTCTCTGTGTCTCTCACACACGCACATGCACATAGTCATGCACCCAGAAGCTGCCAGTGACTCCTCCTCTGAATGTGTCAAGGACTCCACAGTGCTGTCACACACTTTTGTGTCACAGTGAAAGCAATGCTCTCTGCATGCTTTGTGCAAACCTATTACGTTGGGGGTAGTAAGAGGAATTCCCTTTTCTATTAGCTTTCATATAAACTTACTGAGTGAAACATGTCCAATTGAAGCATTACTGAACTGAGTTTTAGAATTAGTCAATGGAGAACAATTCATAGAACCCTTCTAATCAGAAGACTAGAGTCAACTGAAGTTGCTTTAGCCACATAACAACTGTGTGACACTGAACAAGTCACTTCTCTTTTTGTTTTCTCAACTGTGTGTGTGTGTGTGGAGGGGGGGTTAGTTAAAAAATGGGGGTTGCACTCATTGGCCCCTAAGGAAGGTCTCTCCTAGTTCTAAATCAGAGCTGCTCTGTCTCTAACTTGTTATCAGCTAATTCCTGTCTATTTTACACCTCCAACCTTCCCTCGTAAGCCTCAGTAGCTATGGATATTTGGCATAGTCAAACTCGTTAGTAAAAAAAAAAAAAAAAGAAGAAGAAGATATTTGCACATCCCTTCCAAGCAGCATATCACTACATTTTATACAACTTACAAAATAACAACAGTCTGGGAAGGTGAGAACAGAGGAATTTCCTCTTCCTCTCTTGCTGTCACTAAGCTGTAAGCTAATATTGTATGTGAAAGGGGGAAAAAAATAGCAAGGTCTCAGCTTTCCTCAAGATATCTCTTTGTACTTTTCATTTACAAACCTAAGTTAAGCCTTCTACCCAAATATTAAACAAAACAATAGTTTATGTTTTAATTTACCTGTTTTAAGCCCACATACCTTGATTTAAGATGTCATGTACTTCTGAGAATTTAGAACCCGTACACAGGAATTTGGTTGTGATTGTTTTTAGTGATAATTATTAAATTTATAATATTTTTGAAGATAAATAGGAACCAGTAACTGAATTGTCATTCATGGGACGTTTTAAAAAGTTGCTAGTAAGTAGGAATATTTCCTAGAGGACCGACTGGGCCATAGGAGGTAAGTGAAGTTTCATGAATATGTAATCCTTTGGAAGAAGGTGTTTTGGGAGTTTTGCTGATGTCATTTTCTTTAAAAAATAAAAAAACAAAAATTAGTTGCCATTTATAGTAATACTTTTTTTCCTGAAGTGTTTTATGTATGGACTCTCATTTGAGCTTCACCATAGACCTATGAGGTAGCAAGTAAGAAAGCTGAGGTGGAAAGAGGTGAAACCTTAGGTCTCTATTATTATAAAATCAAAATTGGAACCTTGGCCAATTGTCATGTTTAAGAAACTCAAATTAGAAAAAAAAGAAACAGAAAAATTAGAACCCATTAATTCATTATCCATCCATTCCCCCATCAGGAGGATCAGGAGAATTAATAACAGACTCCAATACATAATACATAGAGTGATCAATTTTAAAACAATACATCAAGTAAGTTATTTATAATAAAATAATTCCAATTTCTGGTCATGTTCAAATAAATAACACCTATTTAAAATGGATGCTTCTTTTAAGGCATTTACAAGATAGACCACAAACAATTCTTCTTTTAACGTTAATTGTAACAAAAAGGAGGCAGGTATGATATTAACTAAGTAACAGAATAATATCCTGGTTTCGCAAGTCCTTGACCTAATTATCCCCGTATAATTATGGGAAATTAAAGGACCTTAACATATGCAAGAATATATGCTAGTAACAGATTTTGAGCTAAAATTCCAGGCCAAATAGCTCAATCCTAAACTTGCAAATTGCTATAGTAACCTCAGATTTTCCATCATCAATATATTATTTAATAGATTTAATCTTGTGCTCACAAAACTTTTTGATTACAGAAAATTGCCATAAAAGAATAGGCAGGGAACAATGTTTCCTAACTTCCTGCCAATTCCAGGCAGAAGTTATGCACATGGCCAATTGTATTGCGCCTGGCTTAAAAGCCTGCTAGGTGTCATAGTGGGGAAATTAAGTCAGGAGAATCCTACCTCAGCTTGTGCAGAATAGTCGTTCTCCCAACTGTTCCCATGAGAACACCCCCTGCAGTCCTTTAAATACAATTCATGGACCCGCACAGGTTACTGGCATCATGAAATTAGTCGCTCAGTAGCATTCCTTGGTAATCAGTCATACCTGGAGTCAGACTCAGTTAATAGTCCCATAAGATCTTGAATAACAAGTTCCAATAGTCAGAGTTTCAGATATGTGACTATAATCTCACATTGGTGGGAACATCTTTAAAGTGAGTCTTAGGTAGTTGCATAGACATTACTACACATGTACAGTTCCTAATTAACATACAGATAAAATTTCCCATTAAGATCATAAGTTACTGCTCCAATAGATTTGCTTCTCTGTTTCTCAAGCTTATTTATCCTTCTCTAACCATATACCATCTGAAAGAACAAGATACTTCAGGAATTGAATCTTACACATATGGTAAGTTCCAACATTAACTCTTGTTTAGGCCATGGAATGAATTTAGCTCTATACAGCAAGATCTTTCTCACTTACAGCTCATTACCTCCCATTCAGCCGCTGACTCTGACTCTTGTTTCTCTAAAAGCACCCGTTTAAGGTCAGTCCAAGGGCACAACAAATCTAGGAATGAAACTTGAAATTCACAGTAGGTTTGGACATAATTGTCATTAATATCAAATTATTAGGACAACAAATTAGCTTGAAAATGGAAATTTAGTAGGCCTTCTAAAAACCACACAAAAGATTTTGCAAAACATTTCTTCATACAAGCATTTTCTCTTCTTTAAAAAGTTTACAATTTATCCCGATATTATTATAGCAAACTAAACTAATTAGAAGGAGGTTTTTCAAGGTCCTTTCTTTGCATAATTACCAAGTTTCCTTTCACAAAAATACTTTTGTAAATACTTGATTTCAACAATAACTCCAAATAGCTTAGTTTAAATTTTCATAACTGAGAGCCAAATAATTTAGGCTGAAACTTCTCTTTTAAAAAATAGACACAACTTGGAAGTTTATGATTTCTTAAATTATAGTATTTCAGAATATTACAACACATGGTCAGATAAAATGACCCCACAGCTTCCTGACCCATTCATTTTTTTTCTCTGATAGTACAGTTCTTGATCCAACATCATCTAGATTGTAAGAGAAATTGCTTTTCTAACAACATAAGTTTGCAAAATTTTACCAAATTACCAATGTTTACCCAATTACACAATGTAAGGAAATTTTAGAAATATAACAATAGCATAATTATGTACTTAAAGTAAACTTAAACAAAACAAATTAATTATCAATCAGGTGACCTTAATTTAAGAGGATGTACTTCCAAATTGCTTTACACAGAAAATCATTCATCCCATCACCATTGTCATACTAAGAGAACTCATATAAAGTTACTAAGTATGAAACAATTACATTTAATTTAAACAGTTAACATTCAGTTAGCATTTGTCCTATGCCAAGCACTTTTACAATCATGTGGTCCTGCACAACATCCCTGGGAAGTAGGTTCCACTATTATCACCTTACAGAACAGTAAACTGAGGTAAATAGAATTTTCTTGTGGTCATACAGTTAATAAATTTCTTAATACCAAATAATATTATCTTTTTTGCTTAATCTTGATAGGAGGAGCATTCTCAGATTCTGTTCTTATTTTTTCAGGACAGATTTTTGAGTTAAACCAAATCAAATCTGGATTTATAATCATTAATGTTAAACATTTTAATTTTTTTAAAGTTCAACACTCTTGGTCCTTTAAAAGAAAATATTACCCATAAATTTTATTTTCCCTTAAAAAGACGCTTGGTAATAATTCTCAGCCCCGAGTACCTTTTCTTCTATTTCCTTAGAAATTTTTTCTGGCTACATTTTAAATCTTTTGTTACAAACATGAAACATTGTACAAACACAACAGAGGCACAGAGACAGGACAGAGTGTGCAAGAATCTAATTTTCTTAGTGGCTTTTTGCGCTTAGTCCGTTTTTAAGGTAAAACAATTTAGAACTAGAATTAGAGTGGTCAAAATTCAGAGTTATCCTTTAGTTCCACAATTTTTTTTCTAAAAGTAACCAATTCAGGTTACGATACAATTTATCACATGCCAATTTACTCTAACTGACCCATAGCCAAATTACAGAGAATATCGTTTCAGAGGAGGCCTGCCTTGAGGCCCCTGCTCCCAGAGCCTCTTGGAGAGGGGGGGAAAAAAACTGCAACTTAATATGGGGAGTCCAATAAATATGGAGCAGGGATTTGGGGATTAAGAATCACCTACCCTTCAGGGCTAGGATTTCAGAAGAGAGTGCTGTGGGTTCCCTGTCCCAGTGCTGTTGGAGGGTGGGAGGAACCCAAACTCCAAATCTGAGTAAGGGCGGCATTTAATTGACTACCTCTAAGAACTTGTAAGAAAAACAAACAAAATTAGGCAGTGTGTCCATATTTTTATATCTCTCAAGCTGGCTTGGCATGCATTGCATGGGAATGCAGTCCAGAACTGGCTCGATTTGGGGGTACAGGGTATCAACAGCGGCTGATATCACCTGCCATCATTCTACCTCTTTGACAGAGGAAATAACCTGTTCTATCAGGCCTTCCCCTGTACCAGAGGACACCCTGTCTTTGGCTTTCTAGGCAGAAGGGTCTAACTCCACCCAAACCTGAGCAGATTAAATCAATTCAGGCCTGGTTTGGAGTTTGAATAGGGTAAGGCTCAATGCAGTCTTACTATCAGTAATGTCCTTGTGAAGAACTTTGGAGAAAGAGGCTGTGGGGGTGGGGGGCGAGGTCCCTGAGGATCATTTTTCACAGTGTGTGTGTGTGTGTATGTGTATGTATGTATGTATGTATTGTGTGTTATCTTGCCTATTCTTGGGAAAAAATGCAGTGTAAATGAACTTGTCTGAAAGCATCATTTTTTATGTAGCTGTGGGGAGATGGTAAGGGGAGCTGTGATTTAAGGGGTAGGGTAGTATAACAACCATTGAGTGACAGGACCCTTCTAAGGAGAGCATGCACTATATTGTAGAATGAAACGTTTCTCCAGAACCCAAACTAGTTGAGAAGTTGTGTTCACTCTTTTTTTTTTAAGTTATACACTTATCTATAAAGAAGAAGCTGAAAGCAGTACTAATAATAGTCAGTTTTCAGAGACCTGATATATGTGCAGGCTAGTCTAAAAATAATACTTCTGTCTTTAACTTCCCTATATTATAAGGTTTCATGACAGTCTTTATCAAATAGTTACCTTGGTCACTAAAATTATGAATCTGGTAAGTTCCTTTGTTTTAAGATGCAGTTAACCTTTGGGCTTTCCACTGAAAATAAAGGAAAAAATATTTTCATAGTTAAAATCAATGCAAAATTAGAGAGGCAAAGGCCAGCAGGAAAAATAATTTTTAAAAAATTAGGGGAAAAATCCAGTTTATTTTCTGGAGACTTTGTTCATTGTCCACTTCCCCTCCCCAGTTTCATTCCGTCCCGTCCCATTTGCAAGACTTTAAAAATGTTGAATTATGACTTTTAAAAAAGAAGAAACATTACCATTATAAGGTGTTCATCCATTGCGGATCATTTTTGACTCTTCTAAAATAATTTCCCTGAACGGTCCAAATGGAAGATTCTCAATACAAAATTCACCTTAAGAACAAACTGCTCTGTGGAGAAAGAGTAACAGGCATTTCTGCCTCTGGGGGCATTGTCATTTGCACAAGAAAGGAAAGAAACTTTCAGTTCTTTGTTTGCTAGTGGGCTTTCTCTTGACTTTTGATCTAGAGGTTGTGATTTTCTCTCTGGCTAGGCCTCAAAGGACTGGAAACCTGAGCCTTGGTTTTATTTTATTTTAATGTTGATGGTTGCTTTTGTTTTCAAGTTTTTGCCTGCTTCCCATAAACCTGACAAAAGCCTCGGGATGCTAGAGTCTTTAAAAATCCAGCAACTTGCAACTCCTTGAATGGTAAAAATTAAATATATTAAAATAAATTTAATTGCTATGTTTTAATTATTTGGGGGAAATAATAAACTATACTCAGTATACCAAATGCGATCATTCTGTGCACTACCTCTACTATACATAATATGTTTGTTTTCAAACCTGAAACATAGTTTAACCTATAAAGATTCTTGGTGTGTGTGTTTATATATTTAAGGATGCATATATCTGAGTTTGCCTCACACTTTCCCTTTTTCCTTATCTCTTTTTCTCCTTCACACAGTCTCTTACGTACTTCCTCTTTAACTTCCTTCCTCTTCTAGGACAACTCCGAACCAATTACCTCCAGAAAATCTCTTCCCCTTTCTAATCACCTTCATTCTTTCTCATATATCTCATTGTCCTCTTTCCATTCTCACCTATTCTCTATTTTCCCCTCTCTGAATTTCTTTATTCCATTTATAAGCCAGAAAAACCCAATTATGATTTATAACTGTAAACATAATATTAGTGACACAGCTCTCTTAAAGAAAAAGCCATGTTGTTAAAAGGAATTACACAGAAGAAATGACCAGTATTATCAACCACCGACGTCTTTGAAAGATCCCAGTCATCCCTTTCAGAAGCTCTGGAAAAATCTCCGTCTTCTTCTCTCTGCCCCTCCCCTCCCCCATCTTTCACCCTAAAAGGTGAAGACAGAGTATGAGACTAAGAGTCAAAAATATCTGAGTTCAAATCCTGCCTCAGACGCTAGCTATGCGACAACTGCTTAAAACCCCACTTCCCTCAGCAGCAAAATGAGGTCACAGTATAATACAACTGCCAGGGTCATTGTAAAGATCAAATGATATGTGTGTGTGTATGTGTGTATACATACACGTATATACATACACATATATAAAGTGCTTTGCCATCTTAAAGTACTATTATTATCAGTTTAATTATTATGTATTAAGAATTATCATCATTAGTTATTATCATCATTATTTGTCCTCAAAAACAAGTATTTAAAGGCAATAAAAATGATTTCTTAAATAACTTTGTTTTATTAGTATTTCTACTCTGTACATTTGCCATTCATTAGGATTTTAACTGTGCTGCAGGTTGAAGCTTATTCTGAGTTCTAAAGAAGAAAGTTACAAACAGCTTTGGTAAGAAACTTATTTGTAACTTAGCGATTTTTCTGAATCTGTAATAGACCCTTAGTGTAGCACTTGTCAGTTTGGTCAACTTTCCAGTCACACAGGATTTTACTGGCAGCTTCTTCAGCAGGATCTGTACAAAAGGAGTAGCTAATTACACAAATTTGTTGGTAAAATAAATCTTTACTTTGATCTTGGCAGATTTGACATAGTGCAAAGGGCACTGTGCTTGCTATGGGAAGACCTTGATTTAAGTCTCTGTTCTTCTAATGGCTAGCTCAGTGATTCAGGGCCCTGAGACCTGCTCTGCCAGATCTCCTCTGCATCTGCTCTGTCCTGGCCGGGCCCATGCAGGACTGCGCTCCGCTCCCAGTCTGGACTGCATGCTGCTCCCAGCAACCATCCAGGCCGTCCTGGGCTGGAGACTTGCTTCCCTTTGTTATTTTGTGGGTTCTGTGGCTCTGGAATTTGTTCAGAGCAACTTTTTACAGGTGTTTGGAGGGATTTGGGGGAGAGCTTAAGTGAGTCCCTGTTTTCCGGCCGCCATCTTGGCTCTGCTACCCCCTCCCCCCAGGCTTGTTGTCCAGAAAACCTTCCTAACAATTTTTGTCCAGTTGTTTTCAGTCATATCTGACCCATTGTGACCCTGTTTGGGGTTTTCTTGACAAAGATGTTGGAGTGGTTTGCTAATCCTTCATTTTATGGATGAGGAAACTGAAATGAACAGAGTTAAGTGACTTGTCCAGGGTCACACATCTAGTGTCTGAGGTGGAATTTGAACTCGGGTCATTCTGACTCCAGGCCCTGTCCTCTGTTGTGCCACCTAGCTGCCCTCCTAACAATGCAATGCAAAAAATGGAGTAGATTTCCCCTGTATTAGAAGACTTAAAGCAAAGCTAGATGATTTATCAAATACGTTAGAGTGGAGGGGATTTTTCATATGCATGTTTGTCTAGATAATTGTTGAGGTTTCCATGTACCATCCAAATACTCTCAGTGTTTATCTTCTATTTTTAAATACTATTGAGATAAGGACAGTTTTCACCAAAGACTTTTCTTCAGGCTACTGCTGCTTTAATAAGAAATAAACCTTATTAAAGTTATCATACCTCTTAAATAATTAAAAATAAAAAACAAAAGATGCATTTATTTTATCCCAGAAGAAAACGACATTTTGTTGTTGAAGCAGGGGAAAGGTCTGCTTGTGCATTCATAATTGGGTATTTGGCCTTACAGTATTTCTCACAGTGGTATGTTTCATGACTGCACTGTGGCTGGCTCACACTGGGGATGGAATTTAGTTGCACTTGGTCTGGCAAGGGTGAACTTGGATCTTGAATCACAACCACCTTTTCTCATCCTTGTAATTATTGCCAATTTTATGAACCTTGCTGTAATTAAGTCATCAGCATTACCTTGAAACAAACTACTCTGGGCAGTGCCATCCTTATCAGTCAAGTAGACTGTGATTTTCTGTTTGCTTTTAAAAACTCGGTCCCGTTCTATCAGTATTTATCTGCATTTTATAGAAACGGAACCTCAGAATGTCCTGTAATTCACCTTCCCTAAGTTAGTGAGGGACTCAGGATTTAACACTCCTAGGTCTTCTGATTCATAATACATTATTCTTCGTGCTATATTGCACTACTTCTGTTATTACGTACCAATTTAGTAGAGGTGATGATTCCAATTTATAGAATTTTTGGAAAAGAATTGTAAGACCTGTTTGCTTTTTAAGACTATTTAACATTTTTCTAAGGGGAAGTTGTTTGTTTACATACAGTGATGTTTATATAGTTATGATCTTATTTTAACTTCAAAATTTTCAAACTGAGGTAAATCTTCAGTCTTTCTAAACACAATTTGAAAAAATTGACTTTTCTAGTGAAAAATTATAGCACATCTGTTAAAGGACACAAATACAGTTGAGCTATGCTTGACCTACTACTGGTGTTGGAAAATTTATTGAATTTGATTTCCAAAACTCTGATGATTTATATTTGGATTTAGTGAGGGCTTCTTGTATTTGCAGCAGTGTATCATTATGATTTCTACTGAAATCATCAGGAATGGAAAAAGGTAGAATGTGGTGGCTTATGAAACTCATCCAGTTGGTCTGGTTGATCAAGGTAACAGCTATTTACATTAAATTAGATTGTAAATTCCATTCTTCTGTATCCCCAGTGCTTAGCTCTGTGCCTGATGTGAAGTAGGCACTTAATAAATATTTATTGACTGACTGGCAGCTGCTGCCACTAGTCCTTCAATAGAGTAGCAGCTCCTCTCACTCTGTCCGTGCCTATAATAAAAAGGGAGAGCCTAGGTTTCTGAGCTATTGTCAGGCCAACCTAATAAACTGTGGTGGTTGAGTTTTGTGTTTCGGAAAGGAAGGAAGGCAAACGAGAGCTCTTGATGGAAAAACCACGATGTTCTAGAGAGTCTGAGCACCAGGGTAACTTTCCTTTGGTCAGGGTAGCAGCTGTGTCCTTGGAGAAAGCCCTTTTGTTTGTGCTATCAGTTGCCTGAGTTTTTGACAGACTACATTGGGGTGATGGATATCGATGACACTGTCATTCTCGCACTGAAATTTTTAATTGGTGTTTTTGAGTTTTGTTTTTGGCCTCTTAAACGGGTGTCCTTCTGTTGCTTTCAGCAGTGTTACCTGAGATCAGTTTGGGTTATGAGTTTAGATACAACAAACAGACTTGCTGAGTGATCAAGAAAGGACTTGAGCACAGATTTTCCTAATTTGTTTTTTTTTCTAGCTTTTTCAGTTGCATGCCCCATTCAGTGATCTCCCCTTTCTCTATTTCATTCATGATAAGCATTCAGGGATGTAAAACTTATCCTAAACACCATTTTGGCCATGTCCCATAAGCTTCGGTATGTTGTCTCATTATTGTCATCCTCTTAAATGAAGTTGTTAATTGTTTCTAAAATTTGTTGTTTGACCCACTCTTTCTTTAGGGTTAGATTATTTAGTTTCCAGTTAATTTTTAGTCTATTTTTCCATGGCCCTTTATTACATACAATTTTTATTGCATCATGATCTGAAAAGGATACATTTAATATTTCTGCCTTTTTGCACTGGATTGTGAGGTTTTATGTCCTAGTATATCCTAGTATATGGTCAATTTTTGGTTATGTGCCATGTACCACTGAGAAAAAGGTATATTCCTTTCTATTCCCATTCAGTTTTCTCCAGAGGTCTATCATATCTACCTTTTCTAAAATGCTATGCACCTCCTTAACTTCTTTCTTGTTTATTTTGAGGTTAGATTTATAAAGTTCATAGAGGGGAAGGTTGAGGTACCCCACTAGTATAGTTTTGCTGTCTATTTCTTCCTGTAATTCCCTTAACTTCTCCTCTAAGAATTTGGATGCTATACCACTTGGTACATATACGTTAATTAATGATATTACTTCATTGTCTATCATGCCATTTAGCAGGATATAGTTTCCTTCCTTATTTCTTTTGATTAGATCTATTTTTGCTTTTGCTTTAGCTGAGATTAGGATTGCTGCCCGTGCCCTTTTTTACTTCAGCTGAAGCATAATATATTCTACTCCGGCCTTTTACCTTTACCCTGAAGCACAGATTTCTGCACTCTTTACTAGACTATATATATATATACTGCCTCGCATACAGACTATACTGCCTCTCAATGACTAAGAAAGCCTATCTTACATTTACTTAGCCAGCTGGTTACTTTTTTAACCAGTAATCTCATTTCCTGTATCTTTTCCTGCAAAAGTCTTTCCTTCCCTCCCCCGCCCCCAAATCCATAGTTTTCTAAACAATTTCAATAATATAGTGTAGGATTTAGACTTTTAGTTTGTCCAGGTTAGAAGCATTCCCATGTTCCATTAACAAGGATGTTTATGTTTAATTTCAGATCAACTTTCACTGAATGCTTTTCTTCCTTTGCAGATCTGTCTTTTTTGTCTAAACAGGTTTTTTTTTCCTCCTCTTCTTAAAGGGCTTTTGTTTCAGCTAATACTGTGAACTTGTGTTTATAGTATACACAGCTCCCCGTGACTCTTCTTCCTCATGTAAAACAAAATAAGAAAGAAGCTTTACAGAAAAAGCCTTGAAGGTTATACGTCAATACTTGTTTTATCATCATTGGTCTTTTTAAAGGTCTGTAAACTACTTCAGGAAAATATATATAGTAGTATATGGAGTTGACTTATTATATTATCAATTGAATTAAAGGTGCTTTTTGAGTCACAATCTGATAAAATGTTATCTGAAGATTGATTAGTAGCTGTTTAAATATAAATACTTTCTCCTTCCCATTTCATTTGCCCTTGAAGGCTCTCTAATATAGTTCCAGAATGCACCTTTGAACTGGAAACCTCTGGTCAGCTTACACTGTTTTCTTCCTGGCTTACTGCAGCAGCATTGGGAGCCACTTTAACACACCAAACTAACCTGCTCAGTTCCCACTTTTCTTTGCCTTCTACTCAGTGACCTGGGACTCCAGCAGCTGCATGCTTATTGTGTGCCAGCCCCATTGTGTATGAAGACCAATACAGAAGAAAGGGGAAAAGAAAGAGACCTGTGTGGAGTTGTTAGTAATAGGACATTCTTAAGAGCAGGTTGTAACCAAAAGGCAGAGTAATAAGGCCATGATTGCTACTTGGATGCTGTTTTCTTTCTTTTCGGTAGGTCTCCTTTTTTTAACTGTAGAAATTTGAAGTTTGGAAACTAGGAAAATGATTTACATCTTCTGAAATTCAAACCCAGCCATGTCATTAAAGACAGATTTCATTTTGTTGTTTAGGGATATTATATTTGTCAAACTAGGTATTATCATGCCTTGGAGACAAAATTTCCTTGTCTTTCTATTAATGCAAATTTTTCTATTCAGGAAAATAGCTGTTATTTGTGTAATATATTTTTCTTTAGTAGGGCTAAACTCGATGGTCTTAAATCAGATAAAAATGCCATGCAGCTTTAACTTTCGATTTTGCTGTTGTAAATTATTTGTTTTCCAAGTAATGGTGGTTGTTATCCTGATGCCCTGCTACCCTTCAGTTACCTAATACTTCTAGGAAGAATCACATCTTAAACGGAAAGTTTAGCTAAGAGTTTTATGATTTTGATAAGCCAGGTAACTTTAATTTATTGATGGAATAGTTAATAGTATATATAGATCTAATTCTAAAAATTGGCCATAGTTTATATAGATACATGCATATATATATGCATATATATATATATATGTGTATATATATATATATATGTGTGTGTGTGTTTTATAGCCTTATATTTGGAGCCAGAGTAGCTGCATTTAAATTCTTTCTCTACTTATTTCCTGTGTGACCTTGGGAAAATCACTTAATCCCTTACGGCTTGTTTTCTTACCTGTAAAATGAGAAACTTTCATGAGATGCCCTCTGAGGTCTCTTCCTGGTCACAATGTGCGATCTAATGTATTATATATAATGTATTATCTAATGATTATATTCTGGAGTACGTGATAAAATTTGTTCCACCTATTTACCTGCTGACCTTGACAATATTAAACAGGTGTATATATAGACATTAAGAATAACCTCAGGTTTGAAAATGAGATTAATTCCCTTTCAGAAACTTTATATAGGCAAATATTCTTAACTGTGGGTGGTTAGAAAAGTCTATATACAGCTCATAGAGTCATACAGAGTCATAGACTGAGATCTGGAAATAAGCTAAGAGCAAGTTACTTGCCCAAGGTCACGTGGCTAATAAGCAGAATAGCTGAGTTTTGAATCTGGATCCCCTGACTCCAGATTCGTCACTATTTTCACTGTACTATTTTGTTTTATTCCTATCTGATCTCTCCTTTCAGCACATGTATGAACATCCTGTTGTCTGTGATGGTTATAATCCTGTTTTGGCAAATCAGTGTGGCATATGTGTTGAGTCTGAATTGAATGGCGGCATTGTAGGTGCTTTTGTAGGGTCGTGACCCCATTTGGGATTTTCTTGGCACTAATCCTCTTTCACTTTTGCTTAGTGTATCTGACCTGTGTCACTATTTTCTAATAAATCATCTATGCTTAGCACAGTGCCTGGCACAGAGTAGGCACTTAGTAAATATTGGTTATTGATCGATCGATCTATAATTACCTAATCCTCTTTCACTTTTGCTTAGTATATCTGACCTGTGTCACTATTTTCTTGGTGTGAGAAGCATTGTAGTTAAGTAGAAAAAAGAAATATCAGTGACTGTTATATTACATGCCTACTAAGATGTTTATTAACATGATATTTCATTTTTAGGAAAATGATGTTCTCTGGGATAGTGGAAATAGCAAGGAGACATGTTTAAATTGGTTCTGCTGTGCTTCAGCCTGTAAAAGATACTGACACAGTTAGGGAATTGAAGTAACTATTTCAAGATCAAAGGAGCAGGATCCCACTGTACTTTGAAAGACTGGGTCGAGGATAAAAATCTGCAGGGCTAGAGATGGAGTGAAGTTTAAACACTGACAAGTGTAGCCATGAGAATAGTAGAAACCACATGAACAACCCTTCTCTACCAGTGGGTGGAAACTTCTCTCTCCAAGGACACCAATGATCTCCTTACTGCTAAATGGTCTCTGTGACTCCCATTTGCTAAATCCTGTCTGATGTCATTTGACATAAATGATTGTACGCTCCTTGTTGGAAACCTTAGGCTTCCTTCTTGGGTTTTTGTGGCCCTGCTTCCTCCTGAATCTCCTCCTACCTGTCTGATTTTTCCCAGTCTCTTGAAGATGGTCGTCCATGTCCAGACCCCTAAGTATGGTTATATCCAGGGCCCTCTCGTAGGCTCCCTATACATTCTCGTGACTTCATCAGTGTCCATGGTTTCAATTCTCAGTCACTTAAATTTTTTTTTCATGCTTTTGGAGACAGTGGGATTAATTTGCCCAGGTCACACAGCTAGTGTCTGAGGCTAGATTGGAGCTCCACCTGCCACCCTCGCCTCTCTCCTGAACTCCAGTCCCACATCTCCGACTGCTTACTGTATAACTCCTCTGTGGATGTCCCATAGGCATCTGAGACTCAGCACATCCAATTCACTCTTTCTCCTGACTTCTCTATTTCTGCCAGGGCCACCACCATTCTTCTAACTTTTCGGGTCCATAACCTCAGAATCATCTACTCCTCTTTCTTGCTTTTATGGCCCCAATCATCTGCCAGGTTCTATTATTTCCTCTTCCATATAGTTCATTTCCAACCTTGGCTTACATCACAACCATGTTAATTCTCCAACCCATCCTCTACAAAGCTGCCAAGTTGATATCCCGAAGCACAGATTTGAGTATGCTCCTCTCTTGCCCAAGAAACTTTGGTGTCTCCCTGTTGTCTCTAGGTTAAAACACAAACTTCTTTCACAGTTTAGATCCTTCACAGCGTAGCCCCATCCTGTCTTTGTAGGCCGACTACACACTGCTCTGCCCTTCACACACTGTCTTCCGGCCATACTGGGCTTGTTCTGGCTGTTCCCTACTCACAACATTCCATTTCCCATCTCTGATTTTGAACAAGATGTTCCTCTTGCTTGGAATGCTCTGCCTCCTCACCCCTTGCCTCTTGAGACCCCTAGCGTATTTCAAGGATAAACTCAGAAAAGAGGCCTTTCCTGTTTCCCCAATTGTTGGTGCCCACCCCAATAAGTATGTAATTAGTATAGATTGTGAATTTATTCATCTGCATGCTTATTATATTATCTTCTCCCTTTAGATTACAAGCTTCTTGAAAGAAAGAACTATTTTAAAAAATTTGTCTTTATTTTCTAAAGGCCTAGCGTGCAATAGATGCTTAATAAATGCCAAATGGAGTTAAATCAAATTGAAAGGTATCCATGAAGAGGTGTAGTAAAATAGTATTAAAAAAAAAAAAAGAATACTAGATTGATGTCTATTTAGCAGGCCTGGCTTTGAATTATAGCTACTTAATACATGTGTAACCTTGGCCAGATCTTCATTTGGGCCTCAGATGGTTCTCATGAAGAAAGAGGGATTGGCTTAGATTCCTAAGGTCCCTTCTTGCTCTAAATCCTAGAATTGAAAGTTTAACCAGGTTGAAAGCTGGCACCTCTTATGTTACAGGGTTCTATCTTAAGCAAGTTTACATTTTTTTTTTGTTATAAGAAAGGCTTCTTCTCTCCTAAGAAATGAGAAAATACATCGTCTTAGAAGGGGTGGGTGACTGTGGTTGTGGAACACTGTATGTGTGGTCAAGCTCAGATGGCGCGTTATTTTGCTAAACTGCTTTTTAAAAAAAATTGTTACAAGAGATGTCTTGGGGAATAAGGGAGGAAAGAGGGATGAATTTTGGAAGTGAAAAACAAACGATCAGTGCAAATTAATGTTTAAAAAGCTAGAAAGCAGTAAAACCAGGAGACCTAAATTCCAGCTGTATCTTGGGCATTTAACCACTTTGCAGTGGATGGAGCACCAGGCTTGGAGTGAGGAAAATCTGAGTTCAAATCCAGCCTCAGACACTTACTAGCAGGGTGAACCCAGACAAGTCACTTAACCCCCGTTTGTCTCCGTTCCTTATCTGTAAAATGGGGACACAGTGAAGAAAGAAATGTTTAGCCATTCCAGGATCTTTGCCCAGAAAACTCCAAATGGGGTCACAAAAAGAAATGACTAGATGACAGCAAAAATATTGACTTATATAGGCAAACTTTTATAATGTAAATCAAAATGCAGAAACATTTTTGAGACCTCAGGATGTATCTGGACACACTTGGCTACCCCCGTATGCATCATGTGATTATAAGTGTTCATGTAGTAATTATAAGAAGTACCATGTAATGGAGAAATCTAGGTGACAAATCAAGTTTATCCAGATGGTGAAAACTGTGGGGTTTTAAAAATAACCAGTGTGTTACATACGGTAAATACTTGATAAGATTGGGTCTAATAACCATGCAGAGATGGTTTGCTGGCAAGTGAGCTGTATCCTGTTTGAGGTTTCCTGAATCCCAAGTATGGACTGGGTAGAACTAATGAATGTCCTTTAGAAACTTCTAAGGAGGCAGATGATTGTTAAATTTTACTTCAAATGTATCTTAAAATTGTGAATCTCCTGTTGCCAAGGCATTTATTTAATTCATCCTCAAACCTAGCTGCTTGTCTTCTCCTCCAAGACAATGAGAATTCTCAAACTGAATTCAGCTAAGTTCTCCCGATGCAATTCAGGATCAGCTTGCTAGCCACAAGAATGGACTGAAACTGGACCTGTTGGTCTCATTGGTATAGGGAAATTCCAGGTGAGAAACTCCCTTTACAAGTTCAAGACAGCACCTCCTTTGCAATATTATAGTCTTAGAGAGCTGCCAGTAGCACTCAGGTTAAGTTACTTACCCATCTAATATGTCAGAGGTGGTCATTAAACTCAGGTCTTCCTGGCTTTGAGACCGGCTCTATCCACTGCCTGGTGTCAGGAAGACTCATCTTCCTGAGTTCAAATATGGCCTTAGACCCATTGTACTGTGTGACCTCGGACTAGTCATTTCCTCAGTTGGCCTCTATTTCCTCATCTGTAAAACGAATTGGAGAAGGAAATGGCAAACCACTCCAATACTTTTGGCGAGAAAACTAGAATCACAGAGAATTGGACCCGACTGAAAAGCAACTCAACAGTAACTATCCACTATGCCACACTGCCTCTGATAGCCTCAAAAATCTTGTCAGTAGTGAATACGAAACGTTAACCATACGTACCCTTTAGACATTTTTATTAGTCTTTGCTCTTCCACAGTTTTGAGGGCTTAGCCCTCACTTAGGTCCTTGGGTTTTTGCCAAGCCAGGATTAGAGTAGTTGGTCTCTAATTCTCCTGGGAAAATAATGGAATTAACATACCTTGGTTTTGCTCTACTTTTTTGACTGAAGTTCTTTTTTTCTGAAAAGGTTGGAGGGTCAGAACTGAAGGGAAGCTACTTTTGTCTATCAGCTTTGTTCTCCCCTCCCCGCCCCCCCCCCCATTATCTCGAGTCCTTAGGGCAGCTAAGTGATGTCTAAATTCTTATCTCTCATTTTTATCTCCCCACCCCCACTTCCCAATGCATCATCCTCTTAAATTTGTTAGAATCTGATCTAGGTTGTAAATGCTCTGTCTCCCAGAGAGATTATTTAAAATGAGAATTCCTCAGTTGGTCATTATCCTAGTTGATTTTTTCTCATAATTTTTCTTTAAAATTAATGTGAGAAAATAACAGGGTTTTTTTGTTTGGTTTCATTAAGACTGATACTAGAGAAATTAGACTGACTAGGAAAAATTAACATTTTAATGCCTTAGGTTAGCTCTCGTAAAGGATGTTCTCTGGCTTCATATTTCCTGTATCCAGCACAAAGAAAGATCCGGGGTGATCTGGAAGGAGATACAGTATGATGGAAGACAAGAGAGTTGAGTCAAAATGGATGATTTATAAATCTGGAGGGCGCCCCCCCCCTTTCCCTTAAATGGGACACAAAGAGGAGAATTCAATGGCTTTTGCCCTCTTCTTGGCTCTCCTGATAAGCTTCTGTCACATCTTGAACTACCCTTCTAGCCATTATGCAGGAAAAGCTACTGCTAGCCTAGGCAGGTAGAAAATAGAACCTAGCAGTGAAGGGGGGTGTAGTACTTATTCTCATTCCCACCCCTCTGTAAAGGTGAAAGTACTTGAAGGGAAAAAACCAATGGAAAGATTACAAAATTCAGCTGAGAGATAAATTTTTTGCTTATAATCCCACTTCCTATATGAAACCTTTTCTGTCTTTTCCCCATTATCTTTAATTTATCGTGTATACACTTATTTGTATATGTTCCCCCCCCCCCCAAGTTATGTAATGTCTTTGAAGGCAGAGACAGTATCATGCTTGTCTTTGTAGCCCCAGTACCTGGAATTTAATAGGTACTTAACAAATGCTTATCAGTTGATTATAGGAACAGTCAAATAAGGTGATATGATAACATTTTACATTATTTAAAATAAATATAAATAACTAACATGATAAGTTTTGGCAGAAAGAAATCCAGTGCATGCTATGCACTCTGGGCATAGGCTCTTAGTAATTAGAAACATTCCGCATGCCCTTGTTAGCTTATTGTCAGTTTGTGCCTAAATGCTATTGTCTCTCCTAGTTTATAGCATTCATGAATAATACGGTAATGTGGCTATTTCTAGACGTGTACAAAGGTAGAACGTTATATAATCATGTTCACATTATTTTGTGGTGGTGGTGGTGGTGGTGGTGGTGGTAGTGGTAGTTGTGTTTGTCCTTTGTCCTCAAAGAGGACCATGATATCAGGGAGATGATAACATGACTTGCAGTTGATTTTGATTTGAGTGAAGGAGGGCTGTGCAAAGTCACCAGCCTCACTTTCTTCTCCAGAGCCATCTGGGTCCAGTGGCCAGATACTTACCTGGACGACTGGAGATGGCCCAGGATGCATTGGGAGACCCTGGTTCTTTTAGGCTGAGGTCTTTTCAGGTTCTCACTTTGAGTGAGGTAACGCCCATTCAGTGAATAGGCCTCTTTAAGAGGTGAGTCAAGGGATGGCCACTTTAATTTAAAAAAATGAAGCTGGGAGGGGAAGACCCTCAAGAGTTGCTGGCCAAAAGAGAAACAGTTACTACTTATATTCATGCGTACCTCATCTCAGAAAGAAAAACTGTGTTAAATTGTGGTCGATATTTGACCCCAGAGGAGAGCCATGATGTGGACTATTCCCAAAACTATAGAGAAGGCATTCTGTGACTTGGATTTTTTCAGTTTATTTTCTTAAACCTGTATTTAAACTGAGTTTGCACATCCTGGGAACCTTCTCAGATAGTGGAGGAGAGGTGAACCAAAAACTTGGAAGGTGAGAGAGGGAATAAGGATTCTAGTCTAGTATTACAGATGCACAAGAAATTATACCAAGAAAATTGAGAGTTGGTTACAATCTTAATATCTAGCATCAGAGATGTCATGGTCACAACAAAGCAAACTTAGATGTATGTGAATTATTTCATAGCCTTACCTTTTAATGGCCTTAAGACAAGAATCAATGTGCTGCCATTCCAATGTAAATGTGATGCTCAGGCCTCCACTGTAAGTAAGAGACCATGTGAGTTTGAGGTTTTTTCCCAACTCCAGAGATGGGATTAGGACCAAACCATCCTCTCTGTTTTGCTTCTCATCCCACTTGGTATTTGCAAATAAATCACATTTCTGACCCTATCAAGCATCACTGTAACCTGGGCTTCGTAAGTCTGTGCTGTACTCCTGGATGTTGCTTTTCAGTTATCTTTAAGAAGCCTTTTCAAGAGATACCTAGTTAAGATGCTGCTGTGAAAGGTTGAGGAAGAACCCAATTATTCCACCTATATTTCAGCAAAGACTTAAAAGGTCATCAGATTGAATAATGATCAAGAAATCAAAGAGAAACAGTAGTGAGCTTTGTTTAAAAGACTGTTAGAAGCTGCAAGCTTAGGAAGAGGGGTCCTTACAAAGAATCCAATACTAGGTCAGGCCTCAAACCTGAGGCCCACAGCAGCACTTAGACCCAGGGATTCTCTAGGAGGCCTTCAGTGCCCAAACAGATGACCACTGCGACTCAAACTCCATTCTGGATCGTCACTGATTTGTATCTCAGGATATCACCTGAAAAGGAATTAGAATATATTTTACAGCATTGTGGTAGAATTTGTTAATAGTTTGTGTAACAGTTTGTGTTAATGTAACCCCTTATTGCCTATAAAGTACAGCTAGCTCAAAACTCTTGAAATAGATAATATAAATATTAATATCCTAATTTTATAGATGAGGAAACTGACACTCCGTCTCTGAGCTAGTAAATGCAAGATTCAGGCCTTGAATTCCCAGGTCATCAAATGCAGTATTGTTCTATAATCGTGTTATTTGAAGTTATGGTGTTGGAGGCAATATTACTGAGAGAGTCAAGAGGGCAGCAAATCTTAGGAAAGAGGGAGGGACAGTGTTGATGGAGCCAAGAAGATACACTGTCTACTTCACCTATTTCCTGTGAAAGTGAAAGATGGAAGTGACATTCTATAACCCTCGCTGCCTCTGAGTTTTCTTACTGCAGATGTTCAGAAGCTGCATGGTCGCCGGAGGAGATGCTATAGAAAAGCTTCCTAAGTGGGCTAGGTAGATGGGACTAGATGACCTCCGAGATTCCTTTGGCTTCTAACATTCTATGATTTCGACATTTTCATGTATTGTCAGTTCCTGACTCTCCAAGTCGAGGGTTCCGAACTCTTTTTGTGTCATGGACCTATCAGTCTGTTGAAGTTCATGGACTCCTTCATCATCATCACCATACAGCATTCATATAGTGCCTTACAATTTGCAAAGCACTTTACATGTTATCTCATTTGCTCCCCACAACAACCGTGTGATAGCTACTGTTCTGTCCCAGTTTTTTGGGTATGGAAATCGATGTTAACAAAGGTTAAGTGACCCACCCAGAGTTACAGAGAACTACTGCATTACTTTATACTGTTAAGTGCTTCACATAAAATACAGAGGATTATCAAAGGAATCAATTATTTTGAAATCCAGTTATCAGATTTTTTAAAAAAAACCAAGTTTATAGACCCCAGGTTAAGAACCTTTGCTCTGAAGACTTCTGGGGAGAGGGGGGGTTGCAGAGGGATCCAAATTTTGAGTTTGTTGTTGTTTAATCATTTTTCGGTTGTTTCCTATTCTTCATGACCTCATTTGGGGTTTTCTTAGCAAAGATTTGATTTGCCAAAGCGTGGTTTGCCTTTTCCTTCTCCAGCTCATGTTACAGATGAGGAAACAGTTGAGGCAAACAGAATCGAGTGACTTGCCCAGGGTCACACAGCTAGTTAAGTGTCTGAGGCTGGATTTGAACTCAGGACGATGAATCTTCCTGACTTCCCAAGATAAAGAAAGGATCTTTTTATTAATTTATTTTAAACTTAAATACTAAAATTTAAATACAAAATAAGAAAAGGAAAAAAAAAGGCATTGCCATGTGCACAGCAGAATGAAAGAGAGAATTCAAAACATACAGCACTAAATTTTTATTTTGAGGAAGCCTATGTAATAAATACTACACATTGTATTCAGAGCTGTCCATCTTTTCTTTGTTTCCTTGTAAGTTTTCTTTTGTTCTCTGCTTTTTACTTTGTTCTTTTTTCCTCCTTCCTCCCCCTCCTTCCCCACCCAGGAAGTCTACAGTTAAGTGTTAAGTACATGTGTGTTTTGTGTGTGCGTGTGTGTGTATATATACATACATATACACACATATATACCTATACACACAAACATATATACTCACATACATACATACACTTATATGATATCTGTATGTATATGTATATATGTATACATATACTTAGATATCTATAATCATACTTCTAAATGGACATATACATTCATATACATCTGTGTAAGACCACACTATACACGTTTCTCCTGTTTTTCTGAGGGTGGATAACATCTTCCTTCAGAAGTCCAAGTCTTTCCATATGTTTCTAAGTCTACCGATTCATTATTTTCTACACCACAGCAATATTCCAACCTTATATACTGTCTAGTTATTTTAAATAGTCTAAAACATTAAATATTAATATGGCTGACATAGAGTGTAGTTTCCCTATTTTTCTCATTTGATTAAATCTATTTTAGCTCTAACTTTTTCTGAAATCATGATTACTATCTCTGCTTTTTCTTCTCTAATAAATTCTACTCCTGGTCATAATTTTATATTTGCGTGTATCTCTTTATTTCCTATCCCTCCTGACTCTTCTACTTGACTTCTACCCACTACTTTGGCCTCCTATTACTACCTCCCACCCCTGGAAGACTTAGTTTTTAAAACTTTGCTGGTTGCTAAGAGGCTGATTAAGAACCCTGGTTTTTAATCTTGTTCTGATAGTGTTTTGTTGGTGATATGCCATAGAAACCTCCTGGCAAGCTTGGCATGCAGCTAGGTTTCTGTATAAACTCATGCATTCGCCTGGATCAGATAATTTTGCAGACTGCTATGTAATAAGTGCTAGCACATATGTGCCATTTCACAGTTTGCAAAGCACTTTACTGAATCCACAAAGCCAACCCACAGAGGGAAGTGCCATTAGTATCTCCATCTTACAGATGGGAAAACTGATTTAAGGTAGGCATTAAAGTCAGGTTTCCTGACCCCAAGGCCAGCGTTTTATCCACTGTGCCATTTACCTGCTTCTAGATAGGTCACATTTTTATTTCAAGGTCCTTTCTCATTTCAAAATAAGAAGTCAGTAGACCCACAATGTAGCTTTAAACTAAAGAAAGTTAATAGTTGACTGGTTTTTTGCTTTTTTATGAACAGAGAAGTTATATCTAAAATTACTTGATAGCAGCTAACAGTCTAGATTAAAATAAAAAGAAGCCACATAGGTCGTCAAGATTTTCTTGGTCCCTGGACAGCAGAATGGGAATCGATTCAATTCAATAAATATTTATTAATCACCTACTATGTGCTGGGGCAGTTGGTGGCACAGTGGACAGAGTGCTGGGTCTGGAGTCAGGAGGACCTGAGTTCAAATGTGATATGTGTGACCCTGGACAAGTCCCTTAAGCCTGTTTGTCTCAGTTTCCTCATCTGTAAAATGAGCTGGAGAAGGAAATGGCCAAGAAAACCCCAAATGGCGTCACAGAGAGTCGGACAGGACTGAAACGACCTAAGAACCCTATGGGCCAACCAGCGTGCTAAGCTCTAGGGATGCAGAAGAGGCGGAAGACAGTTCCTGCCCTCATGGAGCTTACAGTCTAATGAGACAGGCAACATGCAAACAAATAGATACAAGGCAAGCTAGATGCAGGGTAAATAGGGAATAATGAACAGAGGGAGGCATGTACAGCAACAGAATGACCTCCTCTTATTTGGCCAGTAGATTGTTCTGCACGTGTGTTCACTGTCGCCTTCTTTTATTCAATTATTCTTCTCACACTGAATCAAAAGTAGAGCACAAATGCCTGAATCAGTTCCATGTACCAATTTGAATTAATTAATAATAGATCACTAGATTTTGTTAGTTTTGGTCTGCTGCTTCAAATCATCATTTTTTTAGTGACAGATAGGTCACTCGCCCAGTAAGCATTTATTAAGCACCTACTGTGTGCCAAGTTAAGTGCTGACTCCAAGCTGGCATTCTATGCATTTAGCTGCCCTTTGTTGAGTACTGGGATGTAATTAATTGTCCTCTAAATACTTAATGCCCTCCTAAGCAGAGGGTTTACTCATTCATTTAAAATATCAATCTAAATGCATGCTACCCATTTTGCATGTTTTTCTCCCTCCGATTTAAATGTATATTTTTATACATGGTAATGTTTTTAAAAATCTTTAATCTCTAATATTTAAAAGATGGAAAAACATAGATTCCTCACTTAGTGTTGTCACAGTCAGTATTTTATTTTATTTTTCTCAGGGACATGCCCCAGGGAAAATAGCAAACGTGTTGTCCTATCCCTCATGGTAAAGGAAATTTAATCTGCCTCTTACATATGCAGTTTTCTGCATTCCTAGAATTTCTGAGTTGGAAGGGACCTCAGTCTACCAAGTTTAACCAGATTGTTGTCAACCGTTTCCACTTCTCCCAAGTTTCCACTCTTGAAAAAAGAAAAGTACTTCACCAGGGAGGTTTTCTTTCTAGGGCTATTTGAGGGGCATAGGAGACTTTGGGCTCCCAGTGGTACAGTTTGCCAGTGCTCACCTTTCTTGCCACTGAGGCCTGCACAGAATTGTGCCTCTTGAACTGGGTCCCTTTGTTCCGTGTCTGTCACGGTCAGCTGACATTGGGTTTTCAGGAGAGAGATTAGCGATTTTTGTTGGGTCTCCTTAACTAGTTAAATTACTGTATGGGGGAAAGGAGGAGAAAGAGGATGGGGAGGTGTCCCAGTTAGCATTGAATAAGTTAAGTGTATTTCCTGAGTGTTTTCACCGCAGTGATCATCAGGGGGAAAATGAAGATTTAGCTGTCTTCGTGTCCTCTTGTTACCTTTACAGGTTTCCTCAAAATGAGTAAGGCATTTGAAATCCCTTCTCCAGTCATCCAGAAAATACAAACTGTCTCTAGGCAGATGATAGAAGAGGACAGCCCCAGGGCATGGAATTGGGACAGGTCATGTTAGTTTTTTAAATTCTTTTTTTTTCCTCATGAATTCAGATTAGGAACCATAAAAAACTAAGGCTGAAAAATGAGAAATTGCAAAAAGAAGAAAAGGAAAAGAGTGTCAATTACCTTATAATTAATGGTCACATTACAAATCTGAATCTGACTTGGCTTCCTCACTGCCTGACCTGGAAAGTAACGTTCTCCCAGTTTTAGATGTGGATTCTGTATTGGAGTGAGGAAGAGCTTTCACTCCATTTCTTAGAAGCAGATGAAAGTGTTAGCCACCTTTTGCCCACCTAGTGCATAAAAGCCTGTCTTATACACATTCAGCCCTCTTGGTGAATGAAAATCTGTTGCTACCTTCTGCCCTCTTGACCTCAGCTTTTTGGCATCTTAGATATGGTCCATGAACACCTGAGGATCTGCCTTGCCACTAGAGCATGGCATACTTAAGGGAAGGAGTGAAATCCGGAGGGGTGAGGTATTTGGGTAAGGCTGAGGAGAAGGTTGAGAGGAGAGGAAGAAAATTATTCCATTAGTCCATATTCTTTTTTATTCCCTACTCCATGTTCTTTCTTCATTAGAGGCATTATTAGTAAGAGGATCAAAGATTTCTGCTTCCTCCCCCATATAATTTTTTTTTAAATCATGTTTCGGCTTCATAATGGGAGAGGATATTTTCTAGAGGGCCTGGAAAGGTTGTTGATAATGTTTTGATGACCATTTTTCTCTCCTGTCTTCACCTTCTAAGATTTATGTGTCAGAAGAGGCCAGCAAACCTTTAGATCACTCGTGAGGGGACAGCTACATGTGGTGGAAATAGCACTGGATTTGCTGGGTTCAGATCTCGTCTTACCTCCCCAGGCCTCAGTTTCCTCATCTGTAAAATGAAGTAGATTGTACTAGAACATCACTAAATTCCCTCCCAGTTCTAAATCTGGGACTCCGTGATCCACAGGCAACTACAGAAAAGTGGGGGTTGAAATGAGGGGCTGAGGGAGGGAGGGAACTCCATGATCATTCTCTGTATCCCACTCTTGGACCCACTTTGAAGTCCCATCATTTTCAAGTTTTACTTTGGGTGAACCTTCTCAAGAATGTTTTGATTCTGATAGATGGGTAAAGTGTTCTCTGGCTGGACCCATGGGGCTGTCCTAAACCCTTCTTAGCCTAGAGAAAGGGTGGAAGAGGAGGAGAGTATGGGAGGTGGAAGGGGGAATGCCTCTTGTGCTAATCTGACCCTAAGAGGAACAAGGATCACTTAGGAGGCAATAATTATCTACTGTGTGAGTTTTAAGGATTATCATGAGGAGTTGGGGAATTAAGGGGCAGGAAAAATACTGTGTATAGAGAAATCAGCAGTGGTCTTGTGCCAAACTCCAAGAAGAAAAAAAAAACTTCCAGCAGATGTTCCCTGTACTTCGGTTCTTGGCTCACACCTCCCCCTCCTCCATCTGCCTTATCTACCCGTTCTTCCCTATGGAATCCAGGAGGAGAAGAAATGCATATAAAGAACTTGGAAGATTTTTTTGAAGGATTATGGGAGATATTCAGGCCCCATTGTGTGACACAGGGTATAAAAACATCCCAGAGCATGTTAATACCGAGGAAGAGAGTGTTAATATTTAAGTAGGTATAATTACTTTCCAAAGAGATTTTCGTTGTTTAGTTGATCAGTCGTGTCTGACTCTTTGCTACCAGTACCAATACCATAGCATGCCAATATCATCCATGGAGTTTCCTTGGCAAAGATACTGGAGTGGTTTGCCATTTCCTTCTCATTGGATTTGAACTCTGAGCAAAAGGAAGCACCTAGTATGTCACTGCTTTATTGTTGGGGGTGGGAGAAGTTCAGTAAGACCTAGCGACGTCCCTACTCATCTTCATTGTTTGCTCTCCTGAGTGCCACAGGTTATTGCTTGCAAGTGGGCTTGAAACTCCCTTAATATTTCCAGAGCATTAGCATATAGTTGAAAGGCAGCTAGGTAATTTAATGGATAGAGTGCCAGCCCTAAAGTCAGGAATACTCATCTTGAATCCAGCCTCAGACACTTACTAGCTGTGTGACCCTGGGCAAGTCACTTTACCCTGTTTGCCTTAGTTTCCTCATCTGTAAAATGATCTGGAGAAGGAAAAGACGAATAACTCCAGTATCCTTGCCAAAAAAAAAAAAAAATGCCAAGTGGGGTCATGAAGAGTCAGACACAACCGAACAACAATAAAAAGCTTATATTTGATCATTTCTCCCCTGTTGGTTTCTGACTTCTGAAAAAGTCGATAAAGAATAGCCACATATGTCGGTGCATTTCAGAGAGATTTCTTCAGGATGAGTCAGACAAGGGCAACATACTTTTGTAACATGCATTGTGTATATCATCTTTGACTCCAAAACGCAGAAGCAGCTGTTCCTGTGGCTTCCACCAGTTAGAACAGAACAGACTTCTCAGTGCTGTCCTGAAACCTTCCAGCTGTTCTCATATTTTTAGAATTATGGTAACAATGTCCTAGGCATGGAACTGGGCTCTGAGGCCTACTGTACTGTAGAGTTGCCAGAAACTAGTGACAACATCCTTTGTGCGTGCGTGCGTGCGTGTGTGTGTGTGTGTGTGTGTGTGTGTAACCAAAGTTCTGCCTCTGAGAAACTCATCTCACAGGTGCTCCCAAAGAGCTAGTGTAGTTTATTCTTGAATTTCACATAGAAAAATCGAAATCTGTTGTTCCTCAGCACTAGACATCAACTCCTAATTAAACGACTTTGGGAAACAGTGTGTTTTGGCAACATTTAAATCAGTAACTTTATGACCTAAGGATTTAGATTTAATTTTAAAAAATCTAAGCAGAGTAGTGTAAGCTTCTAAGTAGGGATGCGGCCCTGTTAGTTTTGATCATAGAGGTAATAGAGACTCAGTATTTTTTACTGAGTAGGGGGGTGGCAAGGTTAGAACTGTAGAGAAATCGCTTTGGCAGAGGAGTGGAAGACAGATTGGAGAAGGGAGAGACGAGGTCATTTCAGTTGTGTTGCACTCTTTGTGACCCTATTTGGGGTTTTCTTGGCAAAAACACTGGAATGGTTTTCCATTTCCTTCCCCATCTCATTACGGATAAGGAAACTGAGGCAAACAGGGTAAAGTGACTTACCCAGGATCACACAACTAGTAAGTTTCTGAGGCCAGATTTGAACTCATTGAGATAAGTCTCCCTGATGCCAAGCCTTGTGCTCCATCTGCTGTCCCACCTAGCTGCCCCCAAGAGATGAGACAGGAAAACCAATTACAAGGCTATGGGAAGGGTTCAGGAGAAAAGTGATAAGGGCCATGTAAGGAGAGAGGTACCTCAAAACATCTCTCCAAAGAGACAACCAGATTTGACACGGATTGAACATATGGGCTGAGTCATTGAGGATAACACCAAGTTTGTGTGCTCCAGTTACTGTAAAGTAGTGGTTCCCTTGACCAGGACGTATTTCAAAGCAGCAGTAGATATTTCAAATATATAGACAGTTACCTACTTCTCATTTATTGTTTTGTTGGTTTTGTGTTTTGTTTTGTTTTGTTTTCAGTTTCTCACAACAGTGATGATACCATCTCAGGGCATAACCTGGAAAGATCAAATTGTTAACAGCCCAGGAATTTATAAGGGTTAGAAAATTTTACTCCATTCAAGTGAAGCAGGCATTTATTATTAAACTCCTCCTGTGTGTGTGTCAGGCTCCGTCCTGAGCCCTGAGGGTACAAAGAAAGCCAAAGAACAGTTTTTGCTCTCAAGGATTTCAGAGTCTAATGGGGAGGACAAGATATGCTATCTAGTAATTGGACATAACCACAGAGAGAAGATGCTTGTAGAAGGTGGGATTTTAACTGGGACTTTGATAAAAGCCAGGGAAGCCAGGAGGTGGAGATGGAGAGGAGGGAATTCCAGGCTCGGGGGACCAACAGTGAAAATATAATTGAGATAGGTAGAGTGCTTTGTATGAGGAGAAGCAAGGAGACTGGTGTCACTGGATTAACGAGTACATGGGGGCGGGGGGGCGGTATGTGAGTTGTAAGAAGACTAGAAGGGTAAGAGGAGGCCAGTTTGGAAAGGGCTTTAAATGCCAAATTGGATTTTGTATTTGATTCTCAAGGTAACAGGGAGCCACTGAAGTTTATTGACTAAGAGGGAGGCAGAGAAGGAGGAATATCCATTCATAGACTCTCAAAACCAGAAAGGATGGTCCTCCTAGATCACCTGGTTTAACCTGTTCCTTAAACAGGAATTGCCACCTAGGATCTGCTTAAAAATCTTTCACCTAATGATGAACACGCTACCTTAGGAATCAGCCTATTCAGTGTTTTTGATTCTTTCTGTCCAACTGAAACTTGAATTTCTATTGGTCACTGGATTGTCCCAGCGGGGCATCCAGGCTTTAAGGCCAGGTGTCCGATGGAGACTAGGTTTGCCATATCTTAGACAAGATACCTGGTTATTGTTGCTCAGTGACATCCAGTTCTTCTTGACTTAGTGGAGTTGTCAATGGGGTTTTCTTGGCAAAGACACTGGAGTGGTTTGTTACTTCCTTCTCCAGTGTGTCCCCATCTTACAGATGAGGAATTGAGGCAAATAGATGTTAAATGACTTGCCCAGAGTCATTACAGCTAATAAGCGTCTGAGGCCAGAACTGAACTCAGGTTTTCCAGACTTCAGGCCCAATGCTTTATCCACTGCTCCACCTAGCTGCCACTGGCTTTAAAAAAAATAAAGAAACAACAACAAAAAAAATCACTACCAGTAAAGTTCAGGCCAGTGGAGAGTGAGGAGAGGGGGAAATGTGCCTGAATTAGTCTATCAACTAAAAGTCTGCTTTACTTTGACTCTAGGAAGTTGGCCTGAATATATATCCTCTCCCAGGTTCTCTTCCTATCTCTAGGAAGCCCCTTTAAATTTGATTTTACAGAGAACAGATGATGATGTGGCAGTTTTAGTTTTTAGTTCTCTTTTTTTTTTTTTATTGAAGCACTAAAGTATTGATTCACATACAGTTCCCTTGAGCCAAATTTTGTCTTCTGCCTTTGTAGCTCATTGGACCATTGTTCTTTCTGTGAGTGCAGGGAAAGCCTTGTGCGCCAAGGACTTTTCCTTTTGGTCCTGAATTGAAATCGTTTCCATGCTGCCCTGAATAGAGATCTTTGAGAATGAAGACTTTTCCTTTCCTGGCAACCCAAATGTTTATCTCTTTATCACCTCCAAAACAACTTTAACCTTTTCAAGTTGGACCAGGGCTGGCACTAGATCATCTGCAACTTTGGGCGAAGCTACCTTTCCACAACTGATATTGGATGGTATGTTATGGGATGGGGGGGAGACTGATGATTTATAGGAGAGTTGATATTCCACCTCCTCTCTTCCTTATCCTGACCTGATCAGACCTTCCTTAAGCCAGAGCACTGCCATCTATGCTGGGAATTCATCCCAGGCCAATTTGGAGGCACCTGGGCTGGAATGGCAGCTGTGGTTACAGCCGTCGAGACAATCAATTTTCCAGCCAGTTGGAGGTCCTGCCTCCACCTCTTATCCATTACATCTATTTTGTCAAAGCAATATATAGATTAGGAAATTAAATAAGGCCTTTCTAGTTGCTATGGGTATACAAAGATCAATTAAAAAAAAAAACCCAGTATACCAAGTACAGAGAGGCATTGCTTTGAAGGCTTTAGAGCCAGAAAGAACCGGGTTCAAGTTTGGCCACTGGTACAGGCTCTGGGACCCTGGACAAGTCTCTTAATTCAATTCAATAAACATTTATTAAGTGCCTGCTACGTGCCTGAAGAGGCAAGAGAGTCCCTGCTCTAAAGGAACTTACAGTCTAATAGGGGAGACAACATGCAAACAAATACATACAGAGCAAGCTCCAAGTGGGATAAATAGGAAATAATTAATGGTGGGAAGGCTCTGGAATTAATATGGATTAGGGAAAGCTTCCTATCAGAGGCGGGATTTTAGTTAGGATTCAGTGGAAGCCAGGGAGCTCAGTAATTAGAATAGAGGAGGGATAACATTCCAATCCAGGGAGACCAGCCAGAGAAAATGCCCAGAGCTGAGAAATGGTGAGTCTTGTTTGTGGTACAGCCAGGAGGCCAGTGTCCCAGGATCAAAGAATACAGGTCAGGGAGTAAAATGTAAAAGGACTGGAAAAGTTGGGCAGTGGGGTAGGTTATGAAGGGCTTTGAATGCCAAACATAGCAGTTTATATTTGCTCCTAAGAGGCAATAGGGAGCCACTGGAGTAATATCAGCTAAACAGATTGGAGTGGGGAGAGACTTGAGGCAAGCCGCCTCACCATCAGGCTGTTGCAGTAATCAAGGCATGAGGTGATGAGGGCCTGTACTGGAATGGTGGCAGTGTCAGAGAATGGAATGTGGCATATTCAGGGCATGTTGCAGACATAAAATTTAACCTACTGGTGCCCTAGGCAACTGAAAGTCTGTCCAGAATTAGTAGAGGGAATTTACTTATTAGGATTTGCTTTTACAAGTGAATTCACAGGTCCAGCCCCAATTCTTTGGCCCTATTCCAGGTACAGAGGAGTAGCATGACCAGAAGGAGAAGAGGGCAGAAGGTTGGGAGAAGAGCCCATTCTGGCTGAGGACTTAAGGAAGAAAATTATGAGATAAGGCGAAAGAGGTAGTTTGGAGCCAGAATGTGGAGGGACAGACCAAGGAATTTGTATGTTTGTTTGCTTAGCAGTAAAAACCTAAAAGGTTTTTGTGAAGTCGATTGATGTTTTTGGATCAATGAGTTAGGGAGATTTGTGCAACTCTCTTCCCAGTGTATGTTGCTGGTAGTCAGTGGCAGATGATTATCTCACATTTTTGCAACCCAGGAAAAAGAAAAAGGGCTCTGCCTCTGATAAAGACTTGGTCTTGACGACCTCGTGCTTTCTGTCTGGGAAAGGCAGCTGAGAGCATTTTGTTCTCACATTCCTGGGAAGTTGATCTGCAATGACTTATTCAGAGCGATGTTTCCCCCACTTTTTTTGTTGTATTTCTAGTTTTGAGGGGAAAACAAATAATACCCCAGTGAATTCAACTAGGATGTGAAAGTTAGCGTTAATCTTATTTATCTCCTAACTTTTACTTTATTTTTTTTCCAGCAGAGGTTACTGAAACCTCATGAAATCTCTTGAGTTTTATAGCTAAGGCATATACATATACATGCTTTTGAAGAGGGAGTAACTTATTTCCTTACTGGCAGGGGATCACAAATAAGACTTTTTTACCCACTCCCTTCCTGCCAAGACATTTTTTTTAATCCATGTGCCATAATGCCCCCTCCTCTTGTCTTTCTCTCCCAATACTAGTAAACAACAGATGCTTTATCCTGTATAGCCGTGGCACAAGGACCTATGGTTGCAGAAATCTTCATTCTGTACCTCCTTAAAACAATCACTCTACCCTGTTACTGCCTGAATCCCTTTTTCCTCCTCCAGGGTTTGATCCTCCTTGCCTTAGTAACTTTGCAGGACAGTGGAAGTGGAATAAGGAATTTCTGTTTTTAAATTTATTTATTTTTTGTTTTTAACATTCACTTAACTAAGATTTTCAGTTCTGAATTCCACCCACCTTCCCCACGACATGCAGTCTCATATAGGCTATACATGTACAATCATAGTAAGCATATTTCCATGTTAGTCGTGTTGTGAAAGAAGAACCAGAACAAAAGGGAAAAACCACAAGAAAGAAAAAAGAGAGAGAAAATAGTGTGCTTCGATAGTTCTTTCTCTGGATGTGGAACGCATTTTCTATCATGAGTCTTTTGGAATTGTCTTAGATCAGAGGTTGCCAAACTTACTTGGCTTGCCACCCCTTTTTCTAAAAAAAAAAAAAAATTACTCAACGCCCCACTGGAAATCTTTAACCCTTTAATGGGTTTGGATTTTTTTTGGAAATTTGCATAATTTCAAAATACATATTTTTTTAAAAGACGCATCTTAAATGTAATAATTTATTGTAAATTTGTTGATTTTTTTTCCTGCATCGAAATTTTGAGGATGCAGTATTGCATCATGTAACCTTATAGTATCGTATTGTAAACAAGTTATTACATACTCATATTCCTGCCAATGAGTGCTGGACTTCCCAACAGCATGTGACTTGCTTGCCTGGTAACACTCTCATGTTAAGACCTGTTGGCTGACTTGAGCACTGATGAGTATAACTGCATTTTGTGTGTTTATTTGGAAAATGATGTAATCACTACAACTCTGTTATGCAACAGATAAACATGTATGAATGGTTTTTTAAAATTTTCTTATCTTTTCTTATGCTTCCACCACCCCCTTATTTTTATTCAGTGTCCCCCAATTGCATCGGAAGCTACTACCATGCCCCCCGCCGCTGCCCCTGTCGTTCCAGCACCCTCCAGGGGGCAGTATTGCCTACCTTGGTTCCCTCTGTGACTTAGATTCTTGCGTTGCTGAGAAAAGCTAAGTCTATCAAAATTGGTTATCGCACAATGTTGCTGTTACTGTGTACAGTGTTCCCCTAGTTCTGCCTATTTCACTCAGCATCAGTTCATACAAGTCTTTCCAGGTTTTTCTGAAATCTGCCTGCTCGTCATTTCTTACTGAACAATAGTATTCCATTACATTCACATACCACAACTTGTTCAGTAACTTCCCAAATGATGGGCATCCCCTCAATTACCAATTCTTTACCATCACAAAATGAGCTGCTATAAATATATTTGTACATGTGGGTCCTTTTCGCTTTTTTTGCTTTCTTTGGGATACAAACCTAGAAGCAGTATTACTGGATCAAAGTGTAGGCACAATTTTATAGCCCTTTGGGCATGGTTCCAAATTGTTCTCCAGAATGATTGATTCAGTTCACAACTCTACCACCAGAGTATTAGTGTTCCAATTTTCCCACATCTTCTCCAACATTTATAATTTTCCTCTTTTGTCATGTTAGTCAATCTGATAGGTGTGAGGTGGTACCTCAGAGTGGTTTTAATTTGCATTTCTCTAATCAATTAGTGATATAGAGTATTTTTTCATGACTGTACGTAGCTTTAATTTCTTTTTCTGAAAACTGCCTGTTCATATCCTTTGACCATTTATCAGTTGGGGAATGACTTATAATCTTATAAGTTTGACTCAGCTCTCTATATATTTTAGAAATGAGGCCTTTATCAGAGACACTGGTTGTAAAAATTGTTGCCTAGCTTTCTACTTCTCTTCTAATCTTGTTGCATTGGCTTTGTTTGTGCAAAAGCTTTTCAATTTAATGTAATCAAAATTTTTTTGCATTTCATAATGTTTTCTATCTCTTATTTGGTCATAAATTCTTGCCTTCTCCATAGATCTGACAGCTAAACTATTCTTTGTTCTTCTAATTTGTTTGTAGTATCACTGTTTATGTCTAATTGCATGCCCATTTTGACCTTATCTTGGTATACAGTGTAAGATGTTGATTTATGTCCAGTTTCTGCTATACTTTCTTCCAGTTTCTCCAGCAGCTTTTGTCAAATAGTGAGTTCTTATCCTAGAAGCTGGAGTCTTTGGGTTTATCAAATAGTAGATGACTATAGTCATTGACCACTGTGTCTTGTGTACCTAACCAGTTCCACTGATCTACCCCTCTTATTTCTTAGCCAGTACCAAGTAGTTTTGATGATTGCTGCTTTATAATACAGTTTTAGATCTGGTATATCTAGGCCACCTTCCCTTGCATTGCTTTTCGTTAATTCCCTTGATATTCTGGACATCTTTTATTCTTCCAGGTGAATTTTGTTATTGTTTTTTCTAGCTCTATAAAATAATTTTTGGCAGTTTGGTATGGCACTGAATAAGTAAATTCATTTAGGTAGAAATGTCATTTTTTAGTATATTAGTTCAGCCTACCCATGAGTAACTGGTATTTTTCCAGTTATTTAGATTTGACTTTATGTGAAAAATGTTTTGTAATTGTGTTCCTATAGTTCCCGGGTTTGTCTTGGCAGGTAGACTCCCAAATATTTTGCATTATCTACAGTTACATTAAATGGGATTTCTCTTTCCATCTCTTGCTAATGGGCTTTGTTAGTAATATATAGAAATGCCGGTGATTTATATGGGTTTCTTTTATATCCTGCAACTTTGCTAATGCTGTTAATTATTTCAAGTAGTTTTTTTTAGTTGATTCTTTAAGTATACCATCATATCATCTATACAGAGAGTTAGCTTTGTTTCTTCACTGCCTATTCTAATTCCTTAATTTCTTTATCTTCTTTTATAGCTAAAGGTAACATTTCTAGTACAATATTGAATAGCGGCAGTGATAATGGACAACCTTGTTTCACTCCAATCATATTTGAAGTGCTTCTAGTTTATGCCCATCACATATAATGCCTGCTGATGGTATAGATACTACTTATCATTTGAAGGAAAACTCCATTGATTCCTGTGCTCTATAGGTTTTTTTTTTTTAATAGGAATGGGTGTTGTATTTTTCAGAAGCTTTTTCTGAATCTGTTGAGATAATCATGTTATTTCTGTTAATTTTATTATTGATATGCTCAATTATGCTGATAGTTTTCCTAATAGAGAACCAGCCCTGCATTGCTGGCATAAATCCCACCTGGTCATAGTGTATTATCCTCGTGATAAGTTGCTGTAATCTCTTAGGTAATATTTTATTTAAAATTTTTGCACCTGTGTTCATTAGGGAAATTGGTCTATAATTTTCTTTCTCTGTTTTGGCTCTTCTCAGTTTAGATATCAACACCATATTTATGTCATAAAAAGAATTTGGCAGGACTCTTTCTTCGCCTGTTTTTCCAAATAGTTTTTATAGTATCAGAATTAATTGTTCTTTAAATGTTTGGTAGAATTCACTTGTAAATCCATCTGGCCCTGAGATTTTTTCTTAGGGAGTGTTTCAACAATCTGGCTAGCAGCTGTTGTGGGGGTGAAAGACCAACACAAGCCCAGCAACAAGAAGGCTACCAGCATGCTGCAAAAGCCCAGGTTCTTTTTATCTGCTTCACTAAGGAAAGCAACGTTAAGGGATTGACAAGCTTATTTTAATCCAACATACAAATATCAATCACTTAGTTCAGGGGAAAAAGCCAGCACCCTGAACTTCAGAACAAATACAAAGAAATTACAAACATTGACAGACAGACCTTGTCTGATTCAAATCCCGAAACATAGTTACCAGAGTTTAACAAAGTCCCAGCATCCGGGTTTACAAGCTGGAGGGCACGTAGCTACAGCTGCCTGGAGTCTCCGCATCATCTTGCAACACCAAGAGTGAGAGCCCTGAGCATATGGCTCTGTCTTCTCTTCTTATAGCATTTCAGACATCATCAAACCGTTATCTGAATGACCAGAACTTAGGCTCCTGTGATTGGCTCTTGAGTTAGCACCTCCCCTTA
>CM053622.1:439627968-439706916 GCA_028646595.1 Phalanger gymnotis
CTCTTCTTATAGCATTTCAGACATCATCAAACCGTTATCTGAATGACCAGAACTTAGGCTCCTGTGATTGGCTCTTGAGTTAGCACCTCCCCTTAGCCCCATGGGAGCTTCACACCCACATAGGCTTAGCATCTAATAGGGGTTTGGGCCTGGGACTTAGCACCTAGTAAGACTCAATGAAATACACTGAATTACTCAAAGGAGACAAAAGCCAAACTCTTCAAGGGCACTTGGTTGAACTAAGTGCTAAGAGCCCATTTTGCTTACCAACACAGGGAGTACATTGATGGCTTGCTCAAATTCTTTTTCTGAAATGGGGTGAAGTGTTTTATTATTTTTCTGTCAATCTGGGCAATTTATGTTTTTGCAAATATTCAGCCATTTCACTTAGATTGTCAGATTTATTGGCATACAATTGGGCAAAATAGCTCCTAATTATTGTTTTGATTTCCTCTTCATTGGTGGTGAAGTCACCCTTTTCATTTTTGTTATTGGCAATTTGCTTTTCTTCTTTTTTAAATCAAATTAACCAAAGGTTTATCTATTTTATTGTTTGTTTTTTTTCATAAAACCAGCTCTAGTTTTATTTACTAGTTGAATAGTTTTCTTAGTTTCAATTTTATTAATCTCTCCTTTGGTTTTCAGAATTTCTAATTTGATATCTATTTAGGGATTTTTAATTTGTTCTTTTTCTAGCTTTTTTAGTTGTACTCACAGTTCATTGATCTCTTTCTCTGTTTTATGGAATTTCTATTTTTGAAGGCTTGAAAATTGTGCCACGACCATTCTCTTCCTCCCTTACTGTCCACTAGAGAGGTTTTGAGCCTTCACTGACTTTTGAGCACTAAGTAACTATGTATGGAATTTCCTGACATAAAAGGATGCTTACAAAATTACTTTAAACTATAAAATTTTATAACATTTAATATTAAAAATTGTACCTTGTTGTCCCCTCCTGGTCTTGGAGCCCCAGTTAATTGTCTACCTTGCCTACTGTTAGTTCTGGCACTGAACTACAACCTACAAACAAGTTGTGCCCAGCTAGGAGGACAGATTCATATACAATCCCCTCTTCCAGTTGTACAAAAAATGTGGAAATGCTTATTTTATTTGATGTATAAAAAATTCACAAAAAAGTGGGGAGAAGGAGAAGGAGGCTGGCTATACTAGGAGCTGTGAAAGTCCTCCATTTTTTTTTAACGAAGTGTCTAAATACAATTCATTGTCCAAATACAGTGCCTTAAATTCATCCTCATAACTAGTATCTTGAGTTCATTCTAGTTTCTAATGGAATCCTATCCAGCTTTTTCTTGAAACTAAAACAGATTGAGCCTGAGACCAGTTCGGAACAGATTTTGTCATGTTTAAGGTTCTCCCCAGATGTGTTCCGGGCCAGGAAACCATCTTCAGTTAAGGTCTTGAGTCTCTTGGAGTTGTTTGTAAACTCGGGTGGTGAAAACTGTTAACCATTAAGCTGATTGTGGGGGCCCCTTGTTAACTGTAAACACACCCCAACATTAGCACGAGGTGCTGTCTTATTGTTTGGACTTTTTTTCTCTAGCCTATGTTTACACAAATGTAAATCCTAGGTTTTCAGCTTCATGGGCTTGGAGCCTCAGGGTCTCTGAAATCCAAACTTTGGGGATGAGAATGTGTGCCTGGTTTAGGAATTCAAAGAAGGTAGAATACAGATAGAAGGTTGCCAAAGCTCACAGGTGTGGAATGAAACATCTTTGAGTGGCTGGCTCTTCTAATGAATTTGGAATGTTAGCAGAATTCTACTGTACTCGAGATTTCTTAATACCTCTTTAGAGTTTTTTCCTGTCTCTAATTCTGTCTTTTATCCGTAAAATATGTTAGTACGATTAAGAAGAAGTTTATTGTATATAAAAATACTGCTTGAATGCTGATTACACCAATAGCCTTAGGAAGTGTCTTGACTACATGTAGGGTCCTTACTTGCAATATACGTTATTTTATGTTTGAAAATAATAATAGAAGAGAGATAAAAGAACTGGACTGTTTTCTTCTTGCATGTTGAGAGGAACCATGGTAGCTGAGACTCTGGCCCAACGTCATTTGCGCTTGGTACAAATATGTTCTTTCACATGCTATATATTACCTGGCCATTTCACTCTTTTGGCTTAACCTATGCCTTTATAATTGTTGGGATCTGTGATTCCTAAAGTGCCTTACTATAAGAACCATTATTCTACTTAGTTCTTTATTTTTCTCCAGAGAACCATGAATTTTTTTCATTCCCCCCATTTTAATGAGACCATGAATCTATAATACACAACTTCCTTTCATTCTTCGCTATATAGTTCAGTCTATTACTTTCAAAACTGACCTGCTTATCTATGCTTCCTTGTGGTCTTCTCTCTGTTCTCTTCTGTGTATTTCAAAAATATGTTTCAGTAGCCTTCTTTTTATTGTCAATCCTATCCCTAGCTTCCTACATCTACCCTACGCTCGCCCCTCAAAGTGAGAAAAAAAGAAAATCAAAACCTTTGTAGCCGGTATTAATTATCATCTCTATGCAAATGCTTCTAAGATCTACATATCCTGCCTCAACCTCTCCTATTCTCCAGTCTTACATCTCCAGCTGCCTATTGGACATCTCATGTTGGATGTTCCATAGATATCTTAAACTCAGTGTGGCTAAAATTAATTCTAACAGTAAATACACATATGGAGGAATTGTGGCCAGGGAGGGGGGGATAGTTTGGTTTGGAAAGTTAGAGGGATGAAGATCAGAGCCATATGGGACAAAGCTTAATTGAATAAGGTGACAGAACAGGAAAAGCAGGAGTAGTGGTACCCAAGTACCCCGGGAGCTGGAAAAGAAATAATTAGCCAGTGAAGGGAAGTGTGGCTGGAACTAGGATTTAGATGTTATGGGTGACTGAGGTAACCACCAGTCAGTAAAGCAGGGCCCCAAGGTGAAAAGTCCAGACGTGAATGGGCTAAGTCTTCCACAGATAGACAAAGGGTCAGTCTTTGAGCCATGAAGAGACACATTAAAAATCTGCCGTCAATATTTACGTATTTTTATAGTGTCAAGTCAAAAGTCTATGATACCTGTCTATATAATCGGCTCTCAATTATGCACACCTTTTGAGGTTAAACAGAGATGTCAATGTCTGGTTCATGTGATAATTTAAATAATTTTTTCACTTGAGAATGTAGTCAGAGGGAGGCATTTTTAAAAAATCTCTAGCATCCTTCTAGATGAGTGATCCTTTTAAAGTTCCATTTAAATTGACAAAACACAAGGGGAGAGATAACCTTGTTGAATGAATAAACCAATCACAGATGAAGGCAATGAGCACACCATCCTGTGCTGAATGAATGAACCAAACTGCCAGTCAAGATACTGAAGACCCACATTCTGTGCATAGTCTATTCATTCAACAAGTATTCATTAAGCTTCTATTATGTGCCAGACACTATATACTAGGCACTGGTGATCCAAAGACAAAATACATAAGTGCTTAATAAATGCTTGTTGATTAACTGACATGTTCCTAGATAAATACAAAATACATACAAAGTATAAAATAACCAGGTAGCTCGAGAAAGGCCTCATGTAAGAAGTGCCACTTGAGCTGATCTCAGAAGTAATTCTGGGAAAAATTGTAAGAGGCAGAAATTAGGAGAGAGCGCATTCCTGTGCAGAGATACCTACTCAAAGACTGAGGGGAGTTCCAAGAAAAAATCAGCCCTTTTCGTAACTTCCCACCCACCCTCCAGTGCCTGTCCGTACAGACATACTATGATAGAATCTGCTATTTCATTTTCCACACATTTCCAGTAACCTGAGTTGTGCTTCAATCACAAAGAGTCCGGGGGACCTCTAGTATTTAAAAGAATGTCATCTCACTTAACCAGAGATAGATATAAATTTACATAAATGCAGAGAACCCAACCTCGGCCTAAATGTTAGGAATTTTCGTAACTGAGGGCTCAGAACTATTATTGAATTAACTCATAACTTTTCATCTAAAATAAGCTTTCTAAAGACTCAAAAAAAAACCTCCAAGGACCTCAAGAGCCTTTTGTGTTTGTTTCTGTCTCTAAGCTTGAAAAGAACTAATTACCGTAACAGGTTATTACATGTTTCATTCCAAAGCTTTTCGTACCATTTTGTAAGATGTCTTTGTCTAATAAAGCATGATAATTCCTATTGTTTTTGTACTTTTTACCCTTCCCTCAATATAGTGCTTTTACTATACCATTAATATTCTTTCTGGTATTGGCACAGTCCAAAAACATGGGGATTAATTTTTTTCTCAGTCATTTTAGAAATCAAAGAAACCTTTACTTTTATATTTGTGAGATACAGCCTCACTTGTCCACACAAGTTAAATTAAATTTAAGTGACAGAAGAAACATAACAAGCAGTGCAGCTGCTTTCTTCTTGGGAAGGTGAGCCCACTGATGCAGCAGAGAGAACACTGGTTCTAGGGTCCAAGATTCTGGAGTCAGAGCATCCGGGTTCATACCTCTGTGACCCGGGATACGCTACTTCTCCTTTCTGAGTCTATTTCCTCATCTGTATGTAGCATGTAGTTGGATTAGATGACCAAGGCATAACATCTTTGCTGGCCTAAAACAGGTAGGCTTCTTTTGGTGGGTAAAACTAACCTTGCCCCTTTTTTACGATTGGGACCTCCAGTAGTTAAAAGAATGGCATCTTGCTTTATGTTCTGGGGCTAGGAAAGGGAAAGCTCATGTGGTGATTCCTGTCACAGCGGGATGGGAAAAGGATAGTGTCACATTTTCAGTGTGTAAGAAAAACAAAATTCCCCAATGATATCCCCAGGGTTGGAATCTTCTGGACTCTCTTCTGGCCTTCATATTAGTTGGGTCAACCAAGCAGACTCTATGACAGATTTGCAGTTGAGTAGAAACTAGGTAGTGCAGTGGATAGCATGTCGCCAGACTTGGAATCAGGAAGACTGAGTTCAAATCTGCCCTCACATACTGTGTGACCCTGGGTCACAATTAACCCTGTTTGCTTCAGTTTCTTTATCATGAGCTGGAGAAGGAAATGGCAAGCCACTCCAGCATCTCTGCCAAGAAAACGCCCAAAAGGGTTGGACAATACTGAAATGACTAACCCACAGCAGAGACCTCTACCATGGAAACTGCAAGGGACACAGCCCGGCGTAGGGAGGTGGTGGTGATGAGTGTTTTGTGTATTTCTATAGGGCTTAACTATACTGAGACTGCTAAGTGATAAAAGTGAGTGAGCCAAAAGGTTAGGGCCATTGTGTATTGTGAATATGACCATTAACAAAAAAATTGTGTTGAAGCTGCTGTTCTCCACCCAATAGCTTATTTACTTAGCTATTGGGAGATCTTAACATCAAAGTGAAGGGTTTTTTTTTAAATTGCCCTTGAGAAAGGAAAAAAAATAAGTAAACATAAGTACCGCCTATTACTGTGTTAGAACATCAAAACATATTTGTGAACAGAAAATGGTCAATAAACAGAATTATGAGCACAAGGGCCATATCCTTCCCAGTCTCTCCTTTGCTAGTGGACATTAGTCAACCTGGATATAATAACCCTAACTCTCTAGGCTTCAACTAAGGTATCTGTACTAAGAAATGCAATACAACTCTAGTCATTAGCCTGTTCTTAAAATTACTCTTAATAGAGAATTTTTAACCTCTTGAGGCTGGCCAGTGTGATAGAGAGGGATAATATCCACTTTCTTGGGTGGATATTAACACTTTTGAGTGCCTTTCTTAAGGAATTACTGGCCTTAAAATTCTATCTGCTAAGTTTTCTAAGTAGGGCCACCTACTTTTCATAATTAAGGCTTATATAATATAGCATTCCCATTTATATTGCTGCTCATTCAAGGTGTGAGTACAGATCCACCAAAAACCAGAAATGATGCAAAGAGAAATAATCATTTAATGTGAACATCTTAAAATCAATTTTTCAACATGTTCTTTTTGCTGGAAAAAACAATTTTCATTTTAAAATATTGTTTTACCTGTGGCATCTAGAAGCCATCTCCAGTGATTAAAAGACAACTGTAATCCCAGCTAACAGGGAGGCTTAGGCTGGCAGATCTTTTGAGCCCAGGTGCTCTGAGTTGGAGTGGGCTAAGCCAGTTGGGTGTCCACACTTAGGCTGGCATCAGTATGTTAAGCCCCCACAAGTGAGGGGTGGGACACAAAGTTGCCTAAGGAAGACAGACTGGTCCAAGTTGGAAATGGAGTGGCTCAAAACTTCATTCTGATTAACTCAGGATTGGATTCCTAAGTTGCCCCTGCACTGTTGTGGTAGGGGTAAAGGGCACCTTGGGGATACATGAAGGCCGTGGATTATAGGATTTAGAGCTGGAAGGGACCTCAAAGGCTTTCTATCCCAGCCTATTTGTATAACTTGTACAACATTCCCAACAAATAATCGTTCAGCCTCTTTGAGGAGGAATCCACCCCCACCCCACAAAGCAGCCCATTTCCATTTTGGACAGATCTAATTATGGGAGTTTCCTAACATCAAACCTAAATCTGCTCACCCACTGCTTCTCCTTCTGCTCCCTGGAGCTAAGCAGAACAGGGCTAATCCCCTCCCACATGGCAGCCCTTCAGATACTTTACAGAGTCTAGAAAGCAGTGTGAATAGCTCTATATTTATCCTGTAAGGCTTCTCTCTTCAGCCCAAACATCCCCAGTTCCTTCAGTGGCTCCCAGTTGGTCTTCCATGGCACCACCTTGTTTTGTTTGTGTCTTTTAACCTGGTTAGTGACTCTTCAAACCTTGTCAAATCCATCTTCTCTACCCTAAGCATGGGTGTCCCCCAAGGTTCTGTCCTGTTGTCTTGTCTCTTCTCTCAATACTTATTCCATTGATGATCTCATTTGTCTCCAAGTTCAGTCATGTTCATGAAAATCTTCACCAGCCTAGGCACTCTCTGTACACCCTCCAGGTTGTCAATGTCCTTCCCAAGTATATAGCCCCCAGAACTGAATCTACATCTCCACATGTGGACAGGACAACTCTCAGCTTTTTAATGAGAAAATTGAGGCCCAGCATGGGAGACCTCTTGTCCACACTGCGAGGATTTGAAACAAGGTTCTTTAACTCCAAAAAAACCTAGTATTCTTTCTGCCTTAAAAATTTTACTCAGGCTTTTACCTCAGAAAGTCCGTGGATATTGAAGGGAAGGAAGAGGGAAGGGTTTAATTCTCAATATGTACGTGTAAATGGGGAAGTTAGGTGGTGCAGTGGATAGAGCACCAGCCCTGGAGTCCAGAGGACTTAAGACACTCAATACTAAATAGCTGTGTGACCCTGGTCAAGTCACTTCACCCCCTTTGTCTCCTTCTCCCCCCCAAAAAAGTACATGTAAACCCAGAGACTCAATTGTCTCAGCATATATTTAGAAAACTTTGGTTTTGTGTGTGTGTGTGTGTGTGTGTGTGTGTGTGTGTGGTTTGTTTGTTTTTAAACTGCCTTCTCTAGGAAAGGACCAGATGATTTCCTTAAGTCCCTTATGCTACAGATCATGGGCCATTAGCAGATGAAGGGCCTTTTGGCGTGAGATACAGACTTTATTTTCCTAAAGTTTTGTAATAAAGACCTTTTCAGGAAAAATAATTCATTCACTCCATCCAATGTTCTGTAGATTGTTAGACCTAAAAAGGACTTAGGAATCATCTAGTTCTAACCCCCACATTTCTTTTTTTAAACAGCTGAAGAAACTGAAGCTCACAAAGGGGAAATGACTTATGCAGGGTCATAGTTAATGGCACAAATGAGACTCGTGATCCTGGGCAAGTCACTTCACTTTTGTCTGCCTCAATTTCCTCAGCTGTAAAATGGGCACAATGATAGGCAGGGTTATTGTCAGCATCAAATGAGACAATATTTGTAAAGCATTTACACGATGCCCATGAAATGCTCGCTTGTTTGCTTCCTTCTTTCTTTGTCTCCTGATTCCTAGTGACTGGATCGTAGATTGAGAGATAGAAAGAACAATAGCTTTCTAGTCCAACTCCCTTCATTTTACTGGTGCAGAAACTGAGACCCAGAGACGTTAAGCGATTTGATTGTGGTTATACAAGTAGAAGTGCCAGAGCCGGGATGTGAACCAAACTGAAACAACCGGACAGCCATAACTACAGCCATTGCTCTTGCCATCACATCACACTGTCTCTCTCAAAGCTTTTCCCACTGTACTACGCGGCCTTCTTCTGTATGATTAAATTCCTTCTTTCTCTTAGCTGAATAGTTTAAGTGAGGCAACTACTGGAGAGGTAGAATATTTGTAGTTATTTGGGGATATCTGGTAGTAGTGACTGGGGGAAGTTTTCATAGCAAAATTTATTTTTCTAAGACTTCTTTAAAAAAAAGGAAATATTTTCCCTTTTCAACATGCAGAAGTTTTAAAATAACCCATCACGGTCACATACGCAAAAGTGACAGTATCAAGAAGCAAAAAAAACCCAAAATCCTTGAGAACGGAAATGTATGTGATAGAGAGATATAGTGGCATTAAAACCACAGTCCTGAAGACTTGAGTTCAGAGGTTATCACCCTGTCCATGTTAATTGAACTCTAGCTAAGCTCTTCCAGGGAAAGAAAGCTTCTTAGTGAATTACTTATTTAGCATGGCCCTAGGAACAGATAGCACAGGGATATTTACGCTGTAAACTATCCCCGTGGTCCTACTGAAAAGAGGTCACTTGAAAATTTAAAAACACAACCAAAGGCATTGATTACGTGAGGCTCAAGAGGAACCTGGGCAGAAATAATATTGCCTTTTATTACCCACTGACGTTGTCAAAGATGTTTAAGTACCCAGCCCCATGGCAAGTTCTCTGCCTGTCCATGGAGCCCATTCTGAAGGTAAGAGAAATAATTTCATCACGCTTTGTTAGGAAAGGGCCTTTTGTCATTGTCTTTAGGACCCATGTTGTTTTAGTACCATGTATTTTGCCTCAGTTTCTACATCTGTAGAATGAGCCGGAGAAGGAAATGGCAAATCATTCCAGCATCTTTGCCAAGAAAAACCCCGCATGGGGGCACAAGAGTCAGACACGACTGAAGTGACTGAACAACAGCAAATTCTCTCTTCTGCAGCAGAGGGAAGAAAATTTGAGGATTTAAAAACTTTTTTTAATTTAAGTAAAAGTTCTAAGGTCTCTTTTATAGGAAATAGTTATGACTCGTCCATAAACATAACGCTGTGCTTTTAAAAGCCCCTTTCTCCCTTAGACAATTCACACTTCTAAAACAACTCTAAAGTTTAACTTACCCTTAGATTGCTTTGTTATAGTTTAAATTATTATGATTTAATAGGTGAGAGAAACGAATTCCAGATAAACTATAGCCATATTCAGTTAGGGTAGAGTTTTACTTTCGAGAAGGAGCTTTGTGCAGATTTTTAAGTCAGAGAACCTGGGTTTACTTAAGCCTTCAGAGCCTTGGTTTCCTTGCTCGCAAAAGAATGAGACTGAATTAGATCATCTGTAATATCCTTTTCAGATCTCTGTCCTATGACTGCTTCTTTTTCTAAGAGGACCAAGGTCTATTGGTACCTACTTTACTCCTCTTCATGTGCAAGTTTCTGAGGGTGGATTGCTTTTCATCAGAAGAGCTGTTGCATAAAAATCTAGACTGTGAATTCATCCCTTTCACATTAAGTGGATCATTGACTTCATCTTTTCAGGAGCTGAGAAGTCAGACAGCTTCTGTGGTCCATTTGTCATTACAGGCTTGAGTTTATTCTTCTGTAAAAAATAAGAGGTTGAATTGAAGGACATCTCTAAATCTATAATCCCATCACCTAGGGCTGTCTGATCATAAGGACCCACCAGGTCTACCCCTCACCCTTAAGAAAAAAGACTTTCATGTAGGATGTGGCTTTTCTGTCCTTTCCACATAGCTTGACAATCTTCTTCAAGACAATTTTAAGCAGCAGTAGCAAAATGGTAACCATAGATGGCAATGTCATTCCTCTGAACATCACTTATTACTAAGAATTTTAGTAAATCCCCATCAGCCTAGAAAGACAACTTTACTGCTGTTAGCTGTTTAAAGTTGAAAAAGTTTAGTAAGTAAACATCTGTGTTTCTCAAAATATTGTTTGGTATTGAATATTTTTAGTTGTTAGTCATTTTTAATGTAGTTACTTTAAATAGTAAACACCATCAACCTGCCAATTCCTCTATGGAATTAGAGTTCTGGTGAGTCAAGACTTCCCATATAAACCATATACATAGCCAAATTTCAAATAATTATTATGTAATAAAATAATGTCAACACTGAGCTTTCCAGCAGTGCTGGGGGACGCCATGTTGACTGGCCTACCACACATGCATTCTGTCTAATTTTAACTAGGCTCTCCCTGCTACATGGCAGTCCTTTTCATTCACCTTGCTCTGCTTCCTGTCTCATTCCCCACGACAACTATTCTAAACCTTTTCCACAAGCCCCCAGATCCATGGCAGCATACAATCTCACCTTCTTTAGTGAGATTAAAATTATCCAGTGTAAGTTTCCTCAACCCACATCCTGAAATGCCTTAAAGATCATTTTGTGTTTACCCGCCTTCTCTCCTCCTTTGCTCAAACATCAGAATGATGACCCTCCTCTTTGCACAGACTAAGCCCTCCTTTTGGTCCCTTGATCCCCATCCCTTTCATCTCACCCAGGAGCTTGCCTCACTGATTACTTTCCTTTATTTACCCCTAGCTCCTGTTTCTTTACTTGCTGCCTTCAAATATGCCTTACCCTAGAAAGACCTTCCCTTGATTCCACAGTTCCCTTAAACTCTTCTTCTTTTTAACTGTTAAGCTTATAGAAAGAGAAGTTTACATTCGTTATTTTCTTGCCACCCACTCACAACCCAATGGTCTCTAATTAATCTTTGATTCTTACCTCTCTTTCCCTTATTCCTCCCACCTCTCCACCAACCTGCCATATACAGTGAGTTGCTAATCAGGTTGATTCTGTCTCCAGGACTTTTCTTCGTATATCTTTTCTTTCCTCTCCACTTAACACCACAACTCTTATTCAGGACCTCTTTCCTGGGTTATTGTGATAGCTTCATAACTTGTCCTTCTGCCCCTAGTCTCTTCCCCTCCCTAGTTTGACCAAATATACTCGGTAGATCTGATCGTGACACTCCATTACTCACCTGCCTTCAGTGGTTCCCTGTTAGCTGTACGATTAAATTTAAAAAAAAAAAACAAAAACAAAAACACTTAAGTTGTCATTTCAGATTCTCTGTGAAATTTGACCCTAGCATTATTTCTCATTATGTCACTTATCTTTTGTTGCAGTCAAACTGCGCTATTCACCAACCCTTTTTTGGTGTCATCTTGCTGTCTCTCACTTTGGTGTATTCTTGCATGCTATCTGGCTATCCCTTCTCGTTGCCTCCAGCTGAAATCCTTCTTTTCCTTTAAACCTTCGATCAATTGTCACTTCCTTTATGGAGCCTTCTGGACTTATCTACTGAACATCATCCTACCCTTCTTAAGGCTTCCTATAGCATTTTTTGTTCAAATCTCTTCTTTATCCTGGTCACATTTGTGTTACTCCTATGAGTAGACATGACAGTGATTCTCCCTGCCCCTAATAGATTGCAATCAAGTTTGGACCATGGTTCATTTTCTTCTTTTTATCTTTGTACTTCTAGCAACTAGCATAGAACCTGATACATAGCCAGATATTTGACAACCAGAGGCAGAAACATGAGGTAAAAATATTGAAGGTTTACTTTTCTTTAGGCATAACTCAATTAAAACGAACTCATTTACATGTTGAACAGTGCACCCAGAAGGTCTTTGTGAGAGATTTAGATGGTGCAGCTGTTAACTAATTCATGTTAGTAACATAGACCCACAGCACCCCTTTGGGGTTAATTTTAGCCAACCCACAGTTCCTTTTCGTACCATGTCTACACAGGTGGACATAGAATGGATATGTTCTTTGGAGTCTAGTTGGCTTTTATATGTTTCCCATGAATTCCTAACTATTTTAAATTGGGACTTTAGGTGTTAGAGAGATTCTGTGACTAACTGAGTCTTTTAATATGATGGAGATAAATATTTTTCAGATACTGCTTTGAAAAAATTTTTCAATAAGGAAACTTAATCTAAGCAACATGATAGATACAGAGATTGTCATTTAGAAAATGGCAAAATCAAATGGTGACCTTTAAAGAATGTTATCCACAGGAGGAAACAACATGATATGATAAGACAGGGCTGTCCAACTATAGGTTTTTATTGAAACAATAGACAATATATTTTGATTCGCCATTTTAGTGAGAGCTCTGTGGTAGCTCAGCTTCATTTGCTAAAGCATTTATGTAAACTATGCTTGCAGGCAGGCGGCATAAATCACACTGCGGCCACATTTTGGACAGCCTTGTGGTAGGAAATTGGGAGGCAGGAAGGCCTCGGTTTTGGCGTCATCTCTACTTGTCATATGAAAACCTAGACAAGTACTTAACCTTTCTTGGTTTCATGTTCTTTATCAGTCAAATAAAGGGTGTTGGAAAAAGTCCTTTTTCTATTCTTCAGTGAAACTACAATGTAGATAGGATACGATGGTCTCAAACCTTTCTTAACCTTTTAAAAACTAAAATTTAAGAAACCTAACGAAGTGGAAACTCTAAGTCCCAGTCTGGCCTCAAATGCTTGTTAGCTGTGTGTCCCTGAGTATGTCACTTAACCGTGTTTGAACTCAGTGCATCTGTAAAGTGAGCTAGAGAAGGAGATGGCAAACCACTTCGGTATCTTTGCCTAGAAAACCCCAAATGGAATCCCAAAGAGTGGGACAAGACTGAGCAACAACGGCAACAAGCAAGGGGGAGCTGGTTAGATAATCACTGGCAGTGTTAAGGACTTTGAAGGTAAAGCAGAGACCTTTTGGCCTTTTTTATCAAGCACCATTGTGGTTAAGAAAAGAATGAATCAGTATTTACCAGGACCTCTTATTCTCAGCTTCATTCTCACCCAGTAAATACTTATTAAGCACACAGACAAATTCAGAGTCTCTACCCTCAAGGAGGTGTATGTTTTTCAGACATGATACAATGTTGCCATAAGTAAATAAGAGTTATGGCATAAAGTTATTTTGAGAGAGAGAATGATAATAAATACCTGGAGAGATCAATTCACGAAGGAAGCAACACATAAACTGTGTTGTAAAGGAAGCTATTTGGCAGAATAAGGAGGGCAAGCGCTACTGATATGAGGAATCGCTGTGCAAATACACGGAGGTGGGGTTTTGCATGTCACAGAACAGAAAATAGCTAGCAGACCATTTGGATTGGAACCGAGAGTGACTGAAGGGAAGTAACTCGAAGAGATACCAGCAATGTATTTGAGAACTAGATTGTGGAACGTTTTACAGCCAGTTCTGACCAAGTTGCATTTGCTTAGTAGGGTGAAACCTATTATTTTGGGGTAGATTTATTCCTCAAGTTTTCTGTTAGGATTAAAAAAATGTAAGTATAAGTTAACAGCATGCTGGCATAAGAAAATTAAACAATTCAAGCAAGGCAGCTTCTGATCCGCAGCTGTTTTGTTGTTGCCTTGTACATTGGAAAGAACAGTCCTGCCTGTGTTATTTCCTTTCCTGGGATTTCTACCTTCAGTAGAACTTGTCTGGGGGAATGATCAAAGTCAGGAATGTACTTAAAGAGCTTGAACAGTGCTCAGAAGCTCAGAGACAACAGACTGTACATATAACTGACATTCTCTGGAGGCGTCACCAGTTATCTGCACAATTCACTGTCCAACCAACCAGAGTATTTACTCACCTCCAGAGAAACAGGGAAAACGTCTGAAATTTCTAGAAGGGTCAGTTTCGAGTAGAGTTGGAGATTATTCCAGACATACCGAAGCCCAAATAAAAATCTTCCACATCAGCTAATCAGTGATATATTCTTTGCTATTTAAAAGAACAGATGACAAAATTTGCTTCTTCAAAGCATCATTTCATTTTTCTTAGAAAATGGTGAAATTAAGCTAAAAAAGAAGGATTTCTATAGATGGTTGAGTACCGGGCCAATTTTAGATAAAAATAGTAAAATATTTCAAGTTTTTTTTTTGACAATTTTTGCCCTTTTGTCCCTAACGCCTATGATTGCTTTCCCCTATCCACTTCTCCATGCCTCCCTATTCCCTTTTAATCTTTAAGGAAAATGTCCTGTTTAAAAATTTCAATTTAAGTAATGGTGGCCCTATACACTGCCTTTCATTTTCTTAACAGATTGAACAGCTATATCCACTATGCTATGTTATATGTAATGTACTAGACTAGGTTCTTAGGAAGTTAAAATATGAATTTTTAAAAAGGCTTTGTTCCCTAGAGGAGTAGTAGGCTTTTTAAAAAATTTATTTTTTTCAACTAACAAGCCTGTATTCTCTTTTCTTTCTACTTTACCTCAGCACCTCTCCTCCCACAATTTAATTGTTGAGAGAGAGAACAAAACCCTTACATAAAGGATGCAGGTTCCCAAATTGGTCATGTCCAAAAAAATGTATTTCTTATTCTTTCCATCAAGACCATCGCCTCTCTGACAAGCAGGGTGGCATCCTTGATCCTCAGCCCCCTGGAATTGTAGGTGTTCATTACAACGATTAGAGTTCTCAAGTCTTTCACAGTTTTTTATATAAGGCTGTTGTTAATGTATGAACTGTTTTCCTGGTTCTACACAACTTCATATAAGTTCATACACATGTTTTCAGGTTTCTTTGAAACCAACCATTGTATCATTTCGTAAAGCACAGTAATATTCTATTACATTCATATACCATAATTTGTTTAGCCATATCCCAATATGTGCCATTTTAGTTCCCGATTGTTTGCTACTACAGAAAAAAAAAAGCTGCTGTAAATATTTTTGTACATGTAGGTCCTTTTTCCTTTGATCTTACTGGGTTAAAAGGAATGCACAATTTAGTAATTTTGGTAATCTAGTTTGGCTAGACCAGTTCACAGCTCTACTAACAATGTAGTAGTGTGCCTAATTTTCCCATAACTGCTCCAGTAATTGTCATTTTCCCCTTTTTTCATCTTTTATAATTTGATGGATGTGCAGCAGAACCTTAGACTTGCTTTAATTTGTGTTTCTCTAATGTTTATTAATTTCATCATTTTTATGTGGTTATTGATACCTTGGATTTCTTCTTTTGGAAACTGCTTGTTCATATCCTTTGACAACTTCTCAATTGGGGAATGACTTATTATAAATTTGATTCTCATAAATTTGATTCAGTTTCTTGTATATCTTAAAAATAAGATCTTTATCAGAGGAGCTTGCTGCAAAGATTTTTTTCTCAGTTTTCATTTTGATTCTAACTTCATTAATTTTATTTATACAAAAACTTTTGATTTTACATTATTAAAATTGTTCATTCTCTTTTCTGTGATCTTTTTAGTCCATTGTTTGGTCCTGAACTTTTCCCCTATCCATAGATGTGGAGCAGCTGATAGAGCTCTGGGTCTGGAAGCAGAAAGACCTGACATCTTTCTGAGTTCAAATCTGTCCTCCAACACTTACTGTGTGACCCAGGGCAAGTCACTTCACCCTGTTTGCCTCAGTTTCCTCATCTGTAAAATGAGCTAAAGAAGGAAATGGCAAACCTACTCCATTATCTTTGCCAAGAAAGTCCTGAATAGGGTCACAAAGAACTGGTCATAACTGAAAAATACCTGAACAACAAAAAAATATGTGGTCATCCAGTCTGAGCTTGCAGACTTCCAAAGGAAGAAAACCTACAATGTCCTATTACAGATAATTTCACTTAGGGATTGCCCTAAGTATTAAGACACCTTTTTGACATCATGCCTTTATTTGTCTTTCATTGCTACTGGTTTTGCCCCCTGGGACCAACAGAACAAAAATCTAATCCCTGTTCCAAGTGACAGTTCTACAAATACTTGTGCATATGCTCATATATCCTCAAGTTTTCTCCTTTCTAGGCTAAATATTTGTAGTTCTGTTATCTGATCTTTATGTGACATGGAGTCAAAGACCTTGGTGATCTTGGCTGGTCTCTATATAGTCGATGCCTTTTCTAAATTACAGTATCCAGAACTGAAAACTGTACTGCATCTGTGGTCTCACTAGGGCAAGGCACAGAAGCACTACCTCTTTCATCTTGTAAACTATGCCTCTCCTAATGCAGCCCCAAATCACATTACTTTTTTTGGCTCCCCTGTCACAATGCTACCTCACAGTGAGTTTGAATTTATTTAAAAGCCCAAGTTCTTTTTTATATAAGTTGAAGTGATGCCTCTTCCATCTTGGGCTTCTGAAATGGATTTTTTTGACTCAAGCACAAGACGTCATAACCATCAATTTAATGTTCTTGCCTGTCAACAATTTTTTGGATCCTGACTTTGTCATTTGCTGTGTTAATAATCCCTCCCAGTTTTGTCTCAAATACGCAATTTGCAGAATTGCTAAATATGCCACCTATACCTTTATCTAAATCACTGATAAACATGTAAACAGCACATGGTCAAGCAAAGAGTGACCTAGGAAAGTTCACTAGAGACTTCCTGCCAAGGTTTTGGATAGTCTGAACTAAAGTATATTTATTTGCCATTTCAAATTTCTTTTTTCTTGCTTCATAGAAATACCTCAACAGCGTGTATGATATAGTTTGAGGAACACTGCTTTAAATGGGTGGTTCCCAGTCTGAGAAATGAGCCCTTGGAGGGGCAGGGAGCTAGAGCTGGCACTATGCACCGTGCCACCTAGCTGCCACGTGTTAGGTACGTTGAAATGAGGATTCCTTTCTTAAGGTCTTTCCAACTCTACAATTCTGTGACTCCAGTTGAGCACAGGGTGTATCAGTGCTGAGCTGATATTTAATAAAAAACCGACCTAGCTTAATCACCCAGTGAGCAGGAGGCAACACACGTTATTAATCAGTTGTAATAACGTTCAATTTCATTAATAATTACATAGTAATTACATACAAATAATTGCATAGATGCAAATGAAAAACAACCTGGTGGAAGGTGATGAAAACTCAGTGCTTGTGAAGTTGTAGATAAATGAGGATACTTAGCCAGCTGGGTTCCAACTTGTAAAACCTTTTTGGAGAGCAGTCTGGCAACATATTAAATGAAAATTAAGAAGATAACTGTAACCTTTGAACTAATAATTCCGCTATAGGGAATAGACCCTGAAAGTGCAATTTGTAAAACGTTCTTTGAACAAAGAATCTTATAGATCTTTATGTAATCTTTATGTAATTAAAAATCTTTAGATTAAGAATCTTTATGTAATTAAATTATGTAAATAAAATTATGTAATTAAGAATCTTTATGTAATTAAAAATGAAAACAATCTAATTATCTAACAATAGGGAAATCAAGTTCTGAAGGGTCACTTGTTTCTTCTTTCCCTATTAAAATATTAACACTGCATCATCATACACCTTCTTCCAATTATTTCAGTAAATTTGCTTTCCTAGGTTTCTTTGGACTCCTTGTTGTATTTCTAAGCTCCTACTCAGTTCTGGTCTTTTCATCAGAAACACCTGAAAGCCCTATATTCAAAAAAATTAATCTCATGTTAGTCTTTTTGAAATAATCAATGTCTTTGTATATTTTAGTTTTCGAGATTTTTTTCCTATAAATATTTTTTGTTCCAACACCCATTACAGTTGAAGACAACTGGAGCATTTGAAGAGCCAAAAAAGCAAAAATGCTAATAACAACCAAGAAGGATAATGAAATAAATATTCAGGGATCTAGTTAGTCCGGAATACAGAGGAAACAAAACTATGTCTCTCTCCCAAGTACATTTATTTCTAGCGCTCATGATTTGCTCTACAGATGGCTACCATTAGACACAAATAAGTATATATGCGTAAGATCATTCTATACCTATTTCTACATATCAGTCTTTTCTCTGGATGCAAATATCATCTTATTTTGTATGTCCTTTGTAGTTAATTTGGGTGTTTATAATAGTGAAAATGACTTAGTCACTCAAAGTTGTTCTTAAAAGAATATTGCTGTTACCGTGTACAACATTCTCTTGTCCTGCTCATTTGCTCTTTATTTCATTCAGGTATCTCAAGATCGTTGAGCTCATCAGATTTTATAGCCCAATCATATACCACCAAACTCTAGTTTTTCAATGAAAGTCTGGTCTGAAAAAGCCCATCCCCCCCCAAAATTACTAGTTTACTGTAAGTGGGGGGAGAAATTGTTGTGATTCATCTTCGGTGACTCATCTGAGCAAGAACTTCTGATATCATTCCCAGTTATTAAACTCATATTTATTGCAAGCCGTCAGCTCCTCACTAAATTATCTGCATATTGTTAGATTTAGAATATACTGATCTGAAAAAGCTTTCTTTTTATTGGCCTTATGGTTATTATTATTACTAGTTATTAGAAAGCCCTTTAAATATGTTGTTGCTGAAGGGTTCCACCAAAATTTTATTTCAAGTTTAGGGTTCCAAAGCTACCGTAAGTTTGAGAACCACTAGTTTGTGTTATATAAAGGACTTCCATGTCTCCTCTCCCCGACCAAAAAAAACTCCCAAAAAAATCAAACAAAAAACTTATAAGATTCTTTTACTTATTGTTGTAGAGTTTCATGCATATTCATAATAGCTTCTATGCATAGCAGATTTAATAAGAGGCTAAAGACCAGTACACAATATAGGGACTCTAGGGACTTAAGCGTGAAATAGAGAATACAGAGGAGGGAGTGAGAGCTGAACGGTTAAGATTTCAGAGTAAGCCTCTGCAAAACGTCAGGGTTAGCTCTCTCACTGCTGCAAGCGTTAACAGAGAACTCTCCTGAGGTTTGTGCATGTGTGTAACTAAGAGGGACGAGGAGGATGTTCACTGCAGAGATAACAAGGCAACAGGCTTAAAGCATGCCCGTCACTTAAAATTCCTATGAGACAGTTATGGTTTGCCATTCTCTGGATAAGAAAACAAAAAGCTAGGGCGTAAGGGAGAGCGGATGGATACAGACCCAAGCTTGTGCTTCATTTCAATTTCTACTCCTCATTTCAATTTCTGCTCCTCCTGTTCCTGTGAGAGGGAATGCTTAGAAAATCTTGATTGTTTTTCCCCAAACACATTTTCGTTAAAAATGTGAAAGTAGCACGGCAGATCGTTTTTATAATAAAAGGAGACCGTCGTATTGAAGGTTTCCTTTTGTTTCATGCTGTGATTTTGATGGAGGCTGCACAAAGCGTGTATTTGTATGTACTAACATATCTCCTGACCGCCCAAGCAGAGGAAGACTTTTTTTTAAAATGTCCTTTCTTTGGTAATTGTTACAGTGCTTAAAACAAGCATGTTGTAGTTCATTCAAACATTTATTTATACGTATATCCAGTTCTACTCAGTGACCCTCTAACAGACTTGTAATTTTAGAAGATGAAGGGTGGGAAGGAAGCCAAACCTTTGGGCCACCAAAGTGATGAGTTATAGTAACAGATCTTAATAAATAACCATTATGCCACACAATGGCCTAGGAGTCTCCTTCCCATACCTCTACTAGACTCTGCCTCTGGGCTTAAAGGACCTGATTCAATCTGGAGAGAACCTGAAGAGAGTCAGGCTTCTCTTACTCAGACTGTCTCCTTCCACCCTTAACAGTAAAGCTATGAGAAAATCCTCCAAACAAAGCTTAGGTACGGCCCATGTCTAGAGTCTTCCCAAAAATATTAGCCACAGGGGCCCTTCTAGAAAAGTATTTGGTATACTACATGACTCGGTATACCATGGGACAACAATTTATTTTTTTCTACCCAGGAAACGTTTAATACATAAATGTTAAAGTTGCACACTAAGATATTCAGAAAAGCAAAATATTTCAAAAGGCCATGTACTCGCATACTCCCACTGAAAGGTAAAGGTCCTTCGTGGGACTGCTGAACAAATAGGTAGAATATTTTTCCTTCACCTCAGACTTGCCCTGCCCAGGAAGTTCACAAGGTCTAGATCTCTTGGTCAGCCAGGACCTAAGCTGGACTTTCTTAGCCCAACTGTAGCATCATCCTGGTGGTGTTCATCTTCTCCTCTGAGAAACGGTGCTGTCGTGGAAATCTATGGCTGGGCACCCAGAACTCAACTCGGGACATCTTTATTAACCCCTAAGTTAGCTGAAAAGGCTGGAAATGTTCCTTTTTTTCAGGATCGTTGGACCCTATCATGGCATTGTAGGCCTAAAGCTCGAAAGGGCCATAGATGCCATCTAGTTTTTTTCCCTTATTTTGTAGTGGTAGCTTAGTGGTGTTATTGAATTGTTCATGGAGTCATAAAAACCTACTTGAATCCTGCTTCAGACACTTGCTAGCTGTGTGACTCTAAGTAAGTCACTTAACCTCTTAGACCCTCAGGTTCTTCATCTATAAAATGGGGGTAGTAATAATAGCACCCATCTTATAGGTGGGGTGAGGATCCAATGAAATCAAATATGTAAAACTTAAAGTATTATAAAAATGCTATCATATCAAATCAATTCAGTCACCGTTTATGAAGTGCCTATTATGTGCCAGGTCCTAGGAATACAAGTGAGAAAAAAGAAAAATAGGCTTTGCCTTCAGGGACCTTATGATCTGATGGAGGAAGACCACACACAAAAGGAAACCGGAAAGTGGCAGGAAGGAGAAAATGGAGTACCCAACACCTAAGAATCATGTTCTGTGGAGTTCAAACCAATCAGAGGTGCATGGAAAGTAGAGAATAAGCTGGATAGCCCAGACCCCTGCCCTCTATAAAAAAAGAGAAAGCTTCATCATCATCATCATCATCGATGAACAAAATGGAACCCAAAGAGGAGGAAGGGCTTATTGAGAGTCACAGAGGTCATAAGCAGCAGGGCCAGGATTCACACTCAAGTTATCCGACTCCAGAGCTAGCCGTGTTCCCACTGTGTAACGCTGCCTCTCTAGATCAGTTAACCGACTAGCATTTATTCAGCACCTACAAAATGCCAGGTGAAGTGCTAGGGACTGGGTGTGCAAAGACAAATGTGTGCTTAAGGAACCTACATTCTGCCGTAGAGACAACATGTACACTTACAAGGTTATACAAAATATAAACACAAGGTAATTGGTAGAACAGGGTGAAGGAGGATGGCAGTATTAGCTGGGGGAAGGGAGAACGATCTGCTGGCATTGGAGCTGGACTTTAAGGGGAAATAGACATTCTGAGGTAAGGTTGTGCATCTAAAAAGAGAGCCCACACACAAAGGCATATAGGTGGTATATAGAAAGAGGGCTCCAGTGTCTGGGGCGGTGGTCCTAGAGGTAAGGGGTTTGGGGTCTGAAACCCAAGGCCAAGATGAAATACGGGAGGTATTGGTCTTGGCCTGGGTTTAATATGCCAACAGGGGTCTCAGCCTGGTGTTGACAGAAAGCTGTGGCATTGATTTAACAAGTCCTGACCTGGTAGCAGGTGTCCCCAGCAGCACCTTTGATACTGACTAACTTAAGTTGGATACTCACCAACCACTGGCTAAAACAACTTAGTTATTTGTTCACCTTATCAACCAATGAAGGACCTTATTTTTTTTTTCCAGAAAGACAGAATCAGCAAAATGTCATTTTTCCATTGCCATATTTCCAAGGGTTTGGATTACTCAAATTCAGGGTACTTCTTAGTGTTCCTGTGTGTGTTTTGAACCTATGGAATGATTTGCTGGGTTCTATCCCTGCATATTTTAAGCAAGTAAAACTACTTTAGTTTATGTAAGGAAAGTGTCTCCCAAATTCCTAGATAATTTTTAATGACTTGCCCAGCTTGAGAAACAGTTCATTGGGGTTTTCCTGTGATGTGGTCTGTTCATGAGAAACTTATGAAATCATGCAGTAATTTCCATGTGACATTTATGACTCCCAAATTGGAATTTTTTTTATTCACGTGTTTCTTCAGAATAGTTTTTCTGGGAATGGGCAGGCAATAAAAAGCAAATAGAAGCAATCCAAATCATTCTCCCAAAAAGGAAAATTGTTAAGTCCATAGAAATACATAAAATGAGCATCTGTCCCCCAAAGTAGTAAAGACAGTACTTTTCACTTGGAAAATATACTTCCTTGGGAGATATCAGAGTGTTTAATCCTATATTTGTTATACATTTCAAAAGGAATTCTTGATAACTTTTGTTTTTTTGGTTTTTTTTAATCAACTTTTCCCAGATATAGCTCCTCTCCCTGGACCATCTCTGTTATACTTCCCAAATGAGACCCTTTTTCATGGAAGGAAAAATGGAGGCCTAGTGAAGTTGAAAGTCTTGAAACTTAAGAGTTCTGCCAGGCCACTGACGAGGGCATAATGGGATCTGTCATCAGAACTGGGCCTCATCTCCCTCCCCATGAAAATAAGCGACTCTAATACAAATGTTACCGAGAGAAAATAGTGTTGAGGTCTGGGCTTGCTTTATTCTGAGTCTTTAAAAATAGCCTTGCTCAGACCCAAAGGACAAGGAATCAGGGTCATTGGTAATTAATGCTGCTTGAGAGCAGGGACTGTCTTCTGTCCGCTTTGTATCATCAGCGCTCAACAAAATGCCCTGCACATAGTAAGCACTTAATAAATGCCTGTTAACAAACTAGTAAAGAAGCAACAGTGAATGGTAATAGAAAGAGCACACAATGTTGTGTCAGGGTTCAGTCTCCACTGTGCCACTTAGTGCCTGTGTGACCTTGGATAAGTCACTGGGCATCTTTGGGCTTCACTTTCTTTATATGTGAGAAAGACTGGACTGAATATCCTCTCAGGCCCCAGCCAGCTCTAAACCCTAGGAGCTTTCACTTATATAGTGGTTTATTTTGTTTGGTGTTTTTTTTTTTAACTAAAAAACAAAAGCTATAAGGGTGTTACAAGGTCCGTCTGAAAAAGGAGAGGGTCAGGTATTCCTTCTGGTTCTTTCCCTCCTTGTGTGATTGGATGTACCCCACAAATTGGGATGCTCTTCCTAATATTAAATCCTCCACATTTAGTCATCAGTGATCAACATTTCTAGGCCTAAATTTGTCATATCTGATTTCTCATCCCATTTACAAACACAAATAACATTTGTGAGTACCTTTGGTTGCTTTGGAAGAGGCATTGTGGAGTAGTTGTTAGAGAGATAATCTCCAAGTGAGGAAGACCCGGGTTCAAATCCCATCTCTGATGCATATTGGCTGTTTGACACTCAGCAAGTTGCTTAACTCATAAGGGCTGTAGGCAGCCCTCGAAAATGATAAAATCCAGAGAAGGTTCAGTTGCACCGGTAAAAGGAGTTTTCCCCATCGCATTGAGATTGGAGGACCATCCCCTGTCTCTATTCAGGTGCTTCAATGATAATGTCACTAATGTATTAAGGTTAACAAAAGACTCGGCTTACAAACAACTCCACGAGGTATTCTCTGCTTTTTATAGATGTGAAAAAATCAAGACTATCAGAGGCAGGTCTTGAACCCAGGACCTCTAACTCCAGAGCCAGACCTCTAGTCACTGTTAGATTGCCTTTCCACAACGTTTTTTCAGCGGCTTCTCTTCCAGTCGACTAGTATTTTCACCAACAACCAAGTAATCTGAAATACCAGTGTCAATTTAATACTGCCAGATGTGTTTTATTTTTACTTTCTAAGGCGGCTAAGTGGCATCACAGATGCCCGCTTATCTGAGTTTAAATCCCATCTCAGACGTTTACCGATTGTGTGACCCTGGGCAAGTCATTTAACTTCATCTGCAGAGAGATATTAATATCACCTCTCTTATGGGGTTGGCGAATATACTATGTGAAGCACTTTGGAAATCTTAAAATAACATATAAATGCTGTAATTATTTCTAGTAATAGTATCATTTCATTGAAAATTTGAGACCATTAAAAATGAAAATGTCACATGTACTTCTTTTAAAATGTCCTTTGTGAGAAATGTGGTGTTGATTTTCAAGTAAACATAACTGTTTCAGGTCTAATTGGATTGCACATTTGGGAAATATTCCTTTCTTCCATTAAAAATTAGGAGAATAGTCTCATGAACATGAGCAAATTGGTTTTTGAATTACTTCTGAATAGCAACTTATGTAGGAGGCTTTTGAAAAAAAATGAACAGTAACCTATTAGCCACATTTAGGTTGTAGGTTTTTTACTCTAGGCCCTAGAGTAAAAATATAAATATATAGCAGGACCTCCTACCCCCCAGCCTTCCCTCGAGGACTCAGATTAGAAGAGAGAAGTTTCCCTCATGCTTCTGACCATCCTAAGTAAGCTGTCTACCTTCAGGTCAGTTCCAAAGTGTCTCAGAGGCAGGTAGGAAAGGTAGTATACTCCTTCCTTTCCATTCCCCTAAGCTGGAGGAATTTCTGAGTAGAGGGTTCAAAGAAACTTGGTTCAGAGCTCTGTCCCATAGATGTGGAGCCCGTCATTCAGCATTACTAGGGAATAAACCTCTCCGTGATCAATCAGACACTGTCATATGGAGATCGTTTTGGAAGCCATTATGTCGTGAGATGGAGAATAAAGTACTTTGGGGGCACTTTGTTACGTGCAAAGTCATATTGCACGTAAAGGTGTTCTTCACCTTTCTCCTATCGGGGAGGCCTTTGACATTCTGATGAACCCCTCCTCTAAAGGTGGTTCGGTGTGGTTGCAGCGCTGGGCCTGGAGTCAGGAAGACTCAAATTCCATCAGATACTTACAAGCTGTGTGACCTTGAGACAGTCACTGAACCCCTGGCTCATTTTCCTCATCTCATATGGAGATGATAATAGGACCTACTTCACAGGGTTTTGAGGATCAGACGAAATAATAATTTTAAAAGCGCCTAGCACAGAGTAAGCAGTGTATAAATGTGCCCTATGTTTGCCTCAGTTTCCTCATTTGTAAAATGAGCTGGAGAAGGAAATGGCAAACCATTTCCAGTATCTTTACTAAGAAAACCCCAATGGGGTTACAAAGAATCAGACACAAGTGAACAACCTCAAACGTTTGTTTTTTAAATTCATAAAACAAAATAGCTAGGATTACAAAGGAAACCAATTACATTGACATAATTATCTATAGCTATATATTTTAAAATTTTATGGATCCGAGGTCCAGAACCCTTGTTCTAAAAGTTTAATTGGGCTTTAACTTGATTGTAGTTTTATGCCTTTCTTTGTATCTCTGGTACTTAGTATAGCACTTGGTATTCGGTAAGTGCTTAATAAATGCTTATTTACTGACCATCCCCAGTAGCACTCAAAGGTCTAAGAGAATGACAGAGCTGCAAGTTAAGAGTAAACTGAACCATCTGTTTCCATAAGTGCATTAGTAGCATTTAAGAAATTGATCCTGTTCCCTAACTACCCTCCATTAATTACTAAGAAGGTCCAATACTTTGCCTTTCCCTGAAAACCTGAAATCTGCTCCTTTCGGCTTCCGCTTTGATCCAGGAATCCTCTATTCGGTGCCGCTCACTGGGCTGGTCAATGAGGACACGTCCTCCTCCAATACCCACACCCCACCTTCAAGCAGTTTCTGTTTTGACTGGGGTTGGGGGGGAGCAAAGAGGGAGGGCACCATGTACATAGATAATAAATTAAAAATAAGTGCAAAATTGTGGGGAGAGAGGGAAAGTGGGAGGGTCCTCCGACACTCAGTGGACTTTCAGCAGGAGGTTAACGATGCTTTTTGTATTTTCCAAGGGGAATCTGATTTTTTCTCCCCGAACTTGGGAAGGACTGCAGGGGAAATGCCTCTTTGTGAATGGACTTCTAAGGAATGAAGGGTGGGGGGAGGCTGTCTGTGACATCACAGTAAGGAGGCAAAAGGAGTTAGGGGAGGAATTTGGTTTGATGAGCCAGTCAGTGTGAAGGAATTTGAGGAAAGAAAAAAACGACAAGGACAGTTTATGACAGAAGATACTCGGGAGGCACACGCACGCCGAGGCAGGCAGGGGTAAGTAAATTTGCTGCCTCAACCTCGGTTTTGACCTTCCATTTCTCATCTGAAAGGCCAGGTTCTCCTTTCAGTCCTGAATAGTGCCACACACGGAATTCCTTGCTCTGGGCTTGCATGTGCTGGGTAATTAATCCCATCAGACCAGCGTGAGGGTGGGTGTGTGGGGAGGGGAGGGGATGCAGCTCAGTTTAGTGGGTGGCTTTCTTTTCATTTCTCACACATCCTTTAAAACCATAAAGAGTACCAGGAATGAAGAGAAAATTCAGAGTGTGGATTCCAGATAGGGGAAGCGTCTTGTCTTTTGCAAACTTTTCAGAACAGAACATTAAGGGGCTTTTATTTATAAGGTTTTTGCCCACCGTTTTTATTTCCAATTAGGAACTTCTATTTTTCGTGGTTCAGTTTTGCAAATGAAATCCTATCCGTAAGTTGCTTTGCACATGTTAAAGTGCTAGATTGCCCTTCAGTTTTTCTCCTCCTTATTTTGACATTTCTCCACAAAGTGACCAGCACTTACAGCGCTGTGTATTTTCCTGTTTCCTTCTGGCTCTTCCCTAGACACAAATGCATCCTCTGTTTTGGGAACACTAAAAATAGGCTGTAATCATAGTGTTAACCAAGAGGATGTGTCAGTGTGTCGTCTGCTCCTTCTCCTAGCTCTGTGGCTTAGCTGCATTAGGTTCATAGCTCTGTTAACTTTTCATAGCCCCTGTATTTAGGAGACTTGTAAACTTGGAATCTTGTGTTGTTTAAAAAAGCAGCAGGCTTCCCTTTCCAGGGTTCTTAACCTCTGGTCCATGAACTTTCATTTTTCTAATATTTCCATAACTTTTTCAATATTATTGGCTTCCTTCATAAGCCAAAGCATTTTATGCATTTGAAAACATTCCATTAACTTCACCAGATTGCCTAAGGGGTGGGTGACCCACAAAAAAAAAGTTAAGAACCCCAGCTTGAGACCGAGGATTTGATGGAGTCACTAGGGGGAAGTTTGTTTTTCATTGTCAACAAAGTCAGCTAACAACCACAAAAGAAAGCCTCTAAGAGCTTCAGGAACCGCAGTAGCCACTGGGATAACATCTCTTTATTTTGGCGTGGCCTTTGGAAGCTGTATTCAAAGGTTGCTTCTCAGACTCACGTATAATTCTTAAGGAGAAATCCTGTGATATAGAATAGAGAGAGCGCCAAGCAGAGGGAACATTACCAGCCATTCTGGGTCTTAAACGAAATGCCTCCACTCATTCAGAAAGGAAGCTGAGCATTTTACCCTCGAATCACTATCTGGATAATTACAAGAACAGATTCTTTCATAGTTATGATGCAGAGGAGGCAGAAACTCTTCCCTTTCCCCTCCTTTCCACCCCCTGCAAAAGACAATCTCTCTCTCTCTCTCCCCCTCTCCCCCTCCCTCCCTTTCTCTCTCTCTCTCTCTCTCACACACACACACTTTAATTTTTTTCCTAAAAGTCCAAGTTGTGAATGCGTTCATCAGATAATACCATAATGTTTTCCAGATGTGCTTCCTGACATTTAAGTTGACAACTTGTCTACATTGATAAGGAGACACTCAAATAAGGGCAAGGAATGAGGCTGATAAGTTGTTGCTGCTTTTTAACTATGGAAACTCATGAAATGTGGAGGAGTTGCAGTCTGTGTTGATGGAGGGAGAGGACCCATCCTGATGAGATGCAGGTTCTGTAATTTGGCCATTGGAGAGGACATGGAGATGAATAAGATACACTAAATCCATAGCTATGAGAGTGTTTGTAGGTCACTTCGTCTGGTGCATCTGCAATGTTTCTGGAGTGTCTTCAGGCCAGTAGATAATCTCCAATCTCCATTCTTTATTCATTGTCCTTTTATTCTGAGCAAAAAGAGAAAGTCGAAGAATTAGTGAGTTTTGATGCCTTTTCTCCTTCCCGCCCTACCGGTACACTGTTGGAGTGAAATTGAGAGGCCCCATTGGTTTCTGTATACTTCTGCTGTGGAATAACCGTTGCTTAAAGTTGAGGCATCCAGGATTATCATGTGAGTCCAACCTTAATTATCTCTGAGGGGTATGTGTGTGCACATGCGCGCACATACACACACACACACGTGTATATATATAATGTGTGTGTATGTATATGTGTGTGTGTGTGTATAACATATCTCCCTAAGAGTTTGGACTCAGAGGTTCAGATCAGATTTCAGGCTGCCAGTTCAGACCAGTAATTTCTTAGGCAGGAAGGAAGTTTCGCTGAGGGAGGCTGGGGTGGGGGAGAGATAGAAAGGAAAGGCTCCCTGGGACTAAATAGATTTTTTGTTCAGGTTGCTACTCAGTGGCCTCTCCCCTTCACTTCCTGGCTCTGCAGCCTACCAAAGAACTAAGGAAGAAAAAAGTTTGTCTTGTTTCTCCCCCTCTTCCTGTCCACAGTGGCTCCTTTCCTTTTCCCTCTTGCCTTAATGTTACCAGATCAGGGGAGCTAGTAATGACTGTCTCACTCTCCTCATAAATTACCCAGAAAGATACACAATCCTGTCTGAGAGGCAGCCTGTCATGCGTTGGAAAGGATGCTGAATTTCGGGTTGGACTTTTGATTCAGATCTCCATCCTGCTACTTGCTTACTTGTGTGACCTGAACAGCTTCTCTGGGCCTCAGTTTCCTCATCTGTAAAATGAGGGGATTTTAGATTGCGTGGTCTGTCTGGAAGTTGCCTTCTAGCCTTTGAGTTATGATTCTATGAACTGGAATCAGATCCTGGCTGTTTAGTGAGTCATAGAAGCGTGAGTGTGGCTAGGTGGCACAGTGGATAGGCCTGGAATCAGGAAAATTCATCTTCCTGAGATGACTGTGTGAGCCTAGGTAAGTCCCTGAATCCTGTTTGCCTCAGTTTTCTCATCTGTAAAACAAGCTGCAGAAGGAATTGGCAAACCACTCCAACATCTCTGCCAAGAAAACCCCAAAGGAGGCTGCAAAGAGTCGGACACGACTGAAAATGATTGAATGACAAACAGTTACAAAATATAGAGCTTTCAGGTGTCACACACCCCCTCCCCTGAACTCTCGGGCATAATTTCGCTAAAACTTCTATAAATCCTGTGTTTTGTGCAGTCTTAACAAATACGAAAACTTTTTGGATACCGTTAGAGGGGCATCCAAACCAGACCCCAAGAAACGAATCCTTAGACATTATTACACCACTTGTATCCTGTATCCTGTGCATTTAGAAAGAAGACTTCAATTGAGCGGTAGAAAAAGGGTTAAAAGTCCCATTCTACCCGACTTTAGAACAATCAGGAAATCTTACTCATATCCTGTTCATTGGTAAGTTTATATTTCTGGTGGAAGTTTTTAAAACCAGATTAAAGGATCAGGTCACCTATTATCTGTGTGGGGGTGGAGAACTTCTGCCTTGGTCTTGGTGAGAGGTAACCTGAATTATTTAGAGAATAGAAGCTTGCTTTTACAGGGGTGGCTCTAATATTTGAGTAATTCAGGTCATTGTATGTATATCTAGGGCAGAATGCTGGGAGAAAGAAGACCATAGCGAGTGAGAGACTGGAAGCACAGTAAATGTTTAAAAATACCCCAAGCATTCCAGTTTTTTTTTCAAACACATGCTGGGAAATGGAATCACCTACTGTCTTCTAATTGGACTAAAATTTCAGGGGTGGGGAACCTCTGGCCTCAAGGCCACATGTGGCCCTCTAGGTGCTCAAGTGTGACTCTTTGACCGAATCTAAACTTCAAAGAACAAAATCCCCTTAATAAAAGCAAACTTCACAGAGCAGATCTCCTTAATAAAAGGATTTGTTCTGTAAAACTTGGACTCAGTCAAAAGACCATACCCGAGGACCTAGAAGGCCACATGTGGCCTTGATGTGGCAGGTTCTCCACCCCTGGACTAAATCATAGGATCACAGATATAGAGCTAAAAGAGTCCTCAGAGGTCATTAAGCCAGTACCCTCTTTTTATAGATGAGGGAACTAACGGCTAGAGAGATTTTATTTGCTCTTCACAACAACCCTGGCGGGTAGGCATTGTTATCCCTATTTTATAGATGAAGAAACTGAGGCAAATGGGTTAAGTGATTTGCTCTGGGTTACACAGCTAGTAAGTGTCTGGGGCTGGATTTGAACTTGTCTTCCTGACTTCAGGCCTGTTGCTCTCCACGGCAGAGCTGGGCTTTGAACCCCATCTGTCTCACTCCAAATCCAGTCCTCACTGCAATGCTCTATTGCAGGCTTGAACCAATTTTTTTTTCTATTACGAGGACCTGGACTAGGCAGATGACCACTTTCTGCTTAATGCCTGCATGGGTAGATTTGGCTGGTGCTCAGCCCTTACAATGGGAAGGGAGGAATAAGCATTTATTGAGTACCTACTGTGTGCCAGGTGCTATGCTAAAGACTGTACAAATATTATTTCATTTGATTCTAACAACAGCCCTGATGTTAGTCTTTCCTCATCTTACAGATGGGGAGACTGAGGCAGAGGGAGGTGAAATACCTTGTGCAGTATCTGAGGTTAAGTTTTACCTCATCCTCCTGACTCAAAGCCCAGTGCTCTCTATTGCTGTGCCACCCAGCGTCCTCATATAATACCTAACCTAGGGAGATATGGTATGGCAGGTGTTACTAGACCTAGGAGAGACTCCCAAAAAATAAAAGTGTCGTTCACTATAGGCTTCTGTTCCCAGGGACACTCTGAAAACAGAAATGTAGACTTTTAAAATGGGAATATTTATTTTAAAAACGGAAATGTTCAGAACATGTATCTATCTACTGCACCAAAAAAGGCAGAAAACATTCTAGCCTTATACCTTATACTTTTATGTATCATCTGCAGTGACCAAAGAAAAAAGAGGACCACACAGCCCCAGATGCATTCCTTTTCACCATGTTGTGTCACAGATGTGTTGGTGGTTAGTGTGTGTTGATTGCCTAGGACACACCAGTCTGCGTTGAACAACACTTAGGACCAACTCTGAACTGTTTACTTTACATAGAGGTGCAGTCACCCCTTTCTTAGCCATGATAATACTTTATAACGAGGCTAACACAAACATTTAACCTAACCCATTCCACTGATCTGCCACTCTATTTCTTAGCCAGTAACAATTAGTTTTGATGACTGCTGCTTTATAGTACAGTTTAATATCTGGCATGACAAGGCCACCTTCCCTAGCATTTCTTTTCATTAATTCCCTTGATGTTCTGGACCTTTTGTTTGAATTTAGACCTTTTTGATTCCAGGCCCAGCACTCTACCACCTAGCTGTTGATTTAAAAAAAAAAAAGAAAGGATTTATTTCTTATCCGATTTCAGATATCCAGTAGCTTTTGGAGGCTCGCAGCTTTAGAGGTAGAAGGGATCCTTGAGGCCATCAGGTCTGTGCTCCCAGCTCCTGTTTTTTAGATGAGGAAAGTGAGGCACAAAAATGTTAAGTGACTTATCCAGAGTCCTACAAGTCTAGTGTCGAAGGTAGCATTTGAATCCAGGTCATCCTGACTCCTAAGTCCAGTGCCCTGTCCGCTATACCACATCCTCTCTCTTTCATTTTTGCTGTTTATTTTGGTGGTGTTGTTTGTGAAGGACACCAGTAGAGCTCTGTTTCTCTCCCTCATAAGACAATCCATGAGGGGATTGTCAAGACCAGCCTTGAATTAAGAATTTTCCACAGATCCATAATGATTGACTCACAGTTCTGACATAAAGAAGTATATTCCCAAAGCTGGAAAGATGGGTTTTGAAAAAAGGAGTTCTGCAGTTTGCTCTTGAACTCTTCTTTTACAGTCTTTTAAAAATATTATTAAAAGATTTTTTGTTATATATTGTATTCGTTAACACATTGCAATGTGGTTGTGTACCAGCCCAGGAGGAAAGAAGTAACAAGCATTTACTAAATACTTATCATGTAGCAGGCCCAGTGGCTAAGTGCTTTACAAATATCATCTCATTTAATCCTTGCAACAATTCTTGGAGGTAGGTGCTGTTATTATCATCCCTATTTTACAGTTTAGAAAACTGAGGCAGACAGAAGTAAAACGACTTGCCCAGGGTCGCATGGCTAGTAAGGAACCTAAAGCTTTCCACAGAAGACACACACCAGCCCAAATGTTCAAGGGTAGGTAATAGGCCTTTGTGCCAGGCATATTTAACTCAAACAAGAACCTTGTGGGCCACTTGTTTTTGTTTTTTTTTTTTTTTACAGATTATACATTTATTCCCTTGATCTCTTACGCTGCCCCATCTATCGTCTTTTAGGTGACCTAAAATTCTGATTCTTTGACCATGGTGATATTCCATGATTCACAACCCTGTGGCATCACTGCAATTACATTGCCGTTAAAAAGATGGGTTTCTGTTTCATGGGGAGACTCGGGGTCATTACAAGCATTATGTAATTTCCCAGATGCCATCCAGCTTGATCTTTTTAATTCTGGGCTCAGCTTGATGTCTGCTGAAGCCGATGGGTCAGAGATACATTCTAAGTAAACTGTCAATCAAAGTTATAGCTTTGAAAAGAATTAATTGATTTTGACCGTATTTTGTATATTACTCAAGGGAACATATGTTTTCAGGACATACAAAATGACAGGTTTCTTCTTTTTTTTTTTTTAACTGAACAAATGATCTCTAGCTTCAACAACATTTATTATACGAAATACAGAGGTGAACAATTCAGATCCCCAAATTACCACATGATAGACCTGCTTTGGGAGCCATAAAAATGTGAGAACTCAGAAGAAAGCTTAGAGATTTGTTGGCCCAGTGGAAAAACTGAGGCCAAAGAGTTTGTATGCCCTTATTCTATGTGGTTAGTTGCAGCGTCTAGGCTAGAATTGAAGTAGTGAGACTCGAATTTCAGGATGCTTTTCCCACTGTATTAAACATTCTCCAAGCAAAAACTGTGCTCTCGCTCACTTTGGCTGATTCTTAGGGAGCCTTCATAAAATGTAGCATGGAAAAATAGGTACTGGCCAGCCAGGTGGTGCAGTGGATAGAGTGCTAGGCCTGGAGTCAGGAGACTCATCTTCCTGAGTTCAAATCCAGCCTCCAACACTTACTGGCTGTGTGACCTTGGGGAAGTCACTTACTCTGTTTGCCTCAACTTCCTTATCTGTAAAATGAACTGGAGAAGGAAATGACAAACAACAACAGCAAAAAATGTGGGTACGATGCAGGATTGGACACTTATGATCTTGGGTTAAATCACTGAAGTGTTCTGAGTCTCAGTTTCCTCATCTATAAAATGAGTAGGCTAGAAATCAAGCCATCAGTAACCGTATGAAAAATGCTCCCCGTTATCACTAATTAAAGAACTGAAAATTAAGACAACTCTGAGGTTCTACCCCAAACTGATCAGATTGGCAACGTTGAGAAGAATCTGGAAAATGAGAAATGTTGGAGAGTGTGGGAGGAAACACTGGCATTAATGCACTGTTAGTAGAGCTGTGAACTAGCCCAGACACTACGAAAAGCAATTTGAAACGATGTCCCAAAAAGCTATTAAACTGTGCTTTGACCCAGTGATACCACTGTTAGGTCTGCACCTCAAAGGCATCAATCATATAAAGAGGAAAAGCATCCGTATATGCAAAAATACAGCAGCTTTTGTTTTTTGCAGTGGCAAATAACTAGGAACTAAGGGGATACTCATCAATTGGGGAATAGCTAAACAAGTTACGTTTCTGAATTTGATAAATTACTGTACCGTGAGAAATGGTGAAGGGGATGGTTTTAGAGAAACCTCCAAAAACTTGCATGAACTGATACAGAGTGAAACAGCCTTTTACTAGAGTGTGGGTATATGTGTCCCAGTGTATGCATATATTTCCATTCTGGGCACCTCCTTTAGGAAAAAATGTTGACAAGCTAGAGTGAATCCAGATGAGGACAAGTAGAATGGTGAAGGCATTTGAAATTCTCATGTCAGACTCAGTTGAAAAAACTCAGAATGTTTATTCTGGAAGTTAGATGGGGGGATGAAGGAGGGAAGGGATGACAGGGTAACTGCTTTAGATTATTTTAAGGACTATCTTGTGGAAAATAGATTCAGCCAGTCCTTTTGGGCCCCAGAGGGCACAACTAATTATACAGAGGCATATTTGGGCTCAGTGTGAGGAAAATCTTCCCAATAATTGGAACAATCCCATATATCACAATAATTTCAAAATATAGGATGAGAATATAAAAGTTTTTGCCTTTAAAAAACAATTTGGAAGAGCCACAACTATGTCCTAGAGGGAGAATTCCTAACTAAATGAGATAATAGTGGTCTTAAAAGACAAACTAGACCTTTTTGACTATACAAATCTGAAAAGCTTTTGTATAAATTAAATTAGCAAAGATAGAATTAGATGAGAAATGATAAATTAAAGATATCTGCATAAAATGGTGCCGGAAAAGGTCTGATGCACAATATAGGGAGTTTCTATATATATATAGAAATATACACTTCACCCTCTGCATATATGTATATGTGTATGTATGTATATATACATACACATATACATATATGTGTGTGTATACACATATATGTATATAAATAGAATTTTAAGATGTGTTTCAACAAGAGCCATTCTACAATAGCTACAGAAGGAAGGGAGGAAGAGGACTAGTTAAAACAGAATATTGTTTAAATGATTGTCTGCGGTCACACTGTGAGTCAGATGTTTTTCTTTTTTCGTAAAATTTGCATGAGCTCATGGGTGCATGTGACGTGAAAGACTGACTCTGTATATAAAAGGGAAAATGAAGCTGGACGAGACAGGAGATACATTTTGGGGTTGGGAGGAGGGTCCACTTTAAAGAACAGGATTTATTTCTGTAATTACCACACAGATATTTTGGCGTCCTTTAATACGAAGAAATCAGACTTGGAATTTAAAAATATATCTTCAGACTAAATCTCAAAATCGCATGGGATGAAAACCAACCTTAAAAATTATTCATTCCCCTGTGAGAAACCCCACAAAAACAATGTACAAATTGTCTAACAGAAATGAGAATGATAGCAAACTGATGGCATTTTTAAGTGGCACTGCTTTACGTGAATTTGCTTACATAACCAAATATTTAAAGTAATTAAACTTGAAAGAGTTTAGAAACTACCCGCAGAATGTACTCCCTGTAATCTAATTTACTACTAAAAATAATGACCGTAAAAGTTAGCAACAAGGAGAAAACAGCACGGTTTTGTCTAGTGATTTGAGTTTTGGTATCAATAGTACGTGTATAAAGTAGAGCCAGGGCAGAAGGCCTCTCTAGATGTAAAGAGACCATTCATTTTAAACTTGTGCTATTTTCAGATGGTTTCTTTTGGGTGGCCTTTTTAAATTCCTTGCCTCCTGCATTAAATCTAGCTCATAAAAAAGGTCTGATTCTACAGACAAAAATGGATCGGAGCTTCTTGAGAAGTGAGGATTTTTAAATTCAATTTAAATTCTCATAATGAAGAAAATAAAAGCTACATCTGTATCCCACTTTGCAAAGATCAACAAAACTGTGTTATCTGACATTGGTCATGAATTGTGTCACTTCTTTTGAGTTCAGCGAATCGTATGGATGAAATCTGTTCTAAATATTTATAATTGGTTTTCATGGATATGTTTCACATGATCTCACCTTTATAATTATAATCATACATATATAGTCATATATATGTAATATAATAATCATGGTGCTTGCTTTCTTAGTGGGTGGAAAAGGGCCACGTGGATAATAGAGAATTTAGAACTCAAAATTTAAAGAAAAATAATGTTACGTATCAATAATAAATTTTAAAAACTTAGTTCCCATTTAAAAATATTTCTTGGATAGTAGAACTATATTACATTACCCCAACTTGGGGTGGCAGTTTTCTAAAATTACTTTCCCTTCTTTAAAATTAGAAATATATATGTAGAAGATATGTCGAATTCCGTGCCGTATTGGGGAGGGGGGGGGGTGGAGGAGGGGAGAAAATCTGGAACTCAAAATTACGTGGAACTGAGTGTTGTAAACCAAAAATAAAAAATCTTAATTATGAAAAAATTTAAAAAATTAGAAATAGAAACATATATGTATCTCCAAAGAGATAAAAGAAAAATGAAAAGGAGCCATGTGTAAAAATGTTTATAGCAGTACATTTTGTTGTCGCAAAGAACTGGAAACACAAGAAGAAGGGTGCCCTTTAATTTAGAAATGGTTAAACAAATGATTATCTGTGACTATAATAGAATATTACTGTGTCCTAGGAAATAATTAAAAAGATGGCTTCAGGGAAACCTGGGAAGATGTGTATGATCTGATGTAGAGTGAGACGAGTTGAACCAGCAGGCTTATTTATATGATGACAGTTTTGTAAAAGAAAGAACTTTGAAACACTTAACTTCTTTCAGTGCAGTAATGGTCAGTGGCTCCAGAAGCCTGATAAAGAAGCCTTCCATCTTTTGGTGGAGAGGCAATGGACTACAGGTACACAGTGGGATGCATCTTTCCAGATACAAATATTTCAACATTAATTTGTTTTGCTTGACTTTATTTTTCCTATGAGGGAGGCATTTTGGGGGGGGGGGCGTGGGTAGGGAAGAGTAAAAGGAATAGTGGTTATGATACAAAAAAAGATATTGGGGGTGAATGAAGAAAGAGTATCAGTGAAATCTTAAAAAAAAATGTAGAGAGGTGACCCAAGCTGGGGATGGGGGGAAGGACGCAGACAAACTGGGCAATGTTGGTACTGCCACATTAAATTTAATAAGCAATAGCAAACTTTTACGTAGCACATTACAAATATTATTTCATCTGGTCTTCACAACAACCAAGGGAGGTAGACGATGTCATCATCCCCGTTTTACAGACTAGGATACAGGTGAAGTGACTTCCCTAGGGTCCCAAAGCCAATAAGTGATTTGAACCCAGGTCCAACTAACTTAACTGTCACTATTAAAAGGAATAAGGTATATGTAGTGTACCTGTGGTTTTCTAGCTTTCTATGTGTATCAAAATGTATGTGTTTATTCAGAATAAGAAGATTCCTTAAAGAAATATCTACTCAAGAATCATATATTTGGAACTGAAAAGAAATTGGAGAGGTTACCTAATCCAACTCCTCACTTCAGAGATAAGCAAATTGAGGACTGGGGAGATTAAGTGAGTCCCCCAGGGCCCCAGAGATAGTAAAGGCCAGGGCAGTGTTTGAAGCCAGGCCTTCTAACTCGAACTCCAGCAGCCTTTCCATTGCTTCATACTAAATTTCCTTCAACTGAAACATTAGCTCTTTAACCATTAAACTATTAAATTAGTTAATTAACTAATATTAACCAAATTAGTTAATAACAAATGACCGTTAATATTTAAACCATGAGACTGTTAAAAAACTATTCGAGTCTTAGAACTAATATGTAATTCATGTACATGAAACACTGGATGTTATTTATGTCTCAAATATATCTCTTTTCCCACAGAGAGCAAAAAATAGGGATGACTGAAAGATCAGAGGGAGAAAGTGTTCTGGCCACTTCAGTGGCTCTCATAGAAAATTGTGTGGCATCGTTTGATAAAAGACTATGCAATGGAGGTGTCTAATTCGGGCTTTTCGTTGTCTTTTCTCTTTATTTTAGAAACCTCACAAGCTTCTTGAGGATGACATCAGATTGACCAAAGGTGGAGATCACTATCGTGCCAATCTGCTGGAACCTCTCACTAGCATTGTTCCTCTCAGCAATAAGAACATGGAAATTGAAATCCCCATTGCAGAGTGTAAAAGTGTTTCTGTGGACAGTCCTTCTCCTTTTTATTCCCCCCATAATGGCCTCATCTCAGATCACCATGTCTCCCTGGATAACGAAGTGGCCAGAGAGATCCAGTATCTAGACGAAGTGTTGGAGGCCAATGGTTGCGACTCTCCTGCTGACGTGACTTACAACGGGACATCTTCACCAGAGCCAGGCGTGACCATCACCGTAGGCAGCCCGAGTCCATCTGTCCACACAACAAACCACATAGAACCCACTGAGAGGGAAGCAGTTCTTGTTGTTGGCAGGCAGCCCCCTCCTCTCATTGAGCTGAGCCAAGGTGAAATCATGGCAGAGACCTTCAGGTCAAATGATCACTCTCCAGATGGGCAGGGGGAGATGCTTGGGGATGGCCTTCAAGCCCCTGGGAGTCCCAGTTCTTCAACCAGTTCCAAGGGGTCTTTCCGAGATGGAGAGCCCACTCTCACCACTCTGAAGAAAGAAGCAAAATTTGAATTGCGTGCCTTCCACGAGGATAAGAAGCCATCCAGACTTTTTGAGGACGACAACAGTGAGAAGGAAACTTACAGGGTCCGAAAAGTAAGGCCGTCAGAGGAGATACTGGAGCTGGAAAAAGAGAGGCGAGAGCTAATCCGGAGTCAGGCAGTGAAAAAAAATCCTGCTATTGCAGCCAAATGGTGGAACCCACCCCAGGAGAAGACCCTCGAGGAGCAGCTGGATGATGAGCCACTAGAGTCACATAAAAAATACAAGGAACGCAAAGAGAGGAGGCAGCAGCAGCAGCCACAGCCGCCACCACCGCGGTCTTCTACAATTTCAACCTCCCCTAAACAGATGGTGTGCCCTTTGGAACGTCCAGACCCATCCAGTGGTCTGAAGCAGGACATTGTCACAGAGCAAATAGACTTCTCTGCTGCAAGGAAGCAATTTCAGTTGATGGAGAATTCCAGGCAGACTGGAGCCAGGGGCCAGGGAGCTCCCAGACTGTTTTCCATCAAACCCTTTTATAGACCCTTGGGTTCCAGCTACTCGGATAAGCCGTCCATCGTCACAAGACCAGTTTCATGTGTGGGGCAGATGGAGGATGATAGTATATCTGCGGACAAGGGGCAGAAGGTCCCCTGTGTTCCAGAGAACCAGCTTTTAGGAGGTCAGAACAGTAGAGTTAGCCCAGAAAAGGAATCTCCCTGTATTGATGCTTCAAAACATGTGCTGTCGGCCAAGCTGTGGGCAGAGGAGGGTGAGTTTACAAGTGCCCGGGCTGTCTTCACAGTGGTAAAAGACGAGGACCCTGGCATCTTAGATCCATTTACAAGGTCTGTCTATGTTTCTTCACCCCCAGAGGAGCTGGACTCCGGTTTGGAGGAGCTGTCAGTAAGGTCTCAGGGCACCACGGTGCTGGAAACCTTGTCTAATGACTTCAGCATGGACAACCTCAGTGACAGTGGTGCTTCCAATGAGACAATGAACGCCCTCCAGGAAAACTCCTTGACAGATTTTTCTCTGCCCCAGACCCCCCAGACAGATATGCCCTCTGAGGGACGAGCCGAAGGAGTGTCCAAGTCATTCAGTGACCACGGTTTCTACTCCCCATCCTCTATGCTCGGAGATTCCCTGCTTGCAGATGATCCACTGGAATATCATGCTGGCCTTTTGGTGCAGAATGCCATCCAACAAGCCATAGCCGAGCAGGCTGACAGAGCTGTTTCCAAAGCAAACAAGGAGTCGGCTGAACAAGAGGTGTGCCCAGGGGAAGCCCAGGATGTAGTTGAGGCAGTGGCTCCCAGTTCAGATAAGCCTCAGAGCACGTTTAAGCCACCTCAGGTGTCTTCTCCTGTTCAAGAAAAAAGAGATGTGTTACCAAAGACAATGACAGCCGAAGACAGAGAACTCAGGGAAGAGATGGCTCCCCAACAACTCCCCGTCATTCATCCTGTTCATTCAGTTCACATCGAGGAGAGCAGGCCGGAAGGGAGCTACTTTAGCAAGTATTCAGAGGCAGCTGAGCTGAGGAGTACAGCCTCCCTCTTGGCCACTCAGGAATCAGAGGTGACGGTGGGACCCTTTAAACTAAGGTCAAGGAAGCAGAGAACTTTGTCCATGATAGAAGAAGAGATCCGAGCTGCCCAGCAGAGAGAGGAGGAGCTGAAGAGGCAGAGGCAAGTCTTACAGACGACACAGAGCCCCAGGGTGAAGAACGCCCCTACCTTGCCCTCCAGAACAGTGTGCTACAAAACAGCACCCGGTAAGTGTCTGAAGTAGAATATGGGAAGAGATTTTTTAAAAATCATTTATTAAGCACATACAGTGAGTTAAATATTGTGCTCAGCCGTAGGAATACAAATAAAAAAGCTAAACATCCCAGATCTCAGCTTACATTTTAAGGGGAGAGGGAGAGGGAGAGGGACAGGGAGAGGAGAGTTCAGATGCAGCATGGATGCAGGCACTTAAGGGGCTGTGGCAGGGCTGATGGCAATGGGTCACTTGCTGAGGGGAAGAATGCTGGCGAGAGGTTCCAGCAGATTGGCACGATAGTTAGCATCTGTGTCTGTCCTGCAGCCATGCCCACTCTCCTTGGAAAAGGGTGATCCTTGGGATGTGAGCAGGAGGTGGGTTAGGGAAATCTGACAGGAGTAGTGTTGTACTGGTTACCATCTGGTACCCCCTGAGGCACTCCTTTGAAGGGAAGGAGTCCCAAGTGGTCTCCATTAGAATGCAGGAAGCTTTATTCCATTTTAGGCTTTCTTTTAAAAGAGTGTCCATTGCTTTTTGTTAGAAAATAAAATCCTAGCATGAGTATATCCTTTAATATTCAATTATGCCAAGATTGGTTCTCATCAGTCATTGTAAGCTCATGCTTAAATGCCCTCTGCACAAGAAAATAGGTTCTTGACAATGTAAAAAACAAACTTGAAGAATTGTCTGTGGTAAGATAGCATTCTTCCCAGTCTGTTGTTTGTGTCTCACATGCCTTGCTTTGGTTTGTGCATTAGTGTTAGCAATGGATGTGAAGGAACTACAGGCCAGACCCATGGATTATGTGTGGGGAGATGCTGCGGTTAATGACCTTTCCCTGGGTGACCGTGGCTCTATTTTCTGGATGCTGGTTAAAGTTTAACCTAGCCTGTTTTAGATTTCACACCTTCACTTTATAGCTATAATTGTATGTTTCGATATATTGATTTTGGCATGCCATGGGGCATTTTTTCTGCCCATTTTGCGAGGATGTGTCTATTACTTTCATGTATGGAGATCATCTAATTACTTTTTATGAGCAGTCTTAAAATGATTTGAGATGAATAAGATGAAAGTTCCCGTGGACAACCAGAGGTCCTCAATCTTTCTGGAGCATTTTGGGTAGGCCATTGCTGTTGATCGTAATTGGTTTTTGCTGATGCCTTTTCCCCAAAATCTGAATATAACAGCTGTTGCAGGTTCATACATTATGTGTGTAATAGTGTAAAATAAGTATGATTGTACTTTGTAGGCCTTTTGTTTGCTCCAGCTCCCAATGCTGTCTTACCTTTCCCAGGTTAACAAAAGACATGAGGACTTTCTTGATACAGTTTTCCAGTATCCTGCCTGAAAATATAGTGCCAAAATATGTAGCTTAATTCAGGAAGGGTGGTTGGCTAGGTATAAAATTGGCAGGTATGGAGACAGCAGGGCAGCTAGGTGGCACAGGAGATAGAGTGCTGGGCCTGAAGTCAGGAAGACACATCTTCCTGAGTTCAAATCTAGCCTCAGGCACTTAATAGATTTGTGACCCTTGGAAAGTCACTTCATCCTGTTTGCCTCAGTTTCCTCATCTGTAAAATGAGCTGGAGAAGGAAATGGCAAACCATTCTGGTATCTTTGGCAAGAAAACTCCAAAAAGAGTCGTGAAGAGTCAGACATGACTGAATCAGCTGAACGACAACTGCATGAATTGGAGATGGGGTAGTATGATGTAGAGCCCACGGAATTTGGAATTAGAGCTTCTGAGCTGAAATTGGGGATCTGCCCCTCTTCAACTTTAGAGAAGTCAGCATCATCTTCCTCTTCTATAAAAGGAGATGACAGTAATTTCAGTTTGCCTCCCTTTGTTTTTGCTGAGGATTAAATGACACGCTTGTGTAATGTACTTTGTAAACTATAGTACACCTTGTGAGTATGAGCCGTGTTTGTCATAGACACTCAGTTTTCGTTGCCAAGTTGATGGCCATCCATCCTGTTGCATTCATGCTGCAAAGTGATGCCTATCAGATCATAAGCTTCACTGATAATATCACCCATATACATTATCTTCTTTTTAAGTAGATTTTTATTGCTATCTCTTCTTTTTGTATCACCTACCTCTCCCCCATAGCTTATTCCCTCACCCTCCAAGATAGCCACTCCTCATAACAAAGAATTGGAAAAAAAAAATCAGCAAAGCTATTCAATACGTTGAAAAAATCTGATGCTATACACATTTTGGGGGCTGGGGGAGGAAAGAGACTGCCTTCCAACTCACCGAGGCTGGAAGTGCAGCATCTACTCGAAGTCTAACCTCATTGCTGATCCTTGGGCAATCTGATACCCACTCCACCCCCCTAGACTCCTCCCCCCATCCTCCCAAGGTGGTTCCTAATTCAGTGTGGAAATCCAATCAGCTTTAGGCCTATTATAGCTCAGAGCTTCTGAACCCAGGTGATTATTCCCCAGCCTCAGCTTCCCCATCAGCAGGGACAGACTACAAGTCCCCACCATCATGACCTATAACACACTATGTAATGTTTATCTCTAGAACCTACAACATGGAAAATCTTCTCAGAATGTCACAGGATCTTTCAAACCCGTGCATTCTTGTTCCCTTTTGCATTGTGGTTCAGTAGCACAAAATGTGTCCAGTAAAACTGGATGCATTTTATGGTTCTATTGAAATCAATGATGGCAAACAAATGAAAGAAAACTTACTGGCAAGAACTTCAGTCACAGAGGGGGACCTCAGACTTGATCCTGGTGCAACCTCAGCTAAACAGGAATCTCCTCTACCCTATCTTCTACAAGTGATCAGGCAGCCCATTCCACCGTGGAATTGTTTGCTATTCAGTTTTTCAGTTGTCTGATTTTTTTGTGACCCCAGCTGGGGTTTTCTTGGTAGGGATAGTGGAGTGGTTTGCATTTCCTTCTCCAGCTCATTTTACAGATGAGGAAACTGAGGCAGATTGAAGTGACTTGCCTAGGATCACACAGCTAGTAAGTGTCTGAGGCTGGATTTGAACTCACGTCTTCCTAACTCTAGGCCTGGTACTCCATCCACTGTGCCACCTAGCTGCCCCTGACCACTATCTCTCTACCAAGAGGTGGGAGTCGTGCTTCACTATTGTTTCTCTGGTTACTATTTCTGCTTTTGCCCTCTCAAACCCAGCAGAACAATGTCTTTCACCTGACCTCTCTTCAGATACGAGACAGCTAAAGTCATCTCTTCTCCAGTTCATTCAGCTGATCTCAAGGACCCTTATCTCAACCTTTTTGTGCCTTGCCTAAGTATCCGTTCTAAAATGTGATGCTCAGGACTGAACCCAGCATTGTAGATCTGCGTGTTCTGATCAGCACCCAATGAAGTAGACGTTTTTGGACACTGTTTTTCTCTCAGTGACACTCACTTTTCTGGCTGCCACATCACACGATTAGCTCATATTTAGCTTGCAGACCAATGAAAATCTTTTTTTGCACAGAAATAATTGTTTAGCCATAATTCTCTGTATATTGCATTTGTACAGTGGCTCCTTCTCTCTGGTTCTCAAGGAGCTCAGTCCCAACCTCACGGCCTTCCCCACTGTCTGTTACACTAACAGCCTTCAGCATACACACTGATCAGCCCTCAGACAATTTGGCCTCCCAGTTAAACAGTTTCTTCAGCTCCCAGCGACCCTTCTCTTTCACACCACCTTAGCCGTTCATGAGGATGGTCATATGTTTGGTTCTCCCATCACCTAGAAACATTCTCCATCTTTGAGTAAGAACTGAATATCCTGTATCTGAGCCTAATCTAGTGTCATTTCCTCTTTTCTGTGCCTCATTCCTCCTTAGCCTGTTCTGTTCATCATCACTGACCTCCACCCATTGTGGCTCTAGTAGACCTTCACCCCTTTCCTGCTTCATTCGTCCTCCCTTAACACAGAAGTTAAAACAGCTAGCTTACGCCGGCCTCTACCCAGGAACCCTTGCACCTTTGACCTGTTTTCACTCGTGACTCACTAAAATCTCACCTTTGCTTCCTGTAGACCCATACTTCTCTCCTACTTATGTATTCCTGAACCATGCTGGAAAAAAGCACACAGCCATACCGAGTCTGCCACAGCTTTATGTTATGTAGATCTCATTCCAGCAAGGCAATACTTTTACTCTTGTATAAGTTGAGACATTCCACACAGAGCCTGTTTCAGACTTCCTTTTTTCTCCTCAAGCCTCCCACATCACCACCCTATGCAGGGTACCCTACCTTATACTTGGCAGAAGAATTGACGGTATTCTTGCTAGGAGCTCTTCCTCCTGTTCTATGCCTTAAGAGCCCTTGATTTTATCCTCCACACTATGGTAAAGAAGTGGCCTTTCTCACAAAAGCCTCCAGTCGGTGCTGTCCTCCAGCATATTGTTGCTCACCTGTCTTTCCCTAAGCTTTGGTCTTTCCCAGTGTACTTGCTCGTTCCCTGCTGTCTGCAAACATGCCAAGGTGTCCCTCGTCCTTGCTGAGGTCTTCATTTGACCCTGCCATCCCCTTCTCCCATTCACAGCCAAACTCTGACAAAATACACTCCACCCTCATTGTGTCTTCTTCCTCTACTCTCGTTTGTCAACCCATCGCTTTCTGACTTTTGACCTTATCAGTCCATAGAAACGCTCTCCTCAAAGATCCCAGTAATCTCTTAATTGTCAAATGCAGCAACCTTTGCTCAGTCCTTAGCATTCTTAACCTCTCTGCAGTACTTTTCACCATGTTAGCTCTGGAAGGGACTGCGGAGACCATTTAGTCCAACCATTTTACAGTGGAGGAAACCGAGGCCCAGGGAAGTTAAGCTGCTTGCCCAAAGCCAGATAGCCGACGACTGACAACCTTCTGATTTTGTGTATTCTCCCCTTTCTGCTTTTTATGGCATTGCTTTCTGTTGGTTCCCATCTTTTCTTAGGCCATCGTTGTTATCCCACCTCCTAACATTGGGTGTGTTCCAGGCTGTGTCCTATGTACGCTCTTCCCCCCCCCCCCGCAGTTGTATCAGCTTCCATCAGCCCAACTAGGGTCTCTTTGCAGCTGACTCCTAGGTCTCTGTATTCTGGCCCCAGCCTCTCTTCCAAGGTCCAGGCCTGTATTACCACTGTTGGACATTTTCAGCCAGATGTCCCCCGGTCATTGTCTTCTCTAAACCTGCTCCTCACTCCTTTAGTCTCCTAAGTTTTCACACTCAGAATCATGCTTGACTCATCACTCTGCCTCTCTCTGCACCCCCTCCACGTTTGTTCAGTTACCAGGACTTGTCACTGTCACCTGTACAACGGGTCTCCCATTCCTCCCTTTCTCTGCCGCCGTCACCCTTGTTTGAGAATCTCATTACCTCTCGCCTATTGCGGTAGTCTACCTGTCTTGAGCTTCAGCCCATTCTTCAGAGAGCTCTCAAGGCGACAGTCCTGAAATCCAGGTCTGATCCTGTCACACGCCCCTTCTCCCTCAGAGTTCTCTGGGGTAGATTATAAGTATTATTGTTTGGCATTCAGAGCCTTTCACAGTGTGGCTCTATTGTATTTTTTCATTCCTACTACACATTACACCACCACCACCCCCCACCTCCCTCTCCCCACCAGTTTCAGCTGAACTGGCCCATTTGATGTTCCTCATACAGGACCTTTAGTACTCCATCTTATTATCTCTTAGAAGCCCTGGCTCCCTTCAAAATCCAGATTAAGAGCCATATTCTACATTATACCTTTCCCGATTCCCCCACCACCACTGAAAATACCTTGTACTTTGTATATATTTTTCATTTGTTTATATATGCCCGTGTTGTTTCCTTAAGAAGAATGGAAGTTCCTTGAGGGAAAAGAAATGTTCCTTTTTTGTCTTTCTAAGCTCCAGCACATAGCACAGTCCCTGATGCAGAGTAGGTACTTAATAAATGTTAGTGGACCGATTCTTTTATCTGTGTATTCATTCAAATCATTGGTCAACTTTGAATGACACAGGGCCTAGAAGAAATCCGTGGTGTGATTCCTTAGCAGCCTGCCTTTAATTTGACCCATTAATGACTCCATGTTGGTCTAGTGTCATTCAGCCAGTACTAAATATGTCTAGTTTACAGCTCCCCATCTTGTCCTTGAGGACAGCACGTTTAATTGACTGTTAGAGACATTTCCATGTTCTGCCAGTCTAATAAACCCATAAAAAAAAGGAAATGGTGCTGGTATGGCCCAAACTCTTCTTAATGAAGCTATGCTGGCTTCCAGTGATCACCATTTTCCTTTCTAGGGGTTCACAAACCAACTCTTTCATGCTATGTTCTTGTAATTTTGCCAGGAATTGAAGTCAAGCTTCCTGGCCTCTAAGTACCAGATTCTACTTGCTTACCTTTTTTGGAAATTAGAACATTGATCTCTCTCCAAACCATTAGCTCTTCTCCTGGTGACTGAGATTTTTTGGAGCATTCAGATCTGCCAGTTCTTTCAGGACCCCTGGAGTTTTCATTCCTCCAGGTCCTGTGACTGAAACCAGTTCAGAGCGGCCAAGGCGTGCTCTCATCACCTACTCACTTATCTTAATTTCAGACTGTGTGTGTCTGTCTGTCTCTCTGTGTCTGTTCTTGACAGTCTCAAGGACATTCTTCTTGTCAGTTAAAATGAAAGTACAGTGAGTTGAATAATTACGCCTTCTGTCCATTATCCTGAACCTGTTTATCTTGAGCAGTAAAGGTCCTATACCTTCTTTAAACTCCCTCTTGTCACTATAGCTTTTTTAAGTGCTTTTCCTGGTTCTTTGCATTCTCACCCGTTTTAACTCATTCAGAGCTTTAGCATTATTACTTATTGCTTTTTAAAGGAGTGGGTCACATTTTGAAATTCACCTTTGGTTATATGCCTTTGTTTCCATTCTCTGTACGTGTCTTTTAAAAACCCAAGTGGTTTGATGAGTTCCTTGTACGTCCACTTCAGACTCTTTGGACAGCTACATTTCTTCTTCCACATCTGCAGTAGTTTGTTTCTATCTTTGGAACCCTGTTCCTTACAGATTCCCGTCTCCCACGAAATGGCTTTGTCATTTTAGATTGTGTGTATACACACGCGCACGTGTGGTATGTGTATATGTGTACATGCACAAACATGTACATATATACTTCATGCCCATGCACACAGGTGTACATGCATATACCTATATGTGGACACATATCTGCGTGCATGCATACACAAAATTTCTCTTAACCTTTTGAAATCCCATTCCAGATTCTAGGGAATATGCCATTCTAAACACAAATTTTCCTTTTCTCTCTTACTAATTGTAAGATAGAGTGTTTGGTCCTTTCCTCCCAAGATTCCCATCATTTCTACTTAAGCCACTAATCTCATGTTTGTTCAGAATCAGGTCCAAAATAGAAAAAAGCTCCCTTTCTTGCTTCTTCCACTTTTTGAAAAATTGAATTTATAATTAAGGCACCTCAATAATTTAGCAAATTCCCTGCTTTTTGGCAGAATGCTTGTGTAGTTGAAATGTTCATTTACTACTGGATCACTATACCATGTCAAGCCGTTTCCTCTGCCCATTTTCTATTTCCTCCTCTCGTCCAAAGCATTTGTAAGTACATCCTGATGGCAATATTGTTGCTTTTTTCTTAATAATGCTTACCAAAATTCTTTCCACCGTGCTTCCTCCTTAATTTTTGTGAATTTCCTCACGTGAGTATTACATAATGCCACAACCCTTTTTGTCTATTTTCCCCTTTTCGGTAAGGCGTATTCTTTTTCCCAATTCAATAAGCATTTATTAAGCACCTGTTAATGACAGATCACTCCAATAAGCATCGTAGGGATAGGAAAACAAAATGCAAACCAATCCTGACCCTCACGAAGCTTATACTTTTACTGAATAGCCACCATATTCTATACTTACAAAAATCATTTGCTTTCTTGCATTAGGATTTTTGATTCATGTCCTCATTTACCCATGCTTTAGGCAGTTTTTCAGATAAATCTCTGAGGACATGGGCTACGTTAAATGTTTGTTAAAGTTATCGCATTACAGCCTCATTGTCCAAAAGTGCCGTGACGATAATGTGCATAAGTCTTTAAATATTATGTGTCTTGCATCATCATCGATAAAGACTTTTCAACCAAACCAGCAAGTTAAAGATTAGCTTTTGGCAATTTAAAGTGACTGTTTTTAGGACGGATTCTTTACAAAAAAAAGATCAAATTTTTGAAAAAAATATAAATGGAGAGAGTTGAGGAATAAAGGTTTCATTAAGGTTAGTGCCTGATACTTTCTAAATGGTTTTGTGTTTTGAGGAAGCTGACTGAGAGGACAAGGATTAGTGTGGTTGACTGGGAGAGTGTCTGAAATGTGATTAGGTGTCCTAGTTAGACTTTCCAATTATAGGCTTGCTTAAAAAAAAATCCACTAGCTGGGTTAGCAGGGGTTTTAGCTGCCCTTTTTTGGATAATAGTATATTCGTTCCAGTTCTCATGCAGAAAAACATACCAGATGTTCAACTCTCAGAACTTTTATCATTTATCCAATGAGAATGTTTCTGTGGAGGGTGGTGGTACAGTGGATGGAGTGCTGGGTTGGAATCAGACTCTTCATCATGAAGGCTTATCTTCCTGAGTTCAAATCTGGCCTCAGACACTTGCTAGCTGTGTGACCCTGGGCAGGTCCCTTACTTAACCCTGCTTGTCTCAGTTCTCATCTGAAAAATTTGCTGAAGAAGGAAATGGCAAACTATTCCAGTATCTTTGCCAAGAAAACCCCAAAATGGGGTCACAGAGAGTCAGACGTGACTGGAAACAACTGAACGACAGAGAGGATACAGCTATAGATTTTAATAACCAAGAATTTTTTTTTGCTTCGTCTTATTGTTTTTTTAAGATGTGGCTTTTAAGCATCATCATCATAATAGTTAACATTTAAATAACGCTTCAAGCACTTTCTATTTGTTATCTCATTTGATCCTTACAACCACCCTGTGAAGTAGGTGCTGATGTTATCCTGGTTATACAGATGAGGAAATCGAGGCAGAGGTTAAGCGACTTGTCCACTAACAGAGTTAGTGTTTGAGTCAGAATTTGAACGTAGGCCCTCGTTTCCAAGCATACCCTTTGCCACCTAGTTGCGTGTATTTAATACAATAAAGTTTTATAAAACATTTTATAAAATTAAAACTTGCATAGTACACTCATACTCTATAGGTAGGTGGGATTAAGATTTTGGACAATCGGTACAATCTAATATACTCTCAAAATACTCATAGACACTCAAGTTCTGTGTCCTCCTTTGATGTAGGTATTCCTCCAAAGAGGACAAAGGATCACCAACTGCTTGCTAACCTGGACTTTTTCTCTGTCCATTTTCTTCAGAAATTGACTCAATTATATACATGTATATATTTTTTTTAATTTTTTTTTTTTGCCAGAAAGATATTTGCTGAGGCAGATCTCATTTACTTCAGGACAAATTCACATCTCCAATTAGGTTAGCTATACTCATGTACTAGAACTATTTGAAACATTAGCCTCTGCATATCTCTCTATCTTGAAAGTCCTGTTCTAGTAGCAGCAGAAAAAATTGTAAATTTTCCAGGGTAAAGTTCCTTCACAGCCCCTTATTCTATATTATGTCCCCAATATTACCTTATAAAATATATATATATATATATATATATATATATATATATATCCCCTTATATATCCCCAATATTACCTTATAAAAGCCACTGCTCTTCTAATGAGTGGCACTCTCTAGCAGGAAAGGGATGGCCAAACTGTTTTTGGCTTTGCGTAGAGGTCCTCGATTAAAAATGGGAAAATATCCCAGGTAAGAATTGGGTTTGAGCAGAAAGGTTTTATCAGTGTTTGCTGGTCCATTTGTGTATTTGCTAAACATCTTCTGGAATCAGGGCACTTGACTTGGGTGTGGAGGTTATCCTTTTTCTGTCTACCTAATTTAGCTGCCTCAGCTTTTTTCCTCTTTTTGACATTGCGATGAGCCTAGCATAGACATTGATTTCCTACTGCCCTTTTGCTTTTTAGTATTTAGTGAATTAAAAAATTTTGAATAGGTGGTGGGCTTGGTTCTTTTTGGGTTTTTTCATCTTTTTGATATTTGCCCACTGCCCTTTTGCCTTGATGTATTATAGGGAATTACAAAATTCTGACTAGGTGGGTTTAGTTCCAGTGACCTTGGGCGGTCTTATATTATTTTCAGAGTTGAGCTCGGTGCCTACAGATCGTTACTGACGAAACTGCTGGATGTGTTTATGGGACCAAAGCCCATCACTTTCCATGCCAGCTGACTTTTCAGATTGAAGGGGAAGAGGGTGGGCACATGGTAAAAAAGATAATTTAACAGTTAGAATTTAACTTTCTAGCCAGGATATTCCTACAAATCTTTTCCAAAACTTCATTCTTCATGAATAAGCTAATGCTTTCATTGCAAGAGGAATACCAGTTCCTGAGGTCTTTGAAAGAAGAGCGCCCTTGTGTAAGATAAATTTGTCTCCTAATCTTGAGGCAGAATGCAGAAAACTTTTAAGTTAACTGAATGCATTTCTGAGCATGGTGACACACGTGCTCCACTGAATTCTTTGAACTGTGGCTGGACTGCTCCACCTTCTCACCTCTGCCTCTCAGAAACTCTGGCCTTCTTCTGCAAGAGGCCCTTCCCAATCTCCTCTAGCTGCTGATAGCTGTCCTCTAAGATGACCATGCATCTATACCGTATGTAAGTAATACAGGAGCCTCCTCTGACCTGCTAAACCAAGAAGCCCCCCCAAAAAGTTCAAAACCACTGAGTCACCTTGTCAGAGTAAAACCACCAGTAATGGACCAACACCTCTTTTCCTGCTAGTGGGGATATAAGCTAGCTGCCAGTTCCCCAGGAGTCTTTCCTCCTCCCACTAACATGAATTAATGCTTTGGGAAAGGGTACCCAACTCCCTGCATGGAACCAGACTCCACCCAAATGCCGGTGAACTCTGCACCCTCCTTCACTACCCTTTCATTTTATGGTTATCTTCTTCAATAAAGCTTGCTTGATTTAGTCTTGTTATGTCTTCTGGGTTTCCTTGGATGAGACTTTGGTATTCTGACCCTCTCATTAAGACACTGTGTAAATACATGCGTGTGTTTCCTCCCCTTTGGAATCTAAGCTCATCGAAGGCAAGGATGTCTATTTTTTTCTTTATATCTCCAGCACTTAGCTCTGTACCTGGTACATTATAGCCCTTAATAAATACTTTCAGATTGGTTGATTGGCTCTGCAGAAATAGGAAAGGTCAGAAGAGGGAGGGAATTTACAGTAAAATTAATGAGTTCTGTTTTGTAGCTGTTAAGTTTGAGAAGGCCTCTGGTACATCCAGCCAGAAATATCCAATAGGCAGTCAAGGTGGAATGTATAGATCTGGGTTTCATCTGCCTAGACATGATGGTACCTAAAGAAGTCACTAAATGACTGTGGTAGGAGAGGAAAAGAATGCCTAGGACAGAGCCCTGGAGTATACACAGTTAATGAGTATGACATAGATGGCAGTCGATCAAAGGAGACTCGGAAGGAGACACTTAGGGAAGCCAGAGGGTCTCAAAAACTTAGATAAGATAGGACTCCGGAGGAGAAAGAGGCTCACCAGTGTCAAATACGGCAGAGAGGTTGAGGAGCAGGAAGTAGAATTAGATGCAAAAACTGGAAAACTGCTTTTTGGGCATTTCTGGAAAGGATTCTGCTTTAAGTAAGATTGGAATGAATGGTCTCCTGGGTTCCTCCTAAGTCTGTGATTTTCTGTGTGGGATCTCATTAGCCTCCAGAAACAGGTTCCTAACCTTCTCTGTTTCCAGGATCCCTTGGGCAGTGTGGTAAAGTCTATGGACCCCTACGCAGAATCATGTTTTTAAATATATAAATTAAAATACATAGATTACAAAGGAACCACCCTTCCTTTCATTCAGTACAGCCAAATCATATTGAAATAGTTAGAAAAATCTTTTTTTGGAGGGGGGGGCTGTAGTAGGAAGGCCGAATTTATGATCTCAAAAAGGATCATATATATATATCTGAATGGTTCGAAATCATTGGGTTTATAGAATTCTCTAAACAGAAGGCATCAAAAAATTTATTCAGGGCCCAGAGCAACAAATTAGTGAACCAACCTCCCCATTCCAGTATTGTGAACACAAACCTCCAGACCCAGTAGGCCCGCCTCACAAGAGTAGCCAGGAGGCCACAGAAAAATAAGATGGCATAAATCATATTCACTGGCCTCAAGACCTCGCTCGAACTCCTGGGTCCACACAGGTTGGCTCTGCTTAGGCTTTTTTCAGCTGTAGTTTCTCGCCTCTCCTCGCAGCCAAGCCTCTGGCGTTCTCCAGCCCCACCTCAATGACCAGAGACCATTGGTTCCCGAGTTGGCCCCTCTTAAGTGATTAATCTACGCCCACACCGGTTTCACACCTGATAGGGCTTTGGGCCTGGGGCCTAGCATTTAACAGGTGAAAGTACTTTCACGGTAAACAAAAGCCAAACTCCTCAAGGGCACCCATTAAACTAAGCCCATTTTGCCTTACTGGCACAGGGGGGCAGGGAAACAAGTTCACAGATTGAGGGTTAAGAACCTCACTTCTAGAAGCACGTTATGAAATCATGTTTTTAGTTTCATAATAATAGGGCCAGAATTTTGCGGTAGAATTTTGTTCAATGGCATTGTCTGCCACTGGCATAGAATTTTGTAAGATGATAAAATTTTAGGGCAGAAGCAGACCATACAGATTATGTAGTCTGATCCGTTCATTTGATGAACCAGAAAACTAACCGCTGAAGTGTGAAATGATTCTCCCAATGTCACTAAAGTTACCCAGAGAGTCAGTATTATCCAAAATGAATTTTCTTCAGGGCAGATAACAGTGTGTAAGCGTGCTTAAAGGGAACAAACAAAAAAGCAAGCCCTATGTCAATACCAGGAAAGGAAGACCCTCTAATGTCAGTCTAAAGACAGCTAGAGTATTAATAGACTCTAGGGTAGTGGTCTTTATAGCTTTGTGAAAAGTAACATAGTCATTTGTTTGTTTTTGGTCATATTTAGTTCTCAGAGAAGACCAAGGGTGATGCGAATTAGATTTAAGTTAGGCAGAGCTGTGCAGAGTCATACGTCTCACTCTCTCCTCCCTAGTCACGGAAATCACTGCAGGGCAGTCTAGTTAGGTAGACACTTTGGAATGAAAAAACATTTCTTAAGAGCCCACTAACACAACAGGAACTGTGCTGAACCCTTGAGGATGCGGATACAAGCAAATGAGAGGGGTAGGCACAATACCTAGGGGCCAAATCACTCTCCCTTGGTGTTGCCGGCACCAAGCGCACTCTCAGTTCTTTTCCGTTGAAATGTTTAGGATAATAGTAAGTTCAGCCACATGCCAAGAAAGATACGTATTCTTGAGCCAACAGTTTCTGCCCTGCTTCTGGTGAGAAATATGGTCCAGTTGAAACAAGGCCTGGAGGCCAGATGTCCCACCAGTGAATATGGGAAATCCCGGACAGGATGTGACTGATCCCTAGTGGCAGTAATTGCTGCCTCTTTCTCTCCTTTCACTGCTTGTGAATAAGCCTTCCTTGATCTTTTTTTGAATAAGCTATTATTTCACAGGGAGGGGGGGAAAAGGGGGTCTTACCTCCTTTATTCATCTCATTTTTCCCCCATAATGTAGCATTACTTAGATTTATAATCACATATTTTTAAAATGACCTTCACTTTTATACAGGTATTTTTTTCCATCTTACTCTGAAAAGACTTTTTAAAAATGGAGTGTGAGTACATTGTAAATACACATCATGGGGAAAAGGGGGAACCTTCCTTAAACTATTACATGTGTAAACCTAGAAGCCAGGTTGAGGTCACTTTGTGAGAATGACCCACCAATGGTAGATACTGCCCAATGCCCTACCACCACCACCCCCACTCAGTTCTAACACACAAATTTTGTTTTAAAAAAAAAATCACCCATGCAGTTTGCTTTCACAGCCATAAAGAAATGATCGTTTTATGAAATACAGATGTGTTTGATTTTCATTCACCAATAAAGGAGGTAAAACCCCTTCCCTGCCACCCCTCTCTGTAGTTTCACCAAGGCCCTACTTCTGTGTCTCATTGTGGTGAGGTGGATATCCTAGGCTCTGAAAGATTATGCCAAAGCCTTACCCTCAGAGATGATACTTGAACAAATGACTGTCATCTTTCTAAACCAGATACTGAAAGGCATTCTTCATTTGAAACCAAGATTCTTAACCTGGGGATCCATGAACTTAGGTGGGAAAAACATTGCATGTTGTATTTTCATAAACCCCTAACTGAAACTCAGCACTTCCTTCAATTATTTAAACACATTATTTTGAGAAAGAGTCCATGGGCTTCACCAGATTGACAGAGAGGGGTCTATGGCACAAAAGAAAATGGGTAAGAAGTTCTAATTTAGAAGATTCAGTTGACTGTAGAATAGTAGTTATCTTGGGCTTTATTTAGGATTTACATTCCACTTATCTCCAAATATGATTGGAGACAGTTCACTATAATTATTAACAGAATGTGTTTGTTTTTTTCAAATCCTGACACAGTTAAGTTCCCACTTAGGATAAGTATCTCTACCATGTTCATAGAAATGTATTAATAAAACAATAAATTAATGTTAGTCTATTATAATAGAATTATTATAATTATATGCATCATTTTATATAATTATTTGATGATAAACATAAAGCAAATAAAACAGCCTCTGTTTTTAAAAAAAAAAAGGCCACCTCTTTCATTTTTAATCCTTTTTGGAGTTATGACCTTAATTTTTTTCCACCCAATATTACATTTCTCCAGGGGAAATACTGTTCTTTGTCACTTTCCTTACCCTCAGGTTAAGTGTAGGGGAATGAGCTGGGCATTATTAGATTTGAAATCAGGAAATCTTGATTCAGATACTAATTCAAGCTCTTCCACATATTTGCTATTCAGACATGAGGAGCTCAGCCCCCCGGGGCCTCAAGTTTCTTCATAATATAGAACTAAGAACACTTTCACAATTTGCCCCATAGGGTTTACCAGCAGGATAGTTCATCTGTCTCTAAGAAGGTGGCATTTCACGCCATCAAAAGTAAAGTGCAAAGCTTCCAGAGATGCAGGATTTTTGCCTTAGCAAGAAGGCAGATGAAATTGTTTTATGCTGATAGTAACAATCCAAAGCAATTTTATGATGTCCTGAAGGCTATTTATGGGCCAAAGACCTATGGTGCATCTCACCTACTCAGTGCTGTCGGAGCCACATTGATTAGTGATAAGGACATGATCCTGGAGAGACGGGCTGAACACTTCCATAATGTTCTCAACAGACCATCATCAATCAATGCTGAAGCCATTGACTGTTTACCTCAGGTTGAAGTCAATCCCTCCCTAGCTGAAGCTCCACCTGAAGAAGAGGTTTTGAGCCATTAGGCTCCTTTCATGTGGCAAAGCACCTGGTGCTGATTCTATTCCAGCTGAGAATTACAAGGTAGGGGGTCCATTTCGTATACAAAAGCTGGCTGAAATTTTCCAGGTTATATGGCAAGAGGAGATTATCCCCTAGGAAGTTCAAGGATGCCTCCATTGTCCATCTCTACAAAGATATAGGACGTAGATTGTCCTGTGACGATCACAGTGGGGGTCTCTCTGTTGGTCATTGCTGCCAAAATTCTTGCCAGAGTCCTCCTTAGTAGGCTGGTCCTTCACTTGGAAGATGGTCATCCACCTGAGAGCCAGTGTGGCTTCAGAAAGGGCTGAGGAACAGTAGATAGGGGTTTGCTGCCCAACAACTCCAGGAAAAATGCCAGGAGCAGGACAGAGGTCTGTACACAATGTAAATCTGACCAAGGCCTTTGATACTGTCAGTAATGAGGGCTTATGGAAAATTATGTCAGAATTTAGTTGACCAGAGAACTTCATCAGAATTGTATGTCAATTTCACGACGGCCTGCCTGCCCACATTCTGGATAATGGACAATGCTCTCGTGCTTTCCCAGTCACCAATGGAGTGAAACAAGGCTGTGTGCTCACTCCCATGCTTTTTGGCATGATGTTTTCAGCCATGTTGTCAAATGCTTTCAAGGAGGATGAACATGGCATCAAGGTCAGCTACTGCACTGATGATAAATTCTTCAACTTGAAAAGGCTACAAGCCAAGACCAAAGTGGAGAGAGTGCTGGTGCATGATTTTCTGTTTGCAGATGATTGTGCACTCAGTGCAGCCTCTTAAGCTGAGATACAATGAAGTATGGGTCGGTTTTCTGCTGCTTGTGCTGATTTTGGCCTAACAGTTAACACCAAGAACACACAGGTGCTCCATCAGCCACCTCCACGCCATCCATACGTGGAACCATCACTTACAGCAAATAGAGAGGTTTTGAATGCTGTGGATAAGTTCCCTTACCTTGGTAGTGTACTCTCCAGGGATGTACACATTGATAGTGAGATCGAAGTGCTCATTGCCAGAGCTAGCTCAGTGTTTGGAGAGAGGAGGTATTAGACTGAACCAGACCAAAGGTCTACAGAGCCGTGGTGCTGACCTCATTGTTGTATGCCTGTGAGACCTGGACAGGCTACCAGTGCCAGGCCAGGAAACTGAATCGCTTCCGTTTGAATTGTCTTAGGAAGATTCTGAAGATCACCTGGCAGGATAAGGTACCAGACACTGAGGTCCTCACTCAAACTAAGCTGCCAAGCATTCAAACTCTGCTTCAGAGGGCAACTCAAATGGGCTGGCCACGTTGTTCGAATGCAAACTTGCCAAAAAGACTATTTTATGGAGAACTCACACAGGGCAAGCTTTCATATGGTGGTCAGAAGAAGCCATACGAGGACACTCTCGAGGTCTTAAGAACTTTGGGATTGATTGTGTGACATGGGAGACATTGGCACAGGACCGCTCAGCATGGCATGCCCACATCAGAGAAGGTGCTGTGTTCTATGAGCAAACCAGAATTGAAACAGCTCAAAGGGAAACACAGGATTTAGAGACTCGACCCCAGAGTATTTGTGCCCGACCTGTGGTAGAGCATTCTGAGCTCACATTGGTCTGATCAGCCACAGTCAGACACACTGAAATGTGATTCTAGCGTAGTGATGTCATTTTGGTCTTCTTCAAGAATGAAGGACAACAACCAATTCTCATACTAGAAAATTACTTGTTTAATGTTATATTTTTTGCGGAACCAAATAGTGGCACGAGGTAGCATGTACCTGCACCTTAAAACATTTTTATGATTAAAAAAAATTTCCTGTAGCTGTCAAACCTAGTGGTGATGAGTCTCTGTTGCCTGGACAATCCTTGCCCAAATCATTTTACGACTCATCATTTTGAAACCGCAAAAACTCCCTCAAAGAAGAATTCTTCCTGTCTGTTGTTTCTGTCTTGCTGTATGGCGCAGAGGTCTGACAGCAAACCTACATCATCCAGTGCAAACCCAAGATCACCTCCATGCCCACAATGTTACAGACTTTTATAGAAATTAAAGTTAGGATGTGACTAAGGAGAAAAAAACAGAGAAAGGAGAATTCAATTCAACATTTATTTAGCAGCTACTATATCCAGTGCACAGTTTTTAGCACTTTAATAGGCATTTTTGTTTGATTTGGTAGGGTTTTTTTCTTTTGGAGTATATTCTAGGCTTTTTTTATTGGGTTTTCCCTCTCATGATGGATGATTGATTTCTGCTTTCACTTGGAAAAGTACTCAGAAAAAAGTTCCCTTTCAGTGTAACCCTTAAACACCACTTCTCTAATTTGTAGAAGCATCAGATTTTCAGAACCCTGCTCAAAATAATTGAGCTGATTTTGAGAATTGAGACTTACTTCATGAAGCTTATTGCAATCTACCACAGTTTACACCATTTATAAAGGAAGAGATTTTTATTATGGAAGCGGTGTTTCTAATGCGTTTCTACAAGTATACTGAGAGCCACAGCTATTCACAACCCACGTTTTGATCTTTTCCCCCTTGCATGTGGGAAGCAGCAGTACAATGGTGCTTTATATGAATTGGGTCTCCTTTGGCATGAGGAAGGACTGACGTTTCTTCTGCTCACACAGCCAGAGCACAGATTTGTCACAAGCCCTAGGGGAAATGCAGTAACCTTGTAAAAGGCAGAAGGATGGCAGAGGAAGTTTTACTCCCTCTGGAGCTCCAGGGAACTGGTAGGGGAAAAGTATCACATCCACAGTCTTGCCTCATCCTCCCCATCACAGAGAATACAAAGCCATGCTTGGTAAGCTAGCAACCCATACCTATACTCCAGTCAGCCCCTACCCCATTTTTTTCCCTACATGAAAGCAAAGACAAAACTCGTGATATAAAGTGAGGTGGAGGCAGTTTCCCACAGTGGAAAAGAAAATCTTGCTGGACTTGGAGTCAGGAGAAACTTGGGTTTGAATCCTTCCTCCAAACCTTACTACATTCGTGACAAATAAGTAAATCACTTTAATCTCTCTGGCCCTCAGTTTCCTCATCTTTAGGCATATTATTATCTATGGCTCTCTGAGGATCAAAAGATATATTCTACATTAAGCACTTTCTGAGCATTAGCCAGTACACGAGCCAAGTCTTTTCCATTGCCTCTTAGATAGCAAAAGTCATTCCCATTCATTTTCCTGGTTGATGGAAGGTCAAGTCATATACAGTAAAGGCAGGTAGAGAACAATCCCATCCTGAAAATTGTATTTCATACTATGGAATGCTATACAACAGTAAGGTATAAAGAAAATATCTCTTTTTTTGAAGCTAATTTGTATATTCTCCTAATCCCTCCTTTTTTCTTTTCTATCTCATAGGATCTTAGATTTAGAGCTTAGAGAAGCCAGTGGGGTCCAGACCCCTCATTTTACAGTTAAGGAACTGAAGTCCAGTCAGTTAGGATTTGTCCAGGGTGATGTAGGTAGTGTCTGAGGTGAGATTTCACCCCAGGCCTTCCTACTTCAAATCTGGCATTTAATCTGCCATACCATGTTGACTTTCTTCCTACCTTGTATTTTACATTCCTCTGACATCTTTCTTGGTCTGAATGTCACTGTCTCTCCCTTTCCATTCTTCCCTTTCCCTCCCTCCCTTTCCTTTCTTTTCTCCATCTACCCTCTCTCTGAGGATATTGATAGCAGGAGAGAAGGAAAGCGTAAGTAGGGAGATGTGAGAGCCCTAGGCTCAAGCTTCAGACTTAGAAGAGACCTTAAACTCCATCCAGTCCAAACTTTTCATTTTACAATTGAATAAACTGAGACCCAGTGAGGTTAGATTGCCCAAGGTCACACGGCAGAGCCAGGATTTGAACCTAGGTCTTCTGACTCTTAATTCATCACTTTATTGCACCACAGAGGAGAAGAGACTGTTGTATGGGGAAATACGCGATGAGCAAAGAAATTTCATCCACTCCTCAATTTTTGTGTAGAGCTCACTTGTTAACAACAGTATGCCTTGTAACTTACTGACCCAGCCAAAACCTACCAAACGGAATGCTGAAGAAAATGCTTCTCTCCTAAGGAATAAGTTACCATTTCCTACCTAACAGAAATAACGTGAGACCCACTAGCTAGTATGAATTGTTGAAATGAAACCCGGTGGCTTAAAGGTTGAAAAGTTTTTAATGGGAGAATCTATAACTGTGAATTTCACTCTCCCTAGAGAAATCAGACAAGAACAAGCCATTGGGCTGGCGGAATGTACAATGACTGATTGGCCGCAGAGGAAACATTGAGGAGGGTCAAGATTTCTGAAATCCAGTTTAACATCCGTAAAGGATGTTTTTGGTTTGAGGCAGATAATCTTTCTGGTTTTCCTGTTCCGTAGGAGAGTTTGAAGACCAATTAGAATTTGAATTCTTAAGACATCACTTTGAGTTGTAATGAGTTTATTTTCACATTGTAGAGGCAGTACAGAAAGAAAGCATCTCCTGCTAAAGCCTTAATAAGCCATTATGAGGCCAGTGTGCTGGTAATTTACACTGAGGGCTCCTTTTCTAGAGATTTCTTGGCCTTGCGTGTCCTTGCATATTCTGGCTTTCTGATCCGTTTTCCTCTCACTATTAAACCAACTGCCTCTCAAGCGTTCTAAAGTTTCTCTTTACCTGTGGTTTGTGTGCCCTCTAGTGGACAAAGCTCATACAACTGATTCAATGGATGGGCTGAGGTTTTGTTTTCCTGTATTGGAGCAGAACAGTAGAATCTTAGACTCCTAAGGTTTGGAGACAGGTTAGGAATTGTCTAGTTCAACCTCCTACTTTTACATACGTGGAAACTGCTGCAGGGCAGACTAGAGTGATTTGCTTCAGGCTGCACAGGCAGGAAAGTAAAATCTAAAAGCCAAGACCAGAATCCCGGGTCTAGATTCTTCACCTTCTGCGATTGTAAAGAAGGGATCTTCTATGTCATTGAACCTCAGCAGACAAATGAAAATTGCTGTCGAAAGTCAAATGGTGCACATTCTCCTAATTTACTCATTTTCCTCAAAAATTCGTGTTTGAGCCTGTATCACAATTATTTTGGATGGTGCTTTGGGCTGGATCTCAGGAAACCTGGGTTTGGGTGACTCTAGGAAGATTACTGGAACGTTTTGCGCCGTGCTTTTTCCAGTCAGGAAAATGAGGACAGTCCTTACCAGTCACTTGTATTTATATAATGAAGTCATATATTCATACATATATATGCGTATGTATATGTGTGTGGAATTTGCAGGTGGGCTTCCCCAACTTATCTAACTGCCTTACCAATTATTAGAATGTACTAATGCACTAAGCTTCACTAAATTATCTAAGTACCTATAGCTCCATAGTCTGCCTAGGACATTTTCCTCAGTTCTTTATACATTCCACCTAATCTTCAGACATACTAGTCTTGCCTTTGGTGAAGGCATTACCCTTGTTGTCTGAAGTTCTTTCAGTTCACATCAGTAGTTTTCTGCCAAAGATAAAGAGGTGAAAAACGACACTGTCCCCACCACCTTCAAGGAGTTTACATTCTAATTGGAGGGCTTTGATAATATCTAGGCAACCTGCACCTAAAACAACAACCTGAGAAGAAGGAAATCACTTTTAGCTGGGAAAATCAAAGAAGATTTTAATGGGAAAATTGTCATCTGAGCAGGTCCTTAAGAGAAGGATTTTAACAGACTGACAAGAGAAGAGTGCATCCCAGATGTTGGGGGTAGGGAAGACAATTTATGTGAGTACATGGAGGTGGGAGAGTGAAAATTGATATTGTGTTAGGGGCTAGGTAATCAATTTAAATGGAAGATTCCATAGAGTTGGAAGGTAGTAGTGTGAAATCAGTCTGGATAGGTATGTTGAAACTGGATTGTAGTAACCTCTATTTTATCCTTTACACAATAGAAAGCCACCATAAATTTTTGACAAAAAGAATATCAGATCTGTGCCATAGGAAGATTATGTTGGCGGCTGTGTCAACGACCGATAAGAGAGAAGGGAGACACGGTAAGGGTCTGAACTGGAGCAGTACGGCGTGAGTGGGGAGGATGAGACAGATTACAGAGAGGAGAGATACAAAGGCTGTATTGACTGAATTTATTGATGGAGAGATTGGATCTGGGGATAAAGGAGAGGAAGAGTCAGAGGTGACTAAGGCTTTCATCATGGGTGACAGGGAGGTGCTCAGAGACAAGGAAGCTGGGGAAGAGCCAGATTTAGGAAGGAACAAGATGAATCTAACTTGACCAATTGTAGAATTTCAGAGTTAAAAATTACCCTTAAATTTATTGGAAACAGAAGGCATCTTAGAGAAATTTTAGTTCAGTGCCCTTATCTATTAGGGAACTAAGGGTCAGAGGGGCTCAATGATTTGTCTAACTTTATATGATGGGTAGAAAAGCTGAGACTTAAACCCAGGCATCCTTACTGTCCAGTGTACATAGGATTATTGCCTGAAGGGATCACTCTTCCAGAGGTTCTTATCCTGGAGTCTGTGAACTTGTTCTTTTAATATTTTGATAACTGTATTTCTATGTAATTGCTTTCCTTTGCAGTCCTCTGTACTTTATTTTATTCATTTAAAAAATTATTCTGAGAAGGGGTCTGTGACACAAAAAATGTAAAAACAAAAAAAAACTTCTGAAGTATTTTATGTTCCCATTTCACAGATAAAGAATCTAAGGCCTAGGGATTAAAAAAAAATTACTTTCCCTGGTCTTCAGTGCTGTTTCCCACTGGACTATTTTGTTGTTTTTGACCATGTACCATGGTACCTGTCTAACCTTTCTGCCTCCCAGAGAAATCTTCAGAGCTTGGACTTGCCGTTTTCTGAGTTCAGTGCAGGACTATTAATGATCTGAGTTACAAAGCCAATATTCTTTTCTAAATCGTTCTTCTTGGTTATCTATACAAGTGGCGTCAAACTCAGATAGAAACAGGGCCACTAAACCATACACAAGGATCTCTGCCTGCCATATATTAATTTAAAAAACACATATTAAGGTTGTGGTGCATTTTCTTGTTTTTGTTAAATATTTCCCAGGTATATGTTTATCCGCTTCCAGTGACAGTAGGAAGTATCGTCTTGATGTGTTGGACACCCCTGATCTACACAGCCCAGATTTATCAGATAATCGATAACAGCCCCTTTTCTCAGCCATCCTGCCTTCTTTAATCAAAGCCACACACATTCTATTTATAATGTGTCGATTGACTGGACCAGCAGTCTGGGCCCGCCGCACAAAACATCAGGATGCTTTGACCTTCCAACCTTGAAGCGTGACTCCCAGCTTGTTGTCAGCACTGAGCTGAGGCCGATTCAGAGACCAGGCAGATGAGATGTTTAGAAGTTGGGAGATCCAAGGCAAAAAGGGGTGAAGCAGCTTTTAATGAAAAAAAAAATAGGCTGGGGGCAGGGATTCCTTTCCATCATGCCTTGTTCTCTGCGCAGCTTTGCATGCATTTCTCACAACCCCATCCCAATGCTTCCCAATACTTTTTGCCTCAAAGTCCCTCCACACCTCCCAGAAAATGATCTTTTTTTATACTCCTCTCCCATTATGCTCCAAAGGGTGTTGTTGAGTAGTTTCAGACTCTTCCTGTCCCCATTTGGTTTTGGTAGGTTTGTGGTTGTTGTCATTTTGTCAAAGATATTGGTTTGCTGTTTCCTTCTCCAGCTCTTTTTACAGATGAGGAAACTAAGGCCAACAGGGTTAATTAAGTGATTTGCCCAGGCTCACACATCTGATAAGTGCCTGAGGCTGCATTTTAACTCTGGTCTTCCTGACCCCAGGCCCAATATCCACAGCACCACCTAGCTGCTCCTCCCCAGGATGCAGTCTGCTACAACATTTCTGTCATGTTGAGGCAGCAACCATTCATAGGCTGCTTAGCAAGGATGGGGAGGGGGTGGCAGGGGAAGGTGTTTGCTTTTAAACAAGGCAGCAAAAATTCCTTCTGGCAGAATGTATGCGAGCTGCTGGCCAGCCAGTGTTCCGTTATAGCCCAGAATGGGTGCAAGCTGCCAGCCAGCCAGTGTTCTGTTATAGCCTCGAATGTGTGCAGTCTGCCAGCCAGCCCCAATATTCTGTTATAGCCTCGGATGTGTGCGAGCTGCCAGCCAGCCCCCGTGTTCTGTTACAGACTAGAATGTGTGTGAGCTGCCGGCCAGCCCCAATGTTCTGTTATAACCTAGAGTGGCAGGAAAGAATTTCCAAGCGTCTCAGAGGCCACCATCTGCAAACCACTGTCACAGTCACTTATTATCCTCCTTCCCCAGAATTCTTCAGGAGGCATTTTAATAATCAAGCTGAAAAATCTTACATTTCTACGGCATTGAATCCACATGCTGTCTATCCATGCCATAAGGAGATCTGTGTTGTCTCATATGCCGGGTAAAGAGACCTGTATCTCTGTGCGTCTTTGTGTAGATGTGTAAAATGTTTGCCAGTCCTACTCATCTGACTGTTTAAAAGCAGTCGTCCTGAAGTTTTTAGCAGCCAGGTTAGCAGTCCAACCTGTAAGGGGCTCTTTGGTCCCTACTAGAATCAGTTGTTTGTGCATATCTTTGTGTATTGAGATTTTTGGGTTGCCATTCTTTATGCCAGGGGTTTCTTTTGCCAATTATTTCTCCTCATTCGGATAGCAATCGTAAGCTGACCAGCTTAGAAAGGGTCTTCTCTTCCTGTTGTTGCAGGGAAAATAGAGAAAGTCAAACCTCCTCCATCCCCTACAACAGAAGGCCCCAGCTCGCAGTCCGATTTACTCCCCGAAGAGGCTGCCGGATCCCAACGGCCCAAGAATCTGATGCAGACCCTCATGGAAGATTACGAAACACACAAATCTAAAAGGCGCGAGAAAATGGATGAGAGCAGTGTAAGTTTTCCTTTCCTTTTATTTACTCTAAGGCCATTGCTAAGGGCTTCCTCACAGGGAAGGATGTGGCCAAGGTTTCTGTAAACTGCCCCCTGCCCCAGTTTCAGACTATTTGAAAGGTTGATTAACTAGTTTGGAAATATGTGACTCTGTGGGGAGTTTTGTCCTTTTTGTTTTACTGACTACAGAGGGCCAAGGTCTGAAGGATGGGCACCCATTGGAATTCTGCTTCAGTTCCTGGCCTTTGACAGAATTTGTGCCAGCCACACCTTTGAGCTCAGTTCTAGCTTTTTGGTGCATTTAGAGGCAAAGAGAGAGAAGAACGTTGGGGGAGAGTTGGGATAACCACCAGGGCCATTAATGACAGCCTTCCAACCACAGTTCTGATTGTGAGCACTCCTTGGCTTTTTTGGTAAACCTTTGGCTTTCCAAATAGAGTGAGGATAGGAGTCCCTCGTAGGACTGTCCGTTTCACTGCTGACAATACTTGGAAGAATGTTAGTAATAATTTCAAATCTTTCTGCTTGTTGTGGTAGGACAGGATGATTTAAAATGACACTTTAACATATACACACTTTTCTACAGAAATCTAGAATACCACCTTGGAACCTCTGCATTGACAATGTCCCCAGGTCATCTACTCAGCCGCTTTGTGGACCTGGCAGTTCGGTTGTGAGCTCTAAACCCACACAATTGATATATTTAGCACCCTTTTTCCAAACTAGCCTTCTGAGAATGATCAGACTTCTTAAAGCATTGGTCCCCAAAATAAGGATAAACAGGCCTGGATAAATGGTGACCCGCATCTCATGTTCAGAATTATTTGTATAATAGCACAATTTACAAATTATTACATATATATGTGTATACACACACACACATATATGTTGAGGTATATATTCAAGCTTTTTTGCTGATGGGGATATATTATCAAAAACTGCCATAGAAGATTATGAGTATGAATGCCACAAAAATAATTTTAAAAGACTCACCCCTGTGAAATATTTCTGAAGCATCAGGCCTCCTCCTGGATAGGGCCTACTTGTGTCAGTGCTGCCTCCACCTAATGTATTCTTGTTCAAGTTAGACCATAAAAGGTTTTTATATGTGTGTTGAACCAGATACTGAGAGGTGTTTGAGAGAGATACAGTAGGTGTGAGCTATTGAAAGTGATTTTTTTAGTTGTCTCCAAGAGGTCCTGAAATTTTCCTCTGTGGCTGTATAGAAAAGTGCTTTGGGCCACACTCTATAAAATTGGAACTTTTCTATATGGAGCATATCATGAAGGAATGAATGACTCTGTGCATTGCATAAAAGGCGAAGAAGGTAGGTCTGAAACTCTGCTTAATTTGCAGAAGGGATTGGGCTGCAACTATTTGACAACCCAAAAATTCAAACTCAAATTTAAAGACACCTCAGTGTCTTCCACTTGGTTAAACTTGGATATAGGTGACCCATTTAGAGCACTTACCCAGAGATCATCGGCAAGCCTCACCCCTCAACATTAGACTATCTTTACAGTCTTTCTAGAATTCTCTGAAGCAGCATATTCATTCAGACCCTTCTGGAGGCTGTAACAATTTTGAAATTAATTTCTCTCAGCTTCCTGTTTATTTTCTTCTTTTAATCTTGCACAGTACCTAAGCAGCTCTGTGGAAAGGTAAGCCTGGCAACACGCCCCACGCTCTTCCCTGTGGTATGGATGTGCTTGGACAAATGTAATCTGCTTTTGCACACACTCCCAACTATAATGGTCTCTCCTTGCTGTTCTGGTCTGTGTTGTGGATCTGCATCATTAGCAAGTGTTTCTGTTTTAAGTTTTGCCCTTTCTCGGAGATGAGGTTTCTCCCTTTTGAAGTCATGCACTGCTAAGTCTTACCTGAGAGCAGTGGTTAGGCGTTGGGGCCACCACCACCACCAGGAATTAAGTACGTGGCACTCCTGCAGGCCTTTCACGTTCTCACTATGGTTTAGTTCATTTGTTACTGTCAAGCTGCCAGATAATTAGCACCAAGTGTGTTGGATTGTCACCTTTGGCTTAATGAGTTCATTAGGAATCTGTTTTGTTTCATCGATCCTATTACTTTTCACAGTTCCTATTTAAGTAAATATTAGTGCAGAAGCTTTCCCAAGGTAGCTGATGCCTCTCCCCCCGCCCCATCCAACCCTTCTTCTCTTCCCTTCTGTAAGTACATCTATTGGAAGAGGAAAGAAAATAGCCAACTAATCCTTTCTTGGATAAGAGGTTAAATATTTTTACACCGCCCAAAGTAGTATTGACCAAGCATGGAAGCACCATGAGAAATCCCCAAATCCTAACTGAAAATATATCTGGATCGCTGTATCTCTCATTAAGGACCAGATCCCCAGCAGCATCCACCATCATCTCACCTGACCGAACGTGTAATTATCAGTCAGGCATTAGTATATGATCAGGCTTATATCACCTTGTCGCTCAGAGAATGTGGGCATTTATGTTGTCATCAAATACTTATTCAACCCCACTGTATTTCTTTCACGTCAAGAGCCTCTCTGAAAGTATTCATTGGATCAGAAAGTGTATTATGATGAATGTGTGTTTGTTTTCTCTCGTGGGCCTGTGGCTCTACCCTTTAAGAAAGAAAAAGGCAAAAAGAAAATTTGTTGTGATGGGTAGATTAGCAGTGTTATTAACCGCTTGATGACTGCACTGTGCACCTTCTGTTGCCTTTAAGGCTGTGGCTGTGGCTGTCCTGTATTGATTCTGTGCACACGACCTATTTCAAAGGCTAAAAATGTGGCTTCACAGTTCCTGCACCTGCTCTGGGACCATCGCAGCTAACGCTAGAGCCGTCAATGCCCTGCCCCTCTCTCCCTCCAGATATTCCTTTAAGCACCTATCAGATGATGACTGAGCACAAATTTATCCACATCCAATGATCTGAATAACACCTGCCACTGGTGAACTTGCTGAAGAAATTGCAAGCCCAGACAAAGAAGCCAATCAAACTAGCTTTGCAAGTAACCCCTTACCAGTGTGATCATAGAAGGGTGCAGTTGGCTGTTGAATTGTATTCAAAAGAATGTTTTTCTGTGTGCTTCATGAGAGGAAGGCCCAGTTTTCAAATGGTGAGCTGGTCAGTCTTGTTGGATACGTGCGTAAGTTAGATGCATATTGTTGGTGAAAAGTAGAAAGTTGTGGTTTCTTTCTCCCTAAGCAGATTTGACACCTTAATGTCTGACAAATTATTCTTTGTGATAGAAAAACCCAAGTTGAGGTTTCAGTCTCTCCAGTTTCAGCAGTCTTAGTGGTCACTGTGGCATAATGGCCATCAGCCCAAGGCCCTAGGGATTTCTTTAGCCTTTTTTCCCCACAACCTTCCAATGCTAAAGACTCAAGGCCATGATAGTCCTGCTCCATAAAGAAGTTAAAGAATATTTAACTTTTCCTAAGCCTGAATGATTATGCCATCACGCTGCTCTAATGTTAAACCAACTGCAGCCAAACTGAGAGATTTGGGTTAAGCCTCACTTTGGCCACTGGAGGCCACTATTCTAAAAGCCACTAACAATTTCAGCACGCCAGCTACCAGTTGGTAAAAATGAGCCAATGAGAAGAGAAAGGATAAAGTGCTTCTCATTAGAAAGAGGATCTGGGGTGCCTGTCGATTGGGGAATGGCTAAACAAGTTCTGATAAATAAATATGATGATGTGCTGTAAGAAATGATGAAAGGGATGGTCTCAGAGAAATGTGGGAAGACTCACAAAGAGTAAGGCAGGAGAGTAGTTTCTGCAATAACAACATTGTAAAAGCAAACAACTTTGAATGAACTTATTAAGAACTCTGATCAATGCAATAACCACCCACAATTTCAGGGGACTCATGATGAAACATGTTACTAACCTCCTGAAAGAGAAGTGATGGGCTCACAGTGCGGACTGAGACTTTTTTTTTTTTAACATGGCCAATGTGAGAATTTATTTTGTTTGACTATACATTTGTAACAAGGTTGGTTCTTTTTTTTTTTTCGTGGGGTGGGGGCAGCAGATTAAAAAAATTTGTTTAAAAAAAAAAGGTCTTAGGCTGAAACTCATCAGCAGCCTAGAAATCTGAGGGCCACAAAGATTTTCTTCCTTCTTGAACCTATTGTTTTCTTTATAGCTATGTAGTTTTTCTTTATGGCTATATACTTGGATGGCAATTTAAGTACTTTACACGTTGTCACAGACCCACTTCTACACATTCAGTTACAGTCATGCTGCTGTCATTAATTTCACCGAAACCCCAAGCTCCAAGTCTATTTTTCATCCTCATCCCTGGGTGTTCTCTCTTTTCATAAAGAGACTATGAGAGCTTCAGAATGTACCATTCAGATATATTGAATCTGATCCAATGCCTAGCACAGTGCTTGGCACATAGTAAGTGCTCGATAAATGGAAGTGTGGTTTTAAATTTATCTATACTAGGCTATACTAGGGGCAACTAGGTGGTGTAGTAGATCCGGACCTGAACACAAGTCCAGCCTCAGACACTTGACACTTCCTAGCCGTGTGACCCTAGACAAGTCACTCCTCACCAAAAGAAAAGGAATGTATTGTCTCTCCCTTCCAGTGCCCCTGTGGACTAACAAATAAATAAAACCCTTACAACACATGCATAATCCAACAAAACAAATTTCTGCAGTGGTCTTGTCGAAAAATGTATGTCTTATTCTGCACTTTTAAGTCCCAAACCTCTCCAGCAGGTGTGTTCATCATTGTCTTTGGAATCGTGCGTGAATCGGAGTTCTCGAGTCTCTCAGAGTTGGCTTTTCTAGATAATGTTGTCACTTTGTAAATTGTTTTCCCAGTTTTGCTCACTTCAGTCTGCTTCATAGAGGCCTTGCTAGTTTCTTCTAAAACTGTCTATTTTGTCTTTCCTCGTGGCACAAACTAATAGGGCATATACCTCAACTTGGTTAGCCATTCCCCAAGAGGTAGACACTGCCTTAGTTTCCAGTTTGGGGCTACTATGAAAAGAGCAGTTATAAATATTTTTGTATATGTAGGTTTATTTCCTCTTTCCTTGATCTCTGGTTATATACCCCTAACAGGGCTGTAGCTGAGTAAAGGTTACAGTATCAATATGAAACGTTACTAACCCAATATTGTTTTCTCCTAAGCCTGCTGTTGGCATTGATACCTTCCTTGTGGAATTGGCCTAGCTTTATAAAATCCCCATTTTTAATGGACCTTTGATAAATGATCCTTTCAGGAAGAGTACAGCAGTAATACAAGCCATCTGTGACGAATGAAGTACAAGTCCTAACAACGCTGGTAACATTGAACTCCCTTTGATGCTTTTTCACATTTAGTGTCCCACGTCATCTGGTCAGTGTTCCAACAACCATGTTCTCATCTAATAGTTTCTGAGGGAGACACTGTTTATGTGCCTAGTTAAGTCATGATCACATAATCTCAAATGGCAGCTTCTTTGGAAATGGCCATTTTCAGCCCCACTGCTGACATTCAGCATAGATACAACTTGCATTGGACTCAAATGCTAGTTGTAGAGCTGTGTTTGGGGTAGAAGGATTCAGGGAGAAATGAAGTCTTTTGGCCAGAGGGTCTAGGAAATCCCCTGGGATTCCTCTAACCCAAGTCTTTTCTATTAAGAGCAAACATAGGTGTCAGTAATGGACTGGTGGCATACAGTAAAACCTTGTTAATTCAAAAAGCAAAGGGCTGGAAAACATTTTGAGTTAACCAGGTATGGCTTAGCTGATATTTTTATTAAAGGAAAAAAAGGCCATCTTACTGTTACGAAGCACGCAAAACTTTAAATAAATATCAGAATAATAAAGCCTTTACTGTATTTGGAATTGCCTTCTACAACCACTTATGAATGAGCATCGGTCCATCACCCACAGGTAGACTTACTCTCAGCTACAGATGGTTTTAAAATGTCAGCATGCCTGTTCAGTGTACTAATGTCAGTCTTTTCCCTCTCTCCCAGTACACCTGTAAATTACTGTCTAACAGCAAGGTTACTTCCGAGGTACTTTTCAGCTTGCCTTTCTTGGCTCCTCCTTGCATGGTGTTTTATAAATGCATGCTGTTTTGGCTTGATGCTTCATGTTGGTTGTGCTTCTCAATTAAAACCTTTTATAGTCTGAAAAAGCCATAACTTAGAAATTGATATGGGTACTCCTTTGATGAAGACTGAGATTCTTCCACACCTTAACCGTTTCATGAACTGCCCTGGGGCAGCAGGGGACAGGCAGGGTGGGAAACTATGGAGAATGTAGACTTCATTTCCTGGTGGCCAGACTTCTCATCTCTCTGAACTTACTTTGGCTGGCATTTGATAAAAGACGTACATTCTGTTATTGGGTTCCAACTCCAAAGGTTCCCAACCTTTTTTTCCCATACCCATGGTCGTTTAGTAAACTTGCCCATACTCCTTAATCAGTAGAAAAGAAATGCATTCTGCATAAGCACATAAGAAATAAAATAGATTAATTTCTTTTAATAGGATGATATAATTATTTATAGAATGTTCTCTTACAACTTTGACTAGTTTCTCACTCTTCTTACATCTTGTGGGTGCATGTACCCCAGATTGGGAATCCTTGCCTTGCATTATAAGATCTACTAGGATTTGCATTCCCCTGATAGATCCTTTTTTCTCTGTTATGGACCCCTTCTCAGAATGTTTTTAAATGAATAAAACAAAATGTAATCTTATAAAAGAAATCGATTGTGTTGAAATAGTTACCCCAAAATTAAAAAAAAAACTAGCCCACACATCCAGGTTAAAGCATCCCCTATCTTTGAGAGTCCAGGATCATCCCCAAGCCACAGTGAAGCATATGAGTGGGACTGTAGTGGAGAGCTTAATAAGTTTCCAGGGAGAAACAGTAACCCCCACCTTTTTTCCCATTTTCCCTTTTCTGATTTGTGGTAGTGTCTGAAAAGGGCGAGAGAATTGCTCTGTGGTGTTCAACAAGACGGTGTTGCATTGTGTAGTGTGATGGAGGTAGAGGAGTACCTTTTAGTTGAGAACTCTTCTGCCCTAGTGCTTTGATTGATGGACACGAGCTCATTTATTCCATAATAAATATTTCATTAAAAAGGTTGCTTTCTTTGCTCTTTCTTTATAAGGCGAGTCTTAAGTATATTGAAGCACAAAGGAAAACATTGGCTTTCAAGTTAGAGGACCTAGCTTCAAAACCACCTACTTAATACCAGTTTGACCCTGGGCAAGGTGTCTGACCTCCCTGGGATTCATTTTCTTTATCTGTAGAATGAGTGAATTGGCCTAGGTGACCATATAGAAATCTCATCCTAAAATGCTTAATTTAGAAACACAAGCAAACTTGATAATTGCCAAAACTCAGCACTAAATAGTAATTCAAAATGTATGAATAATAATGTTTACATCTTAAATAATGTGTGTGAAAAATCAAAATTTTTCATTAGCTCCTTAGAAACAGCATCTTCTCTCTCTCTTCTGGATCAGGGATCCTTGACCTTTTTTTTGTGCATGTACTATGGACTCTTTCTTAGAATAATGTTTTTAAATGCATAGGATTACCAAGGAAACAAAACATTGGTAAAAAATAAAGATGTATATTTTTTCCCTATCCAAGTTTGGACTCCCTGAAATCTGGCCACAGGCATGGACCCCAACTTAAGAACCCCTGCCTAAAAGTGAGAAAGGCTGGGGGCTCCTTTCATACGCTTTCATTTGATCCTAAGAAAGCATGACATGGTAGAAACAGCACCAGACCGCAAGTCAAAAGAGCTTTGTCCAAATTCCGTCACATATTAACTGCGTGACCCTGGGCACGTCACTTAAAAGAGCCTCCTCTGAGAGTTGAATGACTTGCCTAAGTTCACCCTAGTGACTAAGTCAACTAAGAACCAAGGCCCTATGCCCCCTGAGTCCAGTGGTTTTTCTACAACACTCTACCATGCTCTCTCTGTCCTTCTTTCATGGAACGGGTGTGATATATTTATTGCCACTGAAGTGGCCAGAAAGAGCTAAACCGACTTGTTTCTCCACCTTTTTTTAAAATGGCTATCCAGGGTTCTAATGAAAAAATCCTACATTGTGTCCAAGGGAAGGCCATAATTGGCCCCTGCATCCATTTTGTAGGCTGTGCCAGTACACATTGCCACATAACAAACAGTAGCTTAAAATGGCTGTCTTGTCTTCATTTTCTTCACTCTGAAATCTAATCTGATTCTCCATCTCATGCATTAATATCTGTTCTGTACCCTCTGCCTGAAAATATGTATTCTTTCCCACTTTCATAATCAGAAAACAAATCCAAGCAGTATCTCCTCACTGATGTTTTCCTTAATAGCTCATTCTGTCCTGCTGGAGAGATGCTCAGGGCTGCCCCTGTGACCCCCAGCAGCCACCTGGCTAGTGGGCCCAGCATCGTACATCTCAGTCTTCTCATCTGTAAAAGGGGGGAAACAGAGCACCTACCTCACAGGGCTGTTGTGAGAACCAAGAGATACTACATGTAAAGTGCCTAATAAGCTTTAAAGAGCCATAGGAATATCAGCTGTTATTGTTTCAGACATGAAAATGGCTGTGGCACCGAATGCAGGTTTGTGTGTGTATAATGACTAATTAATTTTAATTAGCTCCTGCTGCTTTACTCGCCTGAAATTACATTTGGCTGATTATATTTTCTTTTAATCTCTTGCCTTGAATGCTCCTATTTGCTTGTCTTGCATTTTTCTTTATTTTTTACTTCAATTAACCTGAAGCTTCTTTTCTCAGACTTTGGGTGACAGATGTTGGGACTGGGTTAATACTTAGTGTCTTTCCTCTTCATGACTAATAATTTTCCCTGAAGCAACTAGTTCTTTCTCCCTTCTTTTTTCCCTCCCAAGTTAGAAAATAAAATAGTGGGTCACCAGCTTGGCTTCTTATCATTCATTCATCTACTTTAAGGTACCTGGCTTGTACTCAGGTATGTACACATTTTACTCTCTAGTGCTGTCAGAGACAACTTCTGGGGTTCACAGATATGGATGGATTTTGCCTCTAGCACTCTGCCTGATGGTTTAATTCAGACTTGTCCACTTGCTTGTGAACATCCATCCTCTTGTTTAGGAAGAGGCCCAAGGCTTCTTCATAAGAAGAATGGCGTGGTATTTACGACATTCAAAGATGTTTTTTATCTAGATAACAGGGTAGAGGTGGAACCTGGGCCTGCAATTTCATTGGTTTGGGAACTCCCAGGTGAGGAAACTTCCCCTACCCATGCACCTTCTCTGCAAACTGCTGGTCATGAAGAGTTGTCTAGAGAAAGGAGAAAGTAGGCGACTTGGCCAGAGTCTCACAGCCAGCAAGTGTTAAAGGAGTTGACTTAGCTTCAAGGCCACCTCTCAATCCATTATGCCTCACTACCTGTCCATGACATGATAAAGATTAAAATTGAGTTCTAATAAGTCTTCAGAGTATTTCACCAAAACGGTTATAGACCACAAGGGAATAACTATTTCCTCATGAGATAACCTTTGTACTTAAAGTGTATGCAATCACAGTACACAGTTGTGTACTGTGTACGGAGTACGTTGACTCCTCACAGTGCCCCAGACAATATTAGAACCTTCTCATCTTCCACTGGTATCTCCTGAAAAAAGTCCATGTTGTCATTAAACCTGTTCATTCGGCCTCTATGGTGCTGTTGTTGACACAAGATTTCAGACCAAACTTAAGGGAGGGAGAAAGGGAGAATATTGAGGGGATAGGATGATGTCTACATGGAACCCTTGATCACGAAAATCTGATTTTCCTCCCTTTCTTTTAGGTCCTTGAGGCAACCCGGGTGAATCGCCGGAAGAGTGCATTGGCCTTGCGTTGGGAAGCAGGAATATATGCCAACCGGGAGGAGGAGGAGGATGAATAAATATTTGTCAACCAAGTTCGTTTGGTGCATGGAACAAGAAACCAAAAAAAAAAAATGAAGAAAAAGGAGAAAAGAAAGTAACCTTTTTAATGAAATATTTATTGAGTATATCTTTGGGAGGAAACTTAAAACAAAATGGACTCATCCACCGAACTCTCAGCATACCCCAAGGGGAAAAGAGAGCAAGAGAGGATTCCTGTGACTTACTGGGTCTGTCCAAAAGGAGGATATCGCTACCATCAATAAAAACAGTACCAGCTGCGTTGCCTCTGGCAAGTAACCATTGCAGCTCAAAGCAATTACGAATAGTGGAAACCTGAGCAAATCCATTTGCTTCCTCCTAACAGGACTCTCTGCCTCGCTTTGTGCTAAGGAAGAGCGAGCAGTCCATGGTGGGCTCTATCAAAAGAGCACATCTTGTGCAGCAGCAATTTAGCAAGGCACATGGTATCCTCCTACGGTTTCATTGTCCCCATTCCCCGTGCTGTGCTAGGAACATCATGATCACCCCAGTTACTCAATAGCCATAAATAGAATGGCATTTTTTTTTTAATTTTTCAAGGGAGAAGTAAAGTTACTCTCTTTCTCTTAATTTAACTCTTTTTAAAATCAGGAACTGTCACTGCAAAATGTACAATCCGTATTTTACAATCAATATATTTAATAAAATATTTCTTCCTATTACAAACACAATCTCTTTTAGATTAGGAGGTTGAAGAATGGCAGGGAGGGGAGCCAACACAAAAGAATATTTTAGCTTTAGGATCCTGTCTGCTTGTAATATTGACTGGTCTCCAGTTCCTGAGAACATATTTACATAATTATGTTTCTTAATATAAAAATCTGTATTTAGTGGACAACAAGTATTTTTATGATGGGAAGGGGGCCGTGCTTGTGTACAGTCTTTACACATTCAACAACCGATTCAGAAAGTCTAGGGGTGGGAGAATAAATATAGTTTTTAGAGTGGCAATAATTGAAAACAAAGGAGGGCACATTTTGACTTAGATGTATTAAACAAGAAGAAAATAGCGGTGTTTATAACTATATTTTGTAATGATAAAGCAGGCCTTTAAGAGAGTATTTGATTTTCAGAAAGTGAAAAATTCGAGAGGTCTTGGAAGTAGAGAAAGGTAGAAAGAGAAGAGAAGAAAGAAGGAGAGGGAAAGAGGTTATTTTTGCTGTTCAACCAGTGTTTTTCAGGATGATATATGGAAACAAATAAAAATAGGACTTCGAAGGATTGGAATCAGCCACAAATACTAAAAAGTGTGTGGTGTGTGTGCGTGCGTGTGTGTGTAAAATGTAGCATGTGCACTTGTGTGCCGGTGTGCATGTTGAAATTCCAGAATGATCTTGGGTTAGGATTGTAAAATTATTTTTTCCAGAGCTCTTTGCTAGCTCCTGGAGTGATTGAGAATTCCTTTTTTTATGAAAAGGGATATAAAGGCACTGAGTTGAGGCAGTATTTGTAATATTAAATTGACCCAACATGATGTTTGCATGAGGCCCAATCGCGATGTTTTGAGGCAGTTTTGTAAATTGATATTTAGAAAAAGGATTGTGGTATTTATTCTTGTGCATTGTATTCATAGGTAGACTAGAGGGTGCTGGTTTTACACTTTATTTCTTTAAAGCAATATAATGATTATATTCTACAATCGGGTGCCATAATATCTGGATGAGAATTTTTTTTTAATCTGACAATGAGGAAACAGTAACCTGCTTCCTTTTCTTCATAACTAGTACTTTTATTTTTTTTAAGGCAATAATTAAATTTATTCTCACTAAAATTCACTTCTACTTTGTTCCTGGTATATCACATGATATGATATGTGTTGCTCTAACACAGACCTGCACAACTTGTAAACTCCTTTGGGTGGCAGATGTGTTAGACTGTAGACAGAACAAGGATGGTTGGTTGCCATGGCTCGTGTGACAGCCAGGAGTGCGTAGTGGCAACCCTACATGGGCAGGGCAGGGGGGCTGCCCAAAATCCTTTGGTGGGCCACATGTTGTGCGATGTTCCTCTAACAGGAAGCAATTTCCACAAAGTATATGGTAAATTCCACAGTACATCATTCTTGGGGTTTTTTTAGTAGACAATATAAGCATTGACTTGGGGCGGGGGGGTGGCCAGGGAATGTAAGCAAAAATGGTATTAGCAAAAGGCTGCCAAAGAGCTGTCTGTCTGAAGCCGGTTTTTAGAAATGTGAACCAAAAATTGCACCTGCTGTTAACCTGATGTATCTGGACCTGTGAATTGTGTTTTGTTTTCTATAAAGTAATAAAGTAAAATCTCTTTGAGTCCTACATTGTCCATAGAAATCAACAAACAATTCCAAAGTGTAGCAATTAGGCACCTATTGGATATTTTAAAGAACGGCTTGAGCTTGACTTGAATTTTTTTTTTACAAAGAGCTTACGCGCACACTAAGGCTACTTTTGAGAAAATGTACAGGTACAAGGGTAGCTTTCAAACAGATTTAATGCGCCTGGGTTTGCATTAACAGGCTGAAACCCTTTAGCAGAAGACTCTTCTTGTTCTGAGGGCCACAAAGAATTTTACAGCTAAAAGGAAACTTGGAGGTCATGCAGGGTGATGCTTTCCTTTGATGGTACAAAACGGGGGCTAGAATGGCTTGCCCAGAGTCATGCCAAATGGTTCACAATTTGAATTTCAAGTTCCTGGTTCCATTTATTCTGTTCTAAGATGCTGCCTTTATAGCTATTTGTTCTCATTCCTCACCCAAAAAATCTTTCCTGAGAGGACTGAAAATTAGAATTCCCTTAGAACCTCTGGGTTTTCCAGAGTGCATATTCATTTTGCAAGCAAGCATTCGTGAGCACCTGTTGTGCGCATAGCTCCAGACTAGGCTCCATCAGTAGGAATCCCAGAGGGCATTTGGTCACTGGGGAAGATAAAGAGTTTTGTTTTTTTTAATGAAAAGAGTAGGTCCTGCTTGCTTTCCCTTCCCCACCCTAAACTCTGTCCTCTCCCTAAATACCCACAGAAGAATACTCAAGTAGATAGAATTTGTATTGTCTATGAAATCAAAGCTGTCTTTCCCTCTCTAAGTACACAGTGGAAAGAACACTGACTGGAATCTAGGACCTGAGTTGAAATCCTGCCTTTGGTGTTTATGACTCGTGTGACCCTAAACAAGTCACTTAAATACCCAATCCTCCAGTGACCCATCAACGTAGTTGCTGATGTGACAGGTTGAGTCTTGCCTCCTCACCCTTGTTTTTTCATCCAGAAATCACAGAAGCAGAAGCCGAGTTCTGTCCACAGCAGGAGGCATAGGCTATGTGCCCCTTGGAGCAAGCAGATTATTCGCCTTATCAGTATCACTTGCATGTTATCACATAGATGTCCATATATATATAATATATATGTAGCATATGTATAGTATGTATGTATATATATACATACATGCATATATGTATCCATATGAACACACACGTATATATGAAATTCAAAGAAGGAATACTATTACAGAGTTAATGATCTCCATGGAAAAATAAAACCTTTCTCCAGCTAAAGGATGGATGTAATGAAATTGCATTGGGGGGAAAAAATAGCTTTAGCATTAGAGTTAGTGAACATATCCAGTTTTGGTTGCAACATTAATATCCTGAGCTGTGACTCATTGAGCTGCCAAACTTTGATTTTTTTTGTCTTGCTCTCGATTCATATTACATTAAAAAGAAAAGAAAAAAAAATCTTTAAAAAGCCATGAGCGGTTGGTTATGACCTGTCAATCATATTGTATGCCTGGCTTTCTGTGTATGTTAACCTCTTAAATGTAATTATGCCACTTCTGTTTTATAGTGACTGTGAGATATACAATGCAAGTATATAATTATTTTCTCATTAAAACCAAAGCCCGTGTTGTGTTTCTATAAATGACTACTGTTTAAATCTTAAATCACTTGCCCTGCAGAAGAAGGATCCAGTGGGAAAAACAAAACCTAAATGAAGGCTGTTTGGGAACTACAGATTTTGAAGATGAGATACCTTTTCTCACGTCACCCATAAAATGTCCAACTCAGGAGCTCAGTATATCCTAAGTATGAGATCGTCAGGAATATTTTCCCTGTAAATAATTTTCCATGCCCTCTACTAGTTTGGGGAAAGCCTGGGCTATAGCCATCTACCTTTTTGTTTGGGTGTTGCCTTTTGTTTTTATCCCATAATAATAATTGCCTGATTCATTCCATCCTTACTTCTCACCCTCCCTCCCTCTTTCCCAGCCCCGAAGTCTCTCCTGAAATGAAGGAAAACAGTCAAGAAAAACAGCCAATGCAGAGAAAATGCTGGAGAGAACATTCCACGTTATGTAAGGGGTGGGGGGGGAGAGGGAAGTGTTTCATCACTTGTTTTCCACAGGCATCCTCTTTAGAAAACATCCGAAATGCGGGATGCCCACCTTGTTTGCCTGAATTAAAATCAATCAGCATTCATTAAGAGCCTCCTGGCACTTGAGGAAAGGAAGACCAAAATTAGGTCAATTCAAAGAGGACAGTTTGCATATACAAAATATAAAATGTGATAGTGTAACTAGTGCATTGGAGTTGTTTAATTGCTAAGTGATATGAGAACAGTAAGTTTCCTGAATTAAATCAGTCTGCGTTTATTATGTGCTACAAACTTAGCTAGCTTTTATACTGAAGACTGTAGTAGCTCATTGTGAAGTCATGATTTTATTTCTAAATAGCTCGAGCACCCATTAATAAAACTGTTAACTGAAATTGACCATCAAGGATGTGATTTACTTTATACCCTTTTTATTTGAAAATATCATGAAATTTGGTATTTCTGTTGGGATTCCTTGCTAAGAGATC
>CM053622.1:439707416-439744185 GCA_028646595.1 Phalanger gymnotis
TCCCTTTCTCTCCTCTCATACTGCCACCCTCCTGGTGCAGGCTCTCATCATCTCATAGCCTAATTGTTTGTTCTCCCTGCCACAAGTCTCTCCCCATCCAGTCCATCCTCTGTTCAACTATCAAAGCCATCTTCCTGAATTTCAAGTCTGATGATGTCATTCTCTTCCCTCTAACCCAATTTTTATTTGTTTATCTATCTATCTAAATATCTATCTATCTATATTCATTCGTTCATTTATTCATTCATCTATCTATTCATTCATTTATCTACATTCATTCATTTATTCATTTGTTTATCTATTCATTCATTTATTTGTCTATTTTTTGTTTTCAACATTCACTTCCATAAGTTTTAGATTTTCTCCCCTTCCTTTCCCCCTCCCTCTGAAAGCCTCTCCCCCAATTCAATAAACTCCATTGTCTCCCTATAGTCTCCAAGATCAAATAGAAAATACTCTTTTTGACTTTTAAAGTCCTTCCTAATCTGCCCTCTCTCCTCCCTTTCTGGTTTTCTTACATATTAGTCTTTCCTCTCCCTCAAAGTACTCTGTGATCCAGTGACGTGCTGTTCCTTGGACAAGATGCTCCATCTTCGCAAACCATAAATTTTTACTGACTGTCCCCCATGCTTGGAGTGTATGTCACACAGCACTTATTAAATGCTTGTTGATGACTATTGCCTACTTGGATTTAATTTGTAGAGGGCAGGGGTCAAGTGCAATCTCTGTCTCCTCATTCTTACCTCCTATAGTCTTACTCCGTGGAATGAATGGCCTTATCCCTTGGCCCTCATACAGCACTTTGTCAAGGAACTTTGAATATGATGGTTCTCTGTGTTGGTGTCACACTTTACCAGTCTGTGATGTTCAGTAACATCAGGCATTTAGATAGGGATTTAAAGTTTACAATGTACCATGCCTACATCATCTCAATGAAAGTAGAGACTGTCTTTGTGTCTCCCCCACTGCCTGGTGTTGTGCTCTTCATGGTTTTGGTGTTTAATAAATCTTTACTGAATAAATGGGTTGAGAGATAGGGACTGGACCGTATTCATTAGTCATCATATGATTTCATCATCATAATGATTTCATTAGTATAAGGAACTCCTAGATGTAGAAACTTCCTTGACCAAAAATCTTTTCTGCAACTTTGTTGCCTAGAGCAGTGGTCCTCAAACTTCTACAGATGTAGAACTCTTCAGTGCAGACAAGACTCTGGCAGAAGCCTTCTTGTAAAATCCTGTAATACTCTTACTTTTATTATTAAAATTAATTTAATTAATTATAATGCCTACTAACAAACAATGTAAGGTTCACTAAAAAGTAAACAAACTCAGGGAATTTCACGGTTCTTTTTTTTTTTTTGGAGGGGGGAAGATTAAGTGACTTGCCCAAGGTCACACAGCTAGTAAGTGTGTAAAGTGTCTGAGGTCAGATTTGAACTCAGGTCCTCCTGACTCCAGGGCCGGTGCTCTACTCACTGCGCCCTCTAGCTGCCCCTCACAGTTCTTTTCAATACAGTTTGAGAAACACGGTCCTGGAGCACTGAGGGGTTAATTGATTGGGCCAGGGTCACACAATATGTGACAGAGGTGAGACTCGAGATCATTTTAATGTTGCCAATAACCCTTGAAAAGTTAATGCCCTTGGAATGTAAAGAGATTCCAGGTCCCATGTTTAGAGAGATAACTCAATGAATTCTGATATATTAACTCTGATCTTAAAAATGAAAAATGGGAAGAGGAGACTGACAGCAAAATGGGTCTATTGAGAGTTTGGGAAGTTGGGTTTCGATTTCCTCCTAACTCACATGCTTTTTTTGCCCTTTTCACACAAAAAATTTGACCACTTCACTACTTTGAAACCAAAAGTTGGTCAGCTGCTCCATTTCCATCTCTTGGGCAGTTACAGAATCCCAAAACGTTGAAGTAAGAAGGGATCTTGGAGATCCTCTGGTTAAACCCATTGTACAGATGAGAAACCTGAGACCAAGAGAGAAAAAGTATCTTGCCCCAGGTTAGTAGTGCTAGAACCAAAAACAGAACTCAGGTCTCTTGACTTTGACCCCTGTGGCCCCATGCTACCTCTTGGCCTCAGTTTTTCACTGGGTATTAAGTTGTTTTCCCCTTTAGAGTGTATAACTTTATTGAGTTGATGGCATGGTGAACAATCCCTTTGAGCCAGTATATCAGTGACGTGACAATTAATGAAAAGAATTTTTTAAATGCCTACTGTGTGTCAGGCTCCGTGGATATAAAGAAAATAAAGGAAACAGTCTCTGCCCTCGCAGAGCCTTCATTTTATAGGAGGAGACAACCTGTATACATATAAAAAACATACAAAACGTATACAAAGTAATTTCAATGGAGAGGGTAATGTTGAGAGGATCACCAAAAGTCTGAGAGCTAACAGAGCTGATAAGTGTTTTGACCTGTTATATGATATGTACATAATTCACATTTATTGGAGATTCTTCGATGGTAGTGTATGGCATAGGAGACCTATCTCTCTGGCTGGCCTGAGAGCCAGAAAAACCTGGGTTTGGGTCCTTCTTCTGACTCATTCTGGTTATGTGACTCTGGGCAAGTCACGAAACTTCTTAGTGCTCTGGACCAGCAAACTATATCCTTGGTCCAGTCAACCTCCTGGTTTTCTGTACTCTGCCAGCTAAAAACGGTTTTTGCATTTTAAAATAAAGTTTTATTATTTGAATATTCAATATTTAATCACTATTTAAGATTTCTTATTTATTAATTAAAGTTATTATTTAAATAAACAAAACTTTTACTGTATTAAAAATGCAAAAACCATTTTTAGCTCATAGGCAGTACAAAAGCAGACAGCTGACTGGATTTGCCATTTGGGCCATAGTTTCCCGACCCCTGTTTTGGCCATTCTAAGACAAAAGGAGAAGGTGCCAATCTGCACTCTTAGAGGGAATTTCCTCACCTGGGAATTCCTTATAAAAAGAAATTGTAGATCCAGTCCCTATAGCTCTTTTTAGTGGTAAGGATACCACCTTTGATTTTTCTTTCCATGTTCCCCAAATCACAAGTAGAATTTCCTTATGTTTTGCATTAATGATCCCTTAAGTTCTCAGCCAAAAATCTCATTTCATATGGCTTGGGTTTTTCTGCTTCTTGAATTTCACTGGAGTTAGATTCATCTGATGGTCCATGACCTGAGGGGTACAAAACATAATTCACAGCGCTATTTCCTAAAACAGAGATGACGAAGCCTTTCTCGGCTAGGTGGGGGATTCTCAGGCCCTGAAATCAGTCAAAAAGCATTTGTCGATCACCTACTACGTGTGTACTGTGCTAAGCTTTAAAGGTAAAAAACAAAAATGAAAACAAATTCCTGATCTCAAAGAGCTGACATAAGATCGAAGGAAGCAACAGGCAACCTCTAAGTGGTGAGAAAACATGACAAGGTAATTGAATGGATGGGGAGGCTGGAGGCAGGGGGATGATTCAGTAAAGGCATCACATGGGAAATGGGGCTAGGGCTGAGCTCGGAAGGAATTTGGGGACTGTAAGAGACAGCAGTAAAGAGAGTGTGCAAAAACAATTTTTAAAAAAGAGAGAGTGCAACCCAGGAATGGGGGAAGCATGTGGGGATCATAAAAGAGCTGGAAGGGACATCTGGGGTCATCTCATCCAAGTTTTCCATTTTACAGACATGAAAACAGTCCTAGAAAAGTAAAGTCACTTGCCCTAGACCAGAGATAAGAGTAGCAGAGCCAAGATTTGACCCTCCCTTACCCTCTGGTTCCAAAGTCACTACATCTCTCTGCCTCCATTTTTCTCATACACAGATCTAACCACGTCATTACAAAAAATTTTCTGCAGGTAACTGCCTCCCAGCTAAAGTCAAAACTCCCTTGCCTGCCATTCAAGGCTGGTCAATCAATAAAGATTTGCAAGGGCCAACTATATGCCACATACTGTTCTAACACTGGGGACAAAAGACAGACTCTGTTCTCACAGGCTAATGGGGGGAGACAACAAGATAACAAAGCAACATGCCTATACATAGGATATAATTAACAGAAGGAAGGACTAGAATTAAGAATTGGGAAAGGCTTCCTGAAGTAGGGTCTCTAAGGAAGCCAGAGTAGCCAGTATGTGGTGATGAGGAAGGAGAGAGTTCCAAGACAGAGAAAATCAGTCAAGAGAGAGTGTTTTGTTCATGGAACAGCCAAGAGACCAGTGTCACCATACAGAAGAGTACTTGTAAGAAGAGAGTTAGGTACGAGAAGGCTAGAAAGGTGGGAGGGGCTTAGGCTATGAAGGGCTTTGTATTTGATGTTGGAGGTGATAGGGAGACACTGGAGTTTATTGAGTAGGGGGGGAAGGTGACATTTTAGAGGTGGAATGGAACATGGCTTGGTGTGGGGAGGCCTCCTTGCGTCAGGCAGGCCTATCAGCAGGCTATTGCAATAGGCCAGGTATAAGGCCATGAGGTCTGTACCAGAGTGTCAAAGGAGAGTGGGCCCTCCATAATCTGTTGCTACTGTACCTTTCTATCTTTATCTCATATTAGATTCCTCCACACACTCGACATTTAAAAACTAAACTGGTCTATTCTCTGTCCCTGGAATATATCATATACTCTTATCCCTTATATATTCAGGCTGTTGGGCATGCCTACCTAGACTAATATTTAGAATGCCCTTTTCTTGCTTCATCTGTTAAATTCTTCACCTCTCTGTTAAAACCCAATTCAATTGTGGAAACACAATCAGGACAACACAAGATCTAGCAGCTTCTACATTAAAGGATCAAAGGGCTTAGAATATGATATTCTGGAGGTCAAAGGAGCTAGGATTAAAACCAAGAATCACCTATCCAGCAAAACTGAGTATCATGCTCCAAGGCAAAATATGGATTTTCAATAAAATAGAGGACTTTCAAGCTTTCTCAATGAAAAGACCAAAGCTGAATAGAAAATTTGACTTTCAAACACAAGAATCAAGAGAAGCATGAAAAGGTAAATAAGAAAGATAATTCATAAGAGACTTACTAAAGTTGAACTGTTATGTTTACATTCCTACATGGAAAGATGATGTGTGTAATTCATGAGACCTTTCTCAGTATTAGGGGAGTAGAAGGGAATATAGACAGAGGGCACAGGATGAGCTGAATATGAAGATATGATATCAAAAAAATAAAATTAAGGGGTGAGAGAAGAATATATTGAGAGAAGGAGAAAGGGAGAGATAAAATGGGGTAAATTATCTCACATAAAAGTGGCAAAGAAAAAGCAGTTCTGTTGGAAGGGAAGAGGGGGCAGGTGAGGGGGAATGAGTGAATCATACTCTCATTGGATTTGACTTGAGGAGGGACTAACATACACACTCAATTGGGTATCTTACTCCACAGGAAAGTAGGGGGAAGGGGATTAAAAAGGGGAAGGAATGATAGAAGGGAGGGCAGATAGGGGGGAGGAGTAATCAAAAGCAAACACCTTTGAAAAGGGACAGGGTCAAGGGAGAAAACTGAAAAAAAGGGGGACACGATAGGATGGAAGAAAATATAGTCAGCCTTTTACAACATGAGCATTGTGGAAGTGTTTTACATAATGATACATGTGTGCTCTATGTTGGATTGCTTGCCTTCCTAGGGAGGGCGGGTGGGAAGGGCAGAAGGGAGAGAATTTGGAATTCGAAGTTTTAAAAGCAGATGCTTAAAAAAATTTTAAAAAGTTGTTTTTTGCATGCAGCTGGGAAACAAGATATATAGGGAATGGAGCATAGAAATCTATCCTGCCCTACAAGAAAGTAAGGTGAAAGGGGATTGGGGGGAGTGGAGCGAAAGAGGGGAGGGCTGATTGGGGAATGAGGCATTCAGAATATATGCCATCTTGGAATGTGGGGGAGTTTAGAAACGGGGAGAAAATTTGTAACTCAAAATCTTGTGGAAATCAACGTTGAAAACTAAAATATTAAATAAAACCCAATTCAGATTCACCTCCTCTGTGAAGCCTTTCTTGATTGGACCTAGGCAACTAAGTACAACCTGGACTTGGAGTCAAGAAGACCTCGAGTTCAAATCCTACCTCAGACATTCACTAGCTGTTTGGTCCTGGGAAAATCACTTAACCTTTCTCAGTTTCCTCTTCTGTTAAATGGGAATAACACCACCACCCGTCTCACAGGGTTGTGAGGTAACATATGTAAAGCACTACACTGACCTGAAAGCAATATCTAAACTGTAGCTATCAGCATTGTTATCAGCAGCTTTGTTGTTGTTGGACCACATTTCCCTCCTGCCCTTACACAGTGGTTTGTTTTGCAATTCTTCAACGTATGTAAGGTCAAGGAGGGATCTACAGAGGACGGACAGAGGGAAGAAGGAAGAGATGGCAGGGTGTTGTTGCTTTTGCTTCTTTCTCCTTTTTTTGCCAATGGAATACGGGGATGCTGATGAGAAATAGGAAAGGAAAATCGAGCTACTGAATGGTGCCAAGAGTGAAGCCGGGTCATTGGGCATTCAGTGCCAAGTGGTAATGGCTCTTCATTTCCCACCCTGGAGCACTAGAATCAGAGCAGACAAGACCCTATTAGCTATGTCTAGGTGGGTCTCAGTTCCCTCATTTGTAGAAACCCTTCACGAGGTTATTGTAAGAATCAAATAAGATAACCACGTCTCTGCAGACCTTTAAGTCATCAGTGTTGGCTTCCACAGAGGTCAGTGGGCCTGTAGTCCATCACGAGCCATGAGCGTCCCAACTACAGCCAATGGAAATGCAGATGAGGGAGGATTTCCAGCCCAGATCTCACCCCCTTCCCCCTTTCTCCATCCCTGTTGGTCTCTGGTCTATCTCTGAGGCACCTCAAGGTATTCCCAGGGGACTGAATAATTCCTAAGGATTCAAGTCTAGCAAGTCTAAGGCTAGGGATACTGATGATAACGATGACATGTAGATAGACAGATGGATAAACATATACAGTCCTTTAAGGTTTGCAAAATGCTTTACATGCTATTTCATCTGATTCTCATAACTGTCTTAGAAGGCAGGCCTGATTAGTATCCCCCTTTGACAGATGAGGAAACTGGGACATACAGAGGTTAAGTGACTTGCCCAGGGCCATGCAGTTGGTAAGTATCTGAGGCAGGATTTGAACTCAGGTCTTCCTGACTCCAGAGTTCAGAGCTCTATTTGACTCCTTCCAGGCTAGACTCCAACACTAGAATAGTGCAGAAAGCTCTCACGCTCCTAAGGCAGTCTCCAAACTGCCCTGGATTTCTAAGCCATCTATAGTCTGGAGAGGACCTGGTACCAACTGGACCTGTCCAGACCCAGATCCAACATTTTAGGTTTGGGGCACATGGCACCTTCTAAGACATCCTCACCCTCAAGTGTCTGCAGCATCTAGAATAGAGGATAAACCTAAGTGAGGCTGCACGTCTAAGTAATAATTTGGTCCAGTGGGATGGGCCTGGCTGGGATCTCTGCTCTCCTTTCCACCTCCTCTAGTCATGCAGTTCAGCAGGTTTAGTCTGTTGTCTTCAACACCAGAATCTAATTAGAGCCGCTCTCCCTATAACTCTACCTCTCCTCGTTCTGAAGGAACCCCACTGGTTTGGCCACCTTGCTGAAGACTCCTCTGACTCCAGAAAAGCAGAGTTAGGAATGGAGTGGGCGGACTCCCAGTGGGCTAGGGCAGAAACCAGCACCTCCCTGGGTGGGCCTGGAAAGAGCAGAGGAGGGAGTATTTCTGTGGAGTCTTCTGGTGGGGGTAGCCATGCTTTCAGGGGCACACCTAAACAACCTCTGAGGAAGACAGAGCAGAACTAAGATACCCAGCCTAGCCTAGAATGTTTTCTTTGCTTAGTGTGGACAAGGAGCTGGGAGTTTTCTTCTCTCATAGGAAAAGACAGAGTTTTCCCCTTGGGTACAATAAACTCTAAATCTGGAAGACAGTTAGATAGTATCAGATAGTGATGTCAAACTCAAATAGAAATGGGGCCCCTACACCATATATAAGGATCTTTGTAGGCTGCATATTGACTTAGAAAACCATATATTAACGTTATTTTTATTTTGTTAAACATTTTCCAATTATATTTTAAAAATAAAAATTTAAAAATTTTCAATTCTAAATTCTCTATCCCCCCCCTCCACCCCTTCCCCCACCCATTTAAAAGGCAAGAATTACAGTAGGTTTGGGTAACATTCAGGAGTGTTGTGGGTCTCATGTGGATTGTAGACTGTGTGTCTGACATATCTGATATAGAAGCTAGAGAGCTGGACTGAGAGGAAAGAAGATCTGAGTTCAAATCCTGCTTCAGATGCTTCTTAGAAGCAAATTGTACAACCTCAGTTTCTTTATAACTAACATGCCTACTATGTGCTAGGCAGTGGGGATAGAAATACAAATAAGAAAACAATCACTCTTTGCAAAGAATTCACATTTATAATGGGAGAGAAAATCAGTATTTATATATAATTATATATCAATATGTTACATGCAATTAATATGTTAATAATTATATATCATAATATTACATATGATATCTAATCAATACTATATCCGAATTATATATAAATATATTCTATATTTAATATGTATGGCATAAATATAAATTAAATAAATGCCAAGATAAGTAAAGTAGTTAAATTCAAGGTAGAAAATTTGAGGAGGAAGGGCACTAGCAGTTGGGAGTATGAAGAAGGGCTCCATGGAAAAGATGATGCTTGAGTTGCATCTTAAAGGAAGAGAGGGTGTCTGTGATTCAGATGTACCCAGAAAAGGCATTCCTGACATAAGGCACAACCCAGGCAAACGCACAGAAGTGGGAGATGTAGTGCTGTGTAGAACATGTGAGAAACAAACAAGGCCAGTTTGGCCAGATCAAGGATTGCAGGATGGGGATTAAAATCTAATGAAGCTAAAAATATAGGTTGGGACCAGATTGTGAAGAGCTTCAATAGATAAACAAAGGGGTTTCTATGTTGTCCTATCTGTAAAGTGAAGGAGCTGGACCCAAAGAACTCTAAGGCCCTTCTAGCTATAAAGCTCTGACCCTAAAACCAGGCTTCAGGAATGTGACTAAAAGGGAACAGGAAGTGATTACAAGTGTCAGTGAAAGGGAGCTGAGTCCTACAAAGAACAGGGCCTCATGTTCAGCTGTGTCACCATGAGCAAGCCCCTAGTGGGAACTTGACTGGATGGCTTCCAAGTTACTTTCCATCTCTAAATCTTTGATCCCATGGGGGGGGGGTCCAGTTATCATACTCTCTGGGACGGTGACCAAGTATCAAACTTCTTCCCTACACTCCCTTTGTGACAATCTCCCCTTTCAAAGCTGCTTTAATGTTCATTTTTAACCTGATTTCACTTAGACGATGCTATTGGGGAGGCGGTGTCCACACGTGCGGAGAAGGGCCCTTTTTTTCTCTCTCGTGGGCCCAACAGGGCCTTCTCAACCTTCCTGAAGGCACTTCAGGCCTCACAGTTCTGTAACCCTGGTGTCTGAAAGGAAGATGATGGGCCGCTAAGTTCTGAACCGGAAAAGACCTTAGAAATGATCTGGCCCAGGAGTTTTTGTTGTGTGAGTGTGTGTGTGTGTGTGTGTGTGTGTGTGTGTGTGTGTGTGTGATGGATGCCTTTGGATCCCTTCTCAGAACGATGTTTTTAAATGTATAAAATACATAGGATGACAATGTCATTAAAATAAAGATGTTGTTTTTTTCTCCATACAAGTTTTTGGATTCTCTGTAGTATATCCATGGAATCTGTGGACCCTGGGTTAAGAGCTCTTGTGTAATCCAACCCCTTCATTTTACAGATTAAAAAACAAAACTACCACAAAACATGAGGCCTAGAGAGGCTAATCTCAACCAGCAGAGGCTGGTGATGGGGAGCACGGTAGGAGAAGAGGCCTGTGGAGAAGGTAGAGCTCTCAATTTAAGCTAAAAAGACAGATTCAAGAGAAGAGGGTTATAGGTGCAGGGGTGGGGGCGGGGCACATATTACCCACATACCTCTGGTCTTTTCTATGTTCTCAACCAAAAATAGGGGAAAGCTCTACAACCCTTTCCCTGTTCTCTGGATGGTCAGGGTCCAGAGTGTGATAAAGGCTAATGGCACACTGTCCACCACACCAAGGGTCCCTCCCCTTGCCCATCCCTGGAAGCAAAAGACCAAAAAGGCTACTGAGGAAGGCTTATTTGTCAGGAATAAGAAGTAATACTCCCATCCCTGGAAGTGTAGTTTTTTCTTAACTACCAACACAGGCTCCCTTTGGGTTCTATCAGTAGATACTCCCAACTCCTGTTCCCTACCCTTTCAGTAGGATCTTCCCCACCCCTCCTATTACCCTTGACTTGTCAGGAAGGGGAAGTTCCTTCTGTAGGTACTGTGCAGGTTGAAGCTGGGGGTACCTTCTGCTCCTTCAACTGGACTATCTCTCTGTCCAGGTACACCATCCACACCCTTGGATATCCATACCTCTGCCAGCTGTCACAGATGTGTTGCTGCATAGTGATGGGATTTCTAAATAATAATAGTAAGCATTTGTCTTTGCAAATATTGCTTCATACTCATGACAACCTTGGGAGGTAGGTACCAATATCGCCCCCACTTTACATATGAGAAAACTGAGGCAGACAGAGGTTAAATGACTTGTCTGGGGTCACGCAATTAATAAGTGTTTGAGTCAAGTTTTACATTGAGGTTTTCCTGACTCTGAGCCACGGAGCCACCTCACAAATGGGACGATTTGGTTCCCCAGTTCTCCAGAACATTAGGTGCTGAGTGGGAAGAATGGCACTAAATGTTCTCAGTCTTGATCTTGTTTAAAAAAAGGTTCTTTACCCTGAATCACTGTGAGTTCTTCTCTATGGTTGAAAGACTTCCCTAAGGGTTCAGTCTGGTGGCAAAAAAATTGACCTTGATAGAAGCTTAGTAGTTACCCTAAAAATTAAACCTGTCTCCCCCTTCCACCGCTCCCTACCCCATATGTCACTGATCGGTTAGTACCAGGATAGGAACCTGCCCACGTGGGCCCAGGAAAGTCTGATGGGCACTGAGGGAATCTACTTTGGTTCCATTGATAAGACTGAAGACTTGGAATCAGGAAGACCTGAGTTCAAATCCCACCTCAGATCCTTATTAGTCATGACACATCTCTGGGCCTTAGTTTCCTTCTCTATGGAGAGAAAGGTTGCACTTGATGGTCCCAACTCCAAGTTTCTGATCCTGATGACATCAGAGGCCACCCAGTCCGACCTCCTCATGTTATACATGAAACCGAGGTCCAGAGAGATTAAATGATTCACCCAAGGTTAAATGGCAAAGCTGGGATTTGAACCCACATCTCTGAATCAAAACTCATTGCACTTTCCATTGTGCCATAGCTCCTTCTCCATCCATCCTCCCTTCCCCCCCACAACCTTTGCCTTTTTCAGTTTGAATGCCCTGAGTCACAGCTAAAGCTCCTTCTTTCTGGTCTGGCTCCATCCTTGCCCCTACTGAATGCATTTATCTAGCTTTGGATGCATCGAATCCCAGGCAATCACCTGTCTGTGGAAACTGTGCCACCTCTTTCTCCTCCCCAGAATGACAGTCAACTCCCCCTACTTCAGGGGCTCATGCCCTATATCCTCTCAGAGCAAAGAAAGAGGAAGCAATCCCTCCCACTATGGGCGGGGAGCTCGAGGTAGAACTCCCAGCAGCTGGGCTTCTGACAGTGGGAGGGAAGAAGGAGAGAGCCAAGTTAAGGACAGCCTGCACTCTGGAGCTGCTCCTGTCTATTATACAGGCAGGCATCCTCTCTCTCTCTCTCTCTCTCTCTCTCTCTCTCTCTCTCTCTCTCTCTCTCTCTCTCTCTCTCTCTCTCTCTCTCTCTCTCTCTCTCTCTCTCTCTCACACACACACACACACACACACACACACACACACACACAGCTCAAAGAGATCACTCTTGCCATTGGTGACTACCTCGGACTCTGACCCCGTCTCTTTTCCTCCTTTTTCCCCTACTTCACTGAACTTCACTCATCCCTCCTTCGCCAGGTAACAAATTATGAGATTTTCCCTGCTGCTACAACAGGTCTCTTTCCCTTCATTCCCTTAAACCTCCAATCCTCACTGCCAAGACTCCAGATCTCAGTGAGGACTTGGCCACCATGGACCAGGACCCAAGGAGGAGCTGTCTGGAGACAGGAGTGATGAGGACCTGGATCGAACCAGTGGTGGCCTCAGCCCAAGTAGCCGCCTCCTTCTATGACGCGGGGCTGCTGCTGGTGGTCAAGAATTACTACAACCTTTCAAGTTTCTCTAACCACACCAACTCCTCCAGCCCCAGGGGGGCCAGTGAAGATGCTCAGCAGAAAGCCATCTCCAACTTCTACATCATCTACAACCTTGTGGTGGGCCTCACTCCACTGCTCTCAGCCTATGGGCTGGGGTGGCTCAGCGACCGCTACAACCGGAAAATCTCCATCTGCGTCCCCCTCTTGGGCTACCTCCTCTCCCGTCTCCTCCTCTTGCTGAAGATCCTATTGGACTGGCCAGTAGAAGTGATGCATGGGGCTGCAGCCCTGGCAGGACTCTCAGGGGGCTTCACGGCTTTCTGGTCTGGCGTCATGGCCCTGGGCTCACTGAGCTCCTCTAAGGGCCGTCGCTCTGTGAGGCTCATCATCATTGACTTGATCCTGGGTTTGGCAGGCTTCTGTGGGAGCATTGCTTCTGGTCACCTCTTCAACTTGCTTCGAGTGGGCAACCGGCAAGGTGTCGTCCTTGCTGTCTCCAGTGTAGGCTGTGCCACGTTTGCCTTCCTCTATAGTCTCTTTGTCCTCAAGGTCCCAGAGCCTGAGGTCAAGCCCAGTAAAGCCGTCAGTGTAGTAGACACTGTATCTGGGACCATAGGCACTTATCGCACTCTGGACCCTGACCATCCAGAGAAGAGAGGAGGGGTGGTGGAGCTTCCTTCCCTGCAGAAAGGAGAGCCTCGCAAAGTCATCATTGCTCTGCTTTTTGCAGGGGCCATCATTTATGATTTGGCAGTGGTGGGTACAGTTGACGTGATGCCCCTTTTTGTGTTAAGGGAGCCACTGAGCTGGAACCACGTGCAAGTGGGCTATGGGATGGCAGCTGGCTATACCATCTTTATCACCAGCTTCCTGGGAGTCCTGGTCTTTTCTAGGTGCTGCCGGGACACCACCATGATCATGATAGGGATGGTCTCCTTTGGAGCTGGATCACTGCTCCTGACCTTTGTGAAGGAAACCTACATGTTCTATATTGGTGAGTTTGGCTGTTTCCAATTCAAACAAGTAGAAAGGGGGTTAGTAGAGTCTGGAGATCTGAGTTCAGGTCCCAGCTCTGTCACTTATTACCCATGGGCAATGGGCTTCAGTTTCTTCACCTGTAAAATGAGCAAGTTGGGCAGCGGGAAATCCAGAAGAAGTGTTGGACGTGCCCTAAAAGGGCTTCTAGATTCATATTTTAGATCAAGATTGACACACAGGAAAGAAATCCTATCTAACTCTTGGCCTGTTTTCTTCATGAATGGACTCTGTGTCATTGCCATCTTGAGTCCATCAGGGTTTCCAATAGCAGGTCTTACCTCTAACTTCTGAGGATGTCTTCCCAAGGCTTCTTGCAGACAGAAGAAGGTGTACACATGAGGCTTTACATTAAAAACATCATCAGGTGGCAGGGGAAGGACTGGTTATGCTAAGAGCAGTTTGGGCATGCTTTAAAAAGGGATATGCATTTAGGATAATTCATATGAGCATCATTTATTGTATTCATAAATATTTAGATAACATGTTTGGACATACATTGAGAGCTAGAAGGGACCTTAGAGGCCATTAAATCACATTGTCTCCCCACCCTCTTCTCTCTTTTCCCTTTTCCCAAACAGTGGGATGATTGGAGTGGCTAGTATTGGTTTTTTTCCCGAAAATATGCTGGTGAAGTACCATAGCTTCTGAGTGAGGCTGCCCTCTTGAGTCACAGAACAGAAAAGGGAGAGTTAAAGCACTGGGAGACAGGATGGGAAGGGGTTCTATCTACAGAGGCACCTGTTCCCTAAAGACAGGTCTTCAAGTGGCAAGGAACTGGCTCCCCAGCTGACTGAAGGTGAACTCTGGTCCCCTAGCCCACCTTTCTCTTTCAACTCCCCGTTCCCTCTCTTCCTCAACAACAGTTCTCAGAGACCTATTGACCTGCTTCTGAGAGCAACTTCTATTAGACTTAAACACTAGAAAAAGTAGCCTGGATGTGTGTAAAGAAGCAGATTTTAATCCAAAATGTAATTGCAGCACAGTGAGAAAAGAATGTTGGTTTGTGAGTCAAAGGATCTGAGCAGAAAGCCTGCATCAGCTATTTACTAGCCGTGTGACCCTGGGTAAATCACTAAACTCTCTGTGCCTCAGTTTCCCTATTTGAGAAATGAGGGGAGTGGATTTGGTGATTTACAAGAACGCTTCAAGCTCGAAATTGATGATCCTGTTTATGAGCCTGATTATGCACCCCTGCCCCTTCTACCTGAGTGACCTTAATGTCTCTAAATCTCAGTTTTTCCCACTGTAAACGAGGGAGGTTGGACCTCTAAGATCCTTTCCAGCAGCTCCAGCGCTATGATCTAGCATCAGCTTATGGTCTACGAGAAAAGAGCCATTTCCTGGCAGTTCTTCCAAGTGTTATTTTTCAGTGGATACAAATAGAGAAGGAGGGCGGGAGAGAGGAAGCATAAAGATGTATTTTATTGTCTCTGGGGAGGATTACTGCATCGTCTTAGCTATGGCTGCCTCAGGTGCCCTGCCAACAGGAATGGGCACTCACCCCACCCAGCTGCCTAGCAGCTCAGTCTTCCAGGACAGGCATCGATGACTGGGTCAACACTGAACCCTGACGAGGACGCTGTTACTCTGGACAGACGAGGTCAGGCTTCACTCATTTTTCTTGTTTGGTCACATTGCAGCCCGGGCTGTCATGCTGTTTGCTCTCATCCCAATAACGACCATCCGATCAGCGCTGTCCAAGCTCATAAAGGGGTCTTCCTATGGTGAGAAGAAATTGACTATGGATTACTGCAGCTCTCAGATAACCTGGCCTGGTCTGGGGAATGGGGAAGCCTAGGGTATACTCTAAGGTCTTGGAGAATTCATGGAGTTATGCCACTAAGCAGTGCTCACTGCTGGCGGCTGGTTGCCCATCAACATTGTGCTTGGTGCTGGAGATTCAAAAAGAGGCAAAAAGACAGTTGCTGCCCTCAAGGAGCTCACAATGAGGGAGATAACAAACAAATCTATATAAACAAGATACACATGGGATAAATAGGAGATAATTAAGAGAGGGAAGGTACTAGAATTAAGATAGGTTGGGGACTTCCAGCAAAAGATAGAATAGGATAAAAAGAGCATACTAAACAGTCTTCAGTGCAAGAATACTGTTTGGTAAGAATTGAATTGGTCAACATATCCCAAGAAAGGGGGAGAAAGACCCTGAGAGACCCATTATTGGTTTTGTTACCAACTTTCTGGAGGAAAGTCCAAAGAAATCCAGAATAAAAAAACCAAACAATTTACTGGGAGAAATCGATTATGATTGCCTAGGAGTTGAGGGAAGATTTTGAAGGCCCCCCATAGAAGCTCTATTAAGTTTCACAATGGAATGGTATGTCCCAGTAAAGTCATTCCCAGTGACCCTTCCTTTCCTTTTACAGGAAAGGTGTTTGTGATCCTGCAGCTGGCACTGGCCCTCACCGGGGTGGTGACATCCACAACATTCAACGAGATCTATCAGATCACCATGGATAAGTTTGCTGGCTTTTGCTTCGCTCTATCTTCCTTCCTCGCCTTCTTGAGCATCATCCCTATTGGGTAAGAGTCACTGTGTGTTCTGCTCTGTTGATGCTGCTGTAATTGCATGGAGAGCCATGGAGAGGGGTTAGTCTCCAGGGAATTTCTGGGGGAAAGGGGCATTTACCTCATCCCATTAACAAAGTCCTGGGCAGGTCACCTCAAGAGGAGAAAGTTTAATCCGGCTCTCCTCCCCACAGAAACCCCTTACTGAAAGTATGGCAAGTTAGGAATTTCCCACTAAGACAAGTGGCAAATTGAAAACCACCGACTTGGTCTAGTCATTTGGCAAAGAGAAGTTATTTAGAGGATCCCAGTTCCAACTTCCTTGAAATCAGATGCTGGGATAAGTGTGAAGAAGACCCTTTTTAACCACACTGAGGACTTTTTTTTTTTTAAGCTTAGTTTGGCCCAAATCAACTGATTGGTACTCCCTGCCTTAGAGACCTCTTTCCTTCCCCAGAATTATCTGGGCTTATTTAAGCACAGAATTTGGTGGCCCAGTACTTGATAACCTGTGTTCACAAAGTCTGTGTCTTCCTGCAGTACTGGACCAAGGTCACCTGTGAAAGGGTTAGTCATACTGAGACACACAATACTCACTTATAAAAACACAAGCGAAACCCTGCCTGGCTGGACAACAGGAAGAGTAGAGAGGGTGGGGGGGGGGGTGATTCTTTCCTTCTATCTCGTTCCTGTCTTACAAAAACCTCACACTGTAACAGTGGTTCTCAAATGGTGACGTGAGTGCAGCCAGGGTCCTGGGACTGTATTTGTTACTGTGCGTGTTTCTGACATGACTACATCTATTCTTGTGGTTCTTGGCCCAAATTCATCATTTACATGGTTGTTGTTGAGCAATCAGAGAGATGTTTAATAAGAATTAAGTTGAATAAGAAGGAAGCCTCACCCCAAGCAGTTGCATTCTTTCCATTATTTTGGGGGGTGAGGTGGAAAGGGGAGAAGGGAGGATTTTACTGAGAGGGGTAGAGGGACATCAAGGGTGGGGGAAATCTGTGCAATCTTTAGCCCTCCCGAAATTGTCCACAGACTAAAACATGTTTGAAGCCCACCAAACTGGGATGTGCGGCTTCTCCATGAAACACTGACACAGGCTTCCTTTGCAGGTAACTCCCCCATCGTCCAGTATGGGATCTTACTGCTGGACTTGGCTAAAGCCAGAGCTAAAAATATTTCTTCTCTTTGGCTTCCTCCCACCCATAGCCTTCCTCAAGAGTAGTTATATTTAATAACTAACATCCCTCCCAAGAAAAGCAGTAGTCTATTTGTCATCAAACATATTAACTAACTGTTCTGGGCTTTCTGCCATACACCAGTGACACAGTAAATATGTACCACTTCCCATTCTAGACCTTTACTAAGGTTCGGCATTCCCTTTCTCCATACCAGCCCTGAACAAAATGTGTTAGCCTCAAACTGCCAAGGCCTTAGGTCTCCTCTAGCACTCATTCTAAGGGGGATGTCCATGGTGTGCCGATGTTTATTCAAATATTGTGTTTTGGGGTACTTAGAGGCGGAAGGGCCGTCAGAAGCCAACCAGTTCACCTCGCCCTCTCATTATGTTATGGATAAGGACACGGTGCCTCCTCACAAAGATAATCCGGATACAGTTCCTACCCTTGCAGATTTTATAGTTTAATAATGATATTGAATCCTAAATAAGCGATCTTCTCAAAGGAAGGACAGCCAAGACAATTAGAAGAGAGGCCTTGTGACATCATGGAAGCAATATTGACTTAGAAGTTAGGAAGCTCTTCGACCTTCATTTCAGAACTGAGAAAATGATAGCTGAGGACCATCATCCCCTTAGCTTAGTCACATAAAGATGAGCGGTTGATGTCTGGAAGAAATAATGAGAACAGATTTCCTTAAACAAACAGACATTCTCCAGGCCTACTTGGATCTACCAATACTGAATTGTCCTGAGGCATAGGAGTTAGTCAGACTAATCTTAAATCTGCTAGGTAGTTCTAATCCTTCATTTAATAGCCCTCTTCTTTTACATATGTATGTGTCACATCTAACTAGACTGTGTGAGTAGGGACCATTTCCTGTCTAAACCTTGTATCTTCCACAGTGCTCTGTACATAGGAAGCCCTAACAAATTATATATTCAGTTAAACTAAGATGAATTTGAGGTCTGCTGGATTTGGGTGGCAGCCCGTACTTAGGAAAATGGATCTCAGAACCAGATCTTTCTGCCTTAACTCTTGGGCTAAAATAATGGCAAATTAAAAGCGTGAGGGTGGTCTTCCATTTAAACGCTACAGTACTCAGGGGTGGCATTCTATCTGAGATTGGCTCCATTTATATATCACCTTCATCACATTCAACTTGATATTTTCCCAATTCAATTCAGTTCAACAAAAATGTATCAAACATGACCAGTGTTTAATAAATGTGTAAAGTATTGAAGTAGGCACTGGGGGAGATATAAAGATGGAATGACACGGTCCCTGCCCACATGGAGTTGTTAATCTTGTGTGTGTGTGTGTGTGTGTGTGTGTATGTGTGTGTGTGTATGTGATATATACACAAGTAAGCAGGACACACGAGAGAGAATAAATATATAAGAGCCACACAAAACAAAGTACTATTTTAGGTCTGAGGAAGAGAAAATAATTTCTGACCCAGAGAATCAAGAAAGGCTTTGGGGAGAAAGCTTTTACTGGGGCAAGACTGAAAAAGGTATAACCAGGCTATTGCAGTGGCTTGGACAGGAGTTAATTAGAACCTGGCCTGGGAGGGGCAGTAGAAACAAAAAGGAGGGTAAGAGACCTTGTGAGAGAGAGATAGTACTGATGGGATTTGGCAACTAACAGGGCATGGAAGGGAATCCAGAGAGAAGGATCAAAGTGAACACTTGAGGTTTTGAACCCGAGTGAGTGGATGAATTATGGACACTGTCAACAGCAATAGGGGATTGGGCTGGGGCAAGCTTTGGAGAAAAGATAAATTCAGTTTTCAACCTATTGAATATAGAATGCTGGTGGGACACCCAGGTGATACAACTAGTAAACAGCTGAAATGAGAGTTGAAAGAAGAGTCAGGGCTGGACCAGAGGACCCAGGTTCAAATCTTGCCTCTGATGCTTTTGACCTCTGTGACTTTGAGCTAGTCACTACCTGGGCCTCAGTTTCGTCATCTGTAAAGTGAGGAGGTTGACCTAGAGTGCCTGTGAAATGTGTTCCAGTTCTAGATGGATGATCTCATGATATTGACTTGGGAGACATCTCCAAAGAGGTTGAAGCTATGGTATGGGATAAGATTATCAAAGGAACAAATACTGAAAAAGATGTGAGAGGGGCTGGGCTTGGGACTACTCCCAGAAGAGGATGGAGTAGGAGGGACAGGAAGTACTGGGTAAGATGTAGGTGCAAACCAGAGCAGTATTTTATGTCATGGACAAAGACCATACTTTTGTATGCATCCATTTTGTATGCAATACATTTGTAGCAATGGCAACAATTATAGAACTCATGTCCTGGAGCCCTTTTTTATACTAAAGCCAACTATGTGACACCAGGGATAGGGATCTGATCCTGGAATTAGGAAGACTGGTTATATGATAGGGGCAAATCACTTAACTTCTCACAAGGCCCCAGATAACTCTCCAAAATGGTAAGTTATAGAAGAGCTTTTAAGTTTTTAAGGGAGGCGATCCTATTCCCAGCCTTTAATATTTAGAATTAACTTTGGAAACCAAAGCAAAAGGAAAAAAATTTTGCCATCACATATTTCTCCTTTTTCTGATGTAAATGTTGACTGACTAAAAACCAAACGGTAGTCTGTGTTTGTGGCTGAGAAGAATCATTAGCAAATTAACTTTTTAATATTAACTTTAATGAGTGCTTTGATTAACAAATGAAAATGCTTTTGAAATGTTACCTAGCTGGAATTTCACAGGAAGGATCTAGGCTCAGTGGATGTACTCTAGTACTACTCCATGTAACCAGCACTGAGTAAATTATCTAAGATCACAAACTGGACCTTTCCAATTGATGGGTGTACATCAAATGTTTGAATGCTTGCCATGTGCAAAGTACTCATGAATTTCTGCTCAGCCACAAATACAGACTACAATTTGGTTTTTAGCTAGTTAACCTTTGCGTAAGAAAAAGGGGAGAAAAATATGTGGTGACAAGTTGTTTTTTTTTTTTCCATTTTACTTTGCTTTCCAAAAGGCCATAATGGTTGGGTTTAACAGCATTTTAAAGTAGATTTTACTGGTCTGGGCACTCCTTATCTTAATGTAGATTTAAATCCTTCAATACCTTACTGGAAGATTTAATAACTGACTTTGGTTAAAAAAAATCACTTATTGTTTACCTAGGGAAAAGTGAGAGCCTCTCCCATTTCGGTCTAGTTATACATATAATTCATCTGAGGACCTGTCTAAGTTAGGAGAAGCTCATTGCCTATCTTTAGTTGGTCAATAGATAATTTTTTTAACCACCAGTGCTCATTAAACCTGTGTAGGAAAAGGTACAGAAGAGTTTAAATCTGCATTAGTGGAAGGTGTACCTGGACTGATGAAGTGTGTTCAAAGGTTATTAAACCCAGTGATATGGTGTGGATGGGATCTGAGAACCAACCTAAGCCTATGTTTTATCACTGAGTCCACACTCAAAGTCTTTCCAGCATCATATGACCTTCAAAATACACTGGCCCAGGCTTCAAAACCTCAAGCTGGTTGTCTGATGAGGACACAAGTGGAGGCTTACAATAACACCAGTAAAAGCTTGAATAGCACTTCACGGTTTACAAAGCACTCTGCTTGTAACTCTGTAAGGCTCATAATAATGGCTATCATTTATACAGTGCTTACTATGTTCCAGGCACTGTGCATACCTCATTTTATCCTCAAACCACCCTGGGAAGTGCTATTGTTATATCCATCTTACAGATGAAGAAACTGAGGCAAACAGAGATTAAGTGGTCATACAGCTAGTAAGTGTCTGAGGCCAGAGTTGAACACATCTTTCTGAACCAAGGCCCAGTGCTCCATCCTATGCACCACCTAGTCGGCCCAATAGTTTGCGTCCTTATTCCCATTTAACAGATAAAGGAACTGAGCCTTGGAGGGATCCAGTGGCTTGGCCAAGGTCAGGGGCCTAAAAAGGGCCATAGCTGGGTCTCAGGTCTCAAGTCTATAAGATACAGATAATACCTGTTATACCTGTCTTCCAAGTACCTGAAGATGCTGTTGGCTGCCTCCAATCCTGGGGTTGTTTTGCCTGTTTTGTGATGCATTTGTAGCTTCCCACTAGGACCACTTGGATTGTCAGCCTTCCAACCTTCCAAACAAAACTGCAGACTAAGTATAATGCAGACATACACCTACCTAGGGCCTCTTCACCTTAAAAAGTTGGCTCTCTGAACGGTCAAGGATATAGCTCCCCACTGTGTGCCACAAACTTTTGCAAAACTTCCTCATCTCCCCCTCCCCTCCCCCAAGGGAGAGGATTACTGGATTAAAAATCAGGAGACCTGAGTTCTAGGCCTGGCTTCACTATTTACTAGCTAAACTCTAACAAGTCACTTATATTCAGCATCTTCATGCAAAAAATGAGAATGGTTTTGTACCTGCTGCACCTACTCACAGGATGATAGTGAAGCTCGAAAAAGATTGTGTATAAAGCGCTTTGAAAACTTTAAAATGCTGTATAAGTATCACCTATTATATTTTTTGCTATTCCTTACAGAGTGGCTATAAGGCTCAAGTGAGATTTTTAATATGTGAAAGTATAGTGTAAATTAAGGAATTACTACAAAAATGCACTTTGATTAACATTTGTTGTCATTTCCTGTATGTTAAAGTTCTTCCCTTTCCCAGTAGTCATTACAGGCCTCTCACCCCCACCCCACTCCCAAAATAAATGAGACATTCACGCTCACCACAATATTGCTGGGGTCAGGGAGGTGCTCCACAAATGGTTAAGCAAACTGGTTTACAAGATTCACCCACCGTCTGGCAAAAGGTAAAAACAGCTGGGAGAATATATGCTATTGAAGCCTGGGGCACTAGGCTGATAAGAGGCACGAATTGAAATCAGATCATAGATGCAAAGCTCAAAGAGCACTCAGAGCTCAATAATCTGTCCCTCAATTTACAGATGAGAAAACTGAGGACCAGGAGGCTGAAGTAACTTCTCAAGGTCATGCATTAAGTAGCAGAGCTGGGATTTTTGCCCATGCTCCTCCAAATTCAGTATTCACTCTATGTCAACAGTAAGACAGAATAACCAGGAGATTTTTATATATTATACACCGAATTTGTCTATATGTGACTCTACATAGATGTGTCTATCTATACATACATGTGTATGTGCAGACCCACATCTATCTGTAGAGATGATGACAGGTCACAGAGTATTTGGCTCAGTAGGATTTATCTAATTAACCCAGACAGAGCTCTCTGCAGAGATGAAGTTGACACAATTTCCCAAGGATCTAGACCTCCTAGCAAAAAAAGAAATTCACACCTTTATTTAATTTATTATTGCAGAGACACCAACCAATTCTGGATGGCCATTGTTGAAGCTGCAATGATAGCTGGTAGAATAGGTAATGTCAAAAAAATATGTCCCAGAACTGCTTCATCAGAACCCAGTGGGGACATCTAGTCTGACCCCAGCCACAAAGGTCCTGCTATTCAGCTCCATACATGGCACATTTCTGCTGAGACAGAAGAGGACGATTCAGTAAACCCGTCCTTGAGGAAACTGAGCAAGGCCTAAGGAGGAGTTGTGGCAGAGTGGAAAGAACCCTGGATTTGGAGACAGCTCAAATCTAAACCAAAAACTTTGCTACAATCTGTGTGATCTCAAATTATTTCCTCTCTTTTGGCCTCAGTTTCCTTATCTGTAAAGTGAGGGGATGGGACTTAATGTCATTTCCTGATCTAAATCTGTTATCTTTGCCTTTAGCCCAGTCCCAAACTCTACTTTTCAGTGCTGGCAAAAGAGCTCCTTACATTCGTCATCATGCTTCCTTTCCTTAAGAAAGAACCCTGGCTGGGTGACCCAGATTGTAGTTTCCTAGCCAGAAGTACCTGGAAGAACTTGGGCTTCCCTATGGGGAACGACGTAATGAAGTAACAAAGGCTTGGTAAAAGGGGCTGAGAGAAAAGACCAGAGGGCTGCTTGATCTGGGTGAACATGTTCAGACTTGGAGTAGAGGGGGGTTGCACTGAGTTTTTGGCAGGCTTACTAGGCACTTGAAAGTTGTCCTCTAGGGGTCATTCATTTCATTTTGTGACATGCCTGGCACATTTCAGCAATTGTACTGCCTGCTCCTAAATTTCTGCTATCGCTTCCCTCCAAGGTGACCTCCCTCCTCCGCAGCCTGTTTTTGTTTTTCTTTTTAAGTCCTTGTGGTCAGGTTCTCATTTACCTCCCTCCCCTCCAGCCCCATGAACTCTGGTTTGATGAAACGCAGTATTTTGGGAATGGTTCGTTTTGGTGGCTTACCTTTGCTGCTACTAACATTTCTGTCGATTCCCTCTCTCCCCCTGTCTCTCCATCCCGCACCCCAAACCCAACAGGGTTGTGGCCTGCAAGCAAGGAGAGATCACTGAGAAATGACGGAGCTGATGTACCTAAAACCCACAACTGGAATCTCCTGTGGTGTGGATCCCACTTGAAGAGAAATAGCTGGAGCAGGGAAGTTGTTAATAAAAACTAGAGTTCCATATGGGGTCAGCCTCATGAAACAGCTATTTCAAAAGGTTCCATACTGGGTGGGAAGAAACCCTACGCTGGTGGAGGAAACTTCTATTTTAAAAATTAATTTCACAAGGAAGCTGCCAGATATTGTTGGTGACACAGAGAACTTCCCCAAGAAAGGCATTTGAAAGATCAGAACTTTGGGGCATTTCTCAACTCTCCTATGAGGACTTGGGTCATAGAGAGGTGCTCAGCCCCCTCCACCATGCTGCAGATGGTTATCCAGAAATAACCATCTGCTTCAGGCCCATATGCTAGAAATAAACCAAAGGTATAGATTCCCAGTCCTTTTAGATCCAGGGTTAGTTGCCATGGAACTTTTTGGGCATTTTTCTTTTCCAAAGTCATAGGCAGAAATAACATTTGAAAAAAAGATAGATAAAACCTTAGGAGCGAGCTAGTTGTCTTCTTCCCTATGTGCGCCTCAGCTACAGTACTTGAGGACCCTGCAGACAGCTGTTTCTTGGCCTTTGGGCCATTGGTTTATTTCTTTGTAAGTTCCCATGAAAGGCTCCTTGGGTCATCTTTAATTCATGATCACATCATAAAGGGCCTTTTTAATTAAATGAGCAAAATAAAATGAGGATTGCAGCCTGCCAATCATGCCAATAGGTCTGAAGAGACATTTTAGTCTGTCAAAAATAGTTCCTAGAAGTGGGGAGGGGGTGTAAGGGAGAGTGTGTCAGGGATGGAAAATGTCCTGTATTTGGAGACATTTGCTTAAATAGCTTGTTTGCTTGTCGTTCAATCTATTGAGATTATTTTTCTTAAATGGTAATTTGCCTAAAGTGCTGTGTTTGAGCACATAAATAAATGTGAATGAATTCCATTTGATTCAACAAATGCCTTTCAAGTGTCTATGCTATGTATAAGGCTGGTGCTAACAGTCTCTATGCTCAAGGAACTTACCTGGTGGTGTAGGGAGTGGGAGGAGGTGCACAGGTAAGTATTACACTAGGTAGAAAACAATGGAGGCAAAGGAGAGATTCAAAGTTCTACAGAGAATCTGGAAAGAGAGAAAATGCTTTCCAGTTTGTGTTTGGGAAGGGAGGAGAAGAAAGAAAATCAGGGAGGAGGTAGACATTTTGAAATGGCTACTTTCCTGATAGGTTCATCTTTCATAAACTCTGAAGTAGCTGGGTTTTTTTTTAATGAGGTATAAATGCTTACGGGCAGCTAGGTGGTTTAGGCCCAGACAGGATGGGCCTGGAGTCAGGACACTCTGAGTTCAGTTTCCCTATCTGTAAAATGAGCTGGAGAAAGAAACGGCAAACCACTCCAGTATCTCTGCCAAGAAAACTCCAAATTGTGTCACAAAGAGTCAGACACAACTGAAAGGAGACTGAACAACAAAAATAAATACATAAAGAGAAGTATAGCATAGCAGTCTTGGAAGTCAGGAAGACCCACATTCAAGTCTCACCTCTCACGCATACTGACTGTGGGTAAGTTGTCCTCTAGGGGTCATTACATCACTCAACTTCTGTATCCTGAGCAACTTTCTAAGACAATAAGTTGAAGGACAAATACCTGTCTGTGTGCATTTGTTGGGGAGTTCCCTACACAGATGAAAATCATATGCAAAAGAGCCTGGAATCTTCGTTCTGGTGTTATGATGATACAAGACCACACCAATAGAAATGTTTCAAGAGATACATCACAGCTTGAACTGAAGCCAGTCCCATGGGATGTTCACATTGTCACCTCTTCATACAGCACAAGACTTTTAAAAAGTCATTTTCCTCATAACCACCCCATGAGGTAGATTGTGCAAAGATTATTAACACAGTTGACCCCAACTTCCTAGAACTTATGTGACTTGCCCAGGGTCACATGGTGCGTAAATGCCAAGATGCGAACCAGAGTTTTAGATTTGGAGTCAGAAGACCTGAGTTTGAATTGTGGCCGTTACTTGTGACTTCTGTGATCTTGGGCAAGACCTTTCTCCTGTAGGCCTCACATCCTTCATCCGCAAAATGAGAGATTTGAACTAAATGGACTCCCAATAGGGTCCCTTCCAGCTTTAATGCTACAATTTTATGAAGCTACCTCTAGTACTTCTCCTGTGATATCTCTATTGTTAAGGTGGAACATAACTGGCATAGAATATTTCTTCTATTCTTCATTTCCTTTTTTCCCCCTCATCTCTCCCCATTTCAAAAAAAAGGACAAAATCCCAAAGGAAGAGGTTGGAAAAGATGTCGCATTTACAGTAACGCCATAATTCACCCTGTTCTGGATGCTCTTCTCTTTTCCTTCAACACGTTGTATCGGAGATTTCATCACTCCCTGGGTTCAGAACACCTCTATGGAAATGACTTCAAAATTTATTTACCTAGCACTATTTTTTTTTCTTTTGGGCTCCAATCTCACCCACATTAGCATTGTCTATTGATCACCTCTACCTGGATGTTCCATAGACATCTCAAAGTTAGCATGTCAGAAGGAGAGTCTATGTTCTTGTTCCCTTCAGCAGCTCTTTCTCCTTACTTGCCTATTTCTGTTGAAGGTCCAGCCATATTCCCAGACACCAGTGTTAACCACCTCAAAATTATCGATTCTGCCCTCTTCTTCACTTGCCCATACGCAATGAGTTGTCAAATACTGCAAATTCCACCTCCACAATATCCCTCTTATTTGTCTTCTATCTCTACTCATGTATATTTCTTGACCATTCCTCTCTGGTTATGGAGTCAGAGGATCTTGGTTTGAATCTAGAGGTTGCTATTTACCATCCGGGTGACTTCAGACAAATCCCTTACTTCTCTGGAAGTTAGTTTCCTCATTTTTTTAATGGGGCTGAAGATTGCTAAGGTCTCAGGAAAATTTCTTAACAAAAAATAATGTATCGTTAAAAAAAATAATGTTAGAGCTGTGAGGCAGTGTGATACAATGAATACAGAGAGTGGCCCTCGGATAGGAAGACCCAAACTAAATTCCTGCCTCTAACATACACTGATTAAAAATACCTGGGGGATACTGAACATAAAATAAATATAAAATCTGAGGGATATTGAATATAAAAACAGGATAAAGCATAGAGATTACATTTTAAAATTAAGTCAAAATGTGGCTCACAGGGATCCCTATGGTTTAGTGACCCCCACTTCTATTTGTTCATCATTACTCTAGAAAACTGAAACTGGACATTGTAGAGAAGGTACCCACCTGAACCTACAGAGGTACTTTCCTCATCTGGGAGTTCTCTGCCAATGGTCCCTGTCCCTCCTTTCAGCTGTAGCAGAGAAAGAAACAAGGTTGCAAAGCTAGAATCATGGGTCTTCATATGTGATGCCAGGACTGGTGGGCTCTCTATAAAGGCTTCCTCCTACCAAATGCTACATCAGGGATTTCCATGACGATTAGGTATTTGGCAAATTTGGCAAACGGGAGAAAAATCTGCAGTGCAATGTAACTGAAAGAGCATTGGATGGAGAATAAGAAGCCCAAGGGTCTAGTCTGAACTGGGAAGGGGGGTGAGTTTGCACAAATCCTTCTGCTTCTGTGCACCTCAGTTCTCTCGTCTATAAAATGACTTATGCTTGAACAACCCGGGCATCCAGATGAAGTCTTCTGCTGAACCAAACCCAGAGAACCTTTGATAATATTTGAAATCATACAACAACATTTTCAGGGCCATAACACCACCCTATCTATATGGCACTTCTGAGTTTGCCACGTTCGTTCTTTGGAATACCCCGAAAGGAAGACAATGTAAGAAGTCTCCAGGTGACGTGAGGAACCAGTCTTTGAGAGATTATGTAACCTGCCTCATTCAAAGTGGGGAAGCCGAACCGCGAACCTAGCTGTGACTCCAAATACAGCATTTTCTCCCCACTACATTGCCGATAAGGATGGTGTTGGGATTGGTACTTTGGTGCTATCTCATAACAAGTTTCTTTTGCTCCCACTTCTCACCCTGGGGTCCACAAACCCAACATATACGAAATTCTGTTCTATAACCAACCCCATTATATCTTTACTACGTCTTCTGGGAGAAAGTTAGAGGGAGTGGGTGGGAAGGGGGTCAAACACCTTTTATATGTAGGATGATACCACCCGGCTTTTACTCTGTTTTGTTCCTACAGTTGAATTTAGCTCATTAATGGTGCCAATTAATTCATGATTCCCTAGTCTACATAGTGAAATTTCAGTTTAATATACAATTATATATCCACATACATATATTTTTTTCCTCTTTTGAATACTCTCCTTCCTTGGAAATGCCATTGTAGTGAGTTATTAAAATTAAAGATAACACTCTCAGCAGACTACAATGCCTTGTATTATTATTTAAAGGTAGGGAAACACAGGCAGCTAGATGCACAGTGGGCATATAGTCAGGAAGACCTATGCTGAAAACTGACCTTGGACACTTTCTAGCTCTGAGACCCTAACCCTAGGCCAATCACTTAACCTCTGCCTCAGTTTCCTCATCTGTAAAACAGGGATAATAAATGAACACACTTCCCAGAGTTGTTTTGAGGATAAAATGAGGTATTTTCCAAGTGCTTGGCAAACTTTAAAATAGCATATAAATGCTTACTATCATCATCATAGATTTTAAAAATATTTGGGGCCTAGATGGTGACATACCAAATTGTCAAAGTTTGAGGATTACATGCTCATATGTATGAGACATTTTACAATAACAAATCATTTTCACATACACCTCTTATTTGATCCTCCTAACAACTCAGTGAGGAAGGCTAAGTGTTTTGTTTTACATGAGAGAAAATTGGTCCATTGCAGTAAAGTGACTTCTCCAAAGACACCTAGCTGGAAGAAGGCAGAGAGGGTATGTTGCCATACTTCATATAGCTTGTTACAGTCAAGAAAAACTACGTAGTGTTAGTTCTGCAAGATAACTTACATTACTCTCACCTAGAGGAAGTTATGCTAGTAAAATAACTGGAGGAAGGGGAAGGTGGGGAGGAAGGGAATGGAGGGGATTAAAAGAACCACAGATTTTTCTTTGAGTGTTTTTTTTGGGGGGGAAGGTGTAGAGAAACAAGCGGGAGGGAGGTGAAAGGGGAGAACACACGTGGCTGATTTCTTTTTAAAGAAAGTAAGAAACCAAAAGAAAGTATCTATCTCTCTGTTCTATAAAGAGAGCACAAAGCAAAATGAAATATTCAAGCTAACAAGAACATCTTTTATATGTTTATTGGTCCATTCCTTTAAATTAATTGAGATAAAGAAACTTTTGAAAAAACTTACAAGCCAATAGTTCATCAGGCAATACAAAATGATTTGTTTACCTCAAAGCATAATACTAATCCCATAGTAAACAATAAACAGGTCTATACACAGATATATGAAAAAAGATGAACCAACACATTTGTGCCAGCATTGGAAAGTAAACATCTTTACACCCATGGTGTTGGTAACAAAGAAAAAGGGGGGTACCCTGTTTAAAGTGTAATATCTACAGCAAACCCCTCCATTGTTTGAATCATGCTCACAGCTAATCTATACACATGCTCTCCCAAGCTCACAAGTTTTCACAGCTTTTGTTTTGGTTTATTGGTAGCAGGGGTAGAGAGGAAAAACAAACAAAAAATGCCACCACTTTTCAGTGAGGAAATTCCCTACTCTTTTGATCTGAGTGGGTTTTAAGAGTATTTTTCCCCTGAAAGTCAGAAATAAGCAATGCAGTACACAGTCTGGACAGCTGGTCAGTCAATATAACCTAAATACAATTTTCACCTCTCTACTGAAACAGTTAAAATCTAAATCCAAAAGTTTACTGGCAGAAATTTGCTTCAAGGGGATATATGTGTCTAAATCTTCCCAGTGCATTTACAACTGACAGGCACATAGGAAGCCCAATGGACAGTGTCTCTTAGACATAACCAAGATCACTTGGGTATAGGGTCCTTCTATACTGCCCCAAAACATCACTGTTCAGATGCTGGCTGATTATACAAGGAATGTCTAGCTGGTATTACAGCTGTATGGGTCACAGTTTATCATACTGTCATCCCTCCCCCCATCCCCAATAATTTCTTATGTACCATTTTGAAAGAGACAGGAAAGAATGAAATGTTTTTCTCCTGCACTTGTCTCCTTACAGCTGTTTTAGTTGTTGGTAGTAGTTAGTCAGGTGTGGTCAAAGCAACAAAAGATGTTACTGACCTGTTTAGTGAAAAGCAAAAAAGAAAAATGCTTAAGGGGATGTTATGAGGTCATGTGCTCTGACCTACTTTTACCTCAGAGGCTCCACCAGTAGGGAAATTATGTACCAAATTGCAGCAACATTGTCTCCCAGGTTCACCCAATGAAGGCCAAATGGCAGCTATGCACAAATGTGTGTGCAGTACCCTTCACCCACAGTTTTAACAATACTTTTTTTTTTTTGGCTAAAAATGATAGGGAAAAAACATTCAATACTCAAGCCAATACAGCACTTCATGTTTTTGGCATTGAAATTGTAGGATTCAGATCTAAAACTTTGTTCTTAGGTGTCCATGACATTTTTCAAAGTCCCTTTATAGCATTAGGGCATGTCCTATTAACTTGAGAATTTCTTTATATCAAATAGACTTGAAAAGACTAACATGCAGTATGATTTTCAGTATTGATCCCATATTTCTTATAATTTAAAAAATGCCCAAAATACTTTAAATTGTTAACCATGTACATTTTTAAACAATGTTTTTATGGTCCCTGGCTTGCCCTCCCGTCCTCCATGGTAATAATAAAAATATATTTGGCAAAAGCAACACTTAACATTTTAAAAAATATCCTTTAAAAAAAGATAGTCCCCATTATGCCCCTTTATTTTCCACTGATCCAGGTTAATTTGTTTCCTGAAAAGGGGGCAACTGGCCATCTTGTATCAATTGCCCAAATAGAAGACAACTAGAACTTTATACTCATTTTAAAAACATCACTAGAAGCATCAAAGTGTCTGGATAGATAACAGCGCAAAAAGGAGAGTTAACATTTAGCAATCTGCACCATTAAAAAACCCCCAACCTCAACAACTTGAACTTGCTGATTTTGTGCCATGTTTGACCATCATCATAAGATACATTTGGAAACTGCATCTGTAACGTGATATTTAACTTAATGTCGCTTAAAACACTGATCTACTGGCTTATCCGTGTCAGTGGTCATGATCTGGAGTAGTTTTATCAGCCACACTGAGCAAGCAGGGTTGGATGTTCATGCCAAAAATATATGTCTAACATAAGGATTAAAGTTGTTGAAACTCAGCTGTCATAAGGGGCTGTCTGCCCAATGCAGAAGCTGCCTACCTGTGTGTGGCTCAGCAAATGTCCTGAGACTGTAGGCTTTGCGATGTCTAGGTTGGCCAATCACTTTGAAGCCAAAGGGCAGCCTGTTTTGTTAAATGGTTTGGTGGGATGTGAAATGGTACTGTCTTCCCTTCACAAGGTGACTGCTTGTAGGGACACAGGAAGAGCCACTATAACGTCATTGCCCAGCTACAGATTTAGACAAAAGAGACTTGTGTTCCTAAAAAAGTTTATTGGTAAAATCTCCTGCCATCTCTAAGAATTAGGAGAAACAGGGACAAGAGGAGAGGAATGGTATAACCTGGTACATTGTGAGAAAGCTAAACTAAAACTTTGGAGCACACTTTCCCCATAAGAAACAGGGACCTGGCAAAGTAGCTTCGGAGCAGCGAGCTAAGAAAATTGCCTCACTGCTATGGACAAGTCAATACAGAAAGCATGAGGAGGTGGATCCCTAGGACTGGCATGCCAGCCGGTTTAGAAGCAGAAGAGGGGAAGTCAGCATTAAAGTGAAGGGACCTCATCAGGTGGCTCTGTACCTAGTTGTTAATTCTAGTTAGATGGGGGACCAATTCCACCCTTCCCTCCTCCCAACACTCAAGCCCTCTTTAGCAAAGGAACTGAATAGGAAGGGCCTTACAGAGCCATAGAAAGGAATTCCACATTGCTCAACAATGGCCCTCCCTCACTCGAGACCACACCCATGCCATTCACCAGCTCTGGCAGAGGCCCCATAAACACAGATGTGAACAATGGTCATTTATGTGAGGTTTCTGAGCTCCTCAATGTTCTAAGTAGTAATACCAGGTAATTCAAGTCTGGGGTGCTATTCAGGCTGACCTATTATTCTATTCAACTTCCTAAGCTAGAAATTCCACCTGTGACCATGTACACAGAGCCCTGCCACACTTCCTCCAGTTCCTGCCGCCTCATGATTAAAGGCAGCCTCACTCAGGCTCAATATTCAAGGTCCATTTGCTGTCCTCTCCTTTCTGAAAGGGAAATAGAGAAGGGGCTGATGATGGGACAGGACATGGCCTGTACTTCAAAAATGTCTAGAAAAGCTGAGTGTATTTTGACTTCATGCTAAAAGAAACCTCTTTTATATGTACTAAAAATAGTTCCCCTAAAGACATGCTGGTTTTTCTGTTGTTGAATCAAAATAAGGGTGAGAGTTGACATTAGCCACAGCAGCATCTTGAAGAGCCTTATAAGCAACCTAATTAACAAAAATAATGCTTTTTGGAGAAACTAATGGAAAACTTGGGCATTCATGGTATTCTTGCCTACTCATATCCACCTTCACCTCTTTCTGCCCCCAATATAGGAATGACTATTTGATTTCTGATACAATGGTGGAAAGGTAAAAATATAGATGCTATACCAAGACAACCATAAAGAGAGCCAGTGGAAAAATCTGTTTACAGCATATTTCCTTAAAGACTATCTTGCTTTGTAGAATGTACTCCTGTCACCAGGATTTTTTTAAAAGTGGATAATGAAGAATTAGAAACTCAAGTCAGAGAACCCACTGTCCTCTTCAGCTTTTTCATGGCTACTCTAGTTAGACAAGAATAATCTTCTCCAAACTCCTGGAAACAAAAGTCAGGTGGGAGGGAGGAAGAACAACAAAAGAGATACAGACATATTAGGCTTGAGACTTTGGGGAAAGAGTAGCGGTGGCCCTCATCAGGAAGGCATCTTGAGTATTAATCTCTTTGGCACAAATTCACACATCTCAAATGAAAACATTCCCTATATTGACCAAAAATACAACACCTTGGTGCACAGCTATGATTAGGAGGGGGGGAAAGGCAAAGGTCAATGTTAGGTATTGCTGATCCTTGAGAAGTTGGAGGAAGGAGGTGGCAGTTGGTACAAGAGGGGCTTGGTTATCTATCCTCTATACTATGACTCCTAGACCAGGGGTGGGGAACCTGGGGCCTTGAGGTGACATATGGCCCTCTAGATGCTCAAGTGTGCCCTCAGACTGACTCCAAACTTCACAGAACTTCTGTGAAGTTTGGATTCAGTCAAAGGACTGCACTTGAGGGCCTACAGGGCCACATGTGGCCTTGAGGCCACAGATTCCCCATCCTTGCTCCTAGACCTTTCTTATTCACTGAAATTCACTGAAAACTTCCCAAATCAAAGGGACATGGAGGCCTTTCTAGAGTAGCTGGTGACGGTTTCATTGGTACACGCCCTTGGTAGCTAGGGCAAAGCTCGCCTCTCTCTAGTCTCTATTTGGCATTCTGAAGCTGATAAACTCTGGTGTATAAATGTTACATTTTTGTACATTGTAAAATGACCAAAACAAACTGAAAAAAAAATCTGGAGTCCAAAGACTGCCACATCCCTTCAGAGAAGAGTCCTTTGTTACTACACTCAGCTAAATGAGAGGGGGAGAAGGATCTTGGGAAGAAGAGCTTTTCCCTCCTTCCTGTCCAGCACCAACTAACTTTGAGGAAGCCTTCCTCCCAGCCCCCCTACCCTTCATTATATCTCACAGGGGCACTGTCATGCTTTGGCAAGATAGCAGGAGGTCAGATACTGGTTCTTATTGCAGCTTTTTCCAACATCCCTTCCTCCCAGTCAGTAACAGAACTAAATTTTTAAAAAGCACTTCTTCCACCGAGGAAAGCCCTGGCTTTCTCCAAAGTTGATTTTTTTTTCTTTCATTGAATCAATCTAAAATGTTCTCACTTCTATCAAAGAAGATGAGTCAAGTATCAGTACAAAGTGTAGGACCCAGATACACAACAAAATCCCGGCATCAAAGATGGGTTTTTAGAGGTAGAATGATATGCTGAATTGCCATTCATGGTGCTATTCACTCAGAAATATTGTCTAGAACTCTATGTACCAAAGTAAAAATTCACATCAAAGGATTTAAGCGTTATGTTAATGAGGCTCTATCAGGGTAGGCAGTGCCAAGAGAGATAAAGGTGCAGCTGTAAAAAAATCTTCTCCCATGATTTCTGGGGCAAAACAATAACTAGACACAGCAAAACAGGACCAAAACACATCAAGGAGTTTAACTGATGAACCAGCAACATTAATTTTGAGTTTATCTGATGCACAAACACTGCAGACGACCATTCAGGACTGGTTCTGAACCTAAATGCTTTAAACGTTACCTGGTAAATGTTGACCAGTATTTTAAATATCAATTTCTGTTTATAAAGTGATATTTTAGAGCAACTAGCTCCTGAAAATTCTGTAGCTAACTTGAAGCCTATCTTAGATTTCCTAAGGACAAAGCCACAGGTGAGAGAAAATACACATTCATTAGAGGAACAAGGGAAGAAAAGTACACAGTTTGCAATGATGTACTAGTCTGGGCTGGAAAAAAGGAACTATTTTTCTTAGGAAAGAGAACTTCTCATTTTTATTTTTTTTAAGCTAATCTTGGAATGAATACTTAGGACTGGTTGCTATTGAAGTTATCTAAAGGCTAACTTAGCTAGATTAAAAAAAAGAGGTTCTATTTTGAGCACATGACCCCAAGAATGGAGCCTTTCTTTACCAAGAAGAAAGGCTGGAGGTCAAGTGCTTCATAGAGAGCACCTGCACTTTTTTTGTTTGTTTGTTTTACAAATTTAGACTGACTGGGTTAGAAAACAAGATCTCTTTGTCTGGGACAAGAAACCCTTCAAAAGCTGCACTGGCATCTGATTTACACAGCAGAAAATATTATACTAGTTTTTTTAGCTGTGATAAAGGCAAGTTTCACAATGCAGCCACAGGAGGAACATGATGTGCTCCTCAGCCTAAACGCACTTTGAATATTTCAGCTTTGGTGCACTGGGTATCCATTATTCACTGCCAGTACTCCATTTAATAAGAAAAAAAAGGATGCACAAAGAACATCAGGGATGGGACCTTCTTCATTTGGTACTCAACTTCAAATCGCTGATTCTAATGCCGAAAACAGGCTCAATTAATGATTTTATAAGGCTCTTGTAAACATCTAATCTCCTTGCTGAACATACATACACATGTGTGTATACATGTATACATATATGTACACATACCCATAGAAGCTTATATACATACTTTATGTATACACACATATATGTACACACACACACACTTCAGCTGATTTAAATTGACTTATTACCAAAAAGGAACAACATAAATGATATTACTCATCATGAGCAGACTGCATGCCACATTCACATCTATAGGCCATGCTTGCTTCACACACTTTAAGTAGACACATCAACACCACTTTTTTGCCTAGGACAAGCCAACATCCACAGAAAATTCCATTCCAAATGTGGAAGGAGTGTACAGGCTCTAAGGTCTTCCTCCCATTCTGAATCATAAAGCAGCAGCCAGATTCTCTCCTATTACAAATGGAGGGATGGTGGCACTTTTCCTTTCCTCTGAAATCTTCTTAATATTCCACTGTGTAAGTCTCCTCAAGATATGAAAGTATGACTTCTTTAAGAAGGGATGATGAAATCCATATAGCATCCACCAGGCACTCGGGGTCCTACCGGGAAATAGATAAGGAATACAGAGGAAATATTAATATGAAATAAGAATGGGGCCAAAGACTGAGGATGAAAAAAAAAAAAGAAAGCAAGAAAGAAGCCACAAATGTTTCAGTGGTTGGTTTGCAAATGCCACCTGCCAGGTGGTGTTTTGTCAGTCAGTAAGAGGACTTCCCAGTGAGAGGCATTGTGCACTGGTGTAGACAGAAGGGTTTCTTTGTTGGAAGGAACTTATTTGGTCTCTTGCTTCTCTTGTAGCAGCGGTATAATCGACTCCCACGCCGTAAGGCACTGCAGCAACATACACATACAAATGGAGTCAGTATCAGTCAAAGTGTCAAGGGGCAGTTTCTTTTCTTTTCCCCCCCTTAATAGTATTTCTTCCCCAATTACATGTAAAGACAGTTTTCAACATTCAGTTTTGTAAAATTTTGAGTTCCAAATTCTTTTCTCTCCCTCCCCTTAAGACAACAAGCAATATCTGACATAGGTTATACATGTATAATCATGTTAAACATATTTCCACATTAGTCTTGTTGTGAAAGAAGAATCAGAACAAAAGGGAAAAATCATGATAAAGAAAAAACAACACCAAAAAAGGGGAAAATAGTCTGCTTTGACCTGCCTTCAGACTCCATAGTTCTTTCTCTGAATGTGGTTAGCATTTTCCATCACAAGTCTTTTATTTGTATTGCTGAGAAAAGCTGAGTCTCTCATAATTAATCATCACACATGTTGCTGTTACTGTGTACAATGTTCTCTTGGTTCTGCTCCCCTCACTCAGCATCAGTTCATGTCTTTCCAGGTTTTTCTGAGATCTGTTGGCTCATCCTTTCTTATAGCACAATAGTATTCCATCACATTCATACACCACAACTTGTTCAGCCATTCTCTAAATGATGGGCATCCCTTAAATTTCCAAGTCTTTGCCACCACAAAAAGGACTGATATAAACATTTTTGTAAGCGGCTCCTCTTCCCTTTCTTTAATGATCTCTTTGGGATACAGACCTAGTAGTGATATTGCTGGATCAAAGGGTATGCAAAGTTTATTGGGCATAGTTCCAAATTGCTCTCCAGAATGGTTGGATCAGTTCACAATTCCACCAACAATGCATCAGTATTCCAATTTTCCCACATCTTCTCCAAAATTTATTATTTTCATTTTCATTTTCTGTCATATTAGCCAATCTGATAGGTGTGAGGTCGTACCTTACAGTTGTTTTAATTTGTATGTCTCTAATCAACAGTGATTTAGAACATTTTTTTTCATATGACTATAGACAGCTTTAATTTCTTCCTCTGAAAACTGCCTTCATATCCTTTGACCACTTATCAATTGGGGAATGACATGTATTCTTATAGATTTGACTCAGTTCTCTACAATTTTAGAAATGAGGCCTTTATCAGAAACAATGGCTATAAAAATTATTTCC
>CM053622.1:439744285-439774767 GCA_028646595.1 Phalanger gymnotis
ACCCTCATTCCTGCCTCCCCCCCACCCCCACACCCCCAGAAAAAGCATTTTCCTGGGACTGCTTACTATTATTATCATTTCCCCCCAATCTTGGTTCCTGGGGTGGGGAACACAAGGGCTTCTGCCCCCGACAAACCATCACCTGTGCTTTGAAATGCCATGGACAATACTCTCTTCCTCTCTCCAAATAAAAGAGTGAAACTGAGTCCTTCCAAAAAGCTGCTGCGTCAGCTGGAATATTAGTCATAGGCTCTCATCTCAGGTGTTAACTGGAATTCTAAATCAACAATAACTTAGGTTTAATTTTTAAAAAAATCTACCTCAATGGACTTAAGCACGATGAAAATGCAGACCAGTGAGTGAGTAAACTCACTAAATTCTAGGGCCTTTGAGGACTCTTGGGCATCCTTCTCAGCAAGGATCAAAGGGAAAAATTCAAACTAAACTGCAAAGTTAATAATATACTTTTTTTAAAAAAGGGTATTATTAAACTACTGCTGTTTGACCTTTTAGCATTTGTCAAAGAGAAACCTGAAGTGTGCCTAAGATGAAAAATTCATTGTCCATCCCCAAACCTAGGTGACTGAAAAATTCCTTTGTGTCTGCCAGAAGAGAGTCAAAAGTATTAAGGAAGTATTTGGAAAGGTGCACCCAAAAACTTTATGCAAAGTATGCACAGGGAAAATACCCCTTGTTTCGTACTCACCCAGCCTAATTTGGGGGCAGGTGCCCAGCACCTGACTCTGTAATTAGGCTCAAAAAACCCACATAAAGACTAACACAATTTCAAGATAAGCAATACTACTTGATATGTTTGCATCTGAATAGAATTTCCTACTCCACTCTGCTTTAGAAATCCCACAGGTGTCATAATCATTGGGCTCTTGTGAAATACACAGTCACATACAAGTACAGCCAGAAATACCATCTTGGGCACAGTCTCATCCTCATCAGGCCTAGCAATGATGGAAAGATGCAGTCTTAGGCTTGCTTTGGCATGATTAGGGTCCCTTTCAAGGGAAGGGGAGATGATAGGAGATTATTCTGAACTTGACCTAATCTTCTGCACCCTTCAGCAAGTTTTGGAGGCCTGACATTAAAGACAGGAGTGCCATTCAGAAGCCGGAGGTAGAAGAAGTGACAGAATAGCAATCCAAAGAGCCTCTCCAGTGACCCTGCCAGGGCACCCGCAGCTACCTCCTTCACCGTCCATACGGCCCAGGACTCCTTAGAAACCACTGCTCATGTACAAATTAAACTGCAGTATAGGGATGGGGCTAGGGACTACATTGTTAATTCACCGGTACAGGGGACTCCCAGTGAGAAAATTCCCTTTCCAAATGCAGGTCCGTACCTTCTCTGCAACTTACAGTCTTAACAAGTTGCCCAGGACGCCAAGAGGCTGAGTGACTTGCCCAGAGGGTCACACCCAGCCAGGCATGTGTCCAGAGACAGCACAAGTTCTCTATCTACAACGCCCTGTCTCTTTTGAACTACGAAATGTTTTCTTAGAAGTTATAAAAAGCAGCTTTACTGACAAAGGAGACTGATCTGGTACGAAGCAGCGCAGTTAATAATGGTAGTAACAGTAACATAATAATAGCATTTCTCTGGCGCTTTAAGGTTGGCTCTGCACTTCACAATTATCCTTCCTCTTGATCCTCCCGACGACGCCGGGAGGTAAGTGCCATCATTGTCCCCACTTTACAGATGAAGAAACTGAGGGTGAGACCTCTCCAAAGTCACAAAGCTAATATGTGTGTGAGGCCACATTTGAACCCAGGTCTTCCCAACTCCACACCTGCCTAGCACGAAGGAACAGTGTCTCTTGGGTAGTCCGGGGAGTCAGAACCCCTGGGTTCTATCCTCTGCTGCGGCAATAAGTGAACTGTGTGACCCCAGACAAGTCACTTAACTTCTCTGTGCCTCAGTGCCCTCAGCTGTAAAATGAGGGTTATGATAGTCACCTTAGCCAAACCCACAGGGCTGTTGTGGAGATCAAATGAAGTAATGCATATGAAAGCTTTTTTTTAAAGCTGTAAAGCATGATGGTAAAACATAATAATATAATAACTGCTAGAGAAATGCTAACTATAATAAGTGCTATTATTATAGTTAGCATTTCTATAGCATTTAAAGATTTGCAATCCTCACTATAACACTGGGAGAAAGGTGCTATTACTAACCCCATTTTACAGATGAAGAAACTGAGGTAGACAGGTTAAGCAACTTGCCAAAGGTCACACGGCTATTAAGTGTCTAAGGCTGGATTAGAACTCAAGTCCAATGATCTATGTTTTATGTACAACCCAGTACTGTTTAAAAATTAGTGTGCCACCTATTACTACTTAAAAATACACGTCAAGTCTTATACTGTTTACCAATATAAGGTGGAAATGGGTACACAATTTAGACATACCAAGAGGGAACCTAGGAAAGCCAGGTATAGCTTACCAGTTTGATGGAAAAGGGAAGAATTTACGAACAAACAAGAAGTAGAGAACATTATGAAATACAAAACGGATAATTTTGATTACATCAAATTAAAAAGGTTTTGCAAAAACAAAGCCAATACAACCAAGATTAGAAGAGAAACAGAAAGCTGAGAAACAATTTTTACAACCAGTGTATAGATGAAAGCTTCATTTTTAAAATATATAGAGAACTGAGTCAAATCTAAAAGATTTATTTATAAGTCATATCCCCAATTGATAAATGGTCAAAGGATAGTTTACAGATGAAAAAATTAAAACTATCTATGGTCATATGAAAAAAATGCTCTAAATCATTATTGATTAGAGAAATGCAAATCAAAACAACTCTGAAACAGGAAATGATAAATGTTGGAGAAGATGTGGGAAAATTGGAACACTAATGCATTGTTGGTGGAGTTGTGAACTGACCCAACATATCCAACTGGAGAACAATTTGGAATTATGCCCAAAGAGCTATAAGAATGTTCATACACTTTGATCCAGCAATATCACAACTACGTCTGTATCCCAAAGAGGTCATAAAAAAGGGAAAAGGACCTACATCTATAAAAATATTTATAGCAGCTCTTTTTGTGGTGGCCAAAATTGGAAATTGAGGGGATGCCCATCAACTGGAGAAAGGCTGAACAAGTTGTGGTATGTGAATGTAATGGAATACTATTATACGAGAAGAAATGATGAGCAGGTGGACTTCAGAAAAACCTGGAAAGACTTATATGAACGGATGCTGAGTGAAATGAGCAGAACCAGGAGAACACTGTACACAGTAACAGCAACATGTGTGATAATTAACTATGACAGACTTAGCTCTTCTGAGCAATGCAACGATTTAAGCCACTTCCAAAAGACTCATGATGGAACGAGCTCTCCACATCCAGAGAAAGAATTCTGGAGTCTGAATGCAGATCGAAGCAGACTGTTTGCTCTTTTGTGTTTTGTTTTTTTTTTCTTTCTCATGGTTTTCCCCTTTTGTTCTGATCCTTCTTTCACAACATGACTAATGTGGAAATATGTTCATAATATGATCATAAAAATAAAAATACATGCCAGAAAGAAGAAAAAATAGGAAGCAAATACAACCCCCGCTTCTGTGTTTTTAAGGTTTATGCTGAGAAAAGCCTCATCCACTGTTCCAATCTGTCCCAGTAAAATAAACCTTTAGGTATAGGGTGAGACTAAGCACCATTTCTTGTCCTGCCTCCCATATGTATACACACATACATATATGCATCATTGGATCCTCACAGCACCCCTGGGGAGTAGGTGCCACTATCACCCCGATTTTATAGATGAGGAAGCTGCAGCCAACTTGCCCAGGGTCACAAAGCCACTAAGTTTCCAGCTCATTTTAAAGATAAAGAAACTGAGGCTAACAGGGTTAAGTGACTTGCCCAGGGTTACACAGCTAGTAAGTGTCTGAGGCTAGATTTGAACTTGGGTCTTCCTGACTCCAGGCCTAGCACTCTATCCACTAGGCTAGTTAGCTGCCCACATTCTGCCTCAGTTACTTCATCTCTAAAAAATGAGAGTCAGGCTCCATGGCCTTTCTAAAGTCCCTTTCTAGGCCTAAATCGACAATCCTGATCCTAAGAGTTAATTGGTGTGATAATTACCTTTTCATAATATTGGATATTTTTGTCAGCCATTCCCATGAGTAGCTGCCGAAAGTCCTGTCTCTTGTTGTTCTGCCATCTCTCCATGTCAGCCTTGAGGTCAGCATTAAAGCATTCTACTCGATCCTGACACTTCTCAACATCAGCTGGCACCTTGGGGAGAAAAACATCAAATGGGCATTCTGGGAGACAAGAAGGCCAGCCACACACACACAGTTCCCTGTGATAGCTTATTTCTCTTGTCTTTGAGATTCCTTGGCTCATACATTTTTAAAAGGGTCAAAGTCATAAAGAGCTGTCTAAAAGCATCTGGATATCCCAGTTAAGCCTCTTCTTCATTCCTTGCTACACTTCCACTAGGCAAGTCACTTAATGATACATTTCTCAGAAAGTAGCATCTGGGAGGAATAATCACTTAGTGACAAGCTGAGCCCTCTCAGAAGAATGACTAGCCCCATCTTCTCAACCAAACAGTCCAGTTCCCCAAACCAAGACAAAATGAATCCTAGAGAGAATTGCCTTAAGTTATTAAAACAGAAGAAATACTCCAGGGTCACTGAAAATCACTATTAGTTCCTTTTATTAGGGGTTTTGTAATTAGGATTCATCCAGTGGAGACTCTTGCATACCATTTGGGAAATGGGAGGAGGGTGGGGAAGTCAGATCATTTGTTGTTCAGTCATTTCAATAGGGTCAGACTCCTCATGACCCCATTTGAGATTTTCTTGGCAGAGATATTGGAGTGGTTTCCCATTTCCTTCTCTAGCTCATTTTACAGATGAGGAAACTGAGGCAAACAGGGTTAAGTGACTTGTCCAGTGTCACACAGCTAGTAGGCATCTGAGGCCAGATTTGAACTCAGGAAGATGAGTCTTCCTGACTCCAAGCCTGGTGCTCTATCCACTGCACCACCTAGCTGTTCTCATTTCACTGCTACACAATGCTAAGGGCTACACAGTGGGCATGCAGAGCTCAAGACTTCCCTCATCTTTATTATTCTGACAAGCATTCACTATAGTCAGTCTCTCTCCTTCAAGTTTCTCACAGGAACCAAAGCCTCAATTTAATTTAATTTAATCCTATATATTAGTCAACCAGAAAATGATCTCTACCCTTCCAAAACTATGATAATCAAGAAACAAAAAACAAGTCCAACAAAGGGTGTGTAGGGGTGTGTGTGTGTGTGTGTGTGTGTGTGTATAGGATGTGAATAAAGTCAGAGGAAGGAGTGGGGAAAGGAGAAAAAGTGAGTAATTTCCTAACCTCTATGACAGAAGAAACAGGTTTCGGTGTGACATAGATTAAGAGATTAAGTGACTTGTCCACAATCCAATAGCTTGGATGCAGGCCTTTGATTCCAAATCTGGCCCTCTTCACTAGCCTCAGGCATATGGCCAGTGGGGATGTCCCTCCCTCCTTGTTAGTCCCTCCCAAAACCTATCCAGACTGCTTGGCTACTAACACAGCTTCAATGAGACGGAAGTCACCAAGTCTATTCTTTCCAGTGAGATGGAGCGCCCATAGATAGGCATTACCATCTCTGCTGCCACTGCCCTCCAGACCTTACCAGGTGTCATCTGACATACCAATGAAGCCTAAGTACCCTGGGCCTTGACGTCAGTCCTGCTACTGCCTCTTTAGGACTTCTTGGCCTTCCTACCGCACTTTGGCTCCTTTTTTTTTGAGGTGCTATCTCCTCTAATTAAAGCGGAAGCTCCTTGAGAGCAGCATCATCTCACTTTTTCTATTTACCATGCACACCACGCACAACATACAGTAAAGGCTTAATAAATGCTTTTTCATTAATTCATTCATCTGTACTGAGGAAGTTTCTATGTCGGGAGCCCTCCACAGAAAACCAGAATTAGTTAGAAAGCTCTGAAAATATGGCAGTTTATTTCAATTCCTCATATTAATCATCCTACTAGGTTTTAGGAAGTCATTTTCTTATTGAATTGAATCCCTAGAATTTGACAAACCTTTTCTTTACTTTGCAAATTTGCTTCTAACATAACTAGAGGGAATTATTCAATGACTGAGTTGGTTTTTGAGGCTGACACTCAACTTTCCTCTATCATGTGAATGCTTCATTGGATCTTGATAGTCACGGAAGTTCAGACACAAATGCAGATAAGTCAAGGAGGCAGCTAGGATAGAGAGCTGGGCCTGGAGTCAGGAAGACCTAAGTTCAAATCTGGCCTCAGACATTGAGTAGCTGTGAAAGTCACTTAACCCTGTTTGCCTCAGTTTCCTCATCTGTAAAATGAGCTAGAGAAGGAAATGGCAAACCACTTCAGTATCTTTGCAAAAAAAAAAAAAACCAAATGGGGTCACAGGGAGTTGGACATGACTGAAACAACTGCATGAAAATTATGGCAGCTACTTCCCAGGGTTGTTATGAGGCTAAAATGAGATAATATTTGTAAAATGCTTAGTGCAGTGCCTGGCACATAGTAGGGCACCATATAAGTGCTAGCTATGGTGATGATGAGGATGATGCTCAAACATTCCCCAGGACTATCCATGTATTGGATATTTACCAAGCTCTTATCTACCAAATCCCCATTCTCCACAACCTGTGTCGTTAATACATAATTCCAGTGCCAGGCATTGGGGGAACATTTGAAGTTTTGCCGCTGTGTCGTAGGGGATGAGACATTCAGAAGACACAGAATCACAGATGTAGGGCTGAAAGGGACCTTCCTTAGGGCGGGACCTTGAGTTCAATTCCCTCTTTGAGGAAAGCGCAGAGGAGTTAAGTATTCGTCACAGAGCTTTTAGGCATCTGAGGAGGGGGAAGAGGCTGATGGCAATGACTGTAACAACGGCTCACCTGTATATAGTGTGCTTTGCAAAGCTTTTTTCATACATTATCTCATTTGACCCTCATGGCTGCTATTATTAACTCCAGGATATAGAAACTCAGAAGTTAAGTGATTTGCCAAAGGGTTACAGGGCTAGGAAATATCTGAAGGATGATTTGCACACTAGTGTCTCAGATCTTAGCTGGGCAGCAGGGCAGGTCACTAAGAACGGGTAGAGAGAGTTTCATCTATCAATGAAATCACAGGTAAAGGCAGAGGGAACAGCGTAAGCAAAGATATGAAGTTAGAAAAATTCAAACCTAATTTGGGGGCAGAACAGTTCAGTAAGTACAGAGGGGTACAGAGGAAAATAAGACTGGATGGTAGAGTGGTGGCCAATTGTGTAGGTTCTGGAATGCAGAAGAAATGGTCAAGCCAAAGCTCACAGGTGTTTTTTTAATATACAATCTACATCTTGCATTTTTTTTATAAAATGAAATGTTTGTGGGTGATTGTTAAGTTTACAATAAAAAGCAAATAAAGTATTAGACATTAAGTCAGGAGGACCAATTAGCCAGGGTCGCAATCTCACCTACTTCTAACAGTAGCTAAATGACAACAGGCAAGCCGCTCAAACTCTGAATGTCCACGTCTTTATCCATACAATGGGGGAAATGATACATGTGGAGACTATTGCAATCATTCTGGGACTCGAATGCACTGAATTGTGTCAAGCATTTTGCAAACTTTAAACCCCTTATAAAGACAGGAAAAATGAGTGTGAGCACTATTTATCTGTAGGCAAAAGAGAATCACTGAAGACTTTCTGAGCATAAGAGTAGCATCTCTGCACACGTGAGGCTTCTATGTTTAGCAGTGGTATGAAGGACACCCTAAAAGAGGAAGGCCTGATACTAAATTACTGCTCTCAGCCCCTCCACATCCCTGCTTTGCACAAGTCAGGGGCCGCGGATGGAGAACACTGAATATAACGTCAGATTTTTTTATGCGCTTGTTGGTTTTGCTAAAAAAAAAAAAAATCCCTTTAAACTTTTTGTTGATGTTGATATAAGTAAGTGATGGATCTCTTAGGAAGGGGGAGGGTAGGATGGGGGAAATCTAGCTAAAGTAAAAATAAATGTGTGTGACCCTGGCGAGTCACCTAACACTCTGGGCCCCTTTCGGGCAACTCTATCTACATGCTGGTTTTCCTTAGCAGAGGGAGGTCCTCTCTGGAAGCTCACTAGGCCAATAAAACCACAAATCTGGTTCAGACAAACAACAGAGGTTTGCTTAGAAGTCCAGCATAATGAATGTACCACTCTGAAGAGCCCAATCACTGTCCCAGCACCCACCCAATGTAAAAAGAGTATTAACACTCATGTGCCCTCAGGCAAGAGGAATTATGCCCAAAGGAGCAGGACTGAACAGATTCACATTCAACTGCCTTTGACTCTAATGTACCTCATATTCCTGTAAGAACCCTGAAGGGCTAAGAAGTGCCAGGTATACAGACTGAATCTGGCCATGTCATTGAGGCTGGTCTGCCATGACAGGGAGAAGAGATGGGAAGAAGGCACTGGCCTACGCAAAGTGGAAAACTCAGCTCTGAAATGAGCAAACACTGCTGTTTGCTGTTCTAGCAAGAAATGACTCACTTCTTCTCTCACTCATTTCTTGACTTTACTCTCCCAGTTGCCTTTCCTGCTTTCCAATGTGGGTAAATGGAAATTAAAAAAAAATGTCTCAGAGTGGATCTCAACGACCATTCCCCCTTAAGATGGCCAGCAGAGGAACTCCAACGTCATCAGCACAGAATGTATTCTCTGCTCCTCTGACCTCACTTGTTGGTCACGTAAGCATTCTTACACTGTGATCATGAAGAAAACAAGGGAACTATCAGCTCCTTGGGATTACAATACCCTAAGAGTAAGAACTATCAGAAACAATCAAATTCTTAGTGTCATGCTTCAAACCTCCTTTCTCCCTACCCACTATTCCATTATGAGGCCTCCATCACAACAATCTTGTGGCCCTTGTTCCATTACTCCTAACTCAACAAAAACATGGGTCTCACTTTTAGCATAAAGCTTAGTCATTTTCCCAGTTCTAAGTCTGTCCATTCAGGACCCTTCTCTTCTACCTCTGAACATACTATATCTCCCAAATTCTGCTCAAAATTAAAAATTTTGCTACATGTGCCATGCCTAAGAAACCCTACCTATTTTGGTCACTTTAAACCTTCCAAAGATGTGCAATATTTAGTATACAGCTTTGCACAGAAGCAACTGTGCAAATCTATGTTCATGCTATGGATTTCCTTCTTTCCCTTCTTAGTCTGGGGATTTCGAGGGCATGGTTGTTTTTTTTCTTATATATTTTACTTTTCATACATAGCATCTTAGAATTAGAAGGTGCCTCGGAGGTCATCTATTTCAATTTGTACCTGACCAAACTTCCCTTCTACAACATAACCAATAAACTGGTGGATAATCAGCCTCCTCAGGGATGGAGTGTTCACTTTTTAGATAGATGTAACTGTTGGAAATTCTTTCTTTACTACAGGGGTTCTTGGCTCTTTTTTTGGGTCAAGGGACCCTTTGGCAGACTGGTGAAGTCTAGGATCCCTTCTTAGAATAATATTATTAAAAGCTCATAAGGGAAATGCCAAATTTCAGATAGAAGTTTGTGAAAATAAAATAACACTTTCCCCATTCAAGTTCCGGATCCCCTAAAATCCATTCATAACTCCTTGGTTAAGAATCCCCTGCTTTATATGGAAGTTTGCTTCTGAAATCTGCCTCTACCTAACTCCTACCCATTGATCCTAGTTCTGCCTTGGGGCTAAGCAAAACCAATCAAATGTCTCTTGCTCATAAGGAGCACTTCAAATATTTCAGAACGGCTCTTACACCGCCCTCTCCTCCCTCCCCACTAAGCCAGAAAGTCTCTTCCAGGCTGTAAAACCCCAATCTGATCAATGCTCATGTCCCTTATCTGGGGGAAGTGCCCTGGCGATCGTCCTCATTTTGTTCTTTTGCCCCTTTCCTCAGACAGAAAAAGAAAGGTGTCCATTCCACAAGAGTGAAAGGGGAAGCTCAGATTAACTCTTAGTTCAAAAAATGTTTACTACAAGTCTCAAAAGTCTGGGTTACTTATCTTTAATATCAGAGAATGGGCAGAAGAAATCAAGAGGAGGCTGACCTTCATTTGACTGCCAGTTTCCTTAATCTCATCAGATCAAGCTAGGAAAAGTAGCTAAGGAATTCTGGTTAGCAGAAGAGAAAGCAGATGTGGCTTGTTGGTTTTTAAGCGTGTTACATACCTATGGCCCAAGATGACAATATGAATAGTTCTCATGGATTACAAGAGGCTCAGGAGCTCACTTTGTACTAAAATGCAACTCATGCAAGTCACTCCCATCCACAGAAGCTGACAGACTAATGGGAATTCCCATCTGGATGACAGAATTAGGCAGATGCTTATTTCCACACAGGGGCATCTGTGTGGCAGCTGAGGATTTTGTTTTCTCTTTCCAGTCTGAGGAAAACCTGGTAGCTTTAACACTGCTTATATCCCCAATTTCAATCAAAATAAGCCCTAAATTTTTAAGAAAATCTCTACTAAAAGAGGCATGAAAGTTAATTAGCTGAAATAAGCATCCAGAAGACCTGCTTGCCCCATTCTTCTGTCTCTTGGTTTCAGAATGAGAAGCCCCTATGTTCCCTCTGTGAAATGTTACAGCCCTCTAGCTCCTAACCTCAAGAAACTCCCCTATATTTATCTTGCATTTCCCTGATGAAGTCCAAGCCCATTTCCTCACAAATATCTTGTTTTTTTTTTCCTCACAAACTCACCTAGTAACCTGAGTGGAATAAGTACCTGGCCTTTTTGGATACTTGTAACAATTTAGGCTTCAAAATGTAGGAGAGATATATGTACCTGGTGCACTGGACCCTAGCAACTAAGAACCAGACTGACCTTAAATGGGAAAGACAAACACACACTAAAGCTTAAAATCTCTTAGTTGCCCTAGGTACCACAATGGGGATGAATTCTTTTCACTCCATGGCAATTAGGGGTGGCTAGGTCAGAAGCCAGATTTCATAAGTATTCGAAGAGAGTAAAAAAAGAAGCAGAAGGACTGATGGCAGATGGTCTTTTAAAGAAGTTTAAAGGGAGGAGACAGCGCAGATGAAAGATAGACCGGTGCGGTAACATCTTGTGAGGGTTTTTATAAACATGGCAGACACTTGTAGTATATCACCACAGCCAGCCTGGAATCAGGAAGACATGAGTTCAAATTTGGCCTTACTAGCTGTGTCACCCTGGGCAAGTCATTTAAGCGCTGTTTGCCTCTGTTTCCTAACCTGTAAAATGGGGATAACCATAGTACCTAACTCCCAGGGTTGTTGTGAGGATCAAATGAGATGATATTTGTCAAGTGCTTAGCAAGTGACACATTATATAAATGCCAATTATGATTATCATTATTCCCTACGCTAGATCACTCCTCCGTTTCTACTCATGCGCCGCTGAATGGAGCTGGAGGAAGGCATCTGACCAGGCTGAAGGGGTCTCCTACAAGTTTATGTTAACTATCTCGACTGGGTCCATACTGCAGCAAGGCAACCCTTTTATTCTTCCTTAATCAATTCTCTAACTCGTTCACCTCAACAGTTTTTCCTAAACTTCTCTCCTCATGCCTGCCTCCCTCCCTTCTCTCAGCTGAGGTACTGCCCTCATACTTTACCAGGAGAATAGAGGCCATTTACATTGAGTTCCTTCTTTTCCCCCTCTCATCTTGCAATTCTGGACATCATCCCCTACTCTATTCTCTTCTGTTCCAGTTTCTGATGGAAAGGAGGTCCTTCTCCCCAAGGCTAGCTCTTCTACACATACCTCCCTTCATCTTCCATTTCTCTCTAATATTAAATCCTTCCCTATTTATTTCTTACCTGTTACCTATAAACATGCTCAAGTCTCTGCACCATTAAGAACGAACAAACAAGCAAACAAACAAACAAACCTTCCACTAGATTCTCTCAGCCCCACTAGCACTTTTCCATTTCTCTGCCAAGTTTTTCACAAAAGCTGCCTCGGTGTTTCCCCTTCTCCTGCTCTGTCTCTTCTAAAACCTGGTGACCTGGCTTGATTTCACCAATCCATTGAAACCACTCTGTCAAAGGTACCAGTGATATCTGGATTGCCGTATCTACTGGCCTCCTCCATCTTGGCCTCTCAGCAGCTTCTAATACTGTTTTCCACCCTCTCCTCCTGGATACTCTCTCTCTTACAGATTTTGGTCACACTCTTTTCTCTTGGTTCTTTTCCTACGTACTCGATAAGTCCTTCTCAGTCTGTTTTGCTAGATTGTCATCCGAGTCACATACACTAACTGTGGATATCCCCCAAGTCTCTGTCCTGTTCATCTTATCTTTTCTCTTTGTAGTATGAGCTCCCATGGTTTCAAAGATCATCTCTATACAGATGATTCAGGGGCGGCTAGGTGGCGCCATAGTGCATAGAGTGCCAGGTCTGGAGTCAGAAAGACTCATCTTTCTGAGTTCAAATCTGGCCTCGGATGCTTACTAGCTGTGTGTCCCCGAGCATGTCACTTAACCCTATTTGCCTCAGTTTCGTCCTCTGTAAAATGAGCTGGAGAAAGAACTCCTTTATCTTTGCCAAGAAAATCCTAACAGGGTAACCAAGAGCTGGACATGACTAAAAATGACCGAAATAAAGATGATTTCCAGATATGTTTGTCCAACCTTGGTCTCTCACCACCAGCCCCATATTACCAACTGGGAGGGTGGAGAGAGGGAAGCAATAAATATTTATACAAAACCTACTGTGTGCCAGATACCATGCTAAGCACTTTACAAATATTATCTCATTTGATCCTTGTAACAACCTTGGGGTTAGGTGCTATGATTATCACCCCCATTTTATAGATGAGGAAACTGAGGCAAACAGAGGTTAAGTGACTTGCCCCGGATCACAAACTAGTAAGTGTCTGAGGCTGGATTTGAACTGATGCCATGACTGGTCAGTCAGACTGGACATTTCATATCCATGGGCATCTAAAACCTCATGTCCAAACCGTTATAACTCCTTACTGTCATCCTGCATATCCTATCAGCTACTAAACCTCGTTGCTTCCTATGTTTCCAATATCTCTTGCATGCATCCCCCTCTCACCACTCACACAGCCAGAACCTTAGTTTATTTATGCTGTCACTACCCGTTACCTGAACCATTTACTGGAAATGCCTCCTAACTCACATCTCTGCCAACTATATCCCACTCTCCACAAGGCCATCAAAGTGATTTCCTAAGAAGTATATCTGACCACGTCCTCCTACTTCCTGATGATAAAATAAAATAAAATAAAACTCCAGCTCTTCCCCAATAAGAACGAATAGAAACTCCTCTGGCATTTAAGGTCCATCACAACCAGGAAGGCCTTCCCAGTTTTCTTGCATGTTGCTTCCCCCCATGAATTTTATGGCCTACTTCCTCTTCTTCACCCACATCACACAATCTCCCATCACCATGCTTTGTGCTCACTGCCCTCCTGCCTCTTCACCGCTGCTTCTTGGAATACCTGGTTTTCTTCCACACTCAGCTCAACCATCACCTTCTAAATTAATTCTTTTCTGAACTCCCCAGACACTAGTGACGTCTTTCCCCTACCCTGTATTCATTTTGTCCAGATTCCATATTATGCTGATACGTTTATATGTCTTCTCCCTATGAGCTCCTCAAGGGAAGTGACTTTTCACTCCTTTGTTTTTGTCTTTGTATCTTCAGCAGTAAACACAGTGCCTGATATGTACCAGGGACTTAATAAATACCTGCTGATTGATTATAACAGACAAAATTATAACAGACAAGAACACAAAATTCTATACAAAAGTATAGAATTCTGACTTTAGGAATTTTTTTGAAGCAAGAGTGATGAAACATGTTTCGTCTTTAATGTTCTCTCTCATAACCGTTGCTTAAACCAAAGTCTGCAGAGCGGCCACCCTAAAGGTTTTCAAGATACCCAAACTGGCTTTCTAAGAAACAAAGAGACACTCCTGACATGCCAGGAGTTGGGCACTTGCCTCTCTGATGGGTAAGGCTCTGCTGTAATCTTAAGCTAGATGATTCTCAGGTTCAAAACCAGGTGATTCAGAGGGCTTTGCTGACAATTCATCTAATTTCATAAAAACAGTCTGAGGAAATGTTAATTGACATTGTTAAGCGACTGTGAAGGAACAGCAGCGTTGCTGGATGGAATCAAGTTACATGTAGCATCACAGAGAAGCCCAGTGTGACATGCACGGTTACTATCGACATCCTTTCCCCTTGTAACCTCACAGCTGGGAGAATGCTGATGCCTTAAAGTGCTGTTCTTAGCCTTTTTCTGTGTCCTGGACCCTTTGGGCAGTCTGGTAAAACCTATGGACCACTTCTCAGGATGTTTTAAAATTTACAATATCAAATACACAGGATTACTAACGAAACCAATTATACATGAAATAGTTATCAACGGTTTAAGTTCTCTGGCAGAGGATTTAGAACCCCTCTCTTAAAAGAAGAACATTTCCGCATCCACTGTTATTCCTTAAATCATATACAACCCTGCTTAAACCTGGTGTGATTGCTATGCGAATGACAAAAGAACTGTGGTGCAAAAAGTCAACACGAGGGGGCGCTTAATCACTACTATCAAGGCACTGAACTGCTAGGATACTCTGCCTCACCTTTCTCCTATTTTTGCATATGAATATATACACACATATATACATTAAAATATTATATAGAATTTGCTTACCTTATAATGGTTTGTGTGGTGATCAAAAGAGATTTAAAGCCCCATACAAATGTAAAGTAACACATTTTGAGAACACCAGAACTAGCCCCTACCCTGGTGTGTCACTGGAGAGGAGCCACAGTGAGAAATGAGGCATGGGAGCAAATGTCTCTGTGAAACAGATGCCCATCCTGCTGGGTTTTTCTTTAAACTATTTAATTTTAATTTGACATCCATTTCCACAAGCTTTTGAGTTTTAAATTTTCTCTGCCTCTCTCTCATGTTTTTTAAAAAGGCAAAGCATCTCTCTGCAAACACTGCTGCCAAACAAAATGTGCAGGAGACGTTTTTCTTGACTCTGAGGAGCAATCCACATATTTTGTGGGAATTGTCTTCCTCTCTGCTTAATACACATACCCTTCACTTACTGCAGTGACTAGTGGAGGGATCTGCTGAAACTACAGCCGAAGGAGTCGAGAGTTAGGCACTGTAGGCACTGAAAGTGTTGGGAGGGAGGGGGAACAACCAGGAGCAGTTAGAGGCTGAGCCCAGCTGTGACGAATCCTCTTGGTATTTCCAGGGAGCCTCTACAAGTGAAGGACTTCCATACTGCCCCCCCAAAATCACGGGGCTTGAAAAAGTCAAGTTGTTCCTTTCCTTAGGGGCCACGTGCTCTCCCCAAGCAGCTCAGACTCACCTTGGGGCGTTCTTCCTTTTTCAAAGCAATGGCTTCCAATTTTGCTTCATATTCTCCTTGGACTTGGTCTCTCTTCTTTAATACATTCTATAGGGGAGGAAGAATAGGAGGAAAAAGAAAAAGGACAGATAAACCGAAAAAGTACATAAAGAATGGTCACAGCACCAAATCCTCTTCCCTCCTTAGTCCCCATTACTGTGGCCATTGTCATCTCAGCCCTTGGAAGGTGTGAGGGCCATCTTAATTCTCCCCAAGCAAATCAGTTCCTTTTCTTAGATATGGGATTAAGTACAATGTTATATCATGTGATTATTCAGGGGTCAGATGAGGAATTTTAGATGTTCATGGGATATCTAGTTTGAAATCTCCAACATGACTGTTCAAATGTTGGGGCAGCCAGGTGGCATGGTGGATAGAACACTGGAGTCAGGAAGACCTGAGTTCAAATCCAGCCTCAGACACTTACAGGCTGTCTGACCCTGGGCAAATCAGTTAAACCTCTATTTGCCTCAGTTTCCTCATCTGTAAAATGGGGGTGATAATTTCACCTATCTCCCAGGGTTGTCATGGGGATCAAATGAGATAATATTTGCACAGTGTCTAGCACATAGTAGGTGCTATATAAATGTTTATTCCTTCCCTCTCTCCATTTGCTCAGTTGGTGACTGGTATTCTGAAGACATACTAGAGCTGGATAAACAGCTCTGGGAATGACCTGCATTTCGGTTATTTTTCAGTTGTGTCTGACTCTGTATGAGGGGTCCCAAAGTGGCTTCTGGGATGCAGCTCTGCTAGGAATTGTACCTTGAGATTTCAAAGGTGAGCCGCTGGCCACAGGACTAAGGAAGAGAGTAGCAACAAGAAGTGGAACACACAAATATTGTAGGGCTTCACAACTACCAAAGAGTTTTCACAAACATTATTTCATTAGAGCCTTATCATAGCTCTGTGGGGTAGGCAGGGCAAGTATTGTTACAGATGGGGAAAATTCTCATAAAAGTAAAATGACTTACCCCCGTCACACAACCAGTAAATAGCAGAGCTGGGGCAAGGACCTGGATCTTCCAACATTCAAAAGATATATTTCTAAAGCACTTAGCACAGTGCCTGGCACATAGTAGGCATTTAATTAATGCTTGTTCACTTCCCTTTCCTTTAAAGATCCGGGTCATTGTTCCATCATATGACACAACCTGAGTCTATTGGCATTTTTAACCTAACAATGAAGGGAAAGGGATAAGAGGTAGGTAGGGGACCAAGCTGGAGGCCAAATTATGAACCTGCAAGGCAGCTCCTCTGAATTTTGGATAAGAAAGCCCAAATGAATAGACTTACCTAGTTTCTTACCACCCTACACATCAAAACAAATAAATCATCCTGGGTAGATCGAGTCTTGCATGACAACACACAAACCCCAAAGTATTCCTTATTTAGCCATCTTCAGGGTAAGTTCAGGTAATTCTACAAAGTCAGATGCTAAGTTTTGTAGAATGTGGAGGTTAGTGGTAGTAGGAGGTGGGAGAGAGGAAGAAATTGATGAACAGCTGGGGCAGAAGCTAGACTGAAGGGCTGATTCAGCTCTTGTGGATGGGAAGGTAAAGAAAGTTAACAGAAAAAGGAATATAATCTCTGTTGTCAGGTGCTTCCTTACCCTTTATTAGAAAATTAGATGGCAAGAAAGGAGGCACAGTACAATCTCTCACAGAATATAAGGATGTGGAAAAGTTAGTTTGGGTAATAAATGATGGACATAGCCCTTCTAATGGGAAATTACTAACATCACATACCTCTTCAGTAACTGGAATGTGTTAAAAGCTGAAAATACACCCTAAAGCCAGTTAGGTAAGACAGAAAACATACATTTTTAGCCTTTTAAATATAAGTTTGTTTATTATTATGATATAATATATAATGAAGTATAATAAAAATTAATAATATTTTATTAATTATGTATACACAAACATAATCATATAATTATTTATTAATGATATATTATAATTTCCATCCTAAGAGTTTTTAAGTTCCCTACTCACATTCTGCTTGACCTTCAGTAACTCCTTGGGGTTGGTTAAAAGATCATAAGATTTGGAGCTAAAGTGGTCCTTGGAGACTATCTAGTCCAATATCTGTGAATGTGGGAAGTGAGGCCCAGACAGACGACGTAAGATCATACAAGCAGCAAGAAGCAGAGACGAGGTTCAGACTCCAAATGGAGAATGTATCTCCTTTGTATCCTTAGTGCTTTCTTGAAATGACAGAGGACACAGAATCGGTTCTCTTTATCTCACACCTTAACCACAAAGTAAGATTGTTATTGGAGAAGCTGTAGCAGCAATGGCAGTATTAAATATGCCAGACTGTCAAGGACTGTCCTAGGTGGGATATAGGGAGTTTATGGTGAAACAGGAAAGATAACACCAACTGAGTAATGCCAGCCTGGAGATGGTTAGACTAACAGCTGTCTATAGCAAACGGAATCTTGTCACCTTACACATACTCATGAGCCCACAGAATTGATATACACGAGGCATAAAGAGAGAGCACTAATTAAATAATAAGTCCTTCCTGGATCACTACATACAGATTTCTGATTTGTTGATGATGGGGTGCTTGTGCTTGGACCCTAATTCTAACATCACATTTCCTCTTAGCCTCTGCCTGGGTGCCTGTGCCTTTGGCAGAATTCCAATTTCAGAACACATCTAGTTCTCAAACATATTCTTTCCCAGGCAGCCTCTCTCTAGCTAAAGGGCAGTGTGACCCAAAATTATCTCTGCTTCTTCCTCAGTAAGCAGCTATGCTCGACTATAGATTGATTCAGGATGCTGATAACTGAGTATACACTGAGTCTAACATGTATCCTAGACATAGTCAAATGTATACTCCCTTACATTAAAATCTTGTCTAACAAGACAAGTGATGGAATTCACCTGGATATTCCCAGTCAGCTGTGAACTTTTGGTGACTTTGTGACGTTTCACAGGCAAAACCACACCTCTGCGTAACCCTGCTGTGGGCTATTTCCCAGTGAACTCTGGGTAAGATACCTGTGCAGTTGATACAAAAAGTGCATGTTCCTTTAAGAACTGACCAACCCCTAATCACGCCTTGACCACTCCCTAATCTCACCCCAACACACCTAATTGACAGGTTTCATCCCTAAATCTTGTATTTAAACTTTCCCTGTAGCCCTGTATGGTTGCAGGTTCCCTAAGAACTCTTGCCCGCTTTATTTACTTAAAGTGTAATAAATCTTTGCCTCCTTGACTTAAAGAATGCTTGGGTCCGTGAATTCATTCCAGGCGGCCTTGCCTTGGGAATTTTGGTTTGAGATTTCTACATCCTTGGGTTCATTTCTCCTTTGATTTGGGATTTCTGCATCCCTGGGTTCATTTCTCCCTCTACATTGACAACCACGCATATTTAAGCAGCATTTTTAAATTCGCAAAGTCCTTTTATCACTTAACTAACACACCTCCAGTTGTGTGGGCACAGCATTCTGCTGGGGGCTGAGGTTTGCCAGGGAGGAGGAGGACAATGTTTAGATAAGATAAGGTCTCTGGCCCTGAGGCCAGAATACTTCAGAAGTCAGTGACTTTCTGGGTGCAGCTATTCCCTCCACCAACACAGATAGAAATCTCTTTATAACTTGGTAGATGTCCTTCAACTGTCTCTACGGCCAAAAAATTTTAAATGCCTCAAAGCCAACCTGATGATTTCAAAAAGGCCACCTTCTTTTCAAAGGAACTAGATTGGTATTCTGATGACATTGTCCCTTAGTGGACTCACACTCAAAGTCCTTCTGGCTTGGTGAGGGGGCCTACTAAGACTAGAGAGAAAAAAGAGAGTATCAAGGAGGAGTGACCAATATGTTAAAGACTGCAAAGAGTTCCAGGAGAATGAAAACTGAGAAAAGGCTATTGGATTTGGCAACTAAGAGAACATTAGCAATTTTGGAGAGAGCAGTTTCAAATAAAGAAAATAAAGGTCTGGTAGCTGGATGCTGCAGGGGATAGAGCACTAGACCTGAAGTCAGGAAGATCTGAGTTCAAATCCAGCCTCAAACACTAACGCTGTGTGACCCTAGGCAAGTCTATTTATTTAACTCTGTTTGCCTCAGTTCCTCATATGTAAAAAAAGGGACACACTGGAGGAGAAAAGGACCAACTGTTTCAGTATCTTTACCAGGGAAATCTCATGGACAAAGTCCTTGGGGTCACCTAGAGTTGGACAAGGTCTGATATCCAAGACTTAAAGAAGCAGCATGGCAGAATAGATAGAAGACCAGCCTCGGAGCCAGAAAGACTTGAGTTTTAAGTTCTGAGGCACTTACTCATTGTGTTACGGTGGGCAAGTCACTTATCTTCTCAGCGTGTCTCAGAGCACTAGACCAGCGCTCTAGTGTAACTGAATGTGGAGGTCACAAAAAAAATTTGGCAATGGAAAAAGGTTTCTGAACATGCAACAACCAAAACTTTGTTCCAAATCAAACTTGAATCTGAGGTGTTTCTGGCAATGTTTGCCCAGGCTGAATTGCACAACTTCACTGCAGCCTTGGTTCTAAACAGACAACATGCAAATTTTGTACTGTGCATTCTGTCACATCACACAACATCAAAGAACGCTGCCAGAAACACCTCAGCTCAGATTTGAGCCTATTGTATGTCACAAATAGCACTGTTATTAAAATCGTTAGATGAGTTTTGGCTTGGGATTTTCAAGAAATTAAAGAATTTCCAACAATCTCTGAAGTGGCCCTAAACATACTCGTGCCATTTTGTACTACTTATAAAGTGGCATTCTCAGCACTGATGATTATAAAATAAAAATATTGATCGACTCTGAAAAACATTAAAAATGCTCTACATCCTGCAGTATCAACCATTCCACCAAGATTTAATTCTTTATGTAAAAATAAAAAAGTACATCTGTCTCATTAGTATGCAAATTTGCTTTCACCTTTAACAAATGGTAAATTACATGTATAACAAAGAATTGTTTTAAAACAAATTTCTTTATGATTTATTATCAGTACATGTTTGATTTGTATACCTATTTTACCCACCTATACACCTGTTTGCCTCCTTGATACTCTCTTCTCTATACCAAGCCAGAAGGACTTTGAGTGTGAGTCCACTAAGGGACAATGTCATGAGAGTACCAGTCTAGTGCCTTTGCAAAAAAGTTGGCCTTTTTTGAATCACCAGGCTGGTTTTGAGGCATTTAAAATTTTTCAGCCATAGAGACCGTTGAAGAGGTTGGGGAAAAATTTCTTGAGTGAAAAGGGGTCTTGAGTTTAAACAGTTTAAGAAGCCCTGCTCTAGACAACTCTCTAAGACTAAAAATTGCAGAGAAGGTACCATACCTCATTAGTAGATAATTTCTTCTATCAGCAGTTCCCTTTGCCATTGAGATCACAAATAGAGTCCCTGTGCCTCTCCTATCCCAGAGAACTGATATATATATATATATATATATATGTACATATACACACACACACATACATAATATATGTGAGAATAAGAAATATTCCCCAATAGGAAATCAGTCACAGAATATGAATGGTTTTCAAAGAAGAAATACAAGATTTCAACAATAACATGAATGATATTCTAAATCACTAAAAAAGGAAATACAAATACCGAGGTTTCTCACTTAACACTTTCAAGACTGGCAAAGATGACAAAAGATAAAACGAGGCAATGTTGGAGGGGCCATGGTTAGATAGACTCACTAATATAGCATTGGTGGAGTTGTGATTTGGTTATGCCCTCTGACCAGCAATACTAACTAGTCACGTACACCAAGGAAGTAAGAGACAGAGAGAAAAATCCAATATATACAAAAAATACAATATATTAAAATATTTCTAGCACTCCTTGCAGTAGCAAAAAATTGGAAATGAAATGGGTGCCCATGAACTGGAAACACATTATGGTAACAGAACATAATGGAATATTTTTGTGCTGAAAGAAAGCATGAATGTGAAAAATTCAAAGAAACTTCAAAAACATGTATGAATTGATACACAGAGAACTAAAGAGAAATCAAGAGGGCAATTTCTATGAAGACCATAATCATGTACTGAAAACAACACTGAAAGACTTCCTAACTCTAATCATAACCACAGAAGACTGATCATGAAGCATGCCTCCCACTGGAAAGGTGGCAAACCTCAGGCGCAGAATAAGTCATACTTTTTCTGATATCGCTAACTCGTTGATACTCTTTTTCTATATATATATATCTGATAAAGTGAACACTCCATTTAGAAAAGTAAGAAGTGACAGTGAGGTTAAAAAAAAAAGACCAGAAAAGAACATTAATAAAACTTTTTTTTAAGGGAGACTTGCACCATTTTGTGAAAGGTCCTGAAAGCCAGGCAAAGACATATTACTCAGGAGACCAAAGGTGGCCACTGATGATTTTTGAAGAGAAGAATATGATCACATAAATGCATAAGAGTCAAGTATACAAAGGATGGGGTAGGGGAGTAAAGGCAAGAAACTCTGCCAGATGGCTACTACTATAGCGGAAGATGGAAGTAACAGTAACTAAGTAATAAAAGCAATAATAACTAATATAAACTAATAACTGAACGAAGGTGGAGGTACTTTGGATAAATGAAAGGGATATTGCACAGGTGGAAAATGATACCTGTTGGATGTGATGGAGGGAGGGAGAAGAAGGGGGAATCATAGAATCAAAGACAAGACAAGGAATAAGGGAAACTGGTGACTAAAGGCACCATTTGATCAATAAGCATTTATTAAATACTTACTATGTGTCCCACACTGCGCTAAAGGCTGGGGTAACAAAGGAAATAAAGATAGTCCATACCCTCAAGGAGCTTACAGTCTAATGGGCGAGAAAACAAAAGAAAAGAACATGAGCCAAGTGGAAAATGAAAGGCTGCGCTGGGTACCATCCTTAAATGTAGAATTCAAGAATAGCTCTCCATTATGTACCATCCAACCTCTCCAGTTGGGAGGGTAGGGAAGTAGGAGACCCTGGGGCCAGACTGAGGAGGTAGGAGTTTCAGGGTTGGTGGGGTCTTGCAGGATGAGATTCCCTAGACTAGAGCATAGATGAAGTCTAGAGAAGTGCCACCAGGTGGGGAATGCACCACAGAAAGAAATCAGTAAAGTCAAAGGAAAGAAGAAGGTGCTCTATTTTGAACATGCTGAGTTTAAGGTGCCAGTCAATCCAATTAAATTCTACAAGTACCTATCAAGCATTTGCTATTGAAAGTCATTGGGGATACAAGAACATGAGGAAAAATAGTCCCTGATCTCAAGAACTCTACCCTCCCCTAGGGGAGGATACAATCCTTACATGGAGAAATGAATAAACACTGAATATGATAGGTTAGGTTTAGATAGGTTAGATAGGTTAGAGGTAGGTTTAGGAAGGAGAGAGCACCAACAAACACAAATAGGGCGTCAGGAAAGGCTAGAATGAAGCCGAGGATTTTTTTCTGCAGGCAGTTGGCTACCCAGGACTGGTGCTCAGGAGAGAAATCAAAAGAGAAATATAAACATTTGAGGCATCTGCATAGAGGAAATAAGTAGTTGAAGCCAGAGGAGAAAATGTATTGTCAAAGGAGAAAGTAAAGAGACCACTTGGGGGGAGGAGGGAGCAAGAGTGCAAGTGTTATTATGCACATTTTCCAGATGAGGAAACAGGCTGGAAAAAAGCCAAGCGTCCGATGAAGAGTCAGGCAACTAGTAAATGTCTGAGGGGGAATTCAAACTCAGGTCTTCTCTCCTAATCTAGCATTCTATCCATTATACCACTTAGGATGCTTTGGGATACGAATTTTCTTCCCACCACCTTGGTCTAAGCGAGGCAGGCTTCAGGACTCTGGCACTCTAGAGAAGAGGGAGAACTTCTGTCCAGTTTAAAAAAAAAAAAGCCATGGTTGGGTGGGTCTTCATTGTCCTAAGAAGCAATCTGTTAGCTTTAGTCCTTATACATGAAGCAGTACACTATTCACACCCCCCCTGCCCCCCCCAACAGGAACAGCCAACACTAGCAGAACTAGCCCCTTCCCTACCCCCTCTGAACTCAGGTTGAATTTTTTCAAAGGGGTTTTATTCCTAGAGGACAGGCTAACTGAGATCTCATTCTGAAAAAAAAAAATTGGGGCCCCTGGCTAAGTTACTTAATCATTACAACAACTCTGTACAGTAGAGATAACTATTGCTCTTCTGGTTTTACTGTGGAGGAAACTGAGGCTCACAGATGTTACCCAAAACTATGTACATAACTAGTTTGTGGCAAAAATCAAATGAGATAATGTTTGTAAAGTGCCTGGCACATAGGAGGCTTATTCCTATCCTCTTCCCCCAAAAGTGATGGGACTAGAACTCAAGCGTCCTGACTCGCAGGGCAGTGCTCTTTCCATCACAGCTCACGAGAAGAGCTCTTTTTCTTACTTGTCCCACTGCCCTATATTATTTTTTCATTTTGAAAAATGTTTATAGTCTTTGTTTTTCCATCACTTACATTTCCCAGAATGCCCCTCCTCCCTTCCCATTCCATATGTATTAGATATAATAATATTATGTATATAATATATATAATAAAAAGGGGAAAGCTCAGTTCTGAAAAATTAAATTGTCAACTAAGCCTGACATGTATCACTCTAAACCCAGAGTATATTTCTTCTGCAAAGAAGGGAGAGGGGGTGCATCTCGTATCTCTTCTTTGGGATCAAGTTTAGTCATCATAATTCCGCAGTATCTAGTTTCATTTGCTTCGTTGATACTATTATTTGCATGTACACTGTTGTAGTAATTGTGAATATCATATTCCTGTTTCTGCTTACTTCATTTTGCACTGATTCAAGTCCTTCTTTGTATTTTTCATATGTGTCCTTACAATGCAATAATTTTCCATTGTACTCTTGTACTAAAACTTGTTTATCCATTCCCCAACTAATCAAGTTTGTTTCTAGTCCTTTGCAGCTACAAGAAGTGCTGCTATAAGAATTTTGATATATATATCACTGGAATTTTGCTTTTATCTTTGACCTCCTTGACATATATATTACTTGCATTGGGATCTCTGGATCAAGGACTATTTTAATTACTTTGTTAGCATAGTGCCAAATTTCTTTCTAGAATGACTGAACCGAGATAGCTCCAACAGTGCATTAGCGTTTCTCTAGCTCCTCCAACATTAACTATCTTTGGTCATTTCTGCATGCCCACTGAGTGGAGATGAAACCTTAAGAGTTGTTTTGCTTTGCATTTTTCTTATTATTAGTGATCTGGTGCCATAGTTAATGGTTAACTATGGCAATTAACATCTGGCTGTTAATTGTTTGCAACTGTTCTACTGGCTCACACCTATTGGGGAATTTATCCAATTATCTATTGGGGAATGGCTTTCAGTTTTAAATATTCATATGAGTTTCCTATGTATCTTGGATATTAGATTCATCATCGATAATTGATGGTAAGTTGGTTTTCCCCCCAATCAATCATAGAGGACAACTGATTTTCAATCCCAGGGCTAGCAGCAGTGATTCCCTGTTTTATCCTGTCACTCCAAATGTTTTAACAAAAGATTGTTTACAAAAAGCTAAAATAAAAACAAAAACTAGCATTTTTGCCTATCTGTCCAACCACTGTCTCATGGTAAAGACCTGCCTCCTACCCCAGAAAAATTCCATCACTCATCTGTATGATTGGGATTGTGAGGGTCAGGATAATATCATCTTTGCACACTCAGAGAACAAGCATTTTTAAGCACTTGTGCTTAGCACTATTATACTTTGGATGGAGGTCCGAATTACACCAACTATGCTGACAAACAATGTGGAATTATGTGAGAAAAGTTACTACAAAGTTCTCTGTCCTTTGACCTTCCACAATGGGTACATACTGCAAAGATGTCAAAGACAGATAACTCCAATATACATCAAAACAACAATTTTTGTGGCAGTAAAAAAAAAAAAGTAGGAACAAAGTAGGTGTCAAAAACTGTGATACATGAATGTAACGGAATGTTCTTATATCATAAGAAAAAACAAATATGAGCACACAAATAGGTATAGAAAGCCATCTGATAGAGTGAAGAGAGCAGAACAAGAGAAACATATTCACAACTGTGGTAATATAAATGAAAATGCTAGAAGAAATCTGATTACATGGATGACTAATCTAAGTTCCAGAGAACAGATGATGAATCATTTCCTTCTTCAAAAAGAGATAGGAAAGAGGTATGGAATGCTGGATAGCCTTTGGACCAGCTATGAAGAAGGGCTGAGTTCTTTGGGAGTGGGAACTGTCTAACTTTTCTATCTGTATCTTCAGTGCTTTGGACATAGTAACTGCTTAATAAATGCTTTATTCATTCATTTGTATTCACCTCCTGTCCTATCTCCGTCACCCCCGCTCCCTCTCCCATTTCTCACTCACAAGCACATATACACTTCTTTTTGGATCAGAATACATTCACTCTTTAAAAGCAGCTACAGAAGTCTAGCCTATCTCACCACCTTACTTCCTTGGGAAATGCAAATGTTAATACAAATCTTCAAAAAACATGTTATAATGTAAATAATATTCACCAAGAGGCTATAATTACGTTATTTACACAAGAGTATTAAGTGGTAAAAGTGGGAGGCCTGCATCCTGTAAATATTTACAGCAAAACTACTTTATTCAATGTTGTACACACAGTCAAATAGATCATTGTATCAGCAGGCTTTGCTTAGTTGTCTCTCTTCACTGAAAAAAAAAGGCTAAAGGAAAGGCTGATAAGGAATTGGGGAAGGAGGGACAGACACAGCTGGAAATAACTGTAATCAAAAAAAAAAAAAAACAAATACAACATTTCAAACCAAAAAACAAACATCTATTTTCTTCTCATGGAATTGTACTGGTTTGGATTTTCTCTGTTTGCCGTATTTCATCTCTAAAGGAGAATGAATGTAAAACCAGAGAAAGCTGACAATATTTTAATCCCTGAAAGGGACCAGTTTAGTTCCCTTTTATTCTGCCTTGCATTGGGATCTCTGAGCTAAAGAAAGGGCACAAAAAGGCAAATCTGATCTCATAGATCTCACTGCAGCTTGAGGGGATGATACCCATGGCTAGCATATGGCTTTGGAAGTATGCATCTAAATCAAAAGAAAAAAGGAGAAAAAGGAGGGGTTGTTGAAAAAAAAAGCGGGGAAAGGAGTAATGGGTAGAGAAATCAAATTATAATAAGTATTCCAAAAATTTTAATGCAGGGTATCCCAAAAATCATAGAGCTTTAATGGCTGAAAACTGCACTAAACTTTTGGAAAACTCTATATCTTAAGGAAATCTATTTATGCCAGAAAATTCAGGACAAGAAGTAATGGGGAGAAATACAGTAAAAGGCATGTATTTGGGTAAGGATCCATGAAGTAGAAACAAAAGCAATGCTGTCATCAAAGTATACCAGAGACAGCTTAGAAAGGAAGAATGAAATATATGAGGAATTCAGGAAACACATTCTAAGTCTGGCATGGATCTAAGATCCATGTTCTGGGGTACTTCAAATTAGCTGGCCATTTACTGGTGCTCTCTCTTGACCAAAAGCTGAGTAGCTAATAATTCCCTTAATGATCCTTCAAACATTTATTAAGCATCTACTGTGCGTCAGAAAACAACAAAGTTCTATTCTGGATTTGAATGTCTACAAAGAGGAAAAAAAATGGTTCAAGGGTAGAAATCATGGGACCCATGAAAGACTAGAATATGATCATTCCATCATACCTGTGACAGAGAAGGGAGAAAAGCCAGGCATACGTAGTCTGACCGCACTCTAGATTTTGGAAGAGTAGATTTCAAATAGTTAAGAATAAAAATAGTTAGGATTCCACGGACTATAATTTTTCTGAAACCTCTCAAGAAGGAGATTATGAAGTCATAAAAAGAAACAAATTTGGCAAGAAAACAAGTTTGGTAAAAAAAAAAAAAAGACACAAGGAATCATCAAGAAATTGATTTTTGCTCCAAATCACTTAACATTAGAGAAATGCCATTTAAAACAGCTGCACTTCATACCTGGCAAAACTGACCGAAAAAAAAATGGCATATGTTGGAGGGGCTAGGGGAAAACTGGTATAGTAATGTACTGTCGTGGTGAAACTCTGAAGTGGTCCAGCCATTCTAGAAAGCAATTTGAACTATGTCCTTAAGGGTACTCAACTATGCAACTGCTTTGATCCAGCAATACCACCTTTCGGCCTGTGCCTCTAAAGAGATTAAAGAAAAACAAAAAGGACCTATATGTGCCAGAACGTTTAGAGCAGCTCTTTTTTTTTGTAGTAGCAGAGAAATGGAAACTAAGCTGCTGCTCATCAATTGGGAAATAACTCAACAAATTGGGGTGGATGAATGTGATTAAATGCTGTTGTGCCATACATAAGAGATGACTAAAGATGGTTTCCGAGAGACCTGTGGAGACTTGTAGAAAATGAAACTGAGTAAAGTGAGTAGAGTCAGGAGAACAAATTGTATGATAACAACAATATTTTAAAGACAAACAACTGTGAAAGACTTAAGAACTCTGATCAATGTAATGATTAACCACGATCACTGGAGTAGCAACAATAAGGTACATCACCTACCTCCCAAAACAGAGATGCCAAGATTAGGAGGGGTATAGAACGAGAAAATTTTCTCAGTTCTGGTCAAGGTGATGATTTGTTTTGCTTCACTACTCTTATCTATTCCAAGAGTTTTGTTTCTTCTTTTTAAATGGGGGAAGGTAGGAGGAAGGAAAAAAAAGGATTTTTTAATTGAAAAAAAAATTTAATTAAAAAACTCAGGTTTTTAGAAGACATCCAGATAATGAGAATGCTAAAATGCTCCAAATGAACTGGGTCTGGCAAGGAAAATGACAGACAACAACAATTTTTTTAAAAGCTACACTAGGGAAAAGTGGTAGATCAAAACACCACTATATAATAACCAACAAGAGAGAAAAGGCAGAGCTGTCCAATGCTTATTTCACTTCTTTTTTTTTCCTCTGCAAAAGAGTGATTTTTGGACTGAAAAGGAAAGATTACAAAAAGCCTAGGAGACTGAAAGAACACACAGTTGTAACTGCTGATCCTCTTTGCTGTAAATGGTCTTTGAAAGATCATGGATAAGGAAGAACCAAGATGGCAGAATACCAGGAAGCAATGTTGTTTGACTGAGTTCCCATTCACAGAACTCCAAAGAGACAAAGAAAAAGCAACAGTTCAAATCCTGAAGGAGAAATCTAGAAAAAGTCAGAGTTGTATCCTTTGTCTAGCCTAGGTTTGCATAGGGAGACAGAGAAGTCTTTGATCTCCAGTGACAGGATCAGGGCAGGAGCACCACGCCGGCATGCACTAGGATAAGAGAAGGTCCCACGTGAGGCCCTGTGACAGGGACAGGTGCCAGCTTCATCATCCACTACCTAGTTATGGGTCACAGATTCAGGGTAGACTGAGAGAACTGGATAGCCTTCATCAGGGGGGTGGAATTCTGTAAATCAAGAAACAAGCAGCAGCAGTTTGGCTCGGACCCCAAGGGTAGAGCAGGATCTCAGGTCCACACAATTTTTCCTTCATTACAACAGAGTATTAAACAATTGAGCTAACTGACCACAGCAACACACATACATAAAGAACCAGAAAGAACCTGAATATTTCAAATCCCTTACTCCTATGTCCTGAAGTTGAATGGTTGCTCAAATATAATGCAAATACTTTCACCTGGTTCCACTGAGGCATACTGTTGAAAAACTGTTGCAAGCACACCTTGAAACAAAACCCAAAGTATATTTATTCCTTATTGCAAATGATGACCAACCAACATACTCATTCTCATATACTTTATTTTCATGAAATTTAGTAATTTTTTTCTTCCATTTATCACTTTACCATTGAATGTCAAAAGTCAATGTATTCTGTGAACTTTTAAATAACATTATTTTTGAAATAATATTGAAAAAATAATTTAATTCCTCTCCCCCAATGAAAAAGGATGAAAGAGAAAGAAGCGGCACTAAAAACAGGGGCAATATTTTTTAAGCAGTGGAAACTACCTAAATCTTTATGTTACTAAAATTTGGTACTTTTCACCTGGCATATCATTGACCCTTTGCACACACCGTCCTGGGCAATCTCACAATCCCCCTCAAAGACCATGGTGTCCTTACCTAGCCAGAGGGTCTCATGAGTGACTCTGTATGGATGTGTTTAGGGAAGATGAAACTGTAGAGGAGCTATTGTCCTCTACGTAGAAAGTTTTCATTCTTATCTGAAGTTTTCATGCTTAGCATGCAGTGAGTTTGTGTTTCAGAATTTCCCAGGGCTCACAAGTAATAGCTTTCTGGTTGAACGACACTGAACCAGAAACCCCTGTGAGGAATTACCATTTGCACAGTAAGATTAACCTATATTTTTCCATGCTCTGTTTGTTAAACAAGAAACCTAATCTATGTGCCTCGTGGGGTTAGAGGAGGGGGAAAGAGACAAAGTTCATGTAATAGAGACATTTCAATTGAATCCTTGTAATCCAAGTGCAAGCTTGTATCAAGGTAACAGTAGTGATTAGAGCTCCGTCATGATGACAAAGGATTTTTTTTCCCAATTATTCACTGAAAAACATACACTATCCTCTTGTAACATGGAAAATAGCTTGCCAAATTCAGAGACCAACTAGGAGTCATACAGTTTGACTATGATATACAGTTCAAGAAACTCAAGAAGTGCAAAATGGCTGTATGGGTAGCATGGCGCCAGACTGTGGAGGGCTCCAAAGGTCAGGCGATGGAGTTGGGCAACATGGAACCATTAAAAGTATTTGAGCAGGGGAGAAGCCAAGATGGCGGTTGGAAAGCAGGGACTACCGTGAGCTCCCCACCAAATCTCTCCGAAAACCTATAAAAAATGGCTCTGAACCAATTCTAGACCTGCAGAACTCACAAAGTGGCGGAGGAAAGCAAGGCTGTAGCCCAGGACAGCCTGGATGGTCTCTGGGTAAGGTCTATCCTGCACAGAGCTGGGAACTGAGGGGAGGGGAGCTGAGCAGAGCAGAGCTCAGCATGGGC
>CM053622.1:439775267-439814886 GCA_028646595.1 Phalanger gymnotis
TTTTTTTATAGGTTTTTGGAGGGACTTGGTGGGGAGCTCACGCCAGTTACTGCTTTCCAGTTGCCATCTTGGCTCCGCCCCCCAGTATTTTTCTTTAGAGCAGGATAGTATGCTTCATCATTAGTCCTTTGGGATTGTCTTGGATCCTTACATTGCTTAGAATAGCTAAGTCATTCATAGTTCTTCAGCATACAATGTTGCTGTTACAGTGTACAAAGTTCTCCTGGTTCTGTTCACTTCACTCTGCATCAGTTCATATAAGTCTTTCCATGTTTTTCTGAAATATTCTGCTTGTCATTTCTTATAGCATAATAATATTTCATCACAATCATATAACACTGCTTGTTTAGCCATTCCCCAATTGCTGGGTGTCCCTTCAATTTCCAATTCTTAGCCATCACAAAAAGAACTGCTATACATTTTTTTTTTTACAAATAGGTCCTTTCCTCCCTGTAATATTAATTAAGGTAGGACTTTTTTTTTTTACTGTTTTCTCTTTTAGAATGGTAAAGTAATCGAGTACCTTTGATTAAGTCTTACTAGTTGCAAAGCCCCAGGCCCACACCTTTTTGCTGATTAGTTGTGAAGCCTTCGGGCCCTAAGAAGGGTATATAAAGTCAGAGATTAGCATTTTGTTTGGGGTTCTCACTCACTAGAAGAGTGTTGGTGTGGAGATTCTGGGTAGCCATTGGAACCCTGCCCCGCCTACCCCAGCTTTGAAGAAAACTCAGATGTTGGTGCGTCTCTTTTTGGTAACTATGTATGTATGTGATGTCTTGACCAGACAAAGCCTGTCTGTTGAATTGTGTTATTTGATCTGTTGATATTTTCTGTTTGTATTTGCTCTGAAGTTTAGGGTACTGGCTTTTCTTCCTGAACTAAGTGAATGATATTTGTATGTTTGTTTAAAGTGAGATTGTTAACCCCTTAAAGTTACTTTCCTTAGAAAAGTAGATCAAAGAACCTATGCCATCAGCTTTTGTTCCTGGTCTTGTTGGGTCTTACACCCCTACAGGAGCTACAAGCCACCTTGTTATTACACTCCTGTTTTTATATATTTGGGATATAGACCTAGAAGTGGTATTGCTGGATCAAAGCGTATGCACAGTCATATAGCCTTTTGGGCATAGTTCCAAATTGCTCTTCAGAATGGTTGGATCAGTTCACAGCTCCACCAACAGTGTATTAGTGTCCCAATTTTCCCACATCTCCTCTAACATGCATCATTTTCCTTTTTTGTCATATTTAGCTGCTGTCTTTTGTACTTCCTCATCATGACCCTGTGCTGGGTAATCTCCCGGTCCCCTTTTCAGCTTCCTTATTCGTGTCATCTTCCCTCCGTACATTGTAAACTCCTTGAGGAAGGTATTGTCTTTATTGTATTTGTAGCCCTAGTATTTAGCTCATTGCCCAGCACATAGTAGAAGTTTAATAAATATTGACTGACTGACTGATGGATCCTGCTGCAGTAGGGTTAAAGCCAATTCGTTTTTGCATGTTAAGTCTGGTACCAATGTGGTGAGCCCTGGGGAGTGGAGGGCCACCAGGCTGCCTAAGGGAGGGGTCAGAAAAATCTTCTGAGCTGATCAGTACTGGCATCAACCCATAAGTGGTTGCTATATAATCGAGCCTGTGTAAGACAGGGAGACAGACTCCCTCTCAAATCAATGGGGAGCAGATTGGATGGGGGTGTGTGAATGATAGCTACAGAACTCTGAGATTTGGAATAATATACACCTGCCAAGGTAAGTTGGAGTTGGCAAAATAGTCCCAGAGGGGATGCTATACTTTCAACCCAGAAGCACTGCTTTCCTGGAGAGAGGGGATAAAAAAGTTTTTCGGTTTCATCTTGTTCACCCTTTTACCTAACTGAACCAGACTGAATGTTCTAGGATTATCTTCTCCTAGAAGAGAGCAGAGGGGAGCCCAAACTAGTCTCACCAACAGACTTGTGGCTTAATGTTTTATGTCTGATTGGCATTACCCGCCTCTAGATTGTCCTATCTCTGCAGAGCATTATTCCCTGCTCCTAGGATTCCTCTTGCTCCAGTCAGGGAGCCAGCGGTACCCCACCTTTCCCCTATTCCCTCCCACCAAAAAAAGCTTAGCATAAAAGATACCAGCTAGACCTCTGACCTGGCTCACAGCTTCTCTTGCATTGATGCCATTCTTTGTCAGTTTTCTAGGTCAAAGTCCTTTACCTCCCCAAGAGAGTGAGTAATTCCATTACTTTCTCTAAACATTCCAACTGGAAACTCCCTAGCCCTGGCTAGTTCTCTGACCTCTGATCTTTTTTTGGCCTCTGAAAGGGGTGTACTTTGGGAGGGATTATATATATATACATATATATATATATATACACACACATATATTATGTATGTATAATCTTGAAGATATTTATTACAAATTCATCCTTCAACCCAATTGTTCAGCTCTCTCTTCTCCTTAGAGTGTTAAGCATAAAACAGATACTTAAGTGCTTTATTGAAGTCAAAGGAAAATGATTTACTGTACAGAAATTTGTCCTATAGGCAACTTTTCAGCAACATCCATAATCATCTTTTGCAAAGCAAGAACATAAAACATGGTACTTAGAAATATAGCTTAAAGGGAAAAGGTGTTTCAGCAATTGCTTTGTGGTTTGGAAAAAATGAGTAGAGTTTATAAACTCTACCTTATAAGGGCAAATACTGATTGCTTCTGACTATAGGATCCAGGGTAAAAACTCATGAAGGTCTGCCATTAGAGACCCATAACTGTATGATGCAGGAAACAAATCAACCAACTCTCTATTGAAGTTCTAGGCATTGATTTAACAGATAGGCTTCATGATTCAAAAATGTATTTTTTCCCAAACATTCCAAGTGATAGAATAACTATTATCCCTTAACATTTTCTCTCTCTGTCTCTGTGTCTGCCTGTCTCTCATTTCACAAAAGGTAGTAACAAGGGAGTTTCATTCAACCGGGCTTTGCACTTGGATCTGCTTATGAATAATTTTGACTTTTAAAATTCTTCTGAATTTTTTTTCCATACTAAGTAAAACATCTCTACAGAACTCAAGAATGATGAGATTGAGGTAAATCTTAGAAACCACTCAATCCTATTCGTGCTACACATATTTATTGAGTGCCTACTATGTGCAAAAAATTGTCCTTGGCATGTTAGGAGATAGTTTCTATTCAATAATTATGTATTGCATAGGAATTAGAACTTAATTTGACAGCATTCATTTATTTAGCACAATTTGGCTATTGTAGTAATCTTCCATTCTCAAAATTCTCCCTAGTTTGGAATGTTCTTCCTGCATTTCTTCATATTATTCAAAATCTTAGCTGAAAACTTCTTTTGTCTTACAGTTAATATGAAAGATGTTGTGTAAAAAAAGCGATTATCATATTAAAAACCAGAAAAAGATAAATCCTGATAACACAAGTATGAGTTGGGCTGAAGCACATGGTGTACCAGGGGGGAATGTTGCCATAGAGAGTCTCAATGTGAATCTGCTTTGTTTCACTGGGGCTAAGGAACTCCCATGTCAAGTACTCTTAAACCATGGCCTGTGAGGATTACAGGGTCTATTAATTAAAAAAACAAAAACAAAAAACCTGCTTAGTGTCTGAGGCCTGGGGCAATGTTTCATTTGATATTAATCTGATATTTGATATTAATCAGATATTTCATCTGATTCCTTGTAGCTCAGACTACCTGGAAGACAGTGGTTGGCACTTTGCTGTTGTCTTTTAATCATACCCTGTCTTGTGATACAGCCAAGATGGGTAGGTATATCCAAAACATTTTTCCCTCCTTAGAACTGAGTGCCCAGAATTCAACCCAATAGGCCTTACTTAGACTCGTAATCTCAGAGACTTCTGCCCACACATTTCACTGATGGCCAGAATGAAAACTGATATAAACAAAAATACCTCTGCGTCATTTGCCTTGTTTTGACTTGCTTGTACTTCACCATAATGATGTTTTTAAAAAATTGTTAGGATTATAATGATATTCTTTGTACTAATTACATTATTACAAACAATTTCCAACAATATTAAATACAGGAATAAAACAGTAAGTGTATGAGGCAACTACACCGCTCTTGGATAAATAAATGCCCAGACTTTCCTCTCAATATGTTTCTTCTGCAAGCTAATTTTCTTCATTTTTGAATTCGACACAGTGAGCCACTTTGACTAAATATTTTTGATATATCAAGATATTAAATAAAATGGGCTTCATCATCAGCAAAACAGGAATAATATTCAAGAACATTTCATAATATCTCAGGTCTGGCTACTTAGTAGCTTTCATTTTAAAAATCATTACTCTATCTCTCCATTATTATTTTTTTCATCATGGGAGGTAGACCTAGATAGAATCAGGCAGCTATGAACAAGGAAGAGTGGTATGCATTCAGGTTTGTAAAAACAACAACATTCTATCCATGTATTCCCTCACAAGGTCTTTAATATCACAAGGACAATAAGAAAAGCATACAGCTCACTGGGCTTCTCATAAAAGTTCAATGTTAATTTAATGGCATTATTGTTAAAAATGAAATGTAAAACACAACAATAACCAAAGAATAAATGAACACAGCACTGGTGACACAAGCCAAAGAAATAAACAATGCTCCCTTTAGGGGCTGTAACCAACTCTCAGATGAAAGCATCAACAAAGAGAAATTTCACCCAACTGGGCTTTGTACCAGGACCAGAAGACTGACATCTCTGGACTCTGCCAAGAAGGAAGTTTCAGCTTCTTAAATTTTTCACTGAGCATTGACTTCTGAATTTAGTTTTATGACCTAAAATCAGTCAGGCAACCAGCATTTATTAAGTTACTCCTATGTACTAGGAAGTCAATTATTAATATTATTAAGTTTCTACCATGTACCAGGCACTGTGCTAAGCTCCAGGGATACAAAGAGAGGCAAAAGATAGTTCCTGCCCTCAAGGAGTCAACCACAAAGGGGGATGGAGGGTGCAACAAGGAAATATGTACAAACAAGCTATATACATGATAAATGGGACATTATTAAAAGAAGGAAGGCCCTGGAGGGAAGTTGGGAAAGGCTTCCTGAAGGTGAGATTTTAGTTGGGACTTAAAGGAATCTAAGAAAGCCAGGAAGCAGGGATGGGGAGGGAGAGCATTCCGGGCATGGAGGATAGCCAGAGAGAATGCCTGGAGCTGAGAGATAGGATGTCTTGTTTGTGGAACAGCCATGAGGCCAGTGTCAACTGGATCCAAGAGTATATGATAGGGAGCAAGATGTAAAAAGACTGGAAAGGTAAGAAAAGGCTAGGTGATGAAGGTCAAATGCCAAAGAGCATTTTGTATTTGATCCTAGATGCGATAGGCAGCTACTGGAGTTTATTGAGTAACGAGTGTGGCACAGACAGACTTGTGCTTTAGGAAAATCATTTTAGCGATTAAATGGTGACTGTATTGGAGTGAGGAGAGAGTTGAGGCAGGCACACCCACTACCAGTTGATTAACGGCTATAAAGAACCACTACAGCATTTTAAGTAGGTGGGATGACATGGTCAGACCTGCTCTTTAGGAAAATCATTTGAGAGGCAACATGGAGGCTAGATTGGAGTGGGGAGAGAGAGAATAGATAGTGAGACCAGTTAAAAGGCTATTAAAATAAGTCAAGTAAAGGATGATGAAGGCCTGAAATAGGGTGGTGAGGATGATATTAAAGCTGTAAACTTGTATGATGGTGATATATCTTGGTGATAATCTTCAACAGTAGAAAAACAATAGAAACAACAATACAAAAGTCCAAAAGAATGGAGGGTTTGGGGGAAAAGATGAGTTCTGTTTTGGGCATATGAGTTTGAAATGCCTTTGTGACTTCCGGTTCTAAATGGGAGTTGATAATGGGAGACTAGAGCCCAGGAGAAAGACCAGGTCTAGATATACTGAGTGGGAATTGTCTGTATAGATACAATTGAACTCATGAGAATTAATGAGATCACCAATGGAAAGAATATTGAGAAAAAAAAAATTGAGGGTTTAGGAAACAACCCAATAGTATAGCAATATTTAATGGGTGTGATATGGATAAAGAACCAGCTAAGGAAACTGAGCTTAAGGGGAGAACCAAGAAAGCCATGTGATGAAAATCCAGAGAGAAGAAAATATCCAGGAAGAGAGGGTAGTCAACAATTTGCAGAGAGGTCAGAAAGGATGAGAAATGAGAAAAGGTCATTAGATTTGGCAATTGAGAAATCACTGGAAAATTTGGAGAAAACAATTCCAGGTAATTGATCTCAAGCCAGTGTATAGAGGATTTAGAAAAAGACTGAGAGGAGAGGAACTGGAGGCATAAAGTGTAGGTAACTTTCTCAAAGTGTAGGTCAGCTTTCTAAACTTAGAAAGGGAGTAGAGTCACAGGGCAGTTAGCAGAGATGTTAAGATCTGGTGAGAATTTGGCATGTATTCGTAGGCAGCAAGAGAGGAGCCAGCGGATAGAGAGACTGCAGATGAGAGTGGAGGGATGATAATAGTTGGGGGCAATCTGCTGGAGAAGATGTCTGGGATGGGATCAAAGGTGCATATTTAGGAGGCTAGCCTTGGTAAGGAGAAGGTTCAGCTATTCATCAGAGACTGAAAAAAGGTGAAGACAGTGGGGGTGGTGTTAGAGAATATGAGATGAATAGATGAGGGAAAAAATGAGTTCACTGTGAATGGTCTCAATTTTCTCAGTAGAGTAACCTGAATTTTAAGACAAGATTGGGGCATTTTGTCTTCTGCTGCTGCTTATGAGAAAGAGAATCCCCTTGGTGGAGAGAAAGCTGATTCGAGCCTGGATGCCTGTGTGAGGGGTGAAATCATTGCAAGAAATATGGGAGAGAAACATTCTCCTTTGAGTAATAGCTATGATGCCACCCTCTCTTTGGGGTCAACTACAGATATGTGGACAGCCAGACAGACTTCAGAAGGTGTATGTTGGAGAACATGTTGGAGAAACCAGCTCTTCAACCTGTTCCTGATTTCCAACTTGCCTCCCAGTAGTCTTTGGGGAATTCCTCCTTGGGTTATATGGAACCTTCTCTCTTGATGGAGCTGAGATCTCATCTTGCTCTCACCTCATTCATTCTGTGTATTTTCCAGTATACTCTAACTTGTATAACTTCTCTGATTTCTGTTTTTTGTTTGCCTGGATAAATGGGTTTACTTGATATTCACTGTTTGTGTAAAACTGTTTTTGTGTAAATAGCACTTAGTAGGACAAAGACAAGCCTGCACACATAAGTTTGGTTAATCTTAAGAGTGATAAGGGAAGTAGCTTCTCCCCCCCACTACTTTGAAGCTATTGTGTCTCTAAACTTGACTGACTAGACTGCTAATATTTAGGGGGATATAGATATAATCCTAATCTGGTTCCCTCTAGGAGAACAGAGGAAAGGGCAGCCAGACTGGCCGGGTTCTAAAGGACTTGTTTGTCTCTCTCTCAAACTCTACTCTTAAACCCCCGCTATTATGCTGTTTTTCCTCTTCTCAGGGGCAATCCAGAACTCAGATTAAACCTATCAATGCCTCCCACAAGTTGCACTTAGACAACCCATGTGGATGTACATATCTTATATAGGAATGCACACAACTTACAAGTAGAAAGTGAGATCTTAGCTGAGAGTGTCAGTAGAAGAATTGCTGTGGGAGCCCTGAAAAGAAAAGAAAGTTTTGGAATAGCATAGGAAGGGGAAAGGAACAAGAACTTAAGTGCCTACTATATGGTGAATACACATTGGATCCTCACAACAATCCTATGAAGTAGGTGCTGTATAATCCTCATTTTACAGTTGAGGAAACTGAGGCAGGCAGCACTTAAGTAACTTGCCCAAGATCACAAGCTAGTAAATGTTTGGTGCTAGATTTGAACTCAGGTCTTCCTGACTCCAGACCCAGTGCTCTTTCCATTTCACTCCTATGGTGAGGGCCCAATTGAAATCAGAGAACTTAAATTTGTAGTGGACCCAGTCAACATATTTTTAGGAGTTCCTCCAGTTCCATTCAGCAGCCTGTGAATAGGATTGAAGGATTTTGATGGGGAGAGTAATCCAGGGTTAGTAAATCATGAATGAGGGAGCAAGGCATTCAGAAATACTGGCATTGAGAAGAGAGGAGAAAGTAGCCAAAGCTCAAGTATACCTAGGAAGGTATTGAAAGATAGACGGATTGGAGGTGACACTGAGGATAAGTCTAGGAAAGAACAGAGAGAAATAAAATGATAGAAGATCATGATTATGAAAAGGAATTTCTGAGTTCTTGACCTTGGAAGTGGAATACCTGTGGGTGATGGCAAAGTCTGACCATTCCTATGAGCAGCTGAATTGAAGTACATTTCTAGGTTATGGGAGTTATAATTAACTCACTCTCTCTATTTCTCTGTCTCTCTCTCTGTCTCTCTTTTTGTCTCTGCCTCTCTCTTTCTCTCTCTCAAGAGCATAAATGAAAACAAGGAGGTAGACCAGTTCTGGTCAACCAAAAATCAATAAAGTAGCTAAGTAGCATCGAGGTTCCAACTAGGGGCAGTTAGAATGTGTGAAACCAATCACTGCAGTTTTGACTTTCTATAGAATATTCAGGATCCTAGAAGTGAAAATGGGGAAGAGAGTATTATCCCATACTGGAAATTCAGTAGAAATGGCTGTAATGGGTGCCCTTTCTGGTTCCCTGTTATATATCTACTTGGTCAACCTCACAAATGCATGATAATTCTAATATATGAAGAACAGAAGCCTTGAGTGGATATTAACCTGGTTACTATATCTGTATACCACAGGCTGATCTAGACTTTCCCATCTTTCCTATTTTTACCTTCTTTATGCCTTCCACCAATCACAATGCTTCATGATCTTAAAGTGTAGATTTGGGAATGGAAGAATACAATATGTGTCCCAAGTACTTTAAATGCTAGAAAGTTCAAAGAGAGGTTAAAAAGCAAAAAAGCAGATATCGCAAAAAAAAAACAAAACCCAAGCCTCATAACTTATAGCGATACGGGGATTGGGCTATCATGAACCTTCCTGCCATCTTAGAGGCTGTTCTGAAGATGCTATTGACTGTGTCATCACTGAATGGGGTATAGGAGGGACCACGATGAGGTCAGATTTTTTAGGGCTTGCTTTTCACCTTTGAGACCCAATCTGTTGCACCCCTATTCTTTAATAAACATAAAATTCAGATATATTTGTTTGTGATTCGGGTGTCTTTTTACTCACTTGTTACTCTAGGAGATCTAACCATACAATCACCCATTCAGAGAGCATGTACTCCTAAATAATGACAGACAGGTAAGAGAGAGAATTTCTCCAGGCTCTAAAAAAGAGCATATCAAACCCCAAACAATGGCTGGAGATCAAAGGAACAAAGTTTTCTAGGGCATTTTCAAGGGTATCATTTACAGTTAAGTAAAACCAGACTAGGGTGATGATAGACTGGAGAAATTAGAAAGGTACTGAGGAGCTAGCCATTGAGAAATTGCAGGATAAGGAACAAGTACATTAAGATCTTGGGGTCAGATGGTTGAATTCAATCTAGGAATATGAGGTAATACTTTAGTTTGCCTGTCTCTGCAATATTGTCTTTCACTTTTTTTCTTTTTAAAGATGTTTTAAATTGATATATCTTGCTTTTACATCACCTATATCCCCTAATATATCCCTCCCTGTTGCCCTCTGAGAAAACCATCCCTTAATCAAAGACTGAGAAGGAAGGGGAAAGAAACAATTTAGGAAAACCATTTTTTTTTCAATGAAAACCAAATGCTTCAACATTCAGCTTTCTAGTCTAGTGGTCTACATTCACGAAGAGCTGTCACACACTTTAGTAGATAAAAACAGGTACCCTTGAAGAATTCTGGATTAGGTTACAATGCACAAGTACCAAATTACCTTGTTCAACATCATTTCTGTCTTGTTTGATATTATAACAATAACAATAATGCTGTTTCTTGCTTCATATAACAAGTACAATAGCTTTATATTAATGTAGTGTTTTAAGTTGTATAATTTTTTCTAACAGAACAGTAGATAGCACAAGTGTTCATTTTGCAGACAGAATTTAGCAAGATTAAATGAGTCGTCTGCAGATAACTGCTAAGACAGTTGGTAAATTGTTGAAATTAGGACTTGACCTCAAGTCTTCTGACTCCCAGTTCAATACTCTTTTTGTTAAATTATAATCACTGTGAGTTTTTGTCATTTAGGCACAGGAAAATAGAGTAAAACTGTGGAAAGGGAAAAACAAGGAAACATCATTTAATTTCAGACTCCAAAGATTACACAGAACTTGCAAGTACTTAACATCAACTCTACTGCCAGTAATGATGAGAAGCACTCATCCAAAGTACCAGAGTTCTGGACTCACAGATCAGAGGTTTAGAGCTAGAATGACATCTCAGGTCATTTAGTTCAACCTTTTCATTTTGCAAATGCAGAAGCTGAGCTTAAGTGACTTGTCCAAAGTCCTACAAGCAGCAAAACCTGGACTCTAAGCCAGGTCCTCTGATTCCTAACCCACTGCTCTTCCAATTCATTTCTTAGTTTCACAAGCCTCGTTTAACTACCAGTTGGTATTGATAGTCTTGTTCAGCTGGGTTCTTAGGTCTGAGGAGTCCCATGCCCAACCTGGCAATTTAGCCTGACTCAGTTGCAGTGCTGAGCAATCACTGTGGTCCCTATGGCACTCAGAGTCAGTGACCTTTCATCTTTTGTCCTCATCTTTCTCCATAGGACAGTGCCAAATGGTAGTATGTGGATTTTGTACATTTACCTGACAAAAAATGAGCTCTGAGCCCCTATTTGCTAGACAAACCTCAACTTCTTCTTGAACATTCACAGTCATGTGACTCTAGCATAATTGAATTGGCTCTTCAGAGCCACAGACAAACATGCTTGGATACTGCATAGTTGTTTGAGCTCAGCATAGACCCAACAAACAAATAAATAGAACATAATAACTAGAACACAATGCACAATACATCTACCAAGCAGCTGTGAATTCCCCTAAGTCCTACAATCTGTCCTAAAAAGTACAGAAACTGCTTCAAAATAGGAATTCTAGGAAATTAATGGTTTGAGATTATTTACTCTGCTCAGGAGATGAAGAGGCAAAACTAGGGTGGGGGGGGACCCTGGACCTGGTACTCATAGCACCAGGAAGTGACTCAAGATGTCATTGTACTCTAGAGAAGACAGACTTTTCATAGTCTGTCATGGCCTTGGCGGGACCTTCAATCTCTTCTAACTTCAGCTTACTTCTAGAAAAAAGCGGATAAAAAAAAAAAAAGAAAGAAAAAAGCAGATGAACTCAAAGGCTAGTCCTGGAAAGAAACCAACTGCCTTATAATCACAGTAGCATGACTCTGTTGCTGCCAGTGCTTTAAAAAATCATATCCTCTTCACCAACCCTACAAAAGCAAAACATCCTTTTCTGGCCACCATTCCTTATGTGTTGTTTCCCATGGCCAGAAAGAAAGCCTTACGAGGTCAGGGACTGTCTCAATTTTGTACTGTCATTTCCAGGGCTCATTATAGTGCTTAGGCATTTCTGAAAGTTCATTCATTCACTCGTTTATTCATTTATATCTTATAGATATGTTTGTATAGATAGAGACAGTGTGATGTAATGCATAGAATGCTGGCTTTGGAGACAGGGACACCTGGTTTCAAATCCTGACTTTTACACATATTAGTTCTGAGACCCTAGGCAAGTCACTTAACCTCTCCATATGCCTTACACAATTTCCTGGAGTTTATTCAGTCCTGGACAAGATTGTATGATCCGATTCCCCAACTTTCATGAATTCACAGATCCTCATGTGTATGCATATATGTATAAGTATGTGTCGAGTCTTTTTCAGAGGGTTTTAACACGTCTTATGTGATCCTTTCAACAATATGGTGAACCGATGGCTAATTTGTTCGTAATGTCTTTATGGGTTTGGGTTTTTAATGTTAACCCTTTCGAGGTTTATTTGGGGCTAGGCACCTTAATGCAGTTCCGTTTACTGCCACCAAGTAAACCGTGGTGTCTGATCGGCTAGGTGAGGCAGGTATTTATTAAACCCATTGACCGAGGAGGAAACAAAAGCAGGGAGAGGTTGAGTTCACGCTTAATGGATTACGTGCCAGGACATGAATCCACTGTTCCTGGTGCTTGGTCTGGCTCTCTTTCCGTTAGATTCGGGGCAGAACACTCCCATCTACATTCCCTGATGAGAATTGAAATTCTTTTCAGAGAATCTGTCTACTAGGGTGTGTTCAGGAAAATGCCCTCCCATTCTACCCGCTGGATCGCCGTTAAACACTGGCTCCATCATACCGGAGCTACCGAGGGCAATTCCCATTAAACGGTTTGTTTTGGGGCCGCCCTGCACTCTCCTCGTTTCCACCCCTCCCTCAGGAGCCAGCCAATTTCCAAGGGGGAGGGGCCCAGCCTTTGGAGCTAGGAGCACTTCCTGCTCGGGAACGGGTAAGCACGAGAAGGCGGAGCCCCGTCTCGGATCCCGCCAGGGGGAAGCCGCAGCGGCAGGTCCAGCCCCGCCTCCTCCACTGACCCGTGTAGACCGTCCCTTCACCCCCAACCCCCAATCCGCTTTAAACGTTTACTTCTCCTCGCTGCTCCAAGTGGGAAAAGGAGCGGGAGGAGGAGGTGCAGGGGCGGGAGAAGGAGGTGGAGGGGCGGGGGGAGGACGAGGAGGGGGAGGAGGAGGGGGCCGAGACCCAGGCCGAGGCCCAGTTTATGCTCCTCCCCCCAGTCTAAGGGGTGGCCCCTGGAAGCCCTAGAAGGGAGACAAGGGGCAGGTGGTGGAGACTTTGTATTATTAAAGCCGAGGGACAGAGGGAGGAAAAGGAGAAGGATGAGGGGGAGGAGCTGGTGGTAGAGCCAGGAGCAGCGCGTGGAGCACAAGTCTCACCCCCACCAGCCCCAGCCCCGCCGACAGCTGACGGGGCAGCCGCCGGACCGCGGCTCTGCAGACTCCAGACGCCCGAGAGAGAAAGGGAAGGAGGGCGGGGAGCCGCGGGCTCCTCCTCCCACGCCAGCTGCGGCCTCTTAGCCGAAGCGGGAGAGCCCCCTCCTTTGCAGCTCCCGCCCCCCCCCCCCCCGCGGCTCTCCCTCCCCTCCCCCCGACGGGGGCGGGGGAGGTGGTGGCGGCGGGTGCGGGAGCTGAGGAGGCAGCAGCGGCTGCATTTCCAGGGCCGGCAGCACTCAGCCATGTCGGGCGGAGGCGTCGGTACCCCCAAATCCCTGCCCTCCTCCGGGCCCAAGTCCCTGCAGGACATGCCGCACCCTCTGGCCGGCCCGAACGGCGAGGATGTAGCGGGCGGTGAGCTCACCCCCAGCCCGGACCTGCAGCTGCCCCGCAGCATCGCCGACAAGGTAGAGAGGGGGCCGGGTGTCACACCGCGGGGAGCGCGAGCAGGAAGTTGCATCTGATGTCTATTCGGGAGTTGGGTTTAGGGGTTGATTTTGTCTCTCTTTTTCCCCCACCCCCCGTAACGGGATCCTGGAATGGGAGTGGGCGCTGAGAGCCAATGCTGGCGTGCCCGGGTCAGACTGTGGTGGTGCCCAGCGGTGACATCCAGCCGAGAGAAGCATCACCTTTTCCCCTCTCTCTTCTGGATTCAGTAACCTCGGGGAGGAAGAGCAGTGCCCCTGGGGGGCATCGCCCTGGGAGGGAATGGGCACCTTTCTGTCACTCGAGTCTGGTGGGAGTGAAGACGATCCGGCCTCCATGGGTACTGGTGGCAGGAGATGGGCGCTTGGGTGCTCTGGTTTGGACTGCAGTTGGCTCTGGATGTCGGTGGTCCCTGAACCTCCCCTCTGAGGGGTGTTCCCAAATAAGTCACTGGTTCCCTTTACTTCCTGAGAACCCAGGGAAGCAACAGTTAATGGGGCTTCTCTGGGAAGACCGAGGATCTTCACTCTTAACCTTGTGGCTTCCTTTCATTAAGTCATGTGGGTGAGAGATTTCTTGTTAGGTTATGTGTATGTGTTTCGAGTCAGGTGACCACCAGACCTCCTGAGGGGGTGGAGTGGTAGTTTGGTCCAGAGTCCTGTGATTTTCACTATGGTAGCCCCTTTTTTCAGGGATCCTGTTCCGACCTTTTAAAGTTGAGCAGATCTAATTTTCTTGGTAGCAGGAAAACCATCTTCTCTTGTTCCTCCAACCCACTTTTGTAAATGGGGAGGTTCCTTTCTGTCCTCAGGAGCAAAGCAAACCACATTGCTATTTGGAGAGGCACTACAGCCTTTGCAGCCGCGGGGGGGGGGGGGGGGGGCTGGTCACCCAGATCCTGTTGCTTGCCATTTCAGCACGAAGGTTTTGGTGGCCCCTGGATTTCAAGCAAGCATCAAGATAGCTTTTGCTATTTATTCACTAATTTCAGAAAATAAAGGTAGCTTCAGTATGTACAATGAAGATGTCCAACTTCCAGAATGGGCTATTGGACTTAAGCTTTCTCCCTGCCTCTAAGATGGGCCAGAGTTGTGGTAGAGAAACCTCCTTTGATGGGCTTGACTTGAAAGATGCTTACTACTACAATCACATAGGTCTTGAGCACTCGAAATGTAAGACCCCCCAAATCCAAAACACATAAATGAGGAGAGGAATTGGAGAAAAACAGAAGTGGCAAAGGGACCTTAAAGATGTGTGTGCACATGCATATATATGCATATACGTACACATATGTACATATAACCATTTACATCTATTTTATATATATAATTTTTTCTTTTGGTCTAGAACCCTAATTTCGTCAATGTTGCCCCATGTGGAAACTCCCTCCTGGTGCTGATCAGAAGTTCATCTGTAACTTAGAGAGTTCCCTGGGACCCTAAGAGGAAAAAATAATTGGTCTATGGTTGTTGTATGTGTCGGAGGCAGGACTTGAACCCAGGTCTTCCTGACCCAAAGGGCATCTATCATGAGTCTGGTTTGCTTTTACCACAATCGAACAAAATCATAAGGATCTGTGTGTGCTTACCAGAGAACAGCATCTTTGAAATATAATTTCCTTTAAAATTTTGTCCTCCTTGTATTTACTAGTGGTCAAGTTGAACTAACTCAGTCATGACCTACAAAATTTTGGAGGATAGAGAAGAGTCCATATTCCGACTACTGCTTGCTTTGTTAATAGGTCTCTATTCTCAAAGAAGAAAGATTGTCCTGGAGGCATTATTATTAATTAGCAAACAATTAATAAAAGCACACTTCAGTATGTTAATTCCTGCACAGAACATCATAATGATATAATGCTGACTTTGGGCTCCCAAGAGAATGATTTATAAGTGAGCTACTTTTGTCCATAGAGACCAAGTGATGCAGTTGTCTCTGACTTAGAGCATCAGATTTTCTTGCCTTGTTATTTTTTTGTGTGAAAATGTGCATGTCCTTTGGGTATGAGATGATTTTAGTACCCAAGAAACAAGCAAACAGTGACAGGAAGAGCCATGATGTTTCTTTGGTTAGCAGAATCCTTTTTTTCCTTTTAAATTGGAGATGTGATTTCATTGCTATACTGAGCTCCTGGTGAGCAGTTCCTTTTATTGAGGCACATAAGTACTTCTCTTTGACTCAGGTACAAGTATTAGCTTTACTTAGCTATGGTATGGTATTATGGTTGTTATAGCCTTGACCCCATGGACAAGTCACTTAGTCTCTGAAAGTGTCAGTTTGCTCATCTGTAAAAAAAGGTGACCTTTGTACTACCTCTTTTACAGTGTTGTGAGGAGGGAAAGCACTATGCAAAACAGGCTTCCACTATTGATGTATATATCACAGCTAGATAATAATAATTTTAGTTATGGGTCCTAGAACATTGCTAATATTATATTTCCTGGAAGATAAAGTGTTCACACCAAAGCTGTAAATGATCTGAAAGCAGAAGACTAGATAGTTTCAAGGATAACACAGGTGCTTTTGTGGGCCATTCTGGTGGTTCAGAGATTGTAACCAAATGGGACACTTAATACACCATCCAATACAATAACAACAAAAAAGTTTGCTTAGCAGAAGAATGGAAAAGATAACACAGCGAAATACAGCATTAGTTCAGGTAAATGCAACCTGCTTCATTTTTGTAGATAGATCTGTTCAGAAAGGTGAGTTCAAGCATTTGTGAGGTGCTCACTGTAGGCTAGGCTTTGTGACTAGACATTGAGAAATGAAAAAGTGAAAAATAATCCCTGCCCTCAAAGATCTTGCATTTTAAGGAGTTTACATCTGAATAGAGAGATTATTTGGAACATTTTACAGTTCCTGGCTTTATCACTGTATGATAATGTAAAATGTGAGAGAGTTTGGGAAGGGTTGATTGAAATATGGCTTGGGATCAGAAGGGTGTATTGACTGGCTTGGAAGTGGTACATCTGTCGGCCACATTAATACTCTGAGCTGTAGCTCTCTGGAGAGAACTGCCCTGACTTTGGGGGTGGGGAGGGAAGACTAGCCCAGCCCCAGCATACCTTCAAAACCTTAGTGGCTGAGAAGCCATGTTGGTGACTGGAGCCCTGGACTCATTAAATCTCGGATCAGCTTGTTGGCTTTTTTTGGGGAAAAAACTACCCGAAGTCTAGTGGCAAGGACCCTAGCAGATATTGTTCGTACCACACGCGTACCACTAATAATATTTAAATCAGATCCTTCCAACAAATGAGTTGATGTTCTAGTCAATTGAAGTAGTGTGGTTTGGATTATAGAGGGGTCATACTTAGTTTATCCTCTAGCAGCTTTGCCTAGAATGAAGTCTTTAGTCTCAACTTGGAAAACAAGGTTTTGAAAAATGTAACTCATTTCCATTTGTGTTCAATTTAAATACTGCCTCCTCCAAAAACTACCCCTTTGATCTCTCAGTAAATGTTTTTCTACTTGTCTTAGATTTCCACTTATTGGATATCTGTCCAACGTTGAATGTACTTGGTGTTTCTGGGACTCTGTTAGGTCTGTCAAGATATACCTTAGAAGACAGTCCTTGTCCTCAGAATTTGTATGATCTTGTTGGGAGGCAACATATAACTATGTGAAAAGTCAGTGAATATAACAATAAAAGGGCTGTCACAAAGTAGTACATGCTTATCAAATGGTAATATAATATAAGCTAGATCTATGTGGTAGGGATGGTTTGGAAAGGCTTCAGAGAAGAAACACCTAGGTTAGGCCTTGAAGGATGGGGGAGGTGTGGATAGACCAAGTTTGAAGTGGAGGAAGTTATATATGGACAGCATAAATGGGACAGTCAAGGGATAATTAGATTAGTTTGGCTAAAGTGGAGGTTTCTTTTCAGGAATAAAGGATTGGTCAAAAAAGTAGTATGGAGCCAGATTGTAAAATATCTTGAATATTAAGCCAGGGACACAGAACTTTGTTATAAACAGCAGGGAGCTATCGAAGGTCTTTGAGCAGAAAAGCAAAGCAGTGTTTTAGGAAAATTCATATGGCTGATCTGTCAGATGGATTAAAGAGTAGGGGGACAGAATGGAGGCAGGGAGACCAGTTTGGTGATTTTTTTCAATACTAGGACTAAGATAATAACTTGAACTATAGAATGGTGGCAGTGAGAGTGGGAAAAGGCATAGATAAGAGAAAGATTCGGAAGGAAGAATTGAGGTGGATTCAGTGACCGACTTAACTTAGTAGGCAGAAGAAATAGTCAAAGATGACTTTCAGGTTTTAACTTGGATGACTGGATGTATGGTGGTACCATAAACAGAAGCCGGGAAATCAGGAAAGAATGCCTCTAGGTCCTTTCAGATGCCTGTAGAACATTCAGCTGAAAATGATCTGCAGGGGTTGGAGATATGGGAGTGGAGCTTGGGGAAAAGGACAGTATTAGAATGTCTTTCTTTTCAGCAGGATTAGTGGGAGTGGATGAAATCTCTAAAGGAGTGAGATCATGTAGAAAAAAAGCATTGAACACATTAAAAAGGGCACAGTCCCAGCTCTGATTTTTACTCTTGAGGAATGTCCACATTTATAGAATGGAAGGAAGAAAGGGAAGTAATAAAGGAGACAGAAAATTTTAGACAGGGAGAGTTTTATATGCAGCGTTAAAAAAAAAACATAGCACAGATGTCAAGGAATATAAGAATTGTGGAAGGTCATTGACCTTCATCAGATTCAATACAGGGGATTAAGGACAGTGAGTGGTGAGGATGTGATTCAACTCATTCTTTCTGCAATGAGTTACATAGTGACATACAGAGTAATACTTCAGAATCTTGATGTCTTCTATTTTTTACATCATCATAATTACCTCAGCATCCATCCCCCTTCCCTTCCCAGAGAGCTATCTCATAGTAACAAAGTGCCAAGGGGACCAAAGGCACTGATTATTAGTTCCTTGCTGTCATTACATAAACACTATATGTATATATTATATATTATGTTTAAATTTTTAGCTACTTTATACAAGTCAGCTTACTTTTTGCTTCAGTTATTCCAGTAATTTCCTCATTGATTTTGCGTGTGTAGACAGCCTAATTTCTTAGATATTATAAAGATTGGTCTTGGGTATTGTGAAATTTCTCTCATAGAGAAATGCTTTAATTGGATCTAATGGGGAAAAAGTGGTATGTTAGCTGGTGTCTTAAAGTAATTTCCATGCCTATGGATTTCAATGTAGATTTTCCTTATTCTGAGCCTGTTTAAAGTGATGGAAAACTTAAAACTCAGTTTCACAGTTCTCACTATCATCGTTTATTAGCTTTGAAAAGCAAAAGAAGAGACTTCATTGAATCAAATAAAGAACCTAAAATTACTTGGTTTATAATAGATAACCCTACTGCTTGAGGCTCTGATTTAAATCCTTATATATTATAGAAGATTAGATGTGAATAGGAAATATCCAGGGAAAAGCTAAGGCATTATGGGAATAGATTCAAAAAAACGCTGATAGTGATAGCTGCATCTGACCTTCCCTGGAACTATTCTGTGGGTATTAGTGTATATTATACTGTCAGAGACACCAAGGATATAACTGAAATCTGAGTGCCTCTTACACTTTATTTAATAATACAAAAAATAGATTTGGTATCTTGACTAATTTTTGAGGAACAGTTTTACTTCAATTTCTCTTAAGTTATTTCAGTAAAAGATTGAATAGAGTATTAAATTTCCTTTATATTTCAATTTAGTAGCAATCTGTATCAATAGTAAGTTGAATACACATAAATTTATGTATTTAAAATGTTGGCATACATGAAAATTAAATATGCACATGTATTTTAATCTACAATAGTGAAATAGTAGAAAGCTTTCATGCTTTAATCTTGTTGTTTTCTGAAGCTTCTTTACCTGAGTCCCTTGATCTGCTTTGTAAAAACTCAGAAAAGACAAAAGCTCTTTAGACTTCTGATTAATCGGTAGTGGTACCATGACCATTCTTGACTTGTTAACATTGGGAAGTTACTTTCCGCTATTAAAACCTTGTTTCCATTAATGATGGTTTTAGAATGGCTGCTCAGTAGTATTGAGGCCTTTCATAGCAAAGGTATGTTTGTGAAGACATGACTTGGATTTTCCATTGTTTGGTCCTTTGACCAAATTTGTTTTTTAATTGAGTGCTTCTAGATAAGATGAATGGGATAGATGATCCTAACATAAAGAAAGAAGAAGGAAGGTATCATGGAAAGGGCACTGGAGTTTGGAGTCAGAGGATTTAAGTTTGAACATAGCTCTGCTACTTCCTACATATATGACTTTAGGCAAGTTGCTATTTGGTCTTCAGGTTGTTCTGATCTGTGTAGGCATTTGATTTTAAGGTTCAGAATGGAAACAACTCTTTACTGCCCATGGAAGGGAAATGAGTGTATTTTTTCTTTTTTAAATGGTTAGGGTCCAGTTGTCCAGATACTGAGAAGCCAATGAACCATATTACTGAGGCTGATTATCTTTCTAGACCATCCAAACTGAAGTGATAGTATTCTTTTTGTTTCAAATAGTGATAACATAGCCATCTACTAGAACTCTGAACTCTCAGAGGTTTGTCCCTTGGATAAAGCTATGATTTGGTATAGTAATAGGCTTTGAACCCCACCTAGAAGGAAGCTTTCTTAATTAATGAAGGAAGGAATAAGCAGATTCTTTTTTTGTTAGCAGGAACTCTCAGATGTATCTCATGATCAGGTTGCTAGTGTATAAATTTTTGTGCATGAATTTGAAGGGAAGGGTATTTGGGGGACTAAATGAATGAATGAAAGAGTACTTATTAAGAACTTACTATGTAAGCCATATCCTAGTTAGGCTGGGACTTGGAGAGTCCTTTTTCTCCAAGAGCACACACAAAGTTGGGGAAGAAAATATATGAAGAGAGAGTGGGTAGTTAGTTACAAGGTAGATGGCAAGATCTAAAGGTACAAATTTAGAACAAAACACACATCTAAACCATTGGGAAGTTCAGATGGCACTATCTAGGGGTCAAGCTGCTCCGAAGTAAATAGGAATGCCTGGAAGGCTTTAGGATGCAGTGGAGAAGATGTTAAGAAGTGGTTGTCTTCCATCTCACTAGAAGGATAATGCTTGGAGACTCATGGCACATGCAGTTTGTGTATACCATATGGCTCCTCCCACTCAACTGTTCTGTGACTGGGATCTGGAGAGGGGTAAAAGGTGGAGGTGGGGAAGACCATTCCTCTCTTCTCCTCCTGTCTATTACTTTAAACATGTATTCAACATACGGTGGTTGTTTATTCACTTATGCAAAAGATACTTTGGTTTGTGTCTCCTCGAGGGCAAAAGCTTTTTTCCCCCTGCAAATCTTCAAACTGCAGTACTATTCAGCATGGTTCACCTAGTGAACATCCAATAATTGTTGACTGAACTCTGTCATTCTACTACTTTAACCAATCAGGCCTGGATAACTAGATGCACATATTGTGAGAAGGGTGTATTATTGTAATATAATGGAAAAAGTTGGAAGTTGAGATCTTTGGTTCTTCTGCCAGTAATGTGTGTCATCTGGAGCAGGTCACTTTGCTCATCTTTGCCTCCCTTTCTCCATCTTTAAAAGCTGGAACAATTCCCTCTGTGTGTGAGACAGAATTTTAGTATAAAATTAAGATAATTAGGTTCTGTCAGTTAAGAGCACTCTAACCCTCTCTAACCCCCCTTCCTACCTTCCGAGAACAAAAAAAAAGTGAACATATTTAAGAGATATGGAAATAAAATTATGATATTTATTGTGAATAATTTAACTAGTTTATAAAACAAAGTTAGGAGGCTATGTTGATGTTGAATATTGTTTTCTATAAAATTTTTATTTTAAAAAAGTGCTGCATGAATTTGATCTAATAGCAGAGGTCAGGATGATTAGTAGTATCTGGTGAGTAGGTAGGCAGATCTGCAGATTTTAGCAGTCACTTCTACTTGGCTTACAAGTCGTGAGTCAAGACCCTCAGCCTTTCTAGATATGAAGAATTGGCTGCTAAAAGTTTTCTCTTACACTTTTCCAGTAGATGGAGGCTGATATACTTCCCTCCTTGGATACATGGGACAGAATTGTGACATAAAACGAACATAATATTAAGTGTGTCAGGTATATATGCATAAAACAATTATTTTATTTCTTGAAAGCATGTAAAATCTGTTACATGATCACTTTAGAAATGAGAATTTTAAAGATATTAGTGGTGCTTTTGCCTGTGTTGATCTGATGATTCTATATTTTAAATTTAAGTTGGGCAGAACAATGTGTGTGTCTTATTGCTGTGTTGTTGTGTTCCTATGTGTAACACGAGGAAATGCAGTCCTATTGTTTACTGTCCATGCAAATAAAGTGCACTGTTATCTAACATTATTTTCTAAAAGCTATTTCCTATGGATACAGATTTCTCTATTTATTTTTTACTTTTACCTTCATCTATGTAGGCATTTGGTTTCAAGGCTTAGAATGGAAATGACTCTTTTCCTGCTTGGGGAAGGGAAATGAATGTATTTTTTTCTTTCTCTGTTCATAGTGCTATATTTGAAAGCCCCTCAGCTACAAGTGAATAAAAATACAACTTAGGGAAGTAAGAATTAGAATCAATTGTGACTCAAATTTGTTATTGCTTAAGAACTTGCTTTTGTTGTGTGTTATAAGACACAAAACAAACCTTAGGAAATTCAAGGCAAATTTGATTGGGGAAGTTCCCTGGTTTACCATTCCATGGAATTGGCCCTATCTTGCTAGTACTTTGTCAATTAAATTAATCTTATCTGGCATGCTCTGCAAATCAGCATCAGTAAATCTTGTTGTCTGCAAGACTCACTTCAGCAAATGGGAAGATGGTGTCAAATCTGGTGTTTCATCATGCCTTAGTCAGGCAGCGCCTCTTGGGTAGTGTTTCTGGAAAGTTTTTAAGAAAACCTTGAAGGAACTTAGAATCTTCTATAAAAAGTAGAAGTTTTAAGCCGTATTCTAAGTGTAGGAGGATGGCGATGAAGATGATGTCTTGAGGCCAGTCTTGGAAAAGTTGATATAAGAAACTAAGGAGTCTAAGAGCTCAGAATGTTGATTATCATGCAGGAGAGAAGTATATATGTTTGGTTGTTATTGCTTTTTTGTTGGTTGTTTTCTTTTTGGTTTTTGAACTGATCATTCGATTTTATTGGGAGAAGAAACTTGTTCTCCCATTGAAGATCTGTACCTGCTCTACAGCGTAGAGTCTTAGAGTTCCCTGGTGTACCGACAGGTTTAAATGATTTGCCCAGGGTCATGCAGTCAGCGTGTGTGAGAGTCAGAACTTGAACTCAGGTCTTTCTTACTCTGATGGTCACTTCCTGTCTACTAACACAGTGCCTCTATGGTATATGAGTTAAGAATTTAGTAATTGTGAAGACATTCTGATAGCTATGTGAAAATGGAACTAAAATTTACACTAAAGTAGAGGGAGTGTTGGTACATGATTTTTCTGTTTGCAGATGATTGTGCACTCAATGTAGCCTCTGAAGTTGAGATGCAACAAAGTATGGATCAGTTCTCTGCTTGCTTGTACTAATTTTGGCCTAACAATTAGCACCAAAAAACCGCAGGTCCTTTAGCAACCAGCATCCCACCATCCTTATGTAGAACCATCAATTACAGCAAATGGAGAAGTTTTGAATACTGTGGGTAAGTTCATTTACCTTGGTAGTGTCCTTTTCAGGAATGTACACATTGAATAAAGTCGATTGCATTGCCAGAGCTAACTCAGCATTTGAGAGTCTTGGAAGCAAAGTGTGGGAGAGAAAGAGGTATTTGACTACTAAACTGAAGGTCTACAGATCCATGGTGCGGACCTCATTGTTGTATGCCTGTGAAACCTGGACAGTTTACCAGCACCATGCCAGGAAACTGAATTGCTTCTGTCTGAATTGTCTTAGGAAGATTCTGAAGATCACCTGGCAGGATGAGGTACCCGACACTGAGGTCCTTTCTTGAACTAAACTGCTAAGCATTCTGACACTACTGCAGAGAATGCAACTTTGATGAGCTTTGTTGTTCAAATGCCAGATGTACTTTTGCCTAAAAGACTATTTTATGGAGAACTCACACAAGGCAAGAACTCACATGGTGGTCAGAAAAAGAGCTACAAGGACACTCTCAAGGTCTCTCTTAAGAACTTTGGAATTGATTGTGTGACATAGGAGAAACTAGCACAGGACCACCCACCATGGCATGCCCTCATCAGAGAAGGTGCTGTGTTCTTTGAGCATAGCATGAGAATTGAAGTAGCTCAAAAGAAACTCAAGATGTGCCTATTTAGAGAATTTACCCCAAATGTTCACATGGACCATTTGTGCCCCACCTGTGATAGAGCATTCTGAGTTCCTATTGGTCTGATCAACCATAATGTCAGATGAGGATGAGCCACAGATAGTCAGACACACTGTAACTTGACTCTAACATAGTGGTGTGATTTTGGGCCTCTTGGAGAACAAAGGGCAACAACCAACCAACCAACCAGTCATCTTCAGGAACCGGTACCCAGAACCATTTAGAATCAGAGAAAATTGTTTATTCTCTGAAATGTTAAAAAAAAATGAGGTGCGTAACTCTGGGTGACTGATGGAAATATTTGCCTGCTTTTCTTCCATTTCTCACCTTCCATTGACATTGTATTGCCATCTCTACTATTCTTCCTTCTCTCAGGCATCCTCTTTTAATTTAGATAGCTCCACCTAGGTGTGGCATCTGACAAGTCATTTAATCTCTTTGCATCCTCTGTAAAATGATGGGGTTGGACCTGGTGATCTCTGAGGTTCCTTGCAGCTTCAACTTTCTCTGACACCTAGTGAAACTTAAATTTGGCACCTTCTCTCTACCTACACACGTCAGTATTTCTAACTATTATTCCCCATCATTCTTTTTCTCTTTATGCCCTTTGGACTTAGACCCTTTTCATTTGCCATCTCAACCTGTATTGTCTTCATTCTTTTGCAGATTAGGAGTCTTTATGCCCTTTGTACTTAGACCCTTTTCATTTGCCATCTCAACCTGTATTGTCTTCATTCTTTTGCTAGTTAGGAGTCCATAGTCCTCATCTCTGGCATCCCTTAGCTTTGTATCCTTGAAACCCAGCCTATAACATGCTTCTAATCCACCAGCAATGTGTGCATATGTTTTCCCACAGTGTAACCAACAATTTTGGGGGGTCAGTTTGATGGCTATGAAGTGGTCTCCCAAAGTTGTTTTAATTTGCATTTCATTGATTTGTGGGCAGCCTCCTTTTAAATATTTCATCTATTTCTCCCTCTTTTCCACCTTACTGACCTAATGAAAACCAAGCTCAACCTAAACATAGTTGTAGCCCTGCTTCCATCTCATGGATAGGCCTCATTCTTCATTACTGAATGAGAATAGAAGGAGAGTTTAGTCTCCTTTCTTTTCTGTACCATTTCAGAATCACTATTCTAATGATTTATTCTGTGTCTTGCATTTTGAACACATCATTGTTTCTGTTCCATTTTTTTCCCTTCCCCATCCATTCCTTTTACATCTTTACATTGGACTTTAGTATTTAGATTGGGTTGGTTTGTTTGTTTTCCTGTTACCTTTCCCTAATCTGACACATGGACTTCACAGTTATTTCTTAGTCCCTGTTGTTTGTCTGGACATTTTAAATGTTGACCCAAGACATGATACATTTAGAACTAGAAAGAACTTTAGGGACATTCAGGTCTAACAGACTGGTTTCACAGAAATTGAGGCCTAGAGAAGTTAAAGTGACCTGCCTAAGGTCACCCAAGTAGTATGTGACAGAAGTGGAACTTAAACCCAGATGCAATGACTCCAAAACCACTGATGTTTCCATTGTACCATCTAGAACCTGGTGGTTTTCTCCTGTTTACAGCCTATCTGTCACACTGAACCTTCTCGTTAATACCAATGGGGCCTCTACTCTTTCAACCTTTTCTTTCACCTCACCTGTTCTGTGAGAGTACTCTGGGATGCTCTTAGATGCTCCCGACTCCATTGTTGGCCACTTCAAACTGCCTTCGTGAACTCCAACAATCCTTGGCTTCCTACCGTCCCAACTCCAGGTTCTCCACACCATCTCTTTTGTTCACATTTCAAGCCACCAGCGGTCTGCCAGTAAAAGAAACAGAAATGTTTAGGCCTGGGGACTGCAATTCATGCTAGTATAATACCTCAGTCAGGAGAAAACACCCATTTCAGATGCAAATTTTTGATCAGAAATGGAGGTCCTAGAAACATTTCTGAAAAAACTAAAAACTATGGATGAATTAGAAAGAACTTTTACTGTAGTAAATGAGTGATGATAAAATGTAAACATGGTAGTGGAAAGAGTGCCAGACCTGCTTCAGTCTCCTCAGCAGTAAAATAGGGGTAATAATAGCACTTGCCTTACAGGATTTTTGTGAAGATCAATTGAGATAAAGTTCCTGGCATATAGTAGGCACATAATAAATGCTTGTTCCTTTCCCTTTTCTTTTCCCTTCCCCTCAAATTACCCTTGAATTTCTTGGCTAGCTGAAGATACCCACATTTCTCCTCCATTCACTACAGAAATTGTAGAGGTAGAAAACGGCAGGTTTCTGCCTTGGAATCTTGTGCCTGGCCTGTCAGTTATGTATTGCCTTGATTTGTGCCGACCTGGGGTCCTCCTTAGCTGGCCCCTCTTTCTCCCTTGGGATCCAGGGCCACCATCCCCAGGCAGAGCTCACCCTCACCCTATAAGGCCTAGCCAAGACAGACATGGGACCAAGTTTCCACAGATTGGGTGCTGTGTCTCCTGTGCCTCCCTTTTCCCTCCCTCCCCCACTTTGATGCTGCAAGTCTTTTGGTTTGGTGTCACAAACTCTGGAGGCCCTTAGTAACAGGTTTGGAATCACCTGGCTGCTTCTGCTTTTCAGATTGGGGAAATGTTACAAATATCATCTTTCCATGTAGGAATGTAAACAGTTCCAACTTTAATAAGTCCTTTCTGATTTCTCTTTCCTGTTTACCTTTTCATGCTTCTCCTGATTCTTGTGTTTGAAAGTCAAATTTTCTATCCTATCAATATTTCTATTCTATTCTGTTCTTTTCATCAAGAATGCTTGAAAGTCCTCTATTTCATTGAAAATCCATTTTTTCCCCAGAAGTATTATAGTCAGTTTTGCTGGGTAGGTGATTCTTGGTTGTAATCCTAGCTTCTTTGACCTCTGGAATATCATATTCCAAGCCCTTTGATCCCTTAATGTAGAAGCTGCTAGATCTTGTGTTATCCTGATTGTGTTTCCACAATACTTGAATTATTTCTTTTTGGCTGCTTGCAATATTTTCTCCTTGACCTGGGAGTTCTGGAATTTGGCTACAATATTCCTGGAGTTTTCATTTTGGGATCTTTTTCAAGAAATGATCAGTGGATTCTTTCAATTTCTATTTTACCCCCTGGTTCTAGAATATCAGGGCAGTTTTCCTGATAATTTCTTGAAAGATGATATCTAGGCTCTTTTTTTGATCATGGCTTTCAGGTAGTCCAGTAATTTTTAAATTATCTCTCCTGGATCTATTTTCCAGGTCAGTGGTTTTTACAATGAGATATTTCACATTGTCTTCAATTTTTTTCATTCTTTTGGTTCCGTTTAATAATTTCTTGATTTCTCATAAAGTCATTAGCTTCCATTTGCTCCATTCTAATTTTTAAGGAATTATTTTCTTCAGTGAGCTTTTGGACCTCATTTTCCATTTGGCCCATTCTGTTTTTTAAGGCATTCTTCTCCTCATTGGCTTTTTGGACCTCTTTTGCCATTTGGGTTAGTCTATTTTTTAAGGTTTTATTTTCTTCTGTATTTTTTTGAGTCTTCTTTAGCAAGCTGTTGACTCATTTTTCACGATTTTCTTGCACCCCTCTCATTTTTTTCCCCAGTTTTTCCTCTACCTTTCTTACTTGATTTTCCAAATCCTTTATGAGATCTCCCATGGCCTAAGACCAGTTCCTATTTTTCTTGGAGGCTTTTGATGTAGGATCTTTGACTTTGTTGTCTTCTTCTGGCTGTAAGTTTTGATCTTCTCCATCACCAAAGTCATATTCTATAGTCTGAGTTTTTTTACACTGTCTGCTCATTTTGTAGCTAGTTACTTGACTTTTGAGCTCTTTGTCAAGGAATGACTCTGCTTCCAGAGTGGAGAGTGCTCTGTCCCAAGCTTCAGGGGTTTTGTGCTGTTGTTTTCCAGCGCCACTCGTAGGCACCTGTAAATTTTCAGTTCCCCTGAGGTGGTGTGATCCAAGGAGAGGTGTTTACTCCTCTACTGGCCTATGCTGTGGTCTGTGAGTGACCTTAAGTACGCTTTTCTGCCCTGAAACTGCCAAGAGGACTCCCTCTTCACAGCCACCACAAGCTCTGCTACACCAGCTCCCCTCTTTACCCCAGGACTGCCAACCAGGACTGTGACCCAGATCCAAACAGGACAAAGCCAAGAGACTCCTGCCTCATCGCCAGCAAAGAGATCCCTACAGTTCTGCTGTGACTCCCTCCATCATCTGTGGGCCTGGAGCTCCAGAAGTGGTCACTTCTGCTGCCACCCTGCTGCTGCAGTCACCTCCGCCACCCCCGGGCCTGGAGCCTGACAGTACCCTTCTCACACCCAGATCCAACAGAGTTTTCCCACTGACCTGCTAAGTTGTCTTTGGTGCTTGTGGGTTGAGAAGTCTGGAAACTCCCACAGCTCAGTGATCCAGTGCCCCGAGGCCTGTTCCACCCAGGCTGCTCAGGCCTGGTCTGGGCTGATGTAGCCCAAGCTTGGCTGTGTGCTCTACTCCCATCTGGGTGTGATAGACCCTTCCCAGAAACCATCCAGGTGGTCTTGGGATGGAGACTTGTTTCACACTGTCATTTTGTGGGTTCTGTAGCACTAGGGTTGTTTAGAGTCATTTTTTACAGGTATTTGGAGGGATTTGGGGGAGAGCTCAAGCAAGTCGCTGCTTTTATTCTGTTGTCTGAATCTTGGCTAAATCAGGTTTAGAATTTCTTGTAATTGAAGTGGGCTTTAGTGTATCTCCTATGAGTTTGGCTTGACTTCAGTTTTTCCCCACCCTTTACTCACTTTTGCTTGATGGGCAGCAAGGGCAGAAATGGATGGGTTTGTTCCATGGTATGTAATCGTAATTTAATAAATGTGAGGTGCTAGTCGGACTCTTCATCCTGCTGGGCAGTGCTGTTGTTAATCCCCCTCTTAAGTAAATTCCTTGCTGTAGAGGGTGTTTAGACACTGTCTTATCTCCCAGGCCCCCTTTCCTTCCAAACCTCCCTCAGTGAATAAGCAAAATCTTTGGCTCCAACTCCCTCACACTCACTGTTGACACTATTCCCTCATCGTCCCTTGCCTCTCTTCGCCCTCAAAGGAAGGAGCATCTTTTCTTGTGAATAACTTAAGCCCTGTGTCTGTGCTCTTAGTCTGAAGAATGACGCCCCACCAGGGCTGTTCCCATACTTGTCTTCCTCCTCTAAGTTTTTGTTGTGGTTGTTTTTGTTCTTTGAGGCAGTGTGGCGTAGTGCGAAGAGTCTGTGACAAAGTCAAAGAGAATCCTTGCTCTTACCCTTGCTGGGTGACTCTGGGCGGCTTCTTTGTCTCCTAAAGCTTTAGTGCACCTATCTGTAAAAGTGAGAGAGTGCTTAAAATACCTGTTTTATGGTATTGTGTGAAGAAAAGCACTAAGCAAACCGAAAAGATCTGTGTGAAGATGAACTATCAGCATAGAGTAAGTCTCTCCACACGACTTCCTTTCCACTTCCTTCTGACTGAATACAAGTCACCTCTTGAATCAGTCTCCGTATCCTGACCACCCAGTCTCTCCAGATTATGGCTTTTAAAACTCATTGCTCTGATTTTCATGAAAACAGTTTTAATAATACAGGTTTTGGTTTTGGTTGGGTCTAAAATGATCCAACTATATATACATATATGTATTTATATATCTGCATATCATACACATACACACACATAAATTTTTATCTCCACTTTTCACCTTTTTGACCTTCTTGAAACTCTTCCCCCTGGAGCTTTTGAGACACTAGCTAACCCGTAAATCTGTGTTCTTGTGACATTTTCTTGTTTTTCTCGCCATTCCATTCATTTACACGCTTACCTTCTTCCAGCCCTTATGCTTGGTGTATAGTGGGCACTTAATAAATGTTTGCTGACTTTTTCATTCTGCCCACTTAGGCTCATCCCCAAGCCTCCATGGAACTCACCTACTTCCTTGGCTTCACATATAACTCCTATGAGTGATTATTATATCATTTCTCTCTCCTCAAGCTTTAGCTCTGTTTTTTCAGCAGCATCCAGAACTTGTCTTGCCTGGATATATTGCTGGCCCCTCAAATTTAGCATTATTATCTATATTGTCATCTTCCTCTTCCAGATCCTTCCATTTATCAATACAATAGTTACTCTTCTTGCATCTGTATTTTATTTCTGTTCCAACTATAATCATCCTAGCTAAGATATTTATTTTTTTACTCCTTGTTTCAGCAATCCAGCTAGCAGCTGTTGTGGGGGTAAAAGACCAACACAAGCCCAACAACAAGAATGCTGCCAGCATAGGTTCTTTTGATCTGCTTTACTAAGGAAAACAGTGTTAAGGGGTTGACAAGCTTACTTTAATCCAGCATACAAATATCACTCACTTACTTCAGGGGAAAAAGCCAGCACCCTGAACTTCAGAGCAAATACAAACAAATTACAAACAAGCCAAATACAATTCATAGTTACCAAGAAAACCAAGTCCGGACATCCAGGCAAGCTGGAAGGCTCTTAACTACAGCTGCCCAGAGTCTCCACATCAGCATGCCACCAAGAGTGAGAGCCCTGAGCAAATAGCTCTGTCTTCTCTTCTTAAACCGTTTCAGACTCTTCAAACATGATCTGAATGACCAGAACTTAGGCTGCTATGATTGGCTCTAGAGTTAGCACCTCCCCTTAGGACCCTGGAAGCTTCACACCCACATAGGCTTAGCACCTAGTAATTAGGGGTTTGGGGCAAACTTAGGAGCAAAGATCTAATCAGGCCTCCCTTAGTTAGCCCCACCTTGGGCCCCACCTTAGTTACCAATCCACACCCACATAGGTTTAGCACCTAATCGGGGTTTGGGCCTGGGGCTTAGCACTTAGTAAGGCTCAATGAATTAATCACTGAATTAATCGAAGGAAACAAAAGCCAAACTCTTCAAGGATCCCCAATACACTCTTATATAATCGTAAGATTACAGGCGTGCTTTAAATCTCTTCTCTTTCCAATCTGTTCTATATGCAGTCATTGTGTGTATCTCATTCATTCCTTGATGCTTTGTGAACATTTCCTTCTCCACAATTTAGCGTCAGCCTTTCTGTCTAATCTTTTTTCCTTTGCTCCTTTGCTTTGGCCAGACTGATTTATTATGCGTTATCTTCCTAATCAGCTCTGCATATATCACAAGAACCTATGCCCCTTGTCATTTCCTTATTACTTCTACCTGCCTGTAATGTCCTCTCTGCTTCCTTTTCACCTTGTAATCTTCAAGACACAACCCAAGTTGCTCACAGTAGTCTCTATCCTCTGAGATTCTGTAAAACTTATAATGGGCATTGCTATGTATATGCTCCCTTGTACTGTTGTTTGTTTTCATGCAAATGTTTTACCTTCCCAATCAATTTCTTCCCAGTCTTTGCTGTCAAAGAAAGTACAATTTCTTCATTTCTCTTTAGCCATCATATAGCATGTCGTTCAGTCGTTTCAGTTGCGTCTGACTCTTTGTGACCCCATTTGGAGTTTTCTTGTCAAGGATACTGTAATGGTTTGCCATTTTCTTCTCTAACTCATTTTACAGATGAGGAAACTGATTCAAACAGGGCAAAGTGACTTGCCCAGGTTCACCCAGATACTAAGTGTCTGAGGCCAGATTTGAACTCAGGAAATCTTCCTGACTCCAGCCTAGCACTCTATCCACTTCATTACCTACCTCCCCATTATATAGCATTGTACCCTGCAAATACATTAGGCACTGAAAAAGTTTGTGACTCTCCCTTTTACACCAAGCTCAACTTTAGAATCATCTAATTTTCCTCTTACCAGCTCCTGAAATTTACTTCAGAATTGCTGATTTGTTTCTTCCATTGTATCTCAAGTTCCGTATTCATATTCTACTGTTCTGATCTCATAGCTCCTGGAGCTAGAATGAACCTGAGATCTAATCCCAACAGATGTATTTTTACAGACGAGGAAATTGAGATCCAGAAAAGTGAAATGACTTGTGCGATATCATATCACTAGGGAGCAGGTGAGCTGGTATTTGAGCCTGTGTCTTCCCATTAAGTCCACAGCTGTTTTTATATGCCACCACATTTTTTTAAATATCATCACATTTCCTCACTGTGCTAAGACTATGGCCACAGCTTCCTAATTGGCCTTCCCTCCAACCTGCTTCAATCCCCATATTCCATTGCCTCCATGAAGCCTTCCTCAGCAGCTGTGCCCATAATGATCTGACCTCTCCTGACATTGCAGCCACTCGCTGTAAGACATGTTTTGGTGCTTGATTATCTTTAGTATTGTTAGGAACACACTTTTTCTGCCTTGGTACCTTTCCTCATTCAGTTTCCTATTAATGGGCACTCTCTCCTATCCCTGATCACCATATGTACCCTTTAAATTAATGAATGACAATAAATCATACTGGGAAAGTGTGTTTATTTCAATAAAGGAATCCTAGCCTATAAAATACTTAAATTTATAGTTTATCTGTTATCCCCATTCTTTTAAACTGTGTCAATTTATCCTTTTTGTTGTTGTTCAGTTGTTTCAGTCATGTCCAACTCTTTGTGACCCCATTTGAGGTTTTTATGGCAAAGATACTGGAGTGGTTTGCCATTTCCTTCTTCAGCTCATTTCACAGATGAGGAACTGAGGCAAACTGAACTCTGTTTTTGACTTTCCCAGGATCACACAGCTAGCGAGCGTCTAAGGCCAGATTTGAATTCAGGAAGGTGAGTCTTTCTGACACCAGGCCAGGAACTCTCCACTGCACCACATAGTTGCTCTATTTGCCCCTTTATATTTATACATACTTTTTATGTTTATTATAGTTAGTGTGTACTTTGTTCTTCTGATTCTGTGGTATTTTTCTGCAAATTATTTCACAAAATTTTCTTTAGATGTATTTATGATGCTTATAGAAATATCTTTGAACATTTAACCTTTTAAAAAATCTTTTTAATAATACTTTTAAAAAATCAGTAAATCACATCATGGGATTTTCTTAGTGTACTTCTAAATCGCTTTATCAAAAGGCCCCACCAGTTCATCATTTATTCCGTATGTGTATCTTTTCCCCCCGCACAGTGTCACCAACACTATGTTGGAGGTCAATTTGATGGGTAGAAGGAGGTCCTCCAAAGTTGGTTTAATTTACATATGTTCTGTTTACAAATTCCTTGATTCTATCCTCCATCTATTCATTGCTACCAGATATTGCCTGTGAATATTTTTATAATTTCTTAATAATTTCACATGTTAAATGTTATAAGACTTTTTTAACCTAATCTTATACTTAGGAATTTGTAATTTTAGTGGAATTGAGTCTAATATTTATATGGCACTTTCTGTGTGTGTGCTATATACTGTGCTAAGTGTTTTGCAAATATTTCTCATTAGATCCTCACAACTACCCTGGGAGGTAGGTGTTGTTATTATCCCTATTTTATCGATTTGGAAAAATGTCTGAGGTTAGATTTGAACTTGGGTCTTTCTGATTGCAGGCCCAGTGCTCTATTCACTGTACGCCTGTCTACCCCATAATGAGCATGTCTTTCTTTCCACAGCCCCTCCAGTATTGATTATTCCCATCTTTTGTTGTCTTGTCTTTGCCAGTTTGCCAGGCATAAGGTGAAACCTGAGAAATTTTTTTTGAGGGGGGAAGGCAGGGCAATTGGGGTTAAGTGACTTGCCCAAGGTCACACAGCTAGTAAGTGTATCAAGTGTCTGAGGCTGGGTTTGAACTCAGGTCCTCCTGACTCCAGGGCTCATGCTGTACTCCCTGTGCCACCTAGCTGCCTCAGAGTTTTTTTTGATTGACATTTTTCTTGTTATTCACTTCGATGGAGCAGTCTTTCATATAATTGTGAATAGTCTGAAATTCTTCTTTTGAAAACTGTTCAAATGCTTTGACTATTTATCCACTGAGGAATAGCTCTTGGTTTAACATATTGTGTTAATTCCCTCTGTATCTTGGATATCAGACCCTTATCAGAGAAGGGTACTTTTAAAACTGTCCTTTTTATTATTATAAACCTGAAAATATTAACAAACGCAATCATTTCTTAATATAAAGAGAACCAGGAAAAAGAGGCTTACATATTTAGCTGTGAAACCGCCACCATGAACGACTTTGGGACTTTTTTGTATATTCAAACTTAACTTGGCCATTCCAAAACTGGCCTGCTTTCTTGTCCTCTTCCGAATTTTCTTCTGATCTTTTCTGTTTATTTTTAAGTGATTGATAGATGCCCTTTTCTTCCTTTTCTTAGTATCAGTCTTACCTCCAACTCTCCCCTGCTGCCCCAAACAAAGCCTTCCCTTATAAAAAATAAATTATGCAAAGCGAGTCCACACATTGCCTGTGTCTGAAAATAGGTGTCATTCTTGATCTCAGCTCCATTATCTCTCTGCAGGGCAGTTTGAAACAATATCAAAGACCTCAAGTTTTTACAGTTGTTTCCTCTGCAGTGCTTTTGTATAAATTATCATCCTGGTTCTGATCACTTCATTTTGTACCAGTTTATACCAGTCTTCCCAGGTTTCTTTTAATTAATCCCTTTAATAATATTCTGTCACATTCATTTATCCTAATTTGTTTAGGCCAAAGATTCTTAAGTTTTTAGTGGTCAGAGCCACTTGGCAGTAAGGTGAAGTATGCAGACTTGTTTTCAGAGTAATGTTTTGTTGCCCACTTTCATAATAAGGAGATGCTAAATTTCAGTTGTGAGAATAAAGATAATTTTTTCCAATCACATCTTATGGACTGTCTCAAAACTACGTATCAACTCTAGGTTAGGAGCCCTCGGGTTAGTCATTCCTCAATTGATTTGTGCTTGGATCAGTCCTCCCAGGGACAGCTCTTCTTTGGCCTTGCCCCCCTGGAGCTTGAATGCTGCTGGCAGAAGGCCTTGCCCTCTGCCACAATCCCCAGCCTTTCTCTCAGTTTCCCAGAGGATTACTGCAAGTTCTGGCCTTGGCTCGTCTCTGCACCTTCTTATTCTTCCATGATCTCCAGTAGAGACTTGGTTCCATCTTCTGTTATGGTCCTGACAGGTTCTAGTGGGATCTTAAACATTATGTTTGTCTCAGGCCTCTTGTACCTAGTGCCCAGGTTGGCCTTATTTACTGCTTGTGGCTCCCGGTGTTCCAAGAAGTACATGGCTAGGCCTTGCCCCCCTGTCAAGTGACCTCTGAAGATTGGCTTTGATTCCCCAAAGCAGTCAAATCAAACTCAGGTAGAAGGACTAAATCATCCCCAATGGTCTCTTAGTTTCATAGATTCTACAATTCTATGATAGCATTTTAGTTTTTACTCAATAGGAATTCTAAGCAGAGACCTTGCCACAGTCCATTTAGCAAGGCCAAGGTAGAGTAGGAAAATGGTTTTCTCTGTATTTTTGTCCACTAGGTGCTCTCAGGCTTTGTGTTAACACTGTGTATATTTATAGAAAGTAATAAACATCTCTGCTGCTGAACTGTGTTTCTTATTCTAGGCAGCTGATGCCTTGTGCATCCCTAGTGTCAGTTTTTCCTTAAAACTTTTTCTTGTCAGGAAGTGGTGGGAAGGAAAGGAGGTAGAAAGAGGAAATGTTTTACTCCAGCATTCACTGTGTCCAGTGGTCTTTTCCCATATTCACTTTCTTTCTCTCTGCTATTTTTTAAATCTCTTTTTGGCTTAAAAAGGAGCAGATTAATTGATGATCAGGCTCTGAATTCCATTCCAGAAATGGAACTCTCAGTTTTAAGGTAGGTTCTGGGGTCTGTACTTTCCCATCCCTGTTGAGAATATGAGTCTTAAAGTTCAATGAATGGATGTGAAGCTACATTTACTTCAAGGATCCTGAACTTCATTGCTTTGGATACTTGCTCTGCTGGTACAGGGCCCAGTCCCTCTACATCTTTAGAGTGAATCAGGGGACTATCTTTGTAAGCTGCTAATGGTTGAAACATGTCCTCACTCTGGTAAAATCTCCAAACTTAGCTAACATACGGGAGGCCCTCTGTTGAAAGTTTTTCTACTTGGAGAATAATAACTGACATTTATTTAACATTTTAAGGTTTAAAAGTGCTTTAATACATTTTAATTTTGACCACAGCCTAGGGATCTAGGTACTCACTCCTGTTTATACATAGCATTTGAGAAAGCACGGCCTCCTGGCCATAAAATGAGAAGTCAGAATAGGACTTTAATAGAGGAAGCTATAATTTAGGAGATGAATTGACAGCTTGCCTTTCTGTAGTTTTTAAAAATTATTCTGCTCAAGTTTCTAAACTGAGTATTAGTTGGGGGGGGCGTAGTTTTTATTCTCCTCTTTCCTGATGCTCTGACTCTTAATCTTTCTGTGCTCAGTGGCAGATTCTCTTCTCACAGTCTCTTAGCAGCTGTTCAAACCCACCCTCTGTTACACAATTATATCATACTGATTTGTGCCATCTGTTCTGAACTGAGACATTCAGCTCTGTGGTATTGTGTGGCCTTGGTGCCTTTACTTCCAAGAGCACAAATACAAGTTCCTATAGCAGACTCTTATTTCTCTCTGCAAAGCCTTTGACTGAATTGGTTACCCCGAGTGTGCTACATTTACTGTGTAGTGGTCCATGATTTTAAGTAATGTTGGTAGTAAAAATGTGGTTGGCATATTTATTGTTGCTTAGCCTGTTTAGGTTGGCATGGCAGATTAATGCAGCTGGCTAAGCCGTGAGCTTTCCTTCTTCATGTCACCAAAGTCTTTCTCCAGGCGTATATGACATAAGAACTGCTTAATGAGTTTTTCTGCAGCCCAGAGCCTGATGGATTGTTATTCAGATTTCAGGGAGGGCCAGAACTGTCTGTCCTGGGCAGCAGTATTCTTCATCGAGAGATTGCAGAGCTTTTCCTCAGGTTCTGCGTATGAGTATTTTAGTATCTTAATCAGTTTATTCAACCTATTATAAACTTTTTAATGCCTGCTATGGATCAGGCACTGTGCAAGCTGGGCTTGGAAGATAAATGTGTCCTCAAAGCAAAGATAGGAAATAAATACAAAGTGATGGGGAGGGGCAGGAAAGAGAATTGCAAGCAGCTGTAGAGTGGGGATTAGGAGAGACCTATAAAATTAGATGTTCATGAAAGTAAATTTGAAAATACTGGGCAGTATTTTCAGAAGGAGGAGGAGAGTGAAGGAAAATGAGGTTACCAAATAACAGATGCTACCCACTTTTTCTCAAATTATTCTTCCATTGAACTTCACTATATCTGCTATGTAGCTGAATAGAAAGGAAGCATTTTTGCTGCGTCTCCCCTGTTCAAGGTACATTTGATATACCAAGAACCACGGTTGGAAGAGCATTTGAGTGTTGATAATAGACTGGTGCTTGAATGAGTATGTGCAGCTGGCATCTTATCACATAGTGTCTTTCCAAGAATCTCTCCTGGGACTAGCATATTGACCGTAGAGCTTTTCAATCTTTAATTTTTAAAACCTCATCTCCATTTTCAAACCTTCCCTGTACTTCGAGATGTGGCTGGTAGAATAATCTTCTTTGTTGTCCAGATCCTCAGTTGAGGAAATGTCTTTTGACTTAAATTTGCAACTTTATAAAAATGAATGACTGTCTGCTAACCCCAAGATACTCCATTATCAATGGATTATAAATATAAAACCAACTGCTCGATATTTTTTTTCATTAAAGGTATATTGGGAAAAACTGGTTCTTTAAAACAATCAAGTAGGGATTTGTTCAAAGGAACTTTGTAGTCTGTTTCACCAAGGAAGGTGGGGTTATGTGACAGCTGGTATGTTGGAGCTAGGTTGTGGATCTTGTTGTTAAATTTTTAGTGTGACTATTTACATCTCAAAAATAGGCAAATGCTCCAAATCAGGGCTTGATTTATTCTTTTATGTATTGTCAAGGCTTAGGAAAATGATGAAAGAAATTGTAAATGATGCAAATAGCATAAATAAACTTTAAAACCTATCACATGTAGATTTTTCGTCCTCAGAGAACCAGTTATTAAATTTTTGTCAGTCCACCCCTGGAATTGATGTGAAGCTTTGCCTATTAAAAGTAAATATTTCATGGATATGTCATTTTATTGCTGTGAGTATTCTTTCCACTAATGCAGATAGCAGCCCCTCTTAAACTTAGGTTTTTAGTGTGGCTATAACTGAATATATTCATCACCCTGATGCCAGCCTGTTGATGAACCTGTTCAGATTTAGCTAGATGGGTCCCTGGATGCCAGCCAGGCAGTCTGTTAGCAAGCCTGCATTTGAAACATTCCTTTCTGGGTAAGAGCGACCTGAACTAGTGCTCCGCAGGTAGTTTTTTGAGACTCTAGGGTCACTGTGAAACCATATGGGGTATTGGAATACTATTAGAATAAAGGAGCCATAAGTGATGGTAATAGCAATTTACTGATTACTTCAAAATGGGGACTATTTCTAGAACAGTACAAAGCAGAAAAGCTACTTCATCCTAAAAGATTCAGATAGTGTGGGTAGATGAATAACTTTGGCTGTTGTACTTGGAAGTTCAGAAACTGAAAGATGAATCAGTGTTTGCTTTTCTGAACTGCAAGTTTGCCCCATGGAGGATCGTTACAGCCAACTGAAGGGAAGTGATGAAAGGCTGTGGCAAGGGTTAATAGACCCAGTTCTCTTCTGTTCACATGATTCTAAATGTATTTTACTGAAAGCAAAAAAAAGCCAGCCTTCACCCTCCCTCTGCCCCAATGATCGTCACCATTTAAATAATTCAAAATTAAAAAAAGATATGGACATGTAGGCTATCAAAAGAAGTATATCATCATACAGTATATGGACAGTCTTGAAAGATTTATTGTAGTAAAAATTTACTGAGAACAATCTTATTTTTGTAAAAAAAATTTCTTCCTCAACTTTTCTTTTTATCACTTGCTGTTTGCTCAGTGATACTGCAAATGAAAGGGAGGCCGTGATTATATTACCATGTGAGTTATGTACAGAAACGAGAGAGAGGCTCATTTTATGTTAGCATAAAAACAGAAGTATTCCTCCATAGCACTTCTTCCTGAAAGGAAACCAACATACGAGGCAACAATTCCTAAACCCTGGGAAATCCTTTTGGTGTTTAGCTGAATCTCACAGATGTCCTTATCTTTTTATTTCTGAAAAAAAAAATGACCAGGACTCTGCCTGTTTAACCATCCTTGGAAATATTTAGATAGAATAAGTTTCTTCTCCTTTTAAGTTAGGCACCCCCCCCCAAAAAAAATAAAGAAATAACTGCCTGACATTATCAAGTGGAAGAGCTGGCTTCATGCTTGTTACAGGGTCAGGATTCCCTGTTCCTTCAAACTTGACTAGCTACCTTTACTGACATATGATAGACCTTCTATTGCCACAGGTACAAGTTTTATGAGGTAAGAGCTGAGCAGACCTAGTGAGAAAGAATGTAACTAGGAATATGGGATCTACCAGAATGGAAAAGTAATGAGGCCTAAAGACATAAGCCTTCTAAGGAGGCCAGACCTTGTCCTGTTTTCTTCCTGTTGGCCATGGGAGCAGAAAGCTCCTTCCTTGTTGGTAAAAATGCGTTCTTTGGCTATTCCCTTTCTCTCTGATGGCATGGGAAGCCCAGATGGGCCTAGGATACATTATTTATTATTGATCCGTTTCCATCCTCCTTTTAGGAATGTTTCTGTCATGCGTGGCCTGTGTTGAATTGCTTGCCTTATCAAGGAGGGTAGGTGTGGAGGGAAGAGGGGAGAGAATTTGGAACTCAAAGTTCTAAAAACAAATGTTCCAAAAAAAAGTTGTTTTTACATGCATCTGGGAAATAAGATATACAGGCAGTGGGGTATAGAAATCTATCTTGCCCTGCAGGAAAGTAAAGGGAAAGGAGATAAGGTGGTAGGAGGGGAGTGGGGTGATGGAGGGGAGAG
>CM053622.1:439815386-439835603 GCA_028646595.1 Phalanger gymnotis
GACCTGCATTGTCCATAAAGGGGGAGAGGTAGCTAGAGGTCAGAATAACTCCAAGAGGTTAGGTAATATTAGGGGTGGCTAGTCCACAAAGGAAGACAGTTCCCTGGGTAGAGAGAACCTGTGATTTTATATAAGCTAGATCACAACACTTTTGCCTGTATGAGCGATGTATTGCAGGAACTGGGGAGATATCCGGGCCAGTGTTGGGTAATGTTATAAGGATATAGAGTGCTACTGGTTGACGGGAGATATTTGAGAGAGTTCTGAATGAGAAGGAAGTGGGGTTTTATGATGCCTGGGCCTTTGTCAAGATGCTAGTAATAGTGGTCTTTTGGTCATCCCTGGCCCAGAAGCACGGGTCTTTGGCTGTCCGGTTTGAAAGTGAGTGAGCAATTACTGTAGTAGGGAGGTCCTTAGGGCAATGCTCAAAGGATAAATTCCATGCCCGGGTCTCAGGGGCTAAGGAAAGGGGTATAGGAAGTAAACCTGTATCCTGGGAATGATGGTGACATACCCAGCAGTCAACGAACCCCATGCCACACCCAGCCCCAGTTGCAGGGAAGCAGGCCTAGATCTAGGCACAGGATGGGAACCAATGATAGGAAAAGGAAGAGTAACATGATAGTGTTTTCACAAGCAGAACTAAAAACAGAGGAATAGAAGGCAGAATGGAAAAACAGAGCAACCAAAAAGCAGCAGATTACCATAGTCCTTTGTCTTTGTGAAGAGAAGTTTCAGATCCTCCATCAATTGATTCACAGGTGTGCTTGCTTGGGCTGCCTGATGACAGGAGAAGAGACAGGCTTTATCTGGGACACACATGTTCACCTAGGGGGCTTTGAGCTTCACAGCATTGGGAGTTTTTAAGATGACTTCGTACTGCCCCTTTTTACCTACAAAGGGTCAGTGCCCTGTGACTTCCAAGATTTCAAATAAATCATAACTCCAGGCCTGATAGGGAGGAGACAGAAACTGCTTTGTCTGGCTTGGGGAGGTGCAGTTGGCATAGTCAGATACTGCCTTTCATACTAGCCCTAGGGTGGGGGAATACTTGGGAGTTGGTGTTCTGAGTATAGCATTAAGAGAAGCTTAAAGCCTCTTTACGGTGACATACACATAAAATCTATTTGCCAATCCTCACTTGGAAAGCCCCTGTGATTTTGGACAAGGGTAAAGAAAGATAGGGGTCTAGCTACTCCTTCAGGGTTGGCTTGGGTACATATAGAACAAGCCTTGCAAACCTGCCTAATTGTTTCTAGTATCAGGGAAGTCATCAAGGCTGATAGTAGAGCAATGCCTGCTGGTAGATTTTCCATAGCCTCTTCAGATTCCCCCTTCTCTTGGTCTCTACCCTATGTGACTGCCACCTCTTTGGGAGAGTGTACTGCCTGGAGGAGGTATAGAATTTTGGTCCCAAGTTTAACAGGGGAGTTCTTTGTGGTCAAGAATCTCTACTCCTTCCAAATATCTCCATGGGCGTGTAAAAAAATGAAAGGCATATTTGGAATCTGTAAGGATGTTTACCCTTTTGTTTTCCCCTAATTCCAAGGCTCTGATGAGTGCTATCAGCTTGGCCTTTTGTGCAGAAGTTGTAGATGGAAAGGTCTCAGATTCTGTAGTGCCCTGTAGGCTGATTATTGCATAACTGGCTTTCCTCTCCCCTCCTTCCACAAAGCTAGAACTGTCAGTATAACATCCCTCATCAGGATTATCAAGGGGGGAGTGCTTTAGATCAGGATGGCTAGAATGTACAGAATCAAGGGTCTTGCTGCAATTGTGAGCAAGGCTCTTGGAGCCACAGGAATCAGGAAGCATAGCGTTTGGATTCAAGGTGTTGCATACACTGAGAGTCAGCTCAAGGGTATCTAGCAGAAGTGCTTGATATTCACTAAGACAGCCACTTGCCAGCTACTGGTATCCTTTGGTTTCTAAAATGCTCCGGACTCAATGAGAAATCAGCACTTCCAGTGGTTGGCCAGGAGTAAGTTTAGAGGCTTCAGTAATAAGGAGGGCAGTGGCTGCAACAGGCTGGAGACAGGAAGGCCAGCTGGCCACAACAGAATCAAGCTGCTTAGAAAAATAGGCCAGGAGCCTTGGGTCAGGTCCCAGGGTTTGAGTAAGGACTCCCAAGGCCACATAAGGAGCAAAGGGTTTTTCTAGATTAGGTAATGCTAGAATGGGGGCACAGGTTAATTTTGGACTTTAGGGTGCTGAAGGCCTGTGTCTGTTTGGGTCCTCATTCTAAGGGAAAGGTGTGGGACCGGGACCCTGCGTGGCAGTACACTGAGGTTTGGAAACGACCCCAAAGTTGAGAATCCAGATTCTCCAGAATCCGGCCATACAAAGAAGAATATGTAACTGTTTCTTTGTGGCTGGTTCAGGGAAAGACAAAGTTACTTGCTTTTTTTCTGATGCTAAAGACTGAGAGGTGGGAGTTAAAAGTATGGCCCAAATATTTTATGGACTGACAGGCAATGCGGACTTTGGGTAAAGAGACCCTGTATCCACGAGAACCCAGAAAATTAAGAGTCTGTCTGGTTGCTATAAAAGCGACTTCTCGAGTGGGGCTACAAATGAGGACGTTGTCAACATATTGAACGAGGCTGTTGTTAGATAATTTTGGGGCCCTTAAATCTCTACCCAGAGCTTGTCCAAATAAGTGAGAGCTATCCCTAAAGCCCTGTGAGAGGACAATCCATGTCACTTCTGCTAGATACTCTTGACCTGATTCTCAGTGTATGCTACTTGAATCCAACCACTATGCTAAGGTGGTAACCAGTGGGTGTCACCTGGAATCTGGGCCAGGATAGTATATGGATTAGCACAATAGGATGAATGAATCACTGCCTCATTGACAGCCTGTAGGTCTTAGACCAACTGGTATTTCCCGTTTGGTTTACTTACAGGGCATATAGGAGTATTACAAGGTGATTGACAAGAAACCAGCAACTCATATTAGAGAAATTTATCAGTGAGAGGTTGCAACCCAAGCTATGCCTTGAGCTTGATAGAGTATTGCCAGTGGTGAGGGAAGACATTGAGATCTTTAAGGTGGACTTTAATAGGGGACTCATGAGTAACCCTCCCAGGTCCCATGGTCCCAGACCAAAGGATCTACTGAATTCTAGATTTTAGAGGGAATGTGGGACAGGAACTTTCAGCAGATGTCTGGAGCCTATTTAGAAATAAAATGCATACTTAAAACTGTGACTCCTATGGGAGATTCAGGATCCAAATTAGTATACTTTCTTAGAGCCTCTCCCAACCTCTTCCTAAAGAGGACTGGGTTCTCCTCTTATGCTGGTATAATTTCTCTTAATTTGTCATAGTCCACTTGTTCCTTTAGGTCACCTTTCATGCCTTCTAGGAGGCAGGTGATCATATGGTCCCTTCTCTCCTTATCTTCATCATCAAGATAGGGATTGGCAATAGGCATGGTGACTGTCCCAGGTGGATAATGGGGGCCAGCTGAGGACCTGGCTAGATCATCACTGTATTTCTGAGTATAGTCCCAAATCATTCTCTTTTCCTCAGTGGATCACGAAGTAGAAATAATAAGGTTGATATTGTCCCAGGTTGTCAAATTGTAAGGAAATGGAGTGAAATCCTTCTATAAATTTGGTGGGGTCCCCTGAAGCAGCTGCCCAATTTCTTTTTAATTTGGGCAGGATCAGATATTGAAAAGGGAACACTCTTCCTCATGGGATCAGGGACTTCTCTTAGAGGGATCATTGGAGCAAATTGAAGGGGACTTGAGGTTGGGGGTACCCTGTCTGGTATTTGAGGGATTTAGCATTAGGTAGTCAGGAGTGGGTAAGAGGAGAGGCTAAAGGACCCAGAGAAACCTTTTTGGGGTCTAGACAAGGAACAGGATGGATAAGAGATTTAGGGGTAGTGGGTTGAGATTTAATCCCATACATGACTGGATCATCTAGAATGCTGGGTTTGGGGGTTGGTGCCTTCTCAGATTTGGGGAGTTTGGTGCTGAATTGAGGACATGTGAGAAGCATTTTGCAAGAATCATGGAGGTCAGGGTCTTGGGAAAGAGCCATGAAAGTTTGAACATAGAAGGAGAGAGTCCTCTGGCAAAAAAGATCTAACTGCAAAATAGTATTGTAATTACCGGAGCCATTGGCAGGCCACTTTTCCTGGTCCTCTTGAGTTATATTGTGGCCAGACTCTATTACAGAAAAAGATGAGTTGCCTTCTCTCAAGGTCCTCCTTCCTAAATTTCTCCCAATGCCTTAATAGACAACCTAGGGGAGAATTCATTGGAAAAGAAATGTCCTGTTCCATGTCCAATATCCTGCAGCCACTTACCTCTTCTTCAGCGTCCTGAAGAGGGAGAGAACAAGAGAAGATGGCTAAATGAGAGGCATCCCCCTCAAGGAACCAAGAACTGTCCCACCTGACTGTGAAGAAGTCAGAGAGACCCACAATGCCACTCCGGATTATCTAGGCACCTGGAGGGGTCCAGCTGCAGGACACAGAAAAAGGAGAGGGTAGGGAGAAAGAGATGCCTACCTGTTGGCCAGGAGAAGATCCAACCCTTGGACAATTTCCTGGTCAAGGGAACTGAATGAAGAGGTAGATGATGTTCAGAGTCGGGTTGTCCTGAAAAAATTCAGGGGGCAGAGGTTCTTCTAGTCCTCAGGAGCACTAGCAATCTAAGATAAGACAGGGGCTTAATTTTATACCCAAGTTTTAGGCACTCAGCTAGGGGTGGGAGGTATGCTTCTGCGTGGGCAGTTAACCACAGGGAAGGATGTCAGGAAAGGGGAAGCAGGTGTGTAAAGGGAGGCAGGAAAGGAGACACAGGTATGTTGGGTACTTTACAAAACAGTACTTTGTGGTCACAAAGCAGGGAACTTAACTTGTAACATTCAAGGCTATGGGCAGAGACCATAGGGGTTAGTCACGTACACAGAAAATAACAAGATTTTCTTGTCAGCAGAGAGAGCCCCCTCTTACTGGGCTGATTTAGATTTAGACAGGGCTCTCGTTGCTGGGCAGAAGTCAGCTCCATCATAATGTAGTTTAGTGAGGGAAGAATCTTGTAAGTAGCAGACCATGGGGTCAAGACCTGCAGGCAGGAAGTAAATAAATATTTATTAAGCAACCACAGTGTGCTAGGTACTATGCTAAGTGCTTTATAAATATTATCTTATTTAATCCTTGAAGCAACTGTGGGAGATAGGTGCTGTTATCCTTATTTTTTTTGCCATTGAGGAAACTGAGGCAAACAGATTAAGTGACTTGTCCAGGGTCACACAGCTAGTTAAGTGTTTAAAGCAGGTTTTGAACTTAGGTCTTCCTGATTCCAGGTCCAGCACTTTTAACTACCATGCCACCTAACTGCCTCTGCATAGGTTGGGTGGGGATGGTGCCCCTAAGGATTTGAGCAGAGGATATTTAAAACAAAACTTTATAGGATCCAGAACCTTCATATTAGTGGTCAACTGGGAACTCTGGCAGTCAGGGTCATTCACTGATACATGGTTTTATACAAAGGCCAAGGAAACAAATGTGGATTTGGGCAGAAGCCTGTACTCCTACAAAGGAGTTTTAAAACTTCCTACATTATAGACCGCTGGCCTTCTCATGCTGGGGGTGGGGCTGGGGGACAAAGGATGTAAGATAACTGAAGTAATTCCTGTGTAGCTCCTCCATTTAGCTGTCAGAAATCTCCATCATAAATACAGAGGAGTAAAGGTTACTTTGTAGTATCAGGGGACCCTTTGTCTTTCTCTGGAAACCTAATTGGGTTTGCACTTTGTGGAAAAAGTTACTCTAAAGGAGGGGTTTCCATAACAGACACAATACTTATTGCAGTTCCTGAAAGGACCATTACAAAGGGTCTTGAGCCTTATCAATCATGCCCTAAGGATAAGAAGTGCATTGATTTGGGTGTATGGCCAGTAACTACCATTTAGAGAGACATGGTCTGCTTAACCTTTAAACTCTTCAGATAGGAAAAACTTAACCTTTGTCAGCAAGTTAAAAACCACGCCAAATAAGACCTCGAGGTTTTTACAGTATTTATGTCTAGCTTTTATTCCCTGCCTAGACCTGAATCTAGATTTTGGGTCTTCTTTCTTATGGTTAATGGTAAAATAAAGCTGCTTTAGATAACTTCTTTTCTTCTCTTTCCCCCACCTCACCCCCTTTCACAAATTATAAGGGAGATTTGGGTAGTATCGAGACATGGGTAAAACACCTACTATGACTAAATGACTTCATATTTGAAGCCATGGAGTTTGTGAGCTGGAGATTGTGACAGTTTTTCCTGTGAATTTGGATCAGGGGCAAGGGGTGGGATGATTTGAAAAGTTCGTTTGTAAATGAGATATGTGAAACTATGAATTTTCCTCTAGGAACTTTGTGTGTGTGTGTGTGTGTGTGTGTGTGTGTGTGTGTGTGTGTGTGTACGTTAGGTACAGATACATGTAAATAGAAACACTTTGGTTCGCAGTTTATCTGACAATACCTAGTTAATCTCTGTTATACTTGAAATGGGCTTTAAAAAAAAGACCTAGAGCAGAGGTGGTGAACCTGTGGCCTCAATGGCCTCAAAACCACAAGTTCCCCACCCCTGCTCTAGAAAAAGCCGTTTGTGGAAGCTCTATGGAATAACACAAACAAGAATGTCATGGGTTGAAGAAAGTGTGTGGATTGCTATCTGTACCCATGGAAAGAATTCCTACTCCTGTGAGAATGAAGAATATAGATGCCTGAAGTACACCTACTACCATGTGGAGTACTATTACAAATTCTTAGTAACTCAGAATGGCAAGAATACTTCTGTCCCAATCCTAGGCTCTTGAGGCTCCGTGTGGGTGTTAGACTAGAGGGGCAAGTAGAGACACTCTTGAGCCTTGGTGACTTCTTATTTCCCTGGAATTAATTTAGAGAGGACACTTCTTTGGGTCAGTCACTTCCCAAGTATGCTAGAAAGGCTTGTCTGCTAAGGGAAGAAGTTAAAGATTTAATAGCCAACTCAGTATTAATCAAGTGTTTCTAAATTAGGGATATCATAGTTGCCTGTCACAAGTCTCTCCCTTCTCCAGTCTATCCTCTACTCAGATGTCAAAGTGACCATAACCAATCTGACCATATCACCCTCCTAATCAGTAAACTCCACCAGCTGCCTAGCATCTCCAAGATCAAATATAAAATCCTGTTTGGCTCTTAAAACCCTTCTTAGGATGCCTCCCCTCTTACAATATTCTTACGCTTTACACCTTTCCAGGCCTCCTAGCTTTTCCTCAAATGAGTTACTCCATCTCCAGACTATGGGCATTTTTACTTGCTGTCTCCCATGCCAGGACAGCTAGGTGGTACAGTGGATAGAGAGGTGGTCCTGAAGTCAAGAAGAATCCTCTCCCTGATTTCAAATCTCACCTCAGACACTTACTACCTGTGTGACCCTAGGCAAGTCATTTCACCCTATTTGCCTCAGGTTCCTCATTTATAAAATGAGCTGGAGACAGAAATGGCAAACCACTCTAGTATCTTTGCCAAGAAAATTCCAAATGGTGTCATGAAGAGTCAGATACAGCTGAAATGACTGAACAACAACTCCCGTGCCTGGAATGCTTTCCCTTCCCATCTCTGCTTTGAGGCTTCCTTCAAGTCCCAGATAAAAATCCCACCTTTTATGGGAAGCCTCTTACCATCCTCCTTAGTGTTAGATTAGAGCCTTTGCTCCACTGATCATTTCCAGTTTATCCTGTATCGGCATTGTTTGTGCACAGTTGTTTACATGCTGTCTCTCTCATTAGACTGTGAGCTCCTTGTGGCTAGGGACTGTCTTTTGCCTTTCTTTGTATCCCCAGAGCTTAGCGCAGCGCCTAGCATACATTAAGTGTTTAGTAAATTTTTATTGCTTGATTGATGTGTAGTTTTAAAAAATGATATTCCAAAGCAAAATATAGAATTGAGTATGTGCTGGATTCCGGAAACAAACAACTTTGGTAAACCCAAATACTTCCCATTGAAAAAAAGATTTGTTATTTTTCACTATTATCTCTCCCTGTAGTCGTATGATTGTCCTCTTTCCTTTTCTGGTTTCCCACTTAAATGATATTCCCTCATACCATTTCTTTCCTATAAGACATCGCTAGAAATATGTTGCCACCTAATTGTGTCTGCCATATATTTCCCTATTGTCTATTGGGTCACCAGCAATTTTGGTTTTTTAAAGACAGTGATATTCTAAGATCTGCAATCTTAAAATGGTAGTGAAGAGAAGATTATGTTAGAAACATAGGTAGGGAGCTAGCTTTTAATTGTTGAAAGCACATCCTGATTCCTGTTTTTCCATTGTTTAGGTAGGTATTTCTAAAATCACATTCCTCATTTAACTTTTTTTTGCTATAAACATCTGCTTTACAGATTAATTTGCCTAAAAGCCCAAAGCTCAAATTTATTTTCACAATTGCCTATTAGATAGACAGTTGCAGAAATTTTTGCAAATAAAGAAATAGGTCTGAAATTCTAGATGCAAATTCATGGGTTCAAACGCCATTCTCCAATGGATAAGTTGCCAAAACACATTAACAAACAGTTCTCAAAAGAAGAATTGCAAACTGCTAAAAACCATATAAAAACTACTTCATATTACTAATAAGAAATGCAAATCAAAATAATTCTGATTTTACCTCACGTCCAGCAAATTGTCTATGTTGGAGGGGCTACAGGAAGACAGGCACACTGATAGGCTGTTGATGGAACTAAACATTTGTCCATCTTTTATTTTGTTAAGACAGTAACTAAAATGCTGGACTCTCTGAACTAGAGATCACATTGCTAGGCATATACCCAAAGGAGGTCAAAGACAGGAAGAAAAATCCCATATACACCAAAATATTTATAGAAGCACATTTTGTAGCACTGCAAAGAATTGTAAACACAGTGGGCACCCATTAATTGGGGAATGGCTAAACAGTTGTGGGGCTTAAAGATAATGAATATTCCTGTGCTGTAATTATAAATTTGAAGAACATAGAAAAGCATGGGAAAAGTTCATATGAACTGATGCAGTCAAGTGAAGAGAGGAAGTCAATATATGCAATGACTACAACAATATAAATTGAAAGAATAATAACAAAACAACTGAACCTGGATGCTGCAGAATTATGACGTGAACATACATCTAGCCCTATTCTTTGCAGAATAGGAGGTCTATGAATGCGTGACACCGAAGACAGTGCCCTAATTTTGGATGTATTCATTAATGTAGCTGAACTGTGGTGTTTTTGCAAAGGGGAGAGCTCAAAGGGGATACATAGGTAAATTGGGCAAGTAGGTGACATATTGAGAAATTTTAAAAATATTTTTGAAGCCTGAATCAGAGATTTCGAACAAAGAAAAGCCAAAGATCATAACAGAATGTTGAAAAATAAAATAAAAAGATGTTTACTAACCGTCTCTTTATGATTTATTCTTTAATTTTCCAACCAACCAAATTAACAACTGCTGTAGTTGGTATATTCAAGTCTTTTACCACTTCTCATTTTTTAAAAAAAGAAAACTGGGGCAACAGTTGGTATTTCCCATTTTTCCATGATCTTTCGGATATCACTGACAGTGGCTCAGCAATTACATATATCAGTTTTTTTTTTTCAGTGCCCTTAAGATGTTTATTTGATTGATGTGAATTTAATTCATTACGGACAGCTAGGTCTTCTCAAATTCAAATCACCTGCCCTTTTACCTCCCCGGCTCTGTTACCTTGTCTACAAAATGGGGATAATAGTACTTGGATCATATACCTCAGAGTGGTGATGATGAAACATTAAATGTAAATGTTAGCACATTATGTAATTGTGAAGGAGTTATCAGATTTATTAAAGTCACAGTGGTTTTTCTGTCAGCTGTCATAAGCTTCTAAAATATAGCTCTTACTCATTCCTGTCATTTGGCTATAGACCAGATAGTTCTAGTCTGTTAAATCTAGATTTGGTTCAGTCTACAGATATTTTATGTGCTTACTACGATGAGCCACCTGGGTGGGGAGGGTATGTGGGAAGAGAGTGGGAGGAAAAATCATGGAAGTTTAGAAGCAATAATAACTTTTAGGATGGGTAATTTTAAGAAAACGGATTATATTTTGTTCTCCTATCCCCTTCATTGCCAAATCTATTCTTCTTTCCTTCTCATCCCAGCAGGGTGTCTCTTTCAACAAAGAATTAAAAAAAAGGAGAAAAGTTCAGCAAAACTAACCTGTACATCAGCCAAGACTGACAACATGTTTAGTATTTCACACTCATAGTCCCCTACCTCTTCAAAGGTGACAGATGCATTTTGTTTTCTCTTAGGGTCATAATTGTACAGCTGTTTGTTTTTTTAGGGTTTTTTTTTGTTCTTTTCATTTACATTGGTGTCATCATATACTGTTTAACTTTCTTATTACTTCACTTTGTATCAATTCATTTGAGTCTTCTCATGCTTCTCTGTGTTCTTCACATTCAACATTTCTTACAGTGAGATAATCTATTATATTTACATATCACAGCTTATTTAGCTATTTCCCAATCAATGGGCATGAATTTTGTTGCTAGCTCTTTGCTGTCACAATATAAATAAAATATATATCTATATCTATCTATCTATCTATCTATCTATCTTGATATCTCTGGGACATTTCTTTCTGACTTTTACCTCTTTGGAATCTTTGCCTAGTAGTATGCTCTAGGATCACTAGGTCAAAGGGCACAGATATTCTAATCACTTTTTTAAGTGTAATTTTAAATTGCTTTCCAGAATGATTGGAGAAATTCACAAGAGGGTGGATTTTAAAATAATTTTTTTTTCTTTTTTAAAAAATATTTTTTCCAATTACATGTAAAAACAATTTTAACATTTGCTTTTTAAAATTTTGCTTTCCAAATTCTCTCCCCTATCACTGAGAAGGCAAGTAATTTGATATAGATCTTACATGAGCAGTCATGTAAAACATACTTGCATATTACTTATGTTGGGAAAGAAAACAACCTCTCCCCCCAAAAAAAACCCAACATGAAGAAAACAAAGAATATAAATAAATTCATAATAAAGGTTTATCCACATTTGAAATGAGTTTCTTTATCCTTTTTGCATATTTTATTTCTTGGCTTGGGATGACTTTTTTTTTATAATATGAGAGACCAGAAAATCTTGGTCTTACTCCTAGTTTACTTCTAGCTGGGGTAACCATGGTCAAATCACCTTTGAGCCTTAGTTTGTTCATCTGTAAAATAAGACAAACTAGATCAGGGAGCAGCATAGGACTCACAAATGGAGTCTGTATATTGTATACAATATTGTATTTGTGTACATCTCAGTAAATGGACAAATGGCATTATTGCTTGCATTTAACAGTTGCTTAAGTGCCCTTCCCCACACCCCTAATACACACACACACACACAGAGCTATCCTTGCTATTGACATGCTTCCTTTCCCCCTGTCCTTCTCTTCCTCCTCCTCACATACCTGAGCTTCTTGAACCCAAGCTTTCCCTGATTTCCAGCGATAAACTCCTTGAGCTATCAAGAGAACTCGTCTCTAGGACACACACATGTCATTGCAAGGAGCTTTTGGGGACAAGGAATTATTTGGTCTCTCTGTTGTTAACTACTCTATCTTTGACACCAGTTAGGAAAAAACAATTATATAAAAAGTTGAGTGGGACTTTCCAAGCAGCCAGCTCTAAAAATACTTGTTGGTACTGTCCGTGTATTTGGTGAAACTACAGAACTCCATTTATACTTATACTTTCCAACTTAGGTTGAAAATATTTTCTCCACCTCTCCCCTCAAAAATGCCCACATTCCAACAGCATCAACAAAACTGTAGCTGTTATTTTAACATATGTTGATTCATACAAATAAATATTTTAAGTATTAAAAAAGGAAATATTTTCAGCAGCCTGAATTCCAGTTGTATGAAGGAGTGGCAATGATCTAGTATTTTGTATGTTTTAACTTTTTAAACATAGCTTTATGTAAATCTCATTATTGTTGTCGTTCTGTCATGTCCAATTTTTTGTGACCTTGTTTGGGGCTTTCTTGGCAAAGATCCTGGAGTAGTTTACCATTTACCTCTCCAGCTTATTTTACAGATGAGGAAACAGAGGCGAACAGGATTAAGTGACTTGACCAGTGTCACACAACTAGTGTCTGAGGCTGGATTTGAACTTAGGTCCTTCTTATTCCAGGGCCCACCGTGCCTTCTTGCTGCCCAAACAATCTATAGGGATGACTAAATTCTTTGAGGCTGGTTTGTGAAAACTATTTTTGTTCTTATTTTTTGTTTTTTCCCTGAGAAATTCTGCAATCCCCTAGTTGAAGGCCTTAATTCCGTACTGGAAATATCAAATGTGACATTCCAGGGAGAATCTACCTTTTACGAATTAAAATATTAAAACTTTTTTGGGAGGTGGGGAAGAAACCTTTGATTTCATTTTCTAGGGAACTCCTAGTATGGAAATTTCTACCACTTACGCAGATTGTCATTGCCTCTGTAATTTACTGTCTTGGAGAGATAAGTAGGCCCTGAAAGGTCAAGTGGTTTCTTTTTTGCTGGTAGTGTCCAAAGCAGGGCTTGAATCCAACCGTTTTAGGCTGCTTTTCTATGTAAACTGCAGGCTTTTATAGCTGTAGACTCTTAGTAGCCTGATTGGTCATAGCCTTGGGGATACCCAAACTTCCACTGGAGGAAGTAGTTAGCTGCTCTTGATAAAGTAAGCACCCAGCAGTTTTCTTTTCATACCTTTAGAAATAGGGCAAGGTTTTAGTTTATTGGACCCTTTTTAGTAACCGGATATCCTCCTCTATTTGAAATAACTTCCTACACTATGTATAAATTGTGCTTTCAGGCCTTCTGGTCCAAAGTATTTAAAAGTCTGTTTTGAAAAGGTAATAAAAAGGAAATACTTAAGAGTGAAAGGATAAATAGACCAGCCAATTTGCATGTTTAGAGCTAGACTCCTTCTGGAGCTATTTAAAGCTAGGCCAAATGTCCCAAGGGCATTGTGTGTATCCTTTGGATGGCCCTGTACTCGCCTTTGCAGTAGGTATATTCATTTACATTGGGGGTGATCTTTATCAGCTCATGAGGAATCCTTTAAAGAGTATCTACCCTGGATTCACTTGTTTCCTTCCATGACCTCAGCAATTGATGCCGGTATTACTGTCAAAAGTTACCCCTTTTGTGGTTTTCCACATGGTGCTGCATATTCCTTAGGAGGGATGGCTTGCACATGAGTGGGATAGTTGACTCACCAACTAAATTGTGGAACATTTTACAGGGTCCTGCAAAGCCCCCAGCTTTGTTTTCTTTTACCAGCCTGCCTTGCTTTAAAGTTCTCTTCTCATCTGGTTTGCTGTAATACCCTATTAGGCATTGCTTGGGCTAGACAAGGAGAAATGGGGCCTTGTTTCTTCAAGGCTACTGTAAAGTTTTTTTTAATAGTATCTAAGAGTTAGGATACTCTCTTCACAGCTGACAGGACCTTGTCCTGAGAAGGTGAGTTGTAGGATAGGTACATTTCAGCCAAAGGAGGAGATGCGGCATCAGCCAGCCCTCAAGTATTGTGCCAGACCTCTGGGTCAGCATCACAGAAAATGGGGGCCCCTGTATAAATGCAAAGGAAGAGATGTTGGTGAAAAATTTTGTTTGAGAGGTCTTAGCCCTGTGTTACCTGCAGAATCACCCAAATATAATAATGAATGCTAAGCACTTTTAAAAAGTTTGTAAAGCATTTGCATATTCAGTATTATCTCATCTGATCCTCACAGTGGCCCTCTGAGATAAATGCTATTAATACCCCCAATTTATAGTTGAGGAACCTGAGGCAGGTGCCTAGGTGTCTGAGGTCAGATTTGAACTCAGGTCTTTCTGATTCCAAGCCCAGCAGCTCTGGACGACCTTATAGCCTAGTAAGTGTCTGAGGCAGAATTTTTGAACTCATTTCTTCCTGACTCCAAATCCATTCCTCCTTATGTATTGAATGGTTCCTTTCAAACCAGTTGTAAGTGGTTAGGATGTTTGTTTAACCTGTAGAAGAACATTGGAAGGATGTAATAAGTGACCTTAAAGTTATTTTAAAGATCCCTGTGTGGAAGAGGAAGTAGATGTCCTCTAATTCCAGAAGATAGAACTAAAAACAACGAAGCTAAGACCTAACTTCAAAGCCCTGCCCCTTATAAAACTCGGATACATGCAGAAAAGCAGCAGGGAGAAGAGCAGGCACACACGTAGAATACCCTCGTAGGGTGGCACACAAGTGTGGAATACATTTGGCCAAGATAACTCACACCTGTGGTGTTGTAGGGCCAGATACTGCTTTCTCCTTTCCCTTTCTTTAAATTTTAAACTTGAATACTAAGATTTAAGTACATAATAAGAAAGGAAGGAGAAACCTGTTATAAACTTAAATATTAAAACTTACATATAAAATAAAAAAGTCATGTGCACAGAATGTAAGAGAGGATTCCAAACATATAGCAATAAATTTCCATTTCAAGAGAGGCTATATATTAAATACAACATGTTGTGTTAAAAGCTATCTATCTTTTCTTTGCTTCCTTGTAGGTTTTCTTTTGTTCTCTGCTGTATGTTTTTTACTTTTTTTTTCCCTTTTTCTTCCCCCACTCAGGCTACAACTAAGCATGGATATATTAATATATAAATGTTGATATATATAGATACATATATATACACACATATATATATAAATACATATATAAACATAAACTTTGCCTAAGAGATTCTACACCTAACCTTTTTTTATGTTTGTATGTATCTCTTATTTCCTATCTCTCCTGACTCCTCTACTTTACTTCTGCCTGCTACTCCTATTACTTAACCTACCCCCTTCCAGTGATCCCTCCCTTATCCTCCCATTCCCATTAATTTAAACACCCTTTTATATCCCCCTTTAACCTATTCCCTCACCCTCCCCTCTAATGAACCCTCCCCTATTCTCTCTCTCCTCCCTGTCTCCTTGGCTTTTTATTTCTTTCTAAATTTAGAAGACTTTTATACTCTTCTAGATGTGTATGTATCGTTCCCTCAAACACATTCCTGATGAAAGTAGGTTTCCAGAACTACTAGCCCTCCTTCCCCATCTAATTCTTCTGTATCAGTTCTTCCTCTTGCACCTCATTTGTGTAAGATAATTACTCTTTTTAGCTGTTCCTGAATGGTTTTATTTGTTGAAGTCATATGCTCAGGTTTACCCTAATCTTTCTTATGAACTACCCAGTTACTAATAACAATCTTAGACATACATTTTACATTTTACATACATAAAAAAGTGAACAGCCTGCCCTTATTGAGTCCCTTGTAATTAGTCTTTGGTATATAGCTTATATTTCTCTTGGCTTTTATATGTCAAATCTTCTATTAAGTTCAGGTTTTGTTTTGTTTTGTTTTTTACAAAGTCCTGAAACAATTCATTAAATGTCATTTTTTTTCCATTCAGAATTATACTTAGCTTCACTGGGTATGAGATTTTCGGCCAGGAGCCCAGTTCTTTTGCCCTTCAGTATATAGTGTCTCAAGACCTGCAGCCTTTTAGTGTTGCCACTGCCAGGTCTTGTGTGATTCTAATTGTGGCACCACCATATGTATTTATTTTTTCTTGTTCCTCATAATATTTTATCCTTGAGCTGGGGGTTTTAGAATTTGACTATAATATTCCTGTGAGTTTTCCTCATAGGGTCCCTTTCAGGTGGTGATTGGTGGATTATTTTCTATTTCTACTTTCCCCTCTTGTTCTAATGCTTCAGGATGATTTTATCTAATTATTTCTTGTATTATTGTATCAAGATTCTTTTTTTATCACAGCTTTCAGGTAGTTCAATTATTCTTATGTTTTCTCTTCTTGATCTGTTCTCCAAATCATTTGTTTTTCTTATTAGATGTTTCACAATCTCTTCCATTTTTCATTCTTTATATTTTGTTTTATTATTTCTTGGTCTCTTATGACTTCACTGGCTTCCCCTTGCCCAATTCTGATTTTCAAGGAGTCTGTTCCTTAAGATTTTGGATCTCGTTTTTTAGCTGATTGACTTTCTTTTCATAATCTTTTTGTTTTTCTTGGATTTTTTTTAGTTTTTCTTCAATCTCATTTGATTTTTAAAGTCTTTTTTAAGTTCTTCTATGAATTTTTTTGGGCAAGTGACCATTTGACATTATTCTTTGGGGTAGAAGAGGGTTTCTTTGCTTCAGTGTCCTCCTCTGAAGACAAACGCTGGTCTTCTCTATTCCCATTCTTTCTCCTTTGCCTGTGCTTTTTTTTTTTGGTAATAGTCTAATTTTTTGTAATTATCTGTAGTCTTGGGGTATAGGGGATGATGTCTCTGGCCTCAGATCATCCATCTATTCTCCTCTCTGACTTGAACCTAAACCCTCAGCCTCCTGTTTAAGTGTCCCCAGCCAGCAGCATCCCCACCCCACTGCTTCTGCACTGACTGGACTTCTGCTGGTTCCTTCTCACCTGCCAGTTCTCCATAGCACAGCTGGGTCTGCTGTTCCTTGATCTTCCACAGCTCAGAGACCCAGCTCCCTTCACGGTCCTGGGGTTAAAGTTCCTGTGGCTGGGGCCAAGGCAGCCTCCCAAACCAGCTAACCCCTGGCTTGCTGCTTGTTGTTTTGGCGGTCCCTAGCCTGGAGGTGTTTATTCTTCTTGTGGACCAAACCTCATCCAGGAATTTTTCTTCAAATCTCCAGTTGTCCCTGGAGGACCCCTGTTCTGCCCCTTCTCTTATTTATTTTTAGTGCTCTATGTTTGCCTTGAGCTGCTGTTTTATTCTCGTGGAGGAAAATTTTGAGAGCTTGGAGCCTTTTGACCTGCTCTGCCATCTTCCCAGAATCCTCTCTCTTCTCCCCCTTCTTATGGTGCCTTCTCATGCTTCCTCCAGAATACATTGCCTCTACTGGGCAGGTCACCCTGCCTGTGCTATTGTTTTTCTCATCTCTACTCCCAATGGCCAGAGTCAACTGTTTCTTTACTCACAAAGCTCTGTGTATCTCCTGCATTGACCATTGGACCAGATTGAACTCTCCTACTGGAGGAATAGCTCTGCTACTCAACATTGTGACTGATGGGGCAGAGGGAGTGGAGGAGGGAAATAAATTCTACTCTTCCCCACCCCCAGGTGAGGATTTCCTCTTAAAGACTGGGTGTTTATAAAGCCAGCTCTTATTGACTGCCAATGGACATATTTAGTAGCCCTTTGCTTCTGACTGTTTCTAGAATGTCTTAGTTTTTAAGGTAAAGGGCCATCAGAGGTGTGGCCAATGGCTAGCCACTCTCTAATTCTATCAAGCTTGCCTTGCCCCTCATAAAGGGGCTTAAAAATATAGATACTCATAAAAGTAGACACTTCTTGCACTTAAAAAGAAAAATATTAATACTTCTATTTCTATTACCTGCCTCTTACCTTCAGTAATTTCATTAATTGGGCTGGGGAGGAAATCAGTTGATCAGGAGTGTCCTGATTATTTCACCCTCACTCCTTAACTATCTAATTATACAGGTCTTCAGGTGGAGGCTGGCTGACCACTTAATAGAAATGTTAATAGAGATTATATTATATTATAATAGAGATTCACTCTTGGTTGGAACAGGTGACCTGTGAGAGCATTTTTTAACTGTTAGATTCCGTCATTCTGTAAAGCAGTTAACTTTGGACTTTTTTGATCCTGCACTCCTGTATTCCGTTCAAGGGACATACTCATTTATTCAAAAAGAATAAATGTAAAATATAATGAAAACCTTCCTAGCTTTCCAACGAGTATTGTTTATTCCTACACTAATTATGTTTCTAACAATTGAGGACTCATCTGGGATTTCTAGCATCAGAAGGAAAATTCACTGTGGAGAAAGGGAGGCGCCCCCACTGATTTTCAGTGGACCTGAGTATCTTCAGGTTGAAGTTTCCTTTCCTTAGACTGTTAACTTCTTGGGACTGTTTTTTTTAATCTTTGGAAACCCAAGAACTTGAGTAAAGAGAATGAATGAAAAAGTGAAATTGGTCAGGTTCCTGAGCAACAGCAGGAAAAATTTGGTATCTAAGTACTGCTTCGTCATGTCTCAGATTCTAGGTTGATAAATCAGGTTTGCCTAGAATGGGAAAGAGCTCCTAAAAGGTACTGAAGTGGAGAATGGAGTTTCTTCAAGCATTTTATCTGAGAAAGCCCATTGGGATAATTTGCTGGCTGACTGGGAAAACAGTGGGCTCACCCAGAATAAAGGTTTGGAAATTTTTGGGTGGCAAAAAAAAAAATCTCTCTCCATTTTAACTCCAAAAAGATTTGAACGTGGAGAGAGACAAGAACTCAGCGGATCTGGGAGAGGCTGATCGATTTGCATTTAAAACCATTCACTGCCTCACATAAAGGAGGAAGTTTGTGTGGGAGGACTCAGGGGTAAGGTGATTTGGAGATCTGAAGAGTGAAATGTGTTAACACTTAAGATAGGTCTGAATTCACATTCTAAATTGTTCTTGTCCAATGTCTTGTCTAATGTCTTGTCTGTGTGTTTGAGAAAAGTTTTATGTTTCATGTTTCTGGAAGGGAAAATTTGAAATGCAGTTTTGGGAAGCTTTTGAGGCTTGGAGGGGTTAATTAATAAAACAAAAGCCCTCTGGCAGTTTGCGGGAGAAAGAAAACTGAGGTCTGGGCAAGGAACATTGGAAGATGCTGAGATGCTGTGCTGTGCTGGAGATGGCTGGAAGAAATACCAAGGACCAGAGGACTTCATCCATGATGCTCACTGCCAGACAGCTGTATGGGAAGACAGTTTTGAATCTTAAAGGGACAATTGCATTATTGTTTTCTTTTGGGTCTCTCTATCTGTATTTACAAAGGAGACTACCCCCTTTTCACCTTCCCATATTTATTTAAAGAGGAGATGGATAAGGGGAAGAATTCATATGAGAAAGAGAGTAAAGGAGTATTAAAGATGTGGAAACAAAAATTTGAATAAAAGAAAAGAGGGAGAATTGTGGGAAACAATGGGAGGAGTTTTGTTTCCACAGGATTAAAAGTACTCCCCCCAACTTTAGTAGAATGTAAGTCAGGTGACTGGTTCTAATCAGAGCTGTGATCTAGTAGAAACCAGGCTTCTGATCCTGTGAAATGTTAGAGGCTGGTACGCATACTTAATGAGCTGTTGGAAGGGGGCATGACATGGGCAGTTCAGGGAGTTGCATCTGGCCAATGAAGAGCCAGGTGGGAGATTTGAATTGAGAGCCAATTAAAGGGCTGGCATTTGTCTGAGTCCTTGTACTCTCCTATACTCTGTTCAGGGGACGTATCCGTTTTTGTTTTTGGCTTTTTTTTCAGAGAGAATAAGTGTAAAATATAATGAAAACCTTCCTTGCTTTCCAATGAGTATTGTTTATTCCTAGACTAAGAATGTTTCTAACAATGGGCAAGTCAATTAACCTTTCTGTATCTCAGTTTCCTTATCTGCAAAATGGGGATAATAGCACCTACCTCACAGGGTTGTTGTTAAGATCAAATGAGGTAATATGTAAAAATTATTTTGTAAACTTTAAAGCAATATATAAATGCTACCTATTGTTATTGTTGTTATTAATAGCCATCAGTCTTGACCCTTATTGACTCTTCAGTCCCCTGACCCACCTCTCTTATCTCCATCTATATCTTCCACTCAGTGTTTTTAATTTGCCTTCTTATATAGTTTTAACTCCATTATTTATAACCTCTGTATTTTACTAGTTCTACTGCCCTTTAATGCCTTGCACTCTGACCTCCTACCGTTTGTTCTTGAGCTGTGAAGCCTTTGAGCTACCTGTACTATCAGGTTTCTCTTTTTTGCTAAGTGTTGCTGGAGAAAGTTGCAAAATCTAGCCCATTTCCCCAAGTCCTACTGAATGTATGATTGATAACGACCACTGCCCCAGCTGCCAGGCAGTCATTCATTCACTCTAATTTTATTTGATTCCTCTACTCATTTAACCACAGTTATTGTTCCAGATCTTTGCTTGCCTTCCCTTGCTGTCAGTCCTACTTCCCTATATTCAGTTCTGATGATTAATAACCTAGCTAGCTGCCTACTTCATTGAGAAAGTCTTGTGCTCAAAGGTCAGGGCTAGAGATCTAGGTTTGGGGATCATCTGTTCAGAGGTAATAGCCGATGGTGTGAGTGTGGAAAGAGAGAAGGTATACAGAAGAAAGGCAAAGGACCTTGCTTGGAGAAA
>CM053622.1:439835703-439859094 GCA_028646595.1 Phalanger gymnotis
GTAGCAGGTGGTAGTTAGCAAAAGCTTCAGAGATGGTGCAAGAAAGATGGGAGGTCAAGAAATTTGAGGCAGGAAAGGACATTTGATTTGGTAGACCTTTTTTTGTTTAAGAAATGGACACAGACAGACACACAAACATAGAAAAAGACACACACAGAGACACACTCAGAGACATGCACAGAGATAGAGTGAGATTTTTGCCTTGGGTCTTCCAATTCTAAATCTAGAGCTTCAAAGACTAAGCCATCTAGTTGTCTCCCCTCCACTGTTCTTCAAATGTTATCACTATTAGAAAGCCTTTGCCACTCTCCATCTTTTCATTGAAGAGATCCCCACAAAAGGAGCTAAGACAAAATCATTCACTCTTTTTTACATTTAATTTATTTGCAGTTTTCAACATTCACTTCTGTAAGTTTTTGAATTTTCTCCCCCTCCCCCCTCTTCCTCCCCAAGACAGCATGTACTGTATGATATGTGCTCTACACATACATTCCTATTAAACACATTTTCACATTAGTCATGTTGCATAGAAGACCTATAATGAATGGGAGAAGCCATGAGAAAGAAAACCAAAGAGAAAAGAGTCTGCTTTGTTCTGCATTCCGACTCCATAGTTCTTTCTCTGAATGTGGATGGCATTTTCTATCATGAATCCTTTGGAAAAGTTTTGGGTCTTAGCATTGCTGAGAAGGGCTAAGTCTATCAAAATCAGTTCTCGAACTGCAGCTATTATTAAGTACAATGTTCTCCTGGTTCTACTCACTTCACTCAGCATCAGTTCATGTAAGTCTTTCCAGGTTTTCCCAAAGTCCACCTGCTCATTATTTCTTATGGCACAGCAGTATTCGTAGTAATATACAACAACTGGTCCAGTCATTCCCCAATGGGTGGACGCCCCCCAAAATCATTCACTCTTGATCTCATACCCTCCCAACTCTGCCAGAGTCTCATTCCATTAGCTGTCTCCTCTGTAAAGTGATAATTTCATCATGCAGGAATTCCTGGTATGAAAACTCCTTACACCAGTGAGGATCAACCACTAACCTGTAACTTATCATCTTAGTGAATTTCCTGGGTTGCTGAAGGGTTGAGACTTGCTTGTTGTCACATGTGTTCGGTAAAATAGTCAGAAGAGACCAAAAAAAAAAAGACAAGATATTCTGTGAAGTTTGAATTCAGTCAGAGGGCCACGGTTGAGGCCTTGAGGCCACAGGTTCCCTACCTGCTGAAGCCCTCACCTGCATTCCTGGTCCTCACCTGCATTCCCCACCATTGTTCCCTTTGTGTTCCTAGCTTCAGGTATACTATTCAGAGAAGAAACAAAGTGGTTATGTGATAAAGAAATGGCATAGAGTCTGTAAGAGCAACAGGAAAATTAAAAGCCACTAGTTAACTCCAAGGCCAGCCTGCATTCATTGTTCTTTTGAAAATGCGGTGGCTGGTATGCATAAATAGAAATGCAGCCTTTAGGAATAGTATGTGAGTCTTCCTATCACATGTAGAATTGGTCAGTTTTCAGAATACTGTGCTAAAGGATTTCGGGCCACAGTTTTTGGAATCTGATTGGGAGAACTCAGGCAGGAAAAATGCTTTCTTGCTATTTTTTTACATAAGAGGAAAGTAAGTCATGGAAGTCAAGTGATCAAGGGTAATAAAATGACCAAAGTCACCCAGCTAGATCATTAGCAAATAGCTTGACAGCAGCAGATGGAAAATTTTGCCTTAGTTCTGTCTTCCTTCTGTTCTGCAATTTAAAAAAAATGTAGATTTGTCAGATCTTTTGCTTTGATACTTTACTTTGACTTGTTTCCTCACTAGATTTTTCTGCATATGTAGCTTTTTTGTGGCTGAGGGCAGCAAGCCTAGCTTTCTTTTAATTTTACTTTGCATGGCATCTGTTTCACAGCTGATAAATTTGGACACTTCAGGCATGGTCAGACTATGTCATCTGAGCTGATTAGACACATTTTTATAATGCCAGGTTGTAGATCATAGCTTCAAGGAATTTGGGGCATGGCTTGGGGCACTGATCAAACATGTGGTTAAAGGAATGTTGCTTTTGAACAAAAGAACCATGTTTGTATTGTTTCATTAAGACAACTAACAACTTGTTAGTAGGTAGGGGCCAAAATTAAAACAGGCTAAACTTCTTTGCGGGACAAATAGGTTTTTAGTGGCTCACTTTCCAAGTAAAGGTATAATTAATGATTAAACTATTTTGCAAATAAACCATATTTAAAAAGGGAAATTTCAATTACTATCAATAAATTACACTTATTACTTAAGATTTTTATTTATCACGAAATCACATTAATGTTAAAAAAATTACTTTGCTAAGTGGTACAAATTTTAATACATTTTTCAAGTTTTCTTACTGTTTGCTTTTAGGAATGACTGAAAACATAGCAAATGCAACTTTTGCTCCTCTCAGACTAGAGAGAGACTGATGATGGTTGGTTGCTGTGGCTCACGTGAAAAACAGTAGAGTGTGCAGTGGCAACCCACCCTGCCAAGTTATACGAGAGGGCACAATAGCGACTAGTGGAAGGCAGGTTAAATGGAGCACAGACAAAGCACTCATTGCATCTTTACTTTCTTTTACATCCTCTACATTTTTCGTGGGCTGCTCAAAATCCTTTGGTGGGCCTCTGATGGACCGCTGGCTGTATGTTGTACAGCCCTGCATTAAGAATGTTGTGAACTAAAGTATGCATTCCAAGCTTTAAACATGATTAAAGAAACAGGGTTTGGAGGGGAGAGGGTTCTGAATTTGGGTAAAGTGCTAATCAATTTACTTGCATTTCAAATTCAATCCAAAACAATTATTTATTAGGTGTGTGCCATAAGGTACTGTGCTGAGAAGTGAGAGGAATCCAAACATCATTAAGACCTTTGAACTCTTTTCTCAAAGAACTTATCTACTAGATGTGCTAAAAAGAGATGAGTTTAATATTAATAGTTCAGATAGGAAAAACAAAATGGATGAAAAATGCTTATTCTCACTATGAGATTGTGAATAGTAAGTATGAGGTTATATTGCCAGTCTGTTGAGGAAATGTGTCAGTACACATTTAGAATGGGAACTGTGTAACTGAGCAATGAATTGGGCCCAGGATGAATAAATAAGAAGAGAATTGGCTGGATAGCATTGGAAAAATTGGGTAATATTTTCATTGGTCCCAAGTTTAGGTTTGTCTTTTTAAACATCAATCTTATATAAATACTGTATGGTTATGGTTCCTAGCCAATAAAACCTTAGAATCCAAGGACCAGGTGAGCCAACAAATAGTGTAGACTTGTGTTGTAGGTTCAAGCAGGGTGTGGTATAATTCCTGGGTTGAGCTACCTTCAAGGAGTGATGTATGGGGCATGGAGGGAAAGAAGGTAGGCTGTTGCTATGCAAAGGGTGAGCAATAATATGGTGGGATAAGTAGTGTTTCACTACTAACTGTAATATATAATAAGACTAGAGAGGGACTTCAGAACATACATAATGGGTAAGCATGAATAAGTTATGATCTACACTGAGGAAGGGAATTGCCTCCATCGATGAAGTTACAGATCTATTTTAGCATATAATAATGATAAAGATAGCAGATTTAGAACTGGAAATCAGTCAGTCAGCAGCCATTTGTTAAGCATTTGCTTTGGGCCAGACACTGGTAATGGTGGTCTGATCGATTAGATTATGAACTTCTTGAGAGCAGAGACTGTCTTTTGCTTCTTTTTGTATTCTTAGCCATTTGCACAGTGCTGGCACATAGTAGGTGCTTAATTAGTGTTTATTAATTAATAGACTGCTCATGTCACCTTCCTCATCTCAGCAAACTTCAGGGGCTCCTTGCTACGCTTATCTTTCACCAAATAAAATTTGTGGCACGTAGTAGTGCTTAGGAAATGAATTGTTGACCTTCATAGATTGCAGGTGTTCTAGAGCCCCGAAGAGAAGGAGGTCACTGGAATGATGACTATGCAATCAGAATAGTGATGACTTGGGGAGTAGGAGAGGGAGAAAGTTGCTCAAAGTGGTATCTGCAGAAAAAGAGGAAAACTTTGCATCTTGCCCAGTCGTGGACTGATTGGAACAATCACAGTTGAATAAGAGATAGAGCTCAAGATTTACTAGCAAAATCATTTAAATGATTATTTTTGGTTTTGTTTTTTGAAAGGTTTATTCTAATAAATTTTTTTGGTAAAAATTGTATGTTGGGCCAAATATACTATCAGAATTAGCCAAGCATAATTTTATCAAATCGAAATCTAAGTAAAACTTGCACTTTTATGAATTTACTGTCATATATAGTTTATTGCTGAGGGAGTTGTCATTACCAGGCAAAAAGAAAATTTTAGTAGTGCTACTTTTTTTAATGAAAGAGTTTGAGAAATTTATTTAAAAGACAGACAACAAGAAAAACAAATGAGGATTTTTCCATCTCTGTTTTATCGAAAAACTAAAAAGAATATATACGAGTTGGGTGTCCTGAATTTCCTTCCAAGTCATGTCTTTGCTGTTCCAGAAAAGAAGTCATGGGATCATCTGGCTTCTGGTGTTTTGTCTTGTATGCCTCCATTTCCTCTTCTGTGGGCCTCTATTTTAGGGCCTCTTTCTCTCATCTCACTGCATGATCTCCTTGTCATAGAAGGCAGGCCTGCTGGCATTTGATGCCTTTTTCAATTTTTCACGTTTCTTTTTTCTTCACCCTCATTGTCTAAACTACTCTTCCTATGTTTTTTCTTTTTCTCTTGGTGAAACTCCAACAGAGTTTTTCGTCTGTTCATTTGCTCTTTTCCCACTACATCATCAGTAGTATATTCATCCACATTAGTATATTTCCTCCCCAGCTTCTCTACTGCAGTAAGAAAACTTGACAAAGGAGTGATAGCATTTGTACCCCGATCTACCTTCTTTCCAATAGGAAACCCATCTTGCTCTTGTCCTTTGATGATTATTCCATGTCTTGAATATTTCACATGGTCTTCTATTTGAGCTGATAGAACTGGGGGGAAGGGAAAGGAAGGGAAGGAAGAAAGGAAGGAAGGAGTGCATCGCGTTCAGGTGTTCTTGACTCCCATACTTCTCTAGGTTACTTACTTTCTGTTGTTCTTTGTAATCTTCTATCTTAACTTTAAATAATTTATACTTAAATTCATATTTAAATAATTTATATATAATATGTATCCAGCTTTATTGGTTCTGCTTGGAGATGCACATCAGACCCTTTGTCAGAAGCCTCCCAGGCAGACAACTGTGTCTCTAGTGTATCAAAATTGTCTCCTGTACTTAATCAGGATTCTGTTCTTCGTTGGCATAAGGATTATCTCTGATTTCTTTTGCTTTTGGATCCCAGTAGGCAGAATTGGGATCTAACTTTCACAAATATTTAGTAGTGGCTTCTCAAATACTGTTATGGTCTCTCTTTCCTTCTGAGAATTTGGTTATCCGCAGTGATGCATTGGTGAGTTCACTTCTTCCATTAACTTTCCTGAGGTTAATTCTTCCTGTAGCTTCTGAGCTTTCAGCGTATGTTTAGCCAGATCAACTTAAGCATATTCTTCCACAATCTTCCTCTGAGCCGTAGCCATTTCACTTTTACCATCGTAGTCAAACGTAAGCTGAGGTTGGATGTGTTTGTCTGGTGCTCCTTTGCAGTATTTCGTAGTCACAATATTTTCTTTTTTGCCCCTCTTAGGCCAGGCTCCTTATGAACTATACACTTTTTGTTTCTCAGGTTGGGGTTTCTTGATGCTTTAGTGTGGGTCTTTTTTATGGATCTATATACCATGAAGATTAACATCTTTTCCTTCCTTATCTACTTCAGCTGGGGCATTACCCAGCTTTCTCTGTTCTTCCAGCACCTTCTTTTTCCAGTCTTCCTCTCTCATTTTCCTTGGCTCTTCCAAACCCATGTCACTTGAATCCTCCTGGGGGGAGAAAGGGGAGAGACAGTGTTTCTTGTTTCTGTAACAGCAGAAAACAAGGTCCTCGTTATCAGTTATTGGGTGGTGTGGCTGCTTCTACTGAGGGGAGTGTCTGCCAAACCCGACCCTGACCTGGATGTGCTTCTGTGGTGGCCAAGCCTTGTATCAGTAGTGCTGCTTTTGTTGGACTCTAGTGCTGAGGAAGAAAACTAGATTAGTATCAAAAATATCTTTAATTTGATGACAAGACAAATTCAACATTCCTCCTGTGGAGACTAATAGATAGAATATTTAGCATGCCATCCTCAGGTATCATCCCTATCTGAAGATAAAAGTAATCAAAATTGACCTTAAGGCATTGTTGGGGTTGGAACTCAGTTATGGAGGCCTGAGCATGGGCTGGGATTTGTGTGGGATTTGTGCAGTTACTATAATAACTTAAATTATCTTTTTTCAAATAGGAGTGCCTTAGAAGATTTGTGCTTAGAGTTTTTTTTTTTGGTGGTGGTGGTGGTGGGAAGCAGTTCGGGTTAAATGATTTGTCCAGGGTCACACAACTAGTAAATGTCTGAGGCTGGACTTGAACTCAGGTCCTCCTGACTCCAGGGCTGGTGTTCTATCCACTGTGCCACCAGGTACACCTAGATCTTTATTTCTGCATGTGCATTGTCGTTCTTTTGTAGAAATATTGCTTTCAATAGATTGATATCTCCCGCCATATTGATTTTAGATTCATAGTTTGCAAGAAGGGCTCTGAGAGGTCATCTAGTATAACTCCTTCATTTTATGCATGAAGAAACTAATAACTAGCAGCTAGCATTTCTATAGCTATTTCAAATTTACAGAGTACTTTACATATTCAAGCCTCTGATGCACTTGCTATTATTATCCCTGTCCCATTTTACAGCGAGAAAAGAGAGTATTTAACTGGAGCTTGTTTTGCCTTAATTCTTAATGTTTACTGTCAGAGCTTTGGTTAAATACGTTCTTTTATCTCTTCAGTGGGAAACTTAAAAGTAATTATCTACGTATTAAATTGTGTCAACAGGTACAGAGCACCACAGACTTGGAATATAGTGACTAGTTAGCCAAATAGAACTACCAGGTTAATTTATTTGTCATCATCGTCCGATAGCGAAGTGGTAAAATCCATCAGTATTGTTGATTTACTTCTGTAAGTCTGGTGGGTTTTTCTTCATGAATCTTGTTGCAAAATTGTCGTATATGTGTGTGTGTGTATTTATGTATGTACACATATATAAAACACATTCTAATAAGGGGAGACACATATAGGAGGTTTTGGCTACAAGTCAGGTAGAAAGGGCAATGGTCCTTTGGTTGCAGCCACAAAGCCGAAGATAACGCATTCTTCTTGAGTGTCATTTCCATACATAAAATGATCTCCTTTTCTGATGGTGCCAAGGATTTTTTGGTAGGAAGAGCTTTCTTTTGGGGGTTATAGGTAGCTGTGACTCTGAGGAGGTAGGGGCTGCAGTTCTGCAGGTAATTGTTAGGCTGCATCTCCCCAATAATCATATCCCCAGATGTTGACTCCGGGGATTTGGGGTGGAAGCACTGATGGCAGTATGATGGGGGTTGAGGGAAGGGGCTGATGTGACAAGGGCTCCTGGATTTATCTGTCCATTAGTGACAGTTTGCCAGCAGTTGATGAGCAGTATTTGTTTTTCTTCCATTAAGTGTTTTTCTAGCAGTGTAGGTGGTTAGAGCTGTTTCCCTTCAGTGTGAATTTGTCAGGAAAGTCTGTGTTAATGGTCTTTGAGATGATTTTGTATGGGGTCACTTGTAAATAGAATCATTTGAAAAACCTTGCAGTCATTTTTTTTTTGTTATTGCATTAACTCCTTATTTTGTTTTGGTCTTACGCAGAGCATCTCTCAAATCCATGGCAAAGGCCCTGGTTAATATCGTACTTGTTCTCAGTAATTAGCCATTGAACAAAGTTTTCCTCACAGCTGAGGGGGGCTTTCAAGGCTCTATTTTGTTCCATCAAGTCAGTTAAGTTTTGGAATACCGCAGCATCTCATTCTGTATCCTTTTCAGTCTGTTGTGTAACTTGAAAGATATGGAAAATAGCCCATGAAAACATTTCCTAAGGCAACTTTTTGTATTGAAGATATCCTCAATAGACCATCCTTAATAAAAGGTTTTTTATAGATATGAGAAATCAGGAAAATGGGTTGCTGATGCCTTTTTGGTAGTTTTTTTTTTAAGCAAAAGTACCATTTATGATCTGACTTCATATTCTTAAGTGCCATTGCCACTTTAAATAGTAGTGATGTGGTAATAGTCTGAATGGGGAGGGAAGGAGGGAGAAAGAGAGAAAGCAGAGGGAGAGAGATCTATTCATTTTGCCTCTTTTTTTCTTCCATTTTCTTCAGGTGCTTTTAGCATAGCTGGATTTCGTGGCAAGCTCTCTGATGGCTTCATTTTCTCCTTGACTACTTCCCAGTGTTTTTTGAGGTCATATTGCATGTGGTCTTTGGTCATCTTACTCCTATCAAGTTTTCGTAACTGAGATTGTCATCAAAGCCAGTGTTGCCCTTGATTGCCACTTCTTAGTTCTTGGAAAAACTATTTCATGAGCAGTATTTTTGAGTGGAAAAACTAAACTAGTGTGTTACTCAGAATGAATAAATCAAAGTGCTAATTGGCTTACAGTAAGGGTTCTCTCTTTATCTTGTATTTAGTGCTAGAATTTAGCTCCTTTGCTTATAAAGTGACTTTCATTGTAACTCTGCCTATCTGTTATTCCAGCAACATTGATCAAGATCAGTCAAAAGGAAAATAGAGATTTTATTATGGAAATTTTACAATTTCTTAGTTTTAAGTAAATGGAGCTTATCTTTATGAAGATAATCTTGTTACATCCTTACTATAACTATGCCTCTCTGTCCTCCCAGGTATCTAAGAAAAAGCTTTTCAGAAAGGTTAGTGTTTCAAGTTATTATTTTGACCTGTAATCTAGAAGCACCATACTATCATAGATCTAGAGCTGGAAGGGACCACAAAGATTATTTTAACACAACCCTTTCATTGCATATGAGGAATCTGAGGCCAGCAAAGATCATAGAGTCATGTATGTAGAGCTAGAGGGAACATTTGATGCCACCTAGTTCAACACCTTCATTTTATAGATGAGAAAACTGAGTCTGTGGGGTGTTAAGTAAGTTCTCCAAGGTCACACAATTATAAGAAGCAGGATCTGAACCCAGGCCCTCAGACTCAAGATGAAGTAACTGACTCATGACTAAGTGGGAGAGCTGACCCTTTCCCACTCTATCCCACTGACTAAGATTAGGAGTTCCTACTCTGTGAGCCATAGACCCCCAGGATCCTTTGGAATTATCATAAGAGCCCTGCAAATCCATATGCACACCAGTGATCACTTTGCTTTTTAGTTCCAGTAAAATAAATGATGCGCTTGATAGTTTTTCTCTGAATTGAATTTTTATATTATTGATGCTTCATTTACATTTAACAGACCTTTTGGCCGTTTAGAATGTTATATTTACTTTTCCTGAGATTCCTCTTTTCCTTGAGTTGTTTATTCTCAGGTACCACGAGGAATTGAATGGATAAAATGTAAGTTCATTTGAAAGTCTTAGAGGATTCATAGTAGTTTTTTTTTTTTAAAGCAGTCATTGATTTGGTTCAGCACGTGATAAATTACTTGGATTCATAGGAAGGAGGTGAATCAAAGCTGCATCGAAAGGGTTGGAAATGAATGCATACCATGAGATTTATTATGTTTACGATTTATCAAGTCATGGCATCACCTTCCTCACTGTCCTCTTCCAGAAGGAAAGACAAACAACAAGCCACTGTGCTGAGGCCTAGGGGTAGGAAGAAAGACTCCTGTCCTCGAGGAACGCACTTGTCAATGGGACAGGTGACATGTAAATAATTATGTACATATAAGATAAGTACAGAGTAGATAGGAGGTAGTGTGAGAGGGGACTGCAGTAGCATGGGGGGGGCAGGATTTGAACTGAAGAAAGCTAGGGAAGTTAAGAAGTACAAAAAGGTAAGAGAGCAGAGCATTCTAGGAATGAGGGATAATGACATCGAAGGCATAGAGAAAGGAGGTGGAGTATTTCATGTGAGGCTGGCCATTGCCAGTAGATCGACGAAGCTAAAAAGTGTTTGGAAAGAAGTGAAGTGTAAGGAGATTGGCAAAATAGGAAGGGGCGAGGTTGTAATGATCTTTAAATGAACAGAGTTTATGTTTGATCCTGAAGTTATTTAGGGAGCCACGGGAGCTCATTGAAGAGGGCAGTGACATGGTCAAACCGAGACTTTAACATTATGTTTTGTATTTCTTGTTTCATTTCTTTTGGATAATCTTGTGGTGTCTGTGGCCTGCACATTCTTTTCTCTGAAAGTCACATCAGACTTGTGGAGTTATTCTCTTCTGGGTCTACCTCATGGCTTCTCTCAACCCCTAGCACTTCTTCATTATATTTGGCATTTTCTTCTGTTTACTCATACATTTCCAGTCTTTGTTCTTCAACTGGGGATTTGTACTTGGGTCAGACCGTTTTTCCCTCTTGTATTCTTGGATGGTGTGTGGGCAGGCTCAGTTCGATCCTGGAAGAATGGCTAAGACTTTCTGCCATAGGAATTTCCATTGTTTTGACTTAGTTTCTTGGTGGCTCAACATAAGGTTTTTTTTAATTGTTTTTTAAAGGTTGGGGAGACATGAGTATGTTTGTAATTATCTGGGAAGGAGCCAGTAGATAGAAGGATAGAGAAGTTGGCCTTAACTAAAGAGAAGGGCCACTTGTTCATCTAATACTGGAGTGAAGGAGATAACAGTGAAGATGTCTGAGTGATATGAGATGGTATAGTGTTAATGGAATAGGAAGATCTTCCCTGTCCATTAATAGGCCTCTCTGACCATCTCATCTTTGTTCAGTCACAGCTGTGATATATCTTGAGTCACATGGAGCCCATTGGGGAGGAACTTGCAAAGGGAAGCTTGCTTAGGGGAGGCTTGCTTGTGGGAAGGCTTTCACACCTTTTGGTAATAAGCTAGTTAGGCACTGAGGACAGTTGTGATGCCTTCTGGATCTAAGTCTATTAGCCAAAAGTGTGTGTATATATATCCTGAGGTTCGTATTTTGCTTTGGGGGTTTGCTTATGAGAAGGATCTTTTGATTCCCTGGAAGGGACTCTGAGTAGCCGTTTATTCAGATACCCCCGACTACTCAGATGTATTTGTGCTCCCCCGATCCAGTAGTATATGTAAGTGGTTGTATTACTTTGTTCAGAGAGTTGGAGGCCTGTCTGTTGGTCTTTGTGCTAATTTCTCTGCTTGTATTTTCTCTATGTTCAGGGTGCTGACCTTTTCCCTGAACTAGTGAATGTAATCAAAGATTGTTGACCCCTTTAAAGTTGCTTTCCTTTAAGAAAAATAGATCAAAGAACCTGTGGTAGCAGGCCATCCTGGGTGTGCCAGGGTGCTAGCTGTTACAGATAGAGAGGAGGAGAGAAGGGAGGGGTCATAAGACAGTGAAGTATCTCATGGAGCCTGAGCTGCAAGGGTAAGAGAAGGGAGTGCCATGAAGGACTTGAGAGAAGAGAATGGAACAGCTGTTGCTTAGAGTGAGATAGCAAATTGCATAGGGAGAAATATGCAGCAAACATCACATACTCACAGGCCCCCTATCTATTGAGAAGAACGAAGCATGCTTCCTTCTCTTTTCTCTGGGATATGTGTGATACATGATGGCTGTATGATCCTGGGAAGTTCCTAGCACTCTAGGCCACTGGTTTTAAAGGGGGGGAGGGAAGACATGTAGTTTGACCCCAAGGGTTGTGGTGTAATCAGCCACTTCAAAGGCAAGAAGATTGTTTGCATCACACTGCCCCTGAGGTAGTCATTTTTGGAACATGTCTCCAATATACCCTCATCTATCCTTATCTCCCCCAGTTCATTCCTACTTTGCCCCTTTATGCCCCTGGTCCCAAGATTTCAACCTCTTCCAGGTTCCTTGGGACATTTATAATATAACCACTACCTGGTAACTGTAGCAGCATCTATGAAGGTGTCACTGGGAAATTTTCCCTATACCCTTCACATCCTTTTATGCCTCTGATCGTTCAGTTGTTTTTCAGTCATCTCTGACTCTTTCTGACCCCATTTGGGGTTTTCTTGGCAAAGATACTGGAGTGGTTTGCCATTTCCTTCTCCAGCTCATTTCACAGATGAGGAAACTGAGGCAAAAGGGGTAAGTGACTTGCCCAGGGCCATACCGCTGTTAAGTGTCTAAGGTCAGATCTGAACTCAGAAAGATGAGTCTTCCTGACGCAGGCCTGGCACTCTATCAGCTGTATCACCTAACTGCCCGATATGCCTCTGGTAGGTACCTCTGAAAGCATGAACAGGGACAAATAACTGAAACCTCTGATTCCTTGATTTTTTTTATTTGGGTGGGACAGAGTGAATCTCATAGTGAGCAGCCATGGATGAGTTGGGATCTCTATTGACAATATCATTACGTTATCTATCTTTGTCATATTCATCCCTTTTCCAGATTTCCTTATTTGTGTTGAGGACACCATTTTTTCCATCACCTAGATTCACAACCTTAGTGTTGCTTATCCAAGACTCCCCCTCGTTCTTCCCCACATATCTAGTCATTTGCTATATATTGCCATTCCTACCTCCATACCTCTTCCATTCTCTGTGCCCACACACCTCACTGTTGTCAGGTCCTGATCACCTCTGCCCTGGACTGTTGCAGTAGGGTAAGGGGAGAGGGAAGGAGAGAAGGAAATAAGCAATCATTTGGTTCCTGCTCTGTGCAAGGCCCTGTGCTGAATGCTTCACAAATGTTATTTCATTTGCTACTCATACCAATCCTGAAGGGTGGATGCTGTTAATGTGTCCACTTCACAGTTGAGGAAACTGAGGCAAACAGTGGTTAAGTGACTTTTCCAATGTCCTACAGCTAATAAGTATCTGAGACTGGATTTGAACTTAAAACCGCACTACCTAGCAGCCTCCTAGTGGGTCTCCTTCCTCAAATCTCTCCCCAGTCCAGTACATCTTCCATAGAGCTGCCAGAGTGATTTTCCTGAAGCAAAGATCTGACCATGTTACCACTCTACTCGGTAAACCCTAGGTGTTTCCTGTTGACTTTGGCTCAAGTATTGTCTCTTCTTTATCTCATATTTTCTTGGATCAAGTATTATTTTTTCTTTATCCCTTCTATTAAGTTCTATTTTTGTGTAATTTTTATAACGGACATAATTATTAGTATAGTGGTACATGTATAATTTATACCTAAATGTGTGCACATTGAGGGTACATGCTACAAACTTTTTTACTGATAGATGTGTGTTACTTAAAAGTCTGGAGTGCATTGCCCTATGCCAAGTCTTTGAGACTATAAATTTCTAAGAAAGGGCTAAGTTTTGTCTTCTGGGACTTGATTACATCCGTGAAGTCACAGTTCCGGTCCCTATTTCTACTCTGAGACCAAGATTGTTGTTGCAATTAATCTGAGACTGACACCATTTTAGTGTTGTTTAAGTTACTGTGAGTCATTTTATGTATCATTCTCTTATTTCTATTCTTTTTCCTCTGCTTTAGTTAGAAGGACCTCTACTACATATGGTGTATAGAGTGCTAGACTTAAAGTCAGAAAGACCTGAGTTCAAATCCTGCCTCAGACACTTCCTAGCTGTGTGGCCCTGTGTAGTAGGAAGGCCAAACTTATAATCTCAAATATAATCATGTATATATTTGAATGGTTGGAAATCGCAAGGTATGAGGGATTCTCTAAGTAGAAAGCATCAAAACATTTATTTAGGCCCCACAGTGACAGATTCACTAACCAGCCTCCCCATTCCAATACTGTGATCACAAGCTTCCAGGCCCAGTAAGCCTGCCTCACAAGAGTAACCAGGAGGCCACAGAAAAAACAAGATTGTATTAAACCAAATCATGATTACTGGCCTCAAGTCCTTGCTCGAACTCCTGGGTCCACACACTCTGCTTCTGCAGCTCCTGCTTTGGCTTTTTTCAGCTTCAGCTGTAGTTGTCTCTTAGCTAGCCTCTCCTCAAAGCTGAGCCTCTGGTTCTCAAGCCCCTCCTCAATGACCAGAGACCATTGGTTCCCAAGTTGGCCCCTCTTAAGTCATTAATCTACACCCACACAGGTTTCACACCTGATAGGGCTTTGGGCCTGGGGCTTAGCACTTAACAGCTGAAAGTACTTTCACTCAAAGTAAACAAAGTAAACAAAAGCCAAGCTCCTCAAGTGCTAAGGACCCCATTTTGCCTTACCAACACACCCTGGGCAGGTCACTTAAGTTCTGTCTGCTTCAGTTTTTCCATATTTAAAATGGGAATAAAAATAGAGTCTGTTTTGCAATATTATTGTGAAGATAAAATGAAATCATAAATGTAAACCACCAATCATAAAGCATTATATAAATGGCAGCACTTAAATATTATTAAATCATAAAAGTCTTCCTATGTTTCTTAGAATTCTTCATTCAGCCTTTGTTAAGTTATTCGATTATGTCTGACTCTTTGTGACCCTGTGAATCATGCTGGCCATGGGGTTTTCTTGGCAAAGATACTGGAGGGGGTTGTCATTTCCTTCTCTAGTGAACTAAAGCAAACAGAGGGTAGGTGACTTGCCCAGGTTACAAAGCTAGTGAGTGTCTGAGGCAGAATTTGAACTTAGATCTGTACCTGACTTCAGGCCTAGCACTTTACCCACTGAGCCATCTAGCTACTCCATCATTTCTTAGGGTGTAATAATATTTAATTATATTCATATACTCTCTTCAGTAAATACTCACTTGGTGGGAACCCACTTAGTTACCTTTTTTAAATTTGCTAATTCTACATCTATGAATAATTTCTTACGTAAAAGACCTTTCTTTTTATCACTCATCAGTTGAAGGAAATGTAAGAAAAGCAGGTATATAAAGATGAAACAATGAAATAAAAGTTTTCTTTTAACTAAGGCTGAACTAGTTTTTTTTAAGCATTTAAAGCATTTCTGATGACTCTTGTTTCTTGCATTAGTCATATCTAAATATGCCACCTTTCTATATAGTGAGCCTTCCCTTGTAACAAAGGAGGAAAAACATACTTGAACAAAATCGCCCAACATTATCACTGCACTTGATAGTGTAATAAACATTCTAAACTAGCATTCCTTTGCTTCTCCACAGGCTAATTTTTTTATTTATTAAAAAACCCCAACTTTCATAGGGTTTGAAGGCACGAAGATGAGATGGGAAAGGACGCTAGAATGCTTATGGGCAAAAGAATCGGGGTCAGACGACCCAAGGGAGTCAAAAGAATCAGAAGAAGGGAAAGAGTAACTATTAGTCTGTCTTTGGAAGTTTTTTATGTATCTGGTTTTTTTCATTTCCATATAAATCCTATGCACTATCCACTGCTACAAAGGGCTGGAGCATATCAGCTGAATCTGGCAACATGTATTCCAGACTCATAGTCTCCCAGCTCTGCAAAGATAGGAGGGAGGTACATTTTCTATTTTTTTCCCCTCTAACTCTAAACTTGGACGTCATAATTATATGGTGCACAGTTTTTTTTGGTTGTTGTTATTCTTCCCGTTTACATTTTGGTCATTTTTAATATCATTTTCCTGGCTCAGCTTCACTTCATTTTTTTTTTTTTAGTTCTGGTCTTTTCATGTTCATGGTTTCTTTTTTGTTGTTGTTCGGTTTTTTTTTTTATTGCATGGGGAAAGGCAGGGCAATTGGGGTTAAGTGACTTGCCCAAGGTCACACAGCCAGTGTGTCAAGTATCTGAGGTTGGATTTGAACTCAGGTCCTCCTGATTCCAGGGCCAGTGCTCTACTCACTGTGCCACCTAGCTGGCCCATGTTCATTCTTTCTTATGGCACAATACCATCTCACTTAGATTCATGTAGGACAGGTTGATTTGCTGTTTCTTAATTTATGGGTTTCCAGTCCTCTGCTACTACAAAAAGTGCTACTATGAATGTTTTGTTGTATGTGGGAGGATTCTGAACTTGACCTCCATAGGGTAAATGCCTAACTGGGGCCCAGGGGGTTCCCTGGATCAATGGAGATTTCAATTACTTGTTTAACCTAATTCCAAATTGCTTTTCAGAATGGTTGGACCAGTCTCACAGTTGTACTTATCATGTCATAGTCTATTTACAGCCTGAAACATTGTTTACATCTGTTATCCCTTTGCCAGTTGTCTGGGTGTGAGAGGAAAGCTTAGTTGTTTTGATCGGCATTTTTCTTGTTAGTGATTAGATGCTCTCTCCTGTGATTGTTAATCGTTAACAATTGTACTTTTGAGAGCTGGTCTTTTTTTTTTTCCTTCGAATTCTTTGGCTTAGTAGTAATTTCTTAACAGATGTTTCACTTGTATTTCCCCCCCACCCCCGCCTTCAATTCATGCTGCATAGTGCCAGAATCATCATTCTTTGCCATGCCTATCTAGTCTTGGTATTCCTCTCCTTAAAAATCTTCAATGATTTCCCATTCCCACTTTAATGATCTCTCATTTCCCATCGAAACTCCCATTATCAAACTCTTTTTATCTGATACTCAAGGCCCTCAATAATTTTTCTCCAGCCATTCTTTCTGGCCTCATTATGTTACCCCTTTCCACTCTGGACTACACTTAGGTACCATGTTGTTCTGCCTTCAGTCAGTTTCCAATGCCTGGATCACTATCTTTTTCCCTTTTCACCTGATGAATTCTTACTTATCCTTTCAAGCTGCCTCCTACAGGAAGGCTTTCCTAATCTATCTCTTCCCCTTCCCCTCTATTTAAGGGCAGGTAGGTGGCATGGTAGATAGAGTGCTGGGCCTGAAGTCCAGAAAGACCTGAGTTCAAATTTAGCCTTAGACACTTACTGTGTGACCCTGAGCAAGTCACTTAACCTCTGTTTGCCTCAGTTTCCATATCTGTAAAATGAGGATAATAAAAGCACCTGCCTCCTAGGATTGTTATGAAGATTGTAAAGTGCCTGACACATAGTAAGTGTTGTATAAATGTTAGTTATTACTTCTGCTGCTGCTGCTGCAACTACTACTACTATTACTCTTCCTCCTCCTGCTCTTTGCTACAATATAGAAGTGATGCCTCTAGTAAAATCATTAAGAGCAAATTTGAGGAATAAGGGAGGATAAAGATCAATTCATTTCTCATTTTTAGTAGTTATTTATTGGATGTTACCATGTGCCTCTACAAGGAAACTCCCAGGCAAGTTACTTCCTTTCTCTGCACCTCAGTTTACTAATTTGTAAAGTAGGATTATACTAAATTACTTCAAAGATCTCTTCCATCTCTAATACTGTGACCTGACATTCCAGTTCAATCCATTCAACATTTATTAAGTGCCTACTAGGTACCAGTCCTTATCCTTAAGGACCTCACTATCTAATATGTGGGAGTGGAGAGACAATATTAAAAACGAGGTAGGACAGACAAGGTGAAGTGGAGGGGGTACCTAGCACAGAGATGTCTTGTATGAAGGAGCTGAAATCAGGCAGGGCAGCAGATAACAGATTAGTTAAAAGTCCATTCACCATACAAGCACTGCTACCAGCTGTCAGAACTTGGATATCTACCCAAGCAAGTATTACAGGTACAAGTAAATACAATAAGATCCCAGTAAGTGAAAGATTCCTGCTTCCTTTAGTCATATGACACCCAGTCCAGTGATCTAACTCTTAGATCTCCTCAGTTTTCTTTACTTTGGAAAATATACTTGGGTTTTTTTTTGGTTTGTTTTTATCTTATGACTGTATTTTTAGAAAATGTTTTTGGAAGGGACAGAGTGGGGCAGTGTGGTCTCTCAGAAGCAAGGAGCTTATGGGAGGTTCTCATTTAAACTTAAACGATAATGGTTAGTTAGTCACTTGTACTGTTTTTTTTCTTTTTTTGTTTTAGTGTGGAGGCTGAACTTTTGCCTAGAAGGCTTTTTGGTTGTGGTGAGGAGAAAGGGTGGCTTTTGGTCTGGAATACATAGCTGAAGGGTTTTGGTTAGAAAATAAATCTCAGGACAGTTCCATTCTATTCCTTTAGATTTGCCAAAGTCCCAAAGTTTTTTCCCTCCTGAGTATATGGAATATCACAAAAGCAATAATACTGACTTCTCTTCCTACCCTTATTTGAATTGTAGAGTGTTGTAATAAAGCATAGTCTACTTGCTTTGATATCTTTTTTAAACTGCAATTTAGGAAAACCATTAACTTGAAGCTTGTGTGAGTCCTACTGGCTGAATGCACAAGGCCAGATGACTTGTTCCTTGACCTTCCCTGTCATCCATCTCTCTTACTCCCATTGGAAAATTAGTAAAACTGATTTATAAACTCAATCTGTGACCTTAGGCGATACATTAGCCTCTTTCCCCAAATACCGCTTAGTGGTCCTATCTGTTCTCTTACAGAACAGGACAACTAGAGCTTTGTCTGGGATACTGATTTTAAAGGGTGCAGGTAGCAGCATTGAGATGTTTTAGCAATGTGGAAACAACAGCTTAGCACCTCTTTAATAACAATAAGCAAAGTTGATTGGGAAATTTTCTTCAGCACTGCTCACTGAAACCTCTGCGTGCTTGAGCCCTTTGTCCACGTCCCCCCGTCCTCATCACCACCACATGGCGAGTCCGTCTTCTTTTCCTATCATACAAGTCCCTGATGACATCTTTTATTCTTGTTCTTCAGAGTTCTTTATTAGTTTTGTGTCACCCTTTACTTACATCCACCATGTACCTTGCCACTACCTTGTGTGTGATACCAATTTTTAATTTGTCAGACACCTATTGTATTCCAGGTCTTCTTGCTGTTCAGCAACACTGCAGCCTTTTGGTATTAAAAAAAAAATGAACTTTTGCTTTTATAGGAAGTGGAGTCATTGAAGGAGCTTCATAATTTATTGGAGGCATTCTGGCCTAGTCTGCTTTTTTCTTTTCAACTCTGAGCCTAGCACTTGGTCATCTGAGTGTTCTCAAGTGCCATCCCCCCCATACACACACGTACAAATACACATACACACACACACACACACATACATGACATCATAGCAATAGAAGTTCTTTTTCCACTTGTTTTTTTCTGTGTGGATGGTTAGTTAGGAGAATAATTTTGAGAGGTTATAGATGTTGAAACACTATAGCATTCTCGATGAGCTTGATGTAGGTAGGAACATAGGGAGGACCTCACTGTCATGTTCAGCTTGGATTTCTCTATATCATTCCAATGACAGTAGTTAAACATCCCTGTCAGCATATATCTCCCTGTTTTATACTTGCCATGAGGTTTGTGATCAGATGATCATTGAAGAGGTCATTTCTGCTGTTAAATATTCTGAGATTTTCCGAGATCATTTTCAGTGATTTTAATGTAAGGAGGACTAGTGGACACTTAGTTGTTTAAGTTAATGTTTTGTTTTAAGAAATCCAATGTTTTTTCATAGTCAGCAAAGCACAGAGATAAACAAGAACAAAACTTTGCAGTCCCTTTAGCAAGAAAAAGTCATTAAAATAGGAAAGTATCAGCTGGGCTGGCATGAGTTTCTCCTTCCTCCTCATTGTTATGCCTCCCCTTCACCCTTAGCAACATCTTTTCATTTCACAAGTGTCCTTAGGGTCCCACTCCCATTTCCCTTAAAGGCTGATTGTGTTGGGTATGGTTTGTGGTGGTTGCCTTCTATGCAAAAATTCCTTCCTACTGCTCTAATTTCAGAGATGGGTTTTAAAAAGCATAAATCATAGATAACTAATGAAGTTTTCCTTTGGGGGTAAAAAATGAAAATTTTCTTGGAATTCTGTGGATGATGCTTGCTTCATGCTCAGTTGCCTAGGCAGTCAGGTATATGAGGAAAAACTTATACTAAGATGAATCATTTTTTAAAAGGCTTAGTCCTTTTCTAGCTGGTGATGGTGGTGGTGGTATATGTGTGTGTGTGTGTGTGTGTGTGTGTGTGTGTGTGTGTAAACACAAATGTTCCATAAAAATTACTAAGTCAACATTGTGCTTTAAGAATACTGCAAAAACGTTTATGGCTAAATTTTTCCGCTCTACAAACTATCTGAGTATTGTATCAGTTTTTCTTTTCTTTTTTCCAGTCCTCTTGCATTCTTGGTATGTGGATTTTTTTTCCATGTCTTTTTAATTTTTAAAGACATATCATTGGGTTTTCTGTGTCATCTCTTACCTGGTATAAGATAGCACTGTGTTCAGGGTAGGAAAGAAGGGGTGGGAGGTCCCCAGAGTGTGTGGTTAAAAGGATCCTTATTAGCTCAGAACATTAGGATTCTTGTGAGGATAAGAATCATGGGTTCAGGTTTATAGTAGCATCTGACCCCCCTTTAATAAGTGGAGGAAGAATCATTTGGCAAGTTAACTTTTGTTAAAAGAGCATTGTTGTAGTCTCTACCGAGATCAGAAGGAAACTTTTCCCTTTGAGTTAACCAAGCTTCATATCTTTATATGCAATCTTATTTCCTTCAAACACATGGTAGTTTTGTTCCCTTGTTGGAACAAAACATTGATGTGATAAAACTAAAATTATAAAGGTTATGTTCAAAACAAAACCAACATTATAGAGGATTTATTTTATTAGGAATTTATTCTCTTTGTGTGTTTTTAAAAGCAGTTTCTCTTTTCCCTTTTTAGGACCTCAATTTGCCAAATGGTGGGACTCCCGCAGGTACGTCCAGCCCAGCCTCTTCGTCTTCACTTCTCAACAGACTTCAGTTGGATGACGATCTCGATGGTGAGACCAGAGACCTGTTTGTCACTGTTGATGATCCCAAGAAACATGTCTGTACAATGGAGACCTACATCACATATAGGGTCACTACAAAGGTAAGCCTTAGTAATTTAATAATGGATAGAAGAAAGTTCTTTGGAAAGTGGTGGCCCTTCCTACTGAGCCATCTATTACAAAGCTAAACCACTTTTTACAGAGTTAATTTAATTTTTATTTGATTAGTGTGGTTTAAGATGAACTACATGGGTGTTGAGGAATTCTGGACTCTCTGTATTCCATTAAAAAGAATAGGCAGTGTGGTTCAATGAAAGAGATGCTGGATTTCAGGTTAAGGAACTGTAAGGGTTCAAATCTTGGCCCTGCCACTTGTTGCCTGTAGCTCGAGGCAAGTTCCTTAACCTTCCTGGGCATCAGTTTCCTCATGTGTAAAATGAGAGCACTAAATGACTTCTTATGTGATCTATGAACTCCCTAAAGTATTGCCTTGGAGTGAAACAAAATAATGGAGAAGTGTTTTTTGTTTGTTTAAAAGAATGTTTAATTGATATTTATTTGTTTTGCTTGACTGTATTTATTTTCTACCGCCCTAGGAGTTGGGGTGGGATGGGGTAGGGGAGGGGAGGGGAGAAATCATTGAGAAATGACAGGACTATAAAAAAGATTAAATAGTAAAGTTATTTTTTACATCCTTGTAATTTTCCAATGACTTCCCCCGTGGGGGTGGGGGTGACGGTGAGAAACAGTAAAAAAGAGAAAAGGCAGTCAAGCAAAACAAGTACATGTCTTTGCCACACCTAAGAATATATGCTTCATTTTTTTACTTCTAGTCTGCCATCTATGCAGGAGACAGTCCTTAAGCCTGAGTCCTCTGAAGTTACGATTGTTTGTTATATTGCTCAAAGTTCTGAAAATCCTTCGGTATTGTTTACCTTTACATTATTGTGCTCATGATGGAAATTACGCTCCTGGTTCTGCTTACTTTGCTATGTGTCCGTTCATACAGAGGAAGAAATATTTGGAATGAATTTTTAAAAAATATTTTATTTTTTTCCTAGTTACATGTAAAACAATTTTCAATACTCATTTTTTTAAAAAAAAAATTTGAATTCCAAGTTCTCTCTCTCCCCTCTCCACTCTAGAGAAGGCAAGCAACTTTTTTTGGAAGGGGGGAAGGTAGTGGGGTTAAGTGAAAGGCAAGCAATTTTTGTAGGTTATATACATATATATATATACAGGCATTTAAAACATATTTCCATATTAGTGATGTTGTGAAAGAAAATACAACTCTCCTCCTCACTGAAAAACCCCAAGAAATATAAAGTTAAAAAAAATTTGCTTCGATCTACCTTCAAACTCCATAAATTCTTTCTCTGCAGATTGATAGCATTTTTCATTATGAAGTCCTTCAGAACTGTCTTGCATCATTCTGTTGCTTAGAATAGCTGAGTCATTCACAGTCAATCATTGTACAATATTGCTGTTACGCTATACAGTGTTCTTCTGGTGCTGCTAACTTCACTCAGCAGCAGTTCATGTAAGTCTTCCCAGGTTTTTCTGAAGTCATCCTGCTTATCATTTCTTATAGCACAATAATAATCCATTCCAATCATATACCATAACTTGTATAGCCACTCTCCAGTTGATGGGAGATTTCTAATTCTTTGCCACCAGTAAAACAGCTGCCACAAATATTTTTGTGCACATATGTCCCTTTCCTTTTTATTTTTTATCTCTTTGGGATTCAGACCTTGTAGTAATATTTCTGGGTCAAAGGGTATGCATGGTTTTATAGCTTTTTGGGCATAGTTCCAAAAATTACTCTCCAAAATGGTTGATTTAGTTCGCAATTCCACCAACAATGCGTTAGTATCTCAGTTTTCTCACATATTCTTCAGCATTTGTCATTTTCCTTTTCAGTCATATTAGCCAATCTGATAGGTATGAAGTAGTACCTCGGAGTTGTTTTTATTTGTATTTTTCTTATTTGGAGCTTTTTTTTCATATGACTATAGATACCTTTGATTACTTTATCTGAAAACTGCCTTTATCTGAAAACTACTTTATCTGAAAAGTTGGGCTCTCCTTGGGTGGAGGGGGCACTGTCTCAAGCTTCTGGTTTTGTGTACAGCTGTTTTCAGAGATAGTTCTGGAGGTCTGTAAGTTTTCAGTTTTTCCAAGGTAGTATGATCTAAGGAGAGGTGCATTTACTGCTCTCTGGCCTGTATTCTGGTCTTTGAATTACCACCTTGTGTCGGTAAGGCAAAATGGGCTCCTTAGCACTTCAGGAGTTTGGCTTTTGTTTACTTTGAGTGAAAGTACTTTCAGCTGTTAAGTGCTAAGCCGCAGGCCCAAAGCCCTATCAAGTGTGAAATCTGTGTGGGTGTAGATTAATGACTTAAGAGGGGCTAACTTGGGAACCAATGGTCTCTGGTCATTGAGGAGGGGCTTGAGACTGCCAGAGGCTCGACTTCGAGGAGAGGGGAGCTAAGAGACAACTACAGCTGAAGCTGAAAAAAGCCGAAGCAGGAGACCTGCGTGAACCCAGGAGTGCAAGCAAGGACTTGAGGCCAGTAAATATGATTTGGCTAAATACTATCTTGTTTTTATGTGGCCTCCTGGTTACTCTTGTGAGGCGGGCCTGTTGCGCCTGGGGTCTTTTGGTCAAGATGTCGGAATGGGGAGGCTGGTTCGTGGATCTG
>CM053622.1:439867998-439886248 GCA_028646595.1 Phalanger gymnotis
AAAAAAAATATTCAAGAGTCTGAGTCTGAATCTGAGTCCTTTTTTACTGCCTGTTCATGTTCCCAACCAACTACTTAACCTTTGAGCTTTTCGTCAGGGTATGACTGCTTGTAGAGTAGAGAGTGCTTTGTCTCAGGCTTTAGGGGCTGCACTGCTGTTTTCAGAGCTACTTCTACTCTACTGTCACCGCAAGCTCTGCCACAGCAGTGCTCCTCCTCCCCCAAGAACCACCAGCCAGGATTGTGACCCAGATCCAAGCAGGGCAGAGCAACCCCTGTACTCCCCTTCTGGTCTGCTGCTCGGTTCCTCCCACTGTGTGAGCCAGCGACTCTGGAAGTAGCTGACACTGGAGCTCCACTGCCGCACCACCAGCGCCCACCCCCAGGGCTGGTGGCTGGACTGCTCTCTAACCCTATCTAGCAATTTACATACTAACCTGCTCAGTGGTCTTTGGCATTTGTGTGTTGAGAAGTCTGGTGACTACCACAGCTCAATGATTCACAGCCCACGCTGGGCTGTCCTCTGCTCCCAGCACCGTGTGATAAGACTCTTCCCAGTGACCATCCAGGCCATCCTGGGCTGGAGACCTGCTTCCCTCTGCTATTTCATGGGTTCCACAGCCCTAGAATTTGTTCAGAGCTATTTTTACAGGTCTTTAGAGGGATTTGGGGGAGAGCTTAAACAAGTCCCTGCTTTCCAGCCGCCATCTTGGCTCTGTCCCCCCCCCCCCACTATTTCTAATATATATAGAGAACTGAGTCAAATCTATAAGAATACAAGTCATTCCTCAATTGATAAGGTCGAAGGATGTGAACAGGCAGTTTTCAGATAAAGAAATTAAAGCTATCTTTAGTCATATGAAAAAATGTTCTAAATCACTATTGATTAGAGAAATGCAAATCAAAACAACTCTGAGGTAACACTTCACACCAATTAGATTGGCTAACATGACAAAACAGGAAAATGGCATATGTTAGAGAAGATGTGGGAAAATGGGAACATTAATGCCTTGTTGGTGGAGTTGTAAACTGATCCAGCCATTCTAGAGAGCAATTTGGAACTATGACCAAAGGGTTATAAAACATAGCCTTTGATCCAGCAATATCACTACTAGATCGGTATCCCAGAGAGATCGCAAAAATGGGAAAAGGACCCACATGTACAAAAATATTTATAGGAGCTCTTTTTGTGGTGGCCAGAATTGGAAATTGAAGGGACATTGGGGAATGGCTGAGCAATTTGTGGTATATCAATGTAATGGAATACTATTGTGCTATAAGAAGTGATGAGCAGGGCGACTTCAGAAAAACATGGAAAGACTTACATGAAATGTTGCTGAGTGAAATGAGCAGAAGCAGGAGAATATTGTACATAGTAACAGCAACATTGTGCAATGACTAATTTGAAAATCTTCTCAGCAATGCAACGTTCTAAGACAACTCCAAAAGACTCATGATGGAAAATGGTATCCACATCCAGAGAAAGAACTATGGAGTCTGAGTGGAAATGGAAACATACTATTTGCTCTCTCCTTTTTGTTTTGTCTTTCTTCTTTCTCATGATTCTTCTCATTGGTTCTAATTCTTCTTTACAACATGGCAACATGACTGAATAATAACAATAACTGGCACTTATAAAGAGCTTTACAAACATCTCATTTGACCTCTACAACACTTCTCTAAAATGCCTGATCTTTGTTTAAATAGAGAAAACGGTTCTACCTCTTCAAGAACCAAATTAACTATGTGCCCAGTCAACCAGTAAGCATTTATTAAACACCTATTATGTGCCAGGCACTGTGCTAAGTGCTAGGGATGCAAATATAATAAGTGACAGAATCCCTAGTGACATGGAACTTCAGTCTCGTGGTCGAGAGTGGTGGGGAGAGACCACAAAGTCATATACAAGTATAAACAGAATAAATATAAGAAGAATTAATACCAAGTTGTTAAATACAAGGTAGTTTAAGGAAGGGCAGTAGCAGATGGAAAGGATCACAAAAGGCTTCATACAGATGGTGGTACTTGAGCTGTGCCTTGAAGGAAGGATGAAAATAAAGGAATGTAACCGGCTGTGGTCTCCCAGAGTCTGAGGTTTACAGATCTTTTAACCCTCCCTCCACCCCTTGAAACCCTTACCACAAACGGTTTAGCAGAAGGAAATGAGTTAAGCCATGTTTTCTTTCAGGTACACAGACTGTCTTGATCCAGTAGCAGTCTCTGTGCTTTCCCACCCTTACCCAAGGGAGAATACTGGGCTTCAGAGTAGACTTGGAGGGCATTCATTGGAGCACTAAACCACTATTTCTAAATACAGTTAGTCGGAGAGCCAGCTCCCTTTCCATTCCTGCAAGCTAGGGGGAAAAAGAAAACTAAACCAAATATCATCATTCTAGCTCCTGAGTTTTAAGCTGGGTCTGTAGAGCCAAGATGATTTGTCATCCAGATTGAAAATCTTTGCCACTTGGCTTCAACGGAATGGGGAGGGTTGAGGGCCTTTGGTTGCAAGATTTCCTTAAGCTTGGTTTATTCTGAGAAAGCATATACATGTTTTTCTTCATCTACCTCCTCCACAGTCTCCTCTGTTTAATTTTTTTCCCCGTTTTCTTTTTTGTAGACCAGTCGGATAGAATTTGACTTGCCAGAATATTCAGTTCGTCGAAGATACCAGGATTTCGACTGGCTGAGGAACAAACTGGAAGAATCCCAGCCTACCCATCTTATTCCCGTAGGTAGTAAGCCCTCATAGCTTGTTACTTAGCTTTTCTGCATAGTGCTTGGGTGGAATGTTCATTGAATAGTAGCTAAGTGCTATACAGAACATTCACATGACAAACTGTCTGCCACGGGAGGGCTATGTGTTCTAAATTGGTTTGACTCACATCACAGGTACAATGTACATTTCAACTTATAGACGCCACACATTAATCAGTATCTTTTGCCTTTAGTTTTTTTGTTGCTGGTTGGGTAGACTTAATGTGAAACATGCAGACCTCTTGTATGGTTGTTCATCTGAACTGTCCCAATAAAGACTGTGTAGGAACTAAGTTGTACATGTTCTAAGTAGATAATATTAACCCTGAGTGTACAATTTCACTCTCTGTTTGGGTTTGAAAACGTCCCTAGAGACACTGTTGTTTTTCCTTCCAAGCACCATACCTGACATTTGGGTAGCTGCCAGCAGGTAAACAGTGGTGCTTTTGGTTATTGCTGCCAAGAACTATACCAGTCGACTCTAGATTATCTGGGTGTGAATAAGAGAGAATACACACATTCTTAATAACTATCCTTTTTTTTTCTATAGAAGTCTTAATTCTTTACTACAGTAGCAAAAAATATCTATTGATATGCTCACTGCAATAACATTTGCTTTTATTTTTAAAAGATTTCATTTAAAGAAGAGTAGAATGCCAGTTTATAAATCTAATACCTTTCTTACTGTATCTAAATTCTAATTTTTGCCTTAATGTTATTTCTTTCTGCTGGAGTTAAGTAGAACTCACCTTGAGGCTTTGCTGATGGCTCAGTTGAAGCTTTTTAGGCTAGCATTAGTTAAGGGTCTTGAAAATCCTTTTTCAAAGGTGCTTTCTTTTTTAAAAACAACCTTTAATTATCTCTTTATCACTTTTATAGAGGAAAAAATGTTTTTTATATCATTCTTTATTTCTCTCTGAGTTTTCCTTTTCTGTCTAGCTTCCAAGGAGAGTTTTTTGATATTTTTTGCAGCGTACCTCTGCTGTCCTTAGTGTACCTTACCAATTAAATGTGGAATTATAGTCAGCTATAGATTCAATATTTACTTGGGTTTGTATAAAAATCTAGTGATCTTCTCTTTCCAAATAGGTTATTCAGAAGCTATCTTGTTATATCACCTATCAATATGGCAGTTATTTTGCATTAATCATAAATATTACATGTAAATTCCTTTTAGGGCAAGGGTTCTTAGAAACTTGGGCTCTATGGATAGATTTCAGGGGGTCTGTGAACCTGGAAAGAAACGATTACCTTTATTTTTACTAATTCTTGATTTCCTTTGTAGCCTTATAAATTTTAATGCATTTTATAACATTATTCTAAGAAAGGGTTCATAGGCTTCATCAGAGGGGTCCATAATACACTAAAGATTAAGTATTCCTGCTATTTGGGCTTCCCAGGTTATGCTTGACCTGCTTTTTAAGGGGGCTTTACCTGTCCTTTTTAACTCTGAACAGTTTTAAATGCATTTGAATAGGAAGTGTTTCAGTTAATATGCTGGTTTCCTCACAATAGAATTTTAAATTTACCAACTAAGGAAATACTTAACATTAGAGAACCTGGTTTTGTAATATATCTTTTTCTTTAATGGCACCTACTAGTGGAATATATTGTATCTTGTAGATACTGTAGATCACTAGAAAGATGACAGATAAGAGAATAAGGGTGATTTTGAGTCTGGGCTTAAGGTATCCTTAAATAGAGAAATTCCTGTAGTTTCGGCAAGATGTTGGCGATAAGAAGATGCTTGATAACAATGAGGTCATGACAAGGTAATGACAGTGCTGCAGAAGAAAATGTCAACAGTTCCTAATCCAACATTATTGATACATTAAAACACCCAAACTGTTATTGGACTGGCTGCTATCTTAATTCTTAGCCACAAGACTTTAAAAATCAAGGCCATTTAGGTGGTATACATTTTATGTTTGTCATAGAATTCAGTAGGAAAAAGTTTTGCTTTACAAAGACTTGCTTTTAAAATACTTGCTCTAAAATAGAGAACAGAGGCATTTTAGAATAAAAGAATTAAATGGTATAGTGCAGGGTTTAGGGGAAGGCTGGGTGGAACCTGTTTGTTGTGAGCCAAGAATGGTTTTTACATTTAAAAAAAGGTTATTTTATTTTAAAATGTAAAACCCATTCTTAACTTGAAGGCAGCACAAAAACAGATGGCAGTTGAGACTCGGCCCTTGGCCATACTTTGCTGACCTCTCTCCAACATGATGGATATGTTGGACTGGTAAATTCAAATTCTGACTTAGATACTTAGCAGCTGTGTGGTCCTTCCAAGTCTCATAACCTTTCTGTGCTCAGTTTCTGCATCTGTAAAATGAGGATAACAGTAGCCCCTAAATCACAGGGTTACTAGGACAACATAGTGTGTGTGTGTGTGTGTGTGTGTGTGTGTGTATTTTCACACATACACATATGTGTGTATATATATATGTACATATATATACACACATAATATATATATGTACACACACATATATAATGCTTTGCAAACCTTAAGACACTAAGAAGTGTTAACTCTTAGACTGACAAAAGAGATTTTGGAAATAGAAGTTATTCCAGATTAAGGGAGACTATTGTTATGAAAAATAACATCTCCTTTTTGAGTTCATGTAGTAGGTTACTGCTCCTGAATAAACCTACCATAACCCAGATAGTTATAGAGGTAAAAACTTGGGTTTTATTATGCATAAGCACAAGTTCAGTAGGTAGAAAAATAATCCTGAACAAAGATTGGGATTCTAATGAGACTTCTTAGAGAAAGAAGGATGTCATAGAGACAGAGAATGATTTTTGACATATTAGGCCAGAGAAGTTGAAAAAATTTAAACAGCATCATAATCTCATGTATATTGTAAAGGGAAAAAAAACCAATTATATAGACTCTAAGTAAACTAAATCTCTTACAGATTAAGCTACATTTAAAGGGTTCACAGTGGGCTGATTGAGAGGGGAGATTTACATGCCTTTGGATTATGCTACAGGGGAATTCTTCCACAAATAGCTAAGTCATTTTGCGAAGCTCATACTCCCTTTGGCTTCTTTCTTGGCAGATGTCAAAAAGTCTTCCCTTCATACTATTATTTTATTTCATGAGTCAGGTTTTTGTTAAGTGAGGTTAATATTAACAGAAAACAGGCTTTGGTTAGCCGGAAGATACCAGGAGCAAGGGCATAATTAACAAAAGGAAATAAAATTATCATCTGCAATACCTCTTTGATCACACACTTCTAAATTGGTGTGCTCCTATTAGAATCTGGGCATACACCTTTGTAGGCAAACATAAGCACAGGAAACATTAAAACCAAAGTAATACAATAATGTCATCAGTATTAAATAGCATGAAGTCTACTTGATCCAGCTTGTTCTACTCCAAATGACCATTCAGTCAGCTTATTTCATTTTGGGTCTTAACTATCCCATGTAGCCATCTGATACTGGAAAACATTTTCCCTTAGAAATTTTGGAAGAGGTATTGTTTCCAGGACAGTTCTGGAGAAGTTTTTCTCCCAGTGGATCCACTTCCCTGGTTCCAAGTCACTTACAGAAAGGTTCACTAGGTAATGCTGCTAAAATCTGCTAGTAATAAAACTTAATACAATTTAGTAAAGCCTAACACAACCTCTTAAATTTAGTCTTCCATTAACTAGTTTATGTGGTGAAAAACAGCTCAAACACATGGAGTTAATCTTATAAACGAGAGCTACAAGAAGAACCTCAAATAGGGAACCATAATTCACCTTAAAGCTCAGAGAATTTCAATTTTTACATGCTACTTGCTCTTTCTGTCTTTACTTGAATAGTGTACATGATACAAATAATGCTTTCTACAGGCTGAAGGAAGAATCTTAAAAAGGATCCATGAAGGTCTAACTTATAAAATGAACCCTTCTGTCTCTTTGATATTGTAGGATAGCAACTGCAAAAGGAGAGGGAAAATGATTAAATACTTCTTTACAATTCTTAACACAATTTTTACATGTAAAATCCTTAATATAATTTTGAAAATTTCTAAACAATTACTAAAACATAATTAAAGCCTATATATCCCAGGAAAAAAGATAAGAAAAAGAAAAAAAATTTACAAAAATAATTCATTTGTGTATATTCAGTTGGACCTAAAGGAAGTTCAGTACCTTACTTTTTCAATTTTGTTCTTAATTACCTTCAGGATCGGAAGAAAAATTTACAAAATATCCGGGAACATCATATTTCCTTGTCCTTTTTTCATTGTTCTTAATAGGAACATTTGGATGCCATCTATCTATCTATCTATCTATCTATCTATCTATCTATCTATCTATCTATCTATCTGTCTGTCTGTCTGTCTGTCTCTCTATCTGTTTGTCTGTCTGTCTGTCTAGCCTAGTTCTTAGAGAAACAGTCTAATTTTGCTGCTTTTCTCAAAGTGAACTGTACTACTCCATTAAAATCACATCTCATCTTTGTCCAAACCGTGTGTGTGTGTGTGTGTGTGTGTGTGTGTGTGTGTGTGTGTGACAGAGAGAGAGAGAGACATGATCAGAGGTGATATGAGATACAGAATTAATTTCATTTTGTAGAATGTTGAGTTTCTGGGGATCATCAAGTCCAACCAGGTGGGAAAAGATGAGGAAAATTACTTGGGTACCATTCTTAAATGGAAGAGGACCTGAGAAGATGTCCCAGATGTCCATCCTGCCTCTCCCTTTCTCCAGCTACAGGGAGAGAGGGGCTCTAGGGCAGAGGGTGCTGAGGAAGTGTGAGTTTCAGATTTGATTTTGTTTTGCATTGTAATGTGTTTCTGGAGATCCTGAAGTCCAAGAGAACAGCCAGGTGGGAAATGATGAATAATGCATAAGAAGAGTGGAAAGATAATGCCAAATAGAGGAGTTTATATTTGATCTTAGAGGTAATAGTGAACCATTGATATTTATTTAGAGGATGACATAGACAGAACTGGCAACTACATGGAAGATATATTGGGAGTGCGGAGAGACTTGAGGTAGGAAGACCAATTAAGAATCAGTTATAGTAGTTCAGGTAAGAAATAGTAGATGTGAAAGTGGAGAGGAGGGGCCATAAATGAAAGGTGTAGAGATAGAAAGGGAAATCGGACATATGGGATGAGTATAGAGGAGGTGTCAAGTTTGATCCTGACATAGTGAAGCTAGGTGACTGGATTGATTGTGGTGTCCTTGGAAGTAATAGGCAAGTTCAGCAGAGACTTGGGGTTTGGAGATAAGTTCAGCAGAGATGAGTTTAGCAGTAAAGAGAATGAGTTCTATTTTGGACGTGCTGAGTTTATGGAACATCTAGTTTGAAATATCTAATAGGTAGTTGGAAATGTAGAATTGAAGCTTGGAGAGAGGCTAGCATTGGATACATAGATCTGGGAGTCATGGGATCACAGATTTAGAAATGGAAGAGACCTAGATGAGGAAACGAAAACCCAAGGTCATATGAGTATTAAATGTCAGGTACAAGATTTGAGCCCAGGTTTTTTTTGGCTCTCAACTCTAATTATGTTCACTAGACCATGATATCATTTGAATACAGACGATAATTAAATCTATGGGAGTTGATGAGTTCACCAAGTAAAAGTATAGAGAGAGAAGAGGGCCCAAGACAGAATCTGGGAGTACACTCACAGTTAGTAGATATGATATGGATGAAGATCCAGAAAAGAGAGTGGGAAGAAGAGATCAGACAAGTGGGAGAACTAAGAGAAAGTACTACAGCCAGCCAAAGAAGAGAGTGTCAAGGAGAGGTGGTCAATGGAATCAAATGCTGCTGATAAATTAGCAAGTTTTAGAATTGAGTACAGGTTGTTAGGTCTGGAAATTAAGGTATCATTGGCAATTTTGGAAAGAACAATTTGAGTTTAATGATGAGTATGGAAGCCAGAAAGGCAGCTAGATGAGGGCTTGAAATCAGGAAGACTCATTGGCATGAGTTCAAATCCAGCCTCAGACACTTACTAGCTGTGTGACGCTGGGCAAGTCATTTAACCCTGTTTGCCTCAGCTCCTCATGTATAAAAATGAGCTGGAGAAGGAAATGACAAACCACGCCAGTATCTTTGCCAAGAAAATCCCAACTGGGGTAATGAAGAGTCAGACATGACTGGGTTTAAAAGAGAGTGAGATATGAGAGGGTTTAGAATAGAATGAGAGAAGAGGAAGTAAAAGTGCCAGGTTAAGATGACTTTTTCAGAAAGTTTAAGTGAGAAGAAAAGCAGAGAGAGTATACTAAAACTAGTAGAATCTTGAGGATTTTTTTTTGATGGTAGAGACGGATATGTTTATAGGCAGCAGAGAAAGAACTGGTAGATAGGGAGAAATTCAAGATTAGAAGGAATGGGAGGAATGTGGTGACAGAAGGGGAAATCTATAGAAGACAAGGGAGAGGATCAAAGGTACATGAAGGAGGGCTTGGCATTGGCAAGGAGAAGGGTCATTTCTTCATTAAAGGCTATGGTGAAGGATGAAATATAATGGGGAAAGACATTACTTCAAATGGACTCTATCATTATTATTAGCGAAGAAGGAGGCATAGTGATGAGAGGTGGGGGAAGGGCTCTGTGGGCAGCTTGGACGTGAGAAGGTTTGGAATAGTTGCTTTGGTGAGTGGGACAGAGAATTGAATAGGGAAGAGTAGGATTGCCTTGAGGGTCCATTCAAGATGAATTAACATAAATTTGTATTGGTCTCAGTCAGCATGGTTGTGTGACTTCTCCCAGCTCTGTTGAACAACCTATGAGTAGGAGCAAAGGATGAGGATGGTGGAAGTAATCCAAAGTTGAGGTTTACTTAAAGGATTTTTAAAAAACTGAAGGAACATGTACACAACAAAGGAATAGCAGGAATTCCTTTTGGGGAAAAAAAGTATTATTAAATACTTTTAGACTCAGAAGTTGTATTGTTTAGTTTTGCTGAATTGCTTTTTTTTCTTCCTTCATTGTTAAAAGAGAGAACTTGTTGGGTCAGTGAGGGGTTGTCTTATATTGATATCTGAAGGTGATATTTGAAAAATAAAAAAGTAGCTGTTAGAAGGAACAAAGTCTGTTATGCCTTCTCAGATAGTTTCTTTATAGTTTGTATATAAGCTCCTGCTCATATAGCTTACATATTATACCTTGCAACTTAAGCTTTCACATCTTTTTGTGAAAGATACTACTGTATACATTTAAAACTTTACTAAAAGAGGCAGCTTTGAAGAAAGAAAATTCTCACCTCATCTTGGGGATCAGACAATCTCACCCACAGCATTGATAGGCAGAAGGTGGAACAGGAAAACTTTTAAATCAAACATCATTTTTTTAGATACAAGAAAAGCTGTTTATTTAATAAACAGAACAAGGTACAATCCCTGGTGGTCATTTTCCCCAAAGAGTTTCAGGGCAGCCCTGCTGGGAGACCCCTCTATGGGAGAGAGATGACCCACCTCCACCGTAACCCCAAAGTTCCTTAACTCCTAAACAGTCACCCGAAACACTTTCTACCCTTTCTGGGGGTGGTCAAACATCTTCTCTAAAGCTACATGGGAAAGGTTAGACCAAATGACTTTATTCAATATCATGAAATAGAACTCAAAAAGCGGCACAAAACAATGTGTGGAATGTTCATTTGCATCCAAATAAAAAAAATTAAAAAACTTAGGAAAGTACCTAAGAAATCCTAAAAGTTTATAAAACCCAAAAAAGTTAACTTGGAAAACTATGCATGTTTTAGAAATTTGTAGACACTTCACCTTTTTTTCCCAATTCCTGGCATTTAACTGAGCCTACTTTGTACTAAGTGGTCTTGAAGCCACTCACATGGGTTTCCAAGCCACAAGTCGTTTGAGATAGAATTAGTGTAGAGTAGTGGGTGGATTGAGTTTTGTATTTGGAGACAGGAAGACATGGGTTTGAATTCCACCCAGTGGAACTTGGCAACTGTGAATCTGGACAAGTCTCGATGAGCCTTAATTTCTTCATCTCAGGACTCAGTAGCCTCACATGTCTCTTCTGTCTCCAAATCTCTGATACCACTCTCCTCTTCCCCCTCCCCCACCATCACATCCTTTGTGTTGGAAACAGTGTAATAATGATGGCTTTTATTTCATCCATTCAAGTATTTTTGATTGCCTACTATATGCAAGATGTAAAGGTGGCACTGGAACCATCCTGCATTTCTCATGGTTTCTTAATGTTGATAGTTGTTAGAAGGTCAGTTCAATTAGGGCTGATTTTCTTGTCCGGAAGAGTAATGGAGAGGGCAGAGCCAAGACAGTGGAGAGAAGCCAGGAAGTTGTCTGAGCTCTCCTTCATTGGAAAAACACCTAACCTGGAAAATAGATCAAGGAGAAATAATTTAAAAATTGTTGGTCTACCTGAAAGTGATGATCAAAAAAAAGAGCCTGGAGAGCATCTTTCAAGAAATCATCAAGGAAAACTGGTCTGACATCCTAGAACCAGAGGGCAGAATGTCATTGAAAGAATCTACCCATCACCTCCTGAAAGGATCCCAAAATGAAAACTTCAAGGAATATTATAGCCAAATTCCAGAATTATCAGGTCAAGGAGAAAGTACTGCAAGTAGCCAGAAAGATACAATTCATATACCAAGGAGCCACAGTCAGGATTACGTGGGACTTAGTAGCTTCTATATTAAAGGATTGGAAGGCTTGTAATACAGTATTCCAGAAGGCAAAGGAGCTTGTATTACAACCAAGAATCAGCTCTCCAGCAAAATGGAGTATAATCTTTCAGGGGATCATATGTACATTCAGTGAAATAGGGGACTCTCAGACTTTGCTGATGAAAAGACCAGAGCTGAGCAAAAAATTTGATCTTCAAATACAAGACTCAGGAGAAGCATAAAAAGGTAAACAGGAAAGAAAAAAATGTTATTCAAGATTAAACTGTTTACATCCCTACACCGGAAGGTGATACTTGTAATTCTTAAGAGATATATCTCTATTAGGACAGTTAGGAATATATGTAGACAGAGAGTGTGGTTATAAGTTGGCTCTGATGTGAAGAAATAAAAAAAATTAAGAGGTGAAAAAAAGTATTGGGAGAAAAGGAAAGGGGGAGGCAGAATAGGGTAAATTACATCACATGAAGAGGCAGAAAAGAACAGCAGAGGGAAAGAAGGGAAGGGTGAGCGTCGTTTGAACCTTACTCTCATCAGATTTGGCTTAAAGAGGGAATAACAAACACACTTAGTTGGGTATAGAAATTTATCTTATGCTATAGGGAAGTAGGAGTGGAAAAGGGAAAGAAAAGGAGGGGCTGATGGATGGGCAGATTGAGGGAGGTGGTGGTCAGAAGCAAAACACTGGTGAAGAGGGACATGGTGAAAGGAAAGAGAAAAGCATAAACGGGGAAAAAGAGGATGGAAACACACAGTTAGCAATCATAACTGTGAACAGGGTGAATTCTCCCATAAAATGGAAGTTGATAGCAGGGTGGATAAAAAACCAGAATCCTACAATATATTGTTTACAAGAAACACATTTAAAGCAGAGGCATACACACAGAGTAAAGGTAAAAGGATGGAGTACAATATATTATGCTATAGCTGAAGTAAAATAAAAAAGGCAGGGGTAGCAATGCTGATCCTCAGACAAAGCAAAAGCAAAAATGAATCTAATTAAAAGGGATATGGAAGGAAAGTACATCCTACTTAAAGGTACCATAGACAATGAAGTAACATCAATACTAAACGTAAGTGGTATAGCATCCAAATTCTTAAGGAGAAGTTAAGTGAATTATAGGAAGAAATAGAGAGCAAAACTATACTAATGGGGGATCGCAACCTCCCCCTTTCAAAACTAGATAAATCTAACCACAAAATAAGCAAGAAAGAAGTTGAGGTGAATAGAGTTTTAGAAAAGCTAGATACAATAGACCTCTGGAGAAAAAAGAATGGAGATAGAAAGGAATAATACACCTTTTTCTCATATGGCACCTACACAAAAATTGACTTAGGGCATAAAAAACTCACAATCCAATGCAGAAAGGCAGAAATATTAAATGCATCTTTTTTAGATCATTATGCAATAAAAATTGTGTGTAATGAAGGGCCATGTAAAGACAAGCTAAAAACTAATTGCAAACTGAATAATCTAAACCTAAAGAATGAGTAGGTCAAACCACAAATCATAGAAATAATTAATTATTTCATCCAAGAGAATGATAATAATGAGACAACATACCAAAACTTATGGAATGTAGCAAAAGCAGTTCTTAGGGCAAATTTTATATCTCTGAATGCTTACATGAATAAAATAAAGAAAGAAGAGATTAATGAATTGGGTATGCAACCTAAAAAGCTAGAAAAAGAACGCATTCTGGAAATCAAAGGAGAGATTAGTAAAATAGAAATTAAAAAAACTATTGAACTAATAAAACTAAGGGCTGGTTTTATGAAAAAACCAATAAAATGGATAACCTTTGGTTAATTTTGATTAAAAAAAGAAAGAAGAAAACCAATTTACCAGTATCAAAAAATGAAAAGGTGAATTCACCACCAATGAAGAGGAAATTGAAGCAATAATTAGGAGCCGTTTTACCCAAGTGCAAGTGAAATGGATAAATATTTACAAAAATATAAATTTTCCAGGTTAACAGAAAAGGAAATAAAATATTTAAATAACCCCATTTTAGAAAAAGAAATTGAACAAGCCATCAATAAACTCCCTAAGAAAAAATCTCCAGGGCCCGATGGGTTTACAAGTGAATTTTATCAAGCATTTAAAGAACAATTAATTCTAATACTATATAAGCTATTGGGGAAAATAGGTGAAGAAGGAGTTCTTCCAAATTCCTTTTGTGACACAATTATGGTGCTGATACCTAAACCAGAAAGGGCAAAAACAGAGAAAATTATAGACCAAGTTCCATAATGAATATAGATGCAAAAATTTTAAATAAAATGTTAGCAAAGAGATTACAGCAACTTATCTAGATGATAATATACAATGACCAGGTGGGATTTATACCAGGGATACAGGGGCTGGTTTGATATTAGGAAAACTATTAGCATAAATGACAGTCTCAATAATAAGACCAACAGAAACCATATGATTACTCAATAGATGCAGAAAAAGCTTTTGACAAAATACAGCACTCATTCCTACTAAAAACACTAGAGAATATATGAATAAATGGACCTTTCATTAAAATGATGACTAGTATATCTAAAACCATCAGCAAGCATTATCTGTAATGGGGATAAGCTAGAAGCCTTCCTGTTAAGATCAGGGTGAAACAAGAATGCCTCTTATCACCACAATTATTCAATATTGTACTAGAAATGTTAGCTTTAGCAATAAGAGAGGAAAAAGAAATTGAAGGAATTAGGTTATGAGAAATGACTAGGTAATGAGAAAATGAAACTATCATTCTTTGCAAATGATATGATGATGATACAGATACTTAGAGAATCCTAGAGAATCAACTAAAAACTACTTGAAATAATTAACAATGTTAGTAAAGTTGCAGAATATAAAAGAAAACCACATAAATTATCAGTAATTCTACACATTACCAACAGAGCTCAGCAAGAAGAAATTAAAAAGAGAAATTCCATTTAAAATAACTGTAGATAGTATAAAATATTTGGGAGTCTACTTGCCAAAACAAATCCAGGAATTATATGAACACAATTATAAAATTTTCACTTTTTCACTCGCACGCTTTTCACACAGTAAAGCCAGATCTAGACAACTGGAAAAATATCAATCGCTCATGGGTAGGCAGAGCTAACATAATAAAAATGTCAGTTCTACCTACATTTACTTATTCAGTACTATACCAATCAAACTGCCAAAAATTATTTTATAGAGCTAGAAAAAATAATAACAAAATTCATCTGGAAGAATAAAAGGTCAAAAATATCAAAGAAATTAATGAAAAATTTCAAAGAAAGGTAACCTAGCTGTATCAGATGTACAACTATATTATAAAGCAGCAAGCATAAGAACTATTTGGTATTGGCTAAGAAATAGAATGGTGGATCAATGGAATAATTAAGTACATAAGACACAATAGTAAATGATTTTTGTAATTTGCTGTTTGATAAACCCAAAGACTCCAGCTTCTGGGATAAGAACTCACTATTTGACAAAAACTGCTAGGAAAACTGGAAAATAGTAAGGCAGAACCTAGGCATAAACCAACATCTCACACCGTATACCAAGATAAGGTCAAAATGGGGACATGATTTAGACATAAAGGGTGATACCATAAGCAAATTAGGAGAGTAAGGAATGGTTTACGTCCCAGATCTATGGAAACAGGAAGAATTTATGACCAAACGAGATGGAGAATATTATGAAATGCAAAATGGGTAATTCTGATTATGTTAAATTAAGTTTTTGCACAAACAAAACTGACGCAAACACGATTAGAAGGAAAGCAGAAAGATGGAAAACAATTTTTATAGCCAATGTTTTGATAAAGGCCTCATTTCTCAGAAGTATAGAGAACTGAGTCAAATTTATAAAAATACAAGTCATTCCCCAGTTGATAAATGGTCAAAGGAGATAAACAGGCAGTTTTCAGGTGAAGAAAAAGCTATCTATAGTCATATGAAAAAAATGCTCTAAATCACTATTGATTAGAGAAATGCAAATCAAAACAACTCTGAGGTACCACCTTATACCAACCAGATTGGCTAATATGACAGAAAAGGAAAATGATAAATGTTGGAGGAGACATGGGAAAATTAGGACACTAATGCATTATTGATGGAGTTGTGAACTGATCCAGCCATTCTGGAGAGTAATTTGGGACTGTGCCCAAAGGGCAATCAAACTGTGCATACCCTTTGATCCAGCAATACCACTACTAGGTCTGTAACTCAAGGAGATCATAAAAAAGGGAAAAGGATCCACAGATACAAAAATATTTATAGCAGCTCTTTTTGTGGTGGCCAAGAATTTGAAATTTAAGGGATGCCTACCAGTTGGGGAATGGCTAAACAAGTTGTAGTATATGAATGTAATAGAATACTGTTGTGTTATAAGAAATGATGACAAGCAGATTTCAGAAAAACCTAGAAAGACTTACATGAACTGATGCTGAGTGAAGTGAGCAGAACCAGGACAGCATTGTACGCAGTCAACAGCTACATTGCTGTATGATGCCTTTGATAGACTTGGCTCTTCTCAGCAATATGGTGATCCAAGACAACATGTCCAAAGACTTGTAAATGGAAAATGCTATCCACATTCAGGAAAAGAACTGTGGAATCTGAATGCAGATCGAAGCATACTATTTTTACTGGTTTTTGTTTTTTTCCCTTGTTCTGATTCTTCTTTCATAACATCACTAACATGGAAATATGTTTGCATGATTTCACATGTATATCCTGTATTATATTGTATGCCATCTTGGGAAGGGTAGATGAGAGGGAGAAAAATTTGAAACTCAGAATCTTATAAAAAATGAAAGTTGAAAACTGTCTTTACATGTAATTGGAAAAAATAAAATAGTACTTACCCCCTCCCCCTCCCAAAAGAAAGCAATGGAAAATGAGTTGCTAAACCTGTTTCTCTCCAATTCTCTTAATTAATCTGAGCACTTTTACTTTCTCTGTCTTCATAAAGCCTCTTCCAGAGAAATTTGTGGTAAAAGGAGTCGTGGATCGCTTTTCTGAAGAGTTTGTTGAGACTAGAAGAAAAGCTTTGGATAAATTCTTAAAAAGAATTGCAGATCACCCAGTGCTTTCCTTCAACGAACACTTTAATGTTTTTCTTACAGCCAAGGTAATGTCAGAGTTTTTTGTATGTTTCTCTTCCCGTTCTTCCAAATTCGTGCTCAGGTGCTTGATAAAAGATCAACTGACTTATCTTCCATGATTGGCCTCCTAAGTGACCCACCACATTTACATTTTAACTTTCCTTCAGAGGTGCTGATAAATTGAGGGTCCACAAAAAAACCTAGTTGTGTAATCAAGAGAGGTCCACATTTCCCAATAGCAGGGATTAGTGATAGACTCAGAAGATATCATGGTCACACTTTCTAGGGCTGGTGTAGTCCTACATCCCACAATGATATATGGCATTGTTTCAGAAAAAGCACAAAGCCACTTGGATCCAGATGTGTACAGTAAATTTATGGGACTGAACTGTTTCCTGGACGTTTACCAGGAAAAAATTGTAGAGGTGCTTTACAATGTTATCTCCAACCTTAGATTTTTTGAGCTTAAACTGTAGCCTAATGGTTTTCCCTGCCCTCACCAGTGTCAGAACTGACCTGAAGCATTGGGTGGCAGAAAGTCATGTGTGTACTAGACAGCTTTGTCAAACAGCTTCATTCTTTTTAGTCTGTGGAAATGGTGTAACTTGTGCCCAGGATTTCCAGAATATGTCTAATTCTGCCAATTTTCCTTTAGACCAATCTGCTTTTTTTTTTTTTTGTAGACTTCATATATATTATGCTCCCTGAATAAGGCCAGAAAGCCGATGATTCCATGTTGCCAGTCCTACAGTTGTCAAGGGGATTTCCTTTCTAGTTTTCCCTAAAGAAATGCCAAAGACAGAACTATTTGCCTCTCACAGTATCTATTGATTTTAGCTGTTTCATAGAGAGTGTTTTCCACTTTGACCTGAAAATGTATGGCCCCACAATTTAGTGTTAACCTTTCCATTAGTTGCCATCCAACCTTGTACCTTTACCAAATTTATTTCCTCATCTAACATTTTCACAGGGATTACAAGGGAAATTTATCTCCATTTTTGAGCCCTTGTTCCCAAAGAATTCACTATTACCTTTACTTACTAGTTATTTAATGATAATTTAATTATTAGTGATAAAAATTATTTTACACATTTAAGTGAGACTAAAGTATTTTAAAAGCTTTGTTGAATGTAGGAAAAAAGAATGTTAAGTTTCTTATGCCAGACTGCTGTAACCAGGGGCCTTGATTTCAGTGGAAATGTAGGCCTTCTATGCATTGCCTGGGAAATGCATTTCAGGCTTCACATAACCTTTTTTTTAAGTGATATTTTTCTTTTTATTGGCACATCCCAACCATGACAATGTGTAGTTCTATACTTGTTTATCTTCCTTTTTTTAAGATTCCATTTTCTATATTATTTGCTAATTTTTAACAGTTCTTAACAGTTCATTTAAAAAAATTTTAAGTTCCAAACAATCTGCATCCCCCAGCCATTGAAAAGACAAACAGTATGATCCCTATTATACATGTGTCACATAATCTTTGTGTAGGAGGGGACCTCATCTAGTTCAACACCATGTGTAAAGCATGAATCCTCTCAACAAACATCCTGGACAAAAGTTTTGCTTGAACTCTAGGGGTGCCTCATTCTTGGGTAACTCTTGGGTGAGCAGTTCTTCTTACGTTGAGATAAAATATGCCTCCCTTTCACTTCCAGTGTTGTCTTTTGAGGTAGAACATAATAGCTCATCCTTTTCCATCCAACCTATCTTTCTATCCTCATTAGCTATTACTCTCCTTCCCACCTTTTTGACCTAGCCAAGTGGCC
>CM053622.1:439886748-439916603 GCA_028646595.1 Phalanger gymnotis
GCCATCTTGGCTCCGCCCCCCTCTGCTAGTTCTTTTAAGGACCTGAGGATGTAGTTCATGTGGTCTAAGTGACTTGAATTCATTAAGGGCAGTTAAGTGCTCTCTTACTAGCTCCTAACTTTTCTTAGAGATTAGCTTTGACATTTATTTTAGTCCTGACATTTCTAGTGTAAAAGTGATTCTCCTTTGCAGAAAATAAAAGAACAAAGTAAGAATTGAACAGCTCCTTGCAAAATATCCAGTGGAACTCTGAAAAAAAGCATAGGCAGAGAGGGAGCTGCCATACCAGCTTTCTGAGTATGTTAAGGAGTTTGATTCCATTCAGTTCACTAAATATTAAGTCCTTACTTTGGGTAAGGCACCATGTCTGGGGATACAGAGACAAAAGACAGTCTTCAAGGACTGATGATGATGATGATGATGATTATGATAATTGCCTGTGGAAAACTGCAGGACTAATTTAATGACTCTAATCTTCTTCCTGAAACAATGGTTCATCTGTTTAATACCAATATTTGGATGATTGCCAAGTCATGGAATACTAGTCTCTGAAGAATTAAAACTTAGTATCACATGTGTAATGAGGAGGCTCAAAGTGGGTATGAGCAGACTGCAGTACATAACAAGCAACTCTGAAGAGCTAGAGTAGGGGTGGGGAACCTGTCGAGACCACATGTGGCCTTCTAGGCCCTTGGGTGCAACTTTTTGATATTTGACATTTTTACATTAGTAATAATCATAATAATGATGAGGTTATTCTGATGATAAAAATTGTCTGTTGCCAGAAAAAAAACAACACAGAAATAGATCAACAGGAAGGAATAGAGACCTAAGACTTGAGGTATATAAGAGATTAGTGTTAGATAATTAATGTTTTAAAAATATTAGGAAATGGAATCATTCGATGAAAAAATATGGGGAAATTGGATTACTACATGGCAGTAAATGGATTTAGACCCATATCTCACAACATACACTATTAGTAAACTGGATCGGTAATATGAGTATAATAAGAGCATCTTAACAAAAATTTTTAAAAATGAATAATGTCTCAACTTTAGAAAAGAGGAGAAAAGTTTTTATGAAATAAAATAAAGAATTATTGGAGATAAAAACAGTTAGTTTGATTATATGTACAAATCTTTTTTGCATTACTCAAGTACTCAAATTTATTCGTGATCTTATTTATGTGGATGTTCTGGTGTATCCAGTGCAACTATTGGCCACATCCTCCCATAAGTTCACTAATAGAAGTCTATGTATCTTTCACTTTCTCTTGACATTGTGAAGATACCAGAGAAGTCCACATGCAGTCCAACAGCTATTCCTTGGGCTCACCATATGTGTAGCCCAAATTCTTTTTTGTTCATACATTTCTTTGATAACATTTTTTACTCTAGCTCAGGGGTGGGGAATCTACGGCCTTGAGGCCACATGTGGCCCTCTTGGTCCTCAAGTGTGGCCCTTTGACTGAATCCAAACTTCATAGAACAAATCCCCCTAATAAAGGATTTGTTCTGTAAAACTTGGACTCAGTCAAAAGGCTGCACCCAAGGACCTAGAAGGCCACAGGTTCCCCATTCTTGCTGTAGCTCTTCAGAGTTGCTTGTTATGTACTGCAGTCTACTCATACCCACTTTGAGCTTCCTCATTACCCTCAGTGTGATACTAAGTTTTAATTCTTCAGAGACTGTAGTGTTCCATGACTTGGCAATCATCCAAATATTGGTGTTAAACAGATGAACCATTGTTTCAGGAAGAAGGTTAGAGTCACTAAATTAGCCCTGCAGTTTTCCATAGGCAAGCCAGGCTGCTTTTTTCCTCCTATTTAATTCTGGGCCCAGTTGTGCTTTTTGTACAACAAAAAGCAAAATTTCCAAATTGCAAAGAAAAGAAATATCGAGGAAAATATTTGCAATAAATAAAGATCTAACATCCAGACTTTGTAAAGAATTAATTTATGTAGATATGCATAAGAATAAAACATACTACCCATTAGAAAAATGGCCAAATACTGAAGGAAGAAATACAAGCTTTAGTCTTTTCTTTTCTATCCTGGACTTAATCATCAAAAAACCACAACCATTTCAATATGTAGAAAAGAACAGCAAAAAAAGAACTGGACATAAAATCATGGGCTTGCTTTTTAAGTACATATTAAATTTAATAACATAGAAAGAAAATTGCCATTCGTTTCCTAATCTTGTTTTCTTCTGTGTATTTGTCTAGTGTTTTACTGATGTTCTGTATCTGTATTACTACTCGTACTAACCCTGCCTCCGTACCTCAAAAACCCACTCTTCACAAATAAGTATAATCAAGCAAAATAAATCAGCAAACACATTAACCGTGTCTGAATGTGTATGTTTCATTATGTACCTGTAGTCTATATTGTCTCTGCCAGGAGTCAGGAGGCATGCTTTATCATCAGTCTTTTTAAATCGTGGTTTGTTAAAGAATTATGTAGTCCTTCATGGTTGTTTTTATTTATATTATTAGGGTAATTATGCAAATTGTCTTAGTTCTTCTCGTTTAACTCTCTGTCAGTTAATACTTCCCAAGTACAGATTGTTAGTAACCAAATGAAACATGATTGAGATTCCTTAATAATCGCAGAAATACAAAGTAAGATGACCTTAAGAGCCTGCTGTTTGGGGACAAAATAGAAAAAAAATGTTATTCATTGTTAGAAAGGCTGCAAGAAATTTAGCACTTTAATTCTTTATTGGTGGAAGGAAGGAGAGATTTGTTAAGCACCTACTATGTGCCAGACATGTTGCTACGCACTTGACTATCTCATTTGATCCTCACGACAACCCTGCAAAATAGATGCTGTTATTATCTTCATTTTACATTTGAGGAAACTGAGGCGGAGAAAGGTTAAATTGATTTTCCCCAGGTCACATAGTGTCTGAGGTCGAATTTGAACTCAGGTTTTCCTGACTTCAGGTCCAACACTCAGCCCACTAGACCACCCAGAAGTGGTAAATTGTGGTAGACTTATTTGGAGAACAATCTGGCATTGTACCTTGAGTGTCATAAATTTGATCATACCCTTGACTCAGCAGTCCAAAGGTATTGTAAAGTCAATATAAAATGAGAAAGACCAACCTATACAAAAATATACTATAGTTGTTTAATTTGTATTATTGAATATTTGGAAATAACCAGTAGCTCGTTAAATTATGACATGTATTTTTTTTTTTTTGGCTAAGACCTGTAATTTTAACAGTGTAGGGAGTTCCCTTTGTTGAATCTCCCTTCACCAATGCAGATTGGCAACTCTTCACTAACTTTACTCATGGCCCTCTGGCTATGATTTAAGAAATTCCAAAGATGAGGGAGTGAAGCCAAGATGGTGAGTAAAGGTACACACTTGCCTTTGCTCTCTTCCAGACTCCTCCAAATGCCTTTAAAAAATGACTAAAAAATTCTAGAGCAGCAGAACCCACAAAAAGATGGAATGAAACAAATTTCTAGCCCAAGGCAACTTGGAATGTTGGCAAGAAAGGTCCATTGCATGAAGGTGAGAAAGGAACATAGTCCATTATAGGCTATACGAGCACCAACTAGCCCCAGCAAACGCTGAGCAGGTCTCAAGGTGACTGAATCATTGGCGTCATTGATGGTTTCCAGACCTCTCAACTCATAGACCCCAAAGGTAACTTAGAAGGTCAGCAGGAAAGGTCTGTTGTGCCTGAGTGAAAGTGGAGTGCAGTCCAGCACAGCCCCGGTGCTAACATAGCCCTGGCCCCAGCAAACCAAGAGCAGGCCTTGGGAGTAACTGAATCAGCAGTGGCAGTGGATGCTTCTAGAGTTCTCAGCCCACAGACTGTAAAGGGGTCAATAGCTGGTCAGGAGATCACAGGGGTCTTTTTGCTAGCACTGAGGCAGGACTCTGTTGCTTTGTCAATACTTGGATCCAGGTCACAGGCCTGGGTGGCAGTCCCAGGGTGAGGAGGAGCACTAGAACACCAGAGCTTGTGGCCACAGTGGAGGATAGAGCCACTCCCCACAGTTCTAGGGCAGAAAAGAATGCTTGTGGTCTCTCACAGACCAGAGCACAGGCCAGGAGAGGAGTTTAACCTTTCCTTAGATAAAATCACCTTGGAAGAACTGAAAACTTACAGGTCCCTCGGAGTATCTCTGAAAAGAGCTGCACAAAACCCTTGAAGTTTAGGACAGTTCACCCTCTGCCCTGGGAGCAGAGCCCTACTTTAACAAAAAGTTAAAAGTCAACTAATAGGCTGGGAAGATAGAAAGTTACTAGGGTGACAAGGAAGATCAAGACACACACTCAGATGAAGATAACAAAATCAAACTCCTACATGCAAAGCCTACAAGAAAAATATGAATTGGTCTCAGGCCATGGAAGAGCTCAGAAAGGATTTTGAAAATCAAGTAAGAGAGGTAGAAGAAAAATTGGGAAGAGAAATGAGAGCAATGCAAGAAAATCATGAAAAATAAGTGAACAGCTTGGTTAAGGAGACACAAAAAATATTGGAGGAAATAGCACCTTAAAAAACAGACTAAGCCAAATGGTAAAAGAAGTTCAAAAAGCCAATGAGGAGAAGAGGACCTTAAAAAGCAGAATTAGCCAAATGGAAAAGGAGGTCCAAAAGCTCACTGAAGAAAATATTTCCTTGAAAATTAGAATGGAGGAAATGGAAGCTAATGATTCTATGAGAAATCAAGAGACAATAAAACCAAAAGAATGAAAAAATAGAAGACAGTGTGAAATATCTCACTGGAAAAATAACTTGATCTGGAAAACAGATCCAGGAGAGATAATTTAAAAATTATTGGACTACCTGAAAGCCAAGATCAAAAAAAAAAAAAAGAGCCTTGATATCATCCTTCAAGAAATCATCAAGGAAAACTGCCCTGCTATTCTAGAACTAGAGGGTAAAATGGAAATTGAAAGAATCTACCGATCACCTCCTGAAGGAGATCCCAAAATGAAAACTGCCAGGAATATTGTAGCCAAATTCCAGAGTTCCCAGGTCAGGGAGAAAATTGGTGGAGCCATAGTCAGGATAGCACAAGATTTAGCAGCTTCTATCGTAAAGGATTGGAGGTTTGAAATGTGGTATTTCAGAGGGCAAAGGAGCTAGGATTGCGACCAAGAATCACCTACCCAGCAAAACTCAATATAATCCTTCAGAGGGAAAAATAGAGAACCAATGAGATACAGGACTTTCAAGCATTCTTGATGAAAAGAGCAGAGCTGAATGGAAAATTTGACTTTCAAATACAAGATTCAAAAGCAGCATAAAAAGGTAAACAGGAAAGGGAAATCGTAAGGTTAAATTGCTTACATTTTTACATGGGAAGATGATATTTGTAATTCATAAGACCTTTCTCATTATTAGGGTAGTTAGAAGGAGTATATGTAGACAGAGGGCACAGGTGTGAGTTAGATGATAGTGAGTTAGATGAAGGGATGATATCTAAAAAATAGAAATTAAGGGGTAAGGGAGGAATGTACTGGGAGAAAGAGACAGGGAGAGGTAGAATGGGGTAAATTATCTCACATAAAAGAGGCAAGAAAAAGCTTTTGCTGTGGAGGGGAAGGGGGGAAGTGAGGGAGCGAGTGAACCTTATTCTCATCAGAATAGGCTCAAAGAGGGAATAACATAAACACTCAATTGGGCATAGAAGTTTTATCTTAGCCCATGTGAAAGTAGGAAGGGAAGGGGATGAGAGAAGAGGGCTGGTGGTGTGATAGACGAGAGAGCAGATTGGGGAGAGAATAGTTGGAAGCAAAACACTTTTCAAGAGGGACAGGGTCAAAGGATAGAACAGCATAAATGGAGGGGAATAGGATGGAAAGAAACATAGTAATAATTATTGTGAAAAAAATTTTGAATCAGGTTTCTCTGATAAAGGCCTCATTTCTCAAACATAAAAATAACGGAGTCAAATTTATAAAAATAAGAGCCTTTCTGCAATTGATAAATGATCAAAAGATATGAGAAGTTTGCAGATGAAGTCATCGAAGCTATCTATAGCCATGTGAAAGAATACTCTAATTGGAGAAATGCAAATTAAAACAGGTCTGAGGTACTACTTCATACCTATTAGGTTGGCTAATAGGAAATAAAAAGTAAATGACAGATGTAGGAGGGGATTTGGAAAAAATGAGACCTTAATGCATTGTTGATGGAGTTGTGAACTGATTTAACCATTCGGAACCATGCCGAAAGGGCTCTAAAACTATGTATATCCTTTGACCTAGCAATACTACTACTAGCTTTGTATCCCAAAAGAGATGAAAAATAAAAAGAAGCTGTATGTGCAAAAATATTCCTAGCAGTTTCTAGAGGCAAAGAATTAGAAATTTAGGAGGTATCCCATCAATTGGGATATGGCTGAATAAGTATGTGATTATGATGGAATACTACTGTACTATGAGAAAGGATGAGCAGGATGCTCTCAGAAAAACCTGCAAAGACTTTCATGGGCTAATGATACAAAATGAAACGTACAAAGTAATAGCACTGTTGTCAGATGATCAGCTGTGAATGGCACCTATTCTAGTAATACTATGATCTAAGCAAATCTGAAGGACTTATGGTGAAAAATGCTATCCATCCACACAGAAAGAACTGATGGTGTCTGAATACAGAATGAAGAGTACTTTTTTTTTTACTTTCTTTATTTTCTTGAGTTTTTTTTTTTTTGTCTTTGTTTTCTTTCACAACAACAGCAGTAAGAACAAAAGAATGGCCAAAGATGATGCTTGAACCTAGGCCTCTTTGTCTCCGAGGCTGTCTCCATTCATCCCACCAATGTTTTATTATGGTGTAAAATATAACGAAAAGGAAGAACACAAGACACTATGGAGAGTCCTATGTGAAGTGAAAGAAAACAAGATCAAGAACATAAAAATAGCGCACACAATGACTAGGCTGATATGAAGAAGAAAGGCAGTAGAGTTTCTTAAGTGCACAGCCAGATGTACAGATGAGAGGAGAACAAATACAGATATTTTTTATTTTGTTAAAATCTGTGCTTACAGGATCTTTGTCTTTTTCAATCAAAATGTAAATATTTCAAATATTAGGTTTTAATGGAAAGTTTACCCTGTATTTGGTCTGATTATTTACCTGTTATTTATTGGGAATTTATATTTATTTAAATAAAGTTTATATTTAACAATCATTTGCCTAGATTTTATTCTTCATTCATTTATTATCCTTAGAATACTTTCAGTGGCCTGCCACTTGTAACCAGCAGGGGAAGCCTATGCCGCATTTTTGTAGGACTCCTAGAATGTAAATTTTTTTCTTTTAAATTAATTACTTCATTTTTAGTTTACAACATTCAATTCCACAAGCTTTTGAGTTCCAAATTTTCTCCCCCGCCTTCTTCTCCCAACCCCCTCCCCCAAGATTGCATGCAACCCCGTGTAGGCTCTACAAATACCTTTACGTTAAACATATTTTCAAATTAGTCATGTGAAAATAATTTTTAAAATGTATTTGTTGCCAGAGTCTTTGGCAAGTTGCTCCATATTTGTTTTAATATGTTAAACTATTTTTACATGGGAAGTTTTGATGTGGAAACTGAATGGTGAATAATTTTGAACTAATTTGTTTTTGTATCCCTAACTCTTAGCACAGTGCCTGGCTTATAGTAGGTTAGGTGTTTAATAAATGTTTATTGATTGAATGACTGAATAGTCTACCTATCTCAGAAATGACTACCATCACATCTGTGTGCTGAGAAAGCAATTACATGATTTTTGTTTTGTTTTTTCCAGAATAATTCGTTATGGAATAAAGCTCTATTTGTGTTACTGAATCTATTTACTAGCATGGAACAGCAGGACCTTCCCGATTTTTTTTTTTTTTACCAATTATGATGTCAGAGTTTGAATGTAAATTTATACAAATCTACTGCTGTGATGAAATTTCTGTTTCACAGTTATATTCAATCTATCAAAATTCCTACTGTCTTTATTTTTTGTCAGTCACTTAAAAGGCATTTATTAAGCACCCACTACATATCCAGAACAATAATGAAATCTATAGATAGAAAACATAATATAATGAGTTTATCTTTTTCTCAAAACCCAGTCATTTTCTAGATTTCCTTATTTCTGTCAAGTTTGCACCATCATTCTTCCAATTTCCCAGGTTCCTAACTTCAGGATTATCCTTGACTTTTCATTCTACCTCACCCCACATATAGTCAGTTACCAAGTTTGCCACTTCTACCATTATAGCATCTCTCCAGTTCTTAACCCCTCCTCTCTACCCACATAGCCACTCCCTTAGTTGAGGACTCTATCACTCCTCACCTGTACTAATAGAGTAGCCTCACAATTGGTCTTCCTGCTTCAAGTGTCTCTCCATTCCAGTTCCTGCTCAGCTGCAGAAGTGATTTTTCTTAAGCTTAGACCTGTGTCACTCCTACTCAGTAAACTTCAGTGGCTTCTTATTGCCTCTAGGATAAAATAGGAAGTTTTCTATTTTTCTTTTAAAGCCAACCTGGTCCCAACATACCCCAACACATGGAACCTATTTTACATTCTTCCCTTTGCAATTTGTGATCCTTCTCTCAGTTTCTTACACATGATGCTCTGTCTCCTGTCTTTATGCAGCACAATGCTTTTAGCATCTTCCATTTCCTCCTTGTATTAACCTCTTCCTCATCTTCACCTCTTAATACTTTTTATTTCTGTATGAAGCCTTTCTTAAACTCCCTCAACTATGGAGTGCTCTTCTTCCCTGTCTTGCATTTATTCTCTTTATATTCTGTATATACTTATATATCTGCTTATCATCTTTTCCATTAGAATGTAAGCTCCCTGAGAACAGGGATTGTTTCATTCTTTTTATTTGTAGCACAGTCCCTGGCATATAATGGGTGATCTGTAAGTGTTTTTTGGTTGATTTTCCTCCTACCGTGGCAGACATTTGGCATTGCAAAATTATTCAAGGGTTCTTTGTAGAAATCTACTGGAAATTGATTTAGGAAAGCCATAGTCTTAGGAGTAGTTATAGTGGGTGGGGTGGTTGGTGGAAGGCACTGTCCTGGACCCTTCTGGATTCTGACTCCTGCAACTTACATTACCTATCTTGTATGCTGCAGTGGGGAATTCCTGCTTTGGTTATGTTGTTGGATTGGATGACTTCTGATGTCTCATCTCCATCTTAAAATTCGATGATGATGATTCTTTGACTCCTCCAAGGATGGAGCACAATTCATCTTCTTCTTTTCCTTTTCCCTTGGCAGAACCCAATCAGAATTCTCTCATCTAACAAGTCCCACCTCTGAACATTGCCCTAATTCTTACCTCCCTTTTCATCAAATTTCACCTTAAGGGCAAGCTCAGCCTAGACTCACCTACAGACAGCTTTTATCATCATAAGCTCACAGTACTGTTGATTGTCTCTTGCTTTCACACTAATATTCTGCTACCATCTCTGTTATGCCCCTCATCCGTATTAACCTAAAACATATGTAGCCAGTTTCCTAACCATGCCTATTCTACCAGTTACAAACATCCAGAATATATCCTGTTCTTTTATCACCTGGTGAGCAATCAACAAATATGGACAGCTGAAAGCCCTCTTTGGGCACACAGAAGGACTACCTTCAGTCTTTATCAATACTAATTTAGATCAATATCCCAGAATTTTTTAGAAGCAAGAATAGTAATTATTGCAGTGAAAATGACCAAGTGACCATGTTATGCAGTACCCCAGTGTTTCTTGACAAGTCAGAAAATAAGAATTTTGCAGCAAAAATGCCCAAGGTACCATTTTTCCTAATCTTAGAATAGTTTCTTGAAATGCAGATTTCAATTCTTTTTGAACAAAAGTCAAAGGTAATTAAATCTTTTAAAAATTGTCTCAATCCATTCTTTCCTTTGTCCACTCTCACTGATATTACACTGGTTTGATCCTTTATTGCCTCTTGTTTGTTCTGCTCAAATAACTTCTTAATTTGACTCTGCCTTCAATGTCTCCAACATTTGTTTCATCCTGCATACTTCTGCTTTTTTAAACTTTTGGCTTATTTTTTTTCTGGTGGAGTAAAGCCTAAATTCTGTAGCCTGGCAAATAAACTCCTCAACAGTTTGGCCTTAACTCATCTTTTCTACTTTTATCTCTCACTTTTACCCGCTGTATCTATCCAGTCAGCTGTTAAGACCTGTTCTACCTTTTTAACATCTCTTCTGCATGCTTCCTTCTCTTGGTCATTGCAGCCACCTGGGTGCAAGCTCTCATCGCCTCACACCTTGTCTCAGGTCTCTCTCCAATCCATCCTCTACTCAGTCATCCTCTCTTCTGATCTTCAAGTGAAGCTCTGACCATATCATTTCCCTATTCAAGAAATTCAAAAATCAAAGATAAAATCCTCTAGCTTTTAAAACCCTTCATGACCTGGTCACTTCTTACCTTTCTAGCCTTCTTAGACCTTATGCCCCTTCCCCCCATGAACTATCTGATCCAGTGACACTGGCCTCCATGTCATTCCTCAAACACGACACTCTATCTCTTGACTCTTGAGTGTTTTCAGTGGCTACTCCTCCGGAACACTTGCCTTCCTCTATCTGCCTCCTACCTTCCCTGACTTCCTTCTAAGTCTCAGCTCAAATCCCACCTTCTGCAAGAAGCCTTTCCCTGTCCTTAACTTTGTGCCTTCTCTCCGAGACTGCCCCAATACATCCTGTGTGTATCTTGTTTGTACATAGCGTTGGCACGTTGTCTCACCTTTAAGACGGTGAATTCGTATTCCCAGCTCTTAGCACAGGGTCTTGCACATAGTAGATACTTAACAAATCCTAGTTGACTTTCCATGGGAGATAATAAATGTAAAACATTTGGCACATCTTCAATTACTATGTAAATGCTTATTATGATTATGACTTTTTTGAGGCAGTCAGGATTAAGTGACTTGCCCAAAGTCACACAGCTAGTGTCTGAGGCTGGACTGGAATTCAAGTCCTCCTGACTCCAGGACCAATGCTCTGTCCACTGTACCCTCTAGCTGCCCCTTGATTATTATTATATCATTAGCCTTAGGGTGCGGCTATGTTTGGATTCAGTCGCGGGGCCACACTTGAGGACCTAGAAGGCCACATGTGTCCTCGGGGTTGCAGGTTCCCCACCCCTGGAGGAGATAGTGACACACATATGGCAATCTGTTGATCAGAAGCTTGGAGGCCTAGAGTGCCCCAAAGTCTGAGACTGTGACCAGTATAACTTAAATTATTAACACAGAAATTTCTTGACCGGGTCTCTCCAGTTCTGAGCTAATCACTTGGCTTCTTAGATCACCACATTTCTTTATGACCAGACCTAAAGAGTAGTGATTAATAGATTGATGCTTCTCTGGAGGGAGTTATCTAATAGATTGCCTCAAGGAGCTAACTTTGACATTGTTCTAGTCAGTAATTTATTAGTGACTTGAATGAAGTCATAGTTGCTATGCTGATCAAGGATTTTTTAAAAATGAACATTTTATTGCTTTTTTTTATTTATATCACTTATGTTTTCCAATATAGCCTTCCATTTCCAAGAGAGCTATCTCTTGTAATAAAAGATTAAAAAAAAGGAAAAGAAGTTCATTGCTGATCAAGTTTACAAAGACATGAAATAGGGATAGATAATCCATTTATTTGGTAACAGAATCAAGATCCAAAAACAGATTTTGACAGGCTAGCATGATGATCCAAATTTAATAAAATAAAATCTAATAGAACGAATGTAAGGTTCTCTGAGTAGAATCAGAAAATCAGCTGCATAAATACAGAGTTGGGTGAGGGGGACCATATGTGTCCAGACAATAGATAGGTTAAAAAGACTTGATATTTAAATGGACAGCTGTGCAAGCTAGGTAAGAGTCAAAGTTTTGATGGACCACAGGGCAAGCTACGTAAGAGGTATCCTTAGATGAAATATACAACAAAATATACTAAAAATTCTAACCTTTCTGTATAGGCAGATAGGCATTCAGATAAGTAAATATAAACTATGCTTTTTGAGAGAATGACTAGTTGCCAGGGTGGGAGTGGAGCAAGAGAGTCAGGAGAGATTGTGTAGGACATGGTACTTGAGCCTTAATAAGAACCAGGGATCTCAAGAGATGGAGATGAAAATGAAGAAAGTATTCTGGGCATGGAGGACAGCCTGTTCAAAGGCATAGAGATGAGAGACAGAATGTTTTGAATGGAAGGACATTAAGTAGGACATTTGGGTTAGAACATTGATTGCCTGAGGGGGAGTAATGTGAAATGAGTCTGGAAAGAGATTGGGGCCAGATTGTGAAGGGTCTTAAATTCTAAACAGAGCAGTTTGTATTTTAATCTAGAGGTAAGAGGAATTCACTGAAGCTTTTTGAGTGGGAGATTTAATAATAGCATCTATATATCATTTCAAGGTTTGCAAAGTGATTTAATACTGTTATCTCACAATCTTCACAACAACCCTGGGAGGCAGATGATATTAATATTTTCATTTTTACAGATGAGGAAACTGAGGCAGACAGGTTCAGTGACTTGCCTAGAACATTGAACTATTGAGAGTTGGAAGCAGGATTTGAACTCAGGTCTCCTTGACTCCACATCAGTCTTCTATCCCTGTACCGCCTAGTTATGATATCTGTATAGCAACAATGAAGTGGGCTCAGAATTGAATACAAGGAAGAGATCGGGGTGAATCTAGTTTGGTAAACTGCAGCACTCTTAATGATTTCAAACAGCTCCCACTGCTGCACTGTTAACCAAATGGAAAGGGGAAAACGTATGGTAGGTATTAAAGCATATTACCGACAGTATGTGACACATGAGAAGTGCCATAAAAAAGTCACCAGAGAGGTATGTGGATAGATAGATAGAGAGACACCTGTCTGTGGTGATTTTTTTATGCCACTGATAGCCTGTACTTTTGAGATACAGATTCTGTGATTTGCAGCCGTATATGTAGGATCACCAGGTACCAGAGAGATGGCCTTTTGCAGCAGTGCGAGCTGCTTGGGTTCATTATGAGGGCTGCACAGTTTCCCGAATGAGATCTAACCTAATCTCTTCCTCATATTCAAATCTGAGCTCAGTTCATTATTCCTATACAAATACCTGTCCAAAATATTTATACTGATAGATGAATTTAATAGCTGCTTATCCTATTACATATTGTAATCTAGGTGGTTTCTGTCCTTTTTTTTTGGTCTTTTTGCTGTGACTGTTTTGCTTCAATGAAACTCTTCTAAGAAACGGTGATTGTCAGTGTCTTTATGATTTTCACTTTCCCTTGTTTTCCCAGAGTTTGATCGCTTGTAATTGCATAAGGGCCTTACTGTAGAGAGATGACATCCTCTCAGTCTCTCAAGCTTGCAACCTACGAGTCATCCAGGACTCCTTACTACTTCTCACCCCCCACATCCAAAGACAGCAGATATAATTTGTTTCTGTATTAGTACTCAAAACTTTTCCACCTTGAGTAGAGCCTTGAATTCCACTGGTATAGCCTTGAAAAGCCCAGAGTCAAGAAGCAGTATGGTATTGTGGATGGAGAACCAGCTTTAGAGTCAGGAAAACCTGGATGACCCCTAATCACTTCCCTTCTCAGTGCCCAAGGGAATTAAGACTAGAGTTACAGAGTAGAGTAGATGCTCATCTGTACTAGAAGAGGAAGTTTCCTTACTGAGAATTTCTTTATACAGATGAAATTTAAAGTTCAGGTTTAAAAAAAAAAAGCATCAAAAACCTGCATCACTTATGTATCATGCCAAGGTATCCAAGCAGGACTTTATGGAGAATGTTGTATCTAATTTCCGTTAAAACACAAATTTTTCATTTATTATTCAGTTTTCTACTACTAAACATTAGTGTCTTACAGATGGTAGTCTGATTTTTTTTTTGCAAGATTATGAATAGGAGAGTTTGAAGGATAAATACCTATTTAGACAGTGCCAGAATATTGTCTTTTTAAAATTGCAGTCATTTATTATGACACTATGAAATCTTTTTTTTAAAGTAACTAATATTAGGATAGACTTAATATCAACTCTTAAGTTTTTAAGTTTTGTTGTAATTCATTGAACTAGTGATATCAGTACTTGACAAAAATTGTGGGAGTTTAAAGCTAACTATGAATGTAAGCTTTAATTTAGATTTATAAAATGAGCAAATAGTCATTCTAAAAAAAGATAAGCATTTTGTGTGCACTGTTTTACCTTAATAGCTTCAAGTAACATTTTATAAAAGCTAACTTTAAACAGGTCACTTGCATGTGAATGTCAAAGAATTCTTGTTTTGTGTGAGCAATATGTTAAGCTACATCTGTCTTCAGCATCCCCATACTGCTGAGAATGAAAGAAGGCATGATTCATTTTGACAGTGTAACAGTCTTTAATTAATATAATCACTTCAGAGGTGAGGTCTTTATAATATCTAGTTAGCATACATGTGAGCAGCAGGACAGCGTAGTAAAAAATGAAGATTTTATATTTAGAAGGCAAATTGCTAAAATTACCCATAAAGACTTTGGTCCTCACTCTGCCATCAGTGGTGTTGGCATTTAACTTTAGTCTTTTTCTTTCTTCATCTGTAAAACGAGAATGACAATACTTGTTATTACCCCCCCACCTTACCTTTTTATGAAGATCAAAAGAAATATATTAGGTGAAGCATTTTATAACTTTAGTGTGCTATATTAATATGAACTATTATTTTTAAATTTAATATTAAAACTAGTAGCTGAGAAAGTAGATGATGATCTCTCTTAGATTTAAAATGGAATAATTTTGTGAAAATAATCTTATGTCTTTAGAAAGTAATGCTTTTATGTCATGATTAAATTTCCTATCCACTATGTATCTTTAAATATCTGAAGTTTGAAACAACACATACTAGCCCAAGCTGCTACATACATACATACATACGTAGCTTGATGACTTATATTTTCTGCTCCTTCAAAAATTATGATTTCTTAGATTTATATTTAAACATTAACACTTGAAGAAGAGTGCAATGACTAAATTTTAATCTTCTTGAGGGTAAGGATTTGGTACAAAGTAAGCTCCATATATCTTGAGTACCTAATAAACAATTGTTAAACGAATGTGATAATTTAAAGCATATTGTAAGACATCCAACTGATGACATGAAAGTGATGTTTTGAAATTTATACAATAAAATATTTTATACAATTAAATATTTTAGTAGCTTACTAACCTGTCAACCTTCCTTGAGTCCTCTCTTCTTCAATCCATTTTTTCACATGCCTGCCAAATCTACAAGCCTGATTTATGCCACTTTCTTGTTCAATGACTTTCAGTGAAATTCTAAAATCCTAGTGTCATAGGATTTTAGAGCACAAAATACCTTAAAGATCATCTAGCCTAACTCCACCCCCTCATTTTACCTATTAATAAGCTGAGGCTGAGAAATTAAATGACATGTCTAAGTCCACACAAATAAGTAAATAACATAGTTGGAGTTTGAAGCCAGGTCTTCTGATATCAAACGCAGTGATCTTGGATTTTAGCAGTAGTTGCCAGACTTTTTTGATTGTGCATGCCTATCAATAAAACATTCTTGACTGTCACCCCTTCTCTAATATTTGTACATTTACTTATTGCTGGTGCTAATTGGCGTTGGTTGAAATTCCTCACTGAGAGCTTCCTATAATGAAGAAATAACAGATACACTTAAAAAATTAAATACGTGTCATACTGTTCTAATAATTATGTGCATTATAAAACTTACACAAGAAATTGACGTCGATAAAAGGATGAAAGGTGCTGAAATAACTTTGACACTAGAGCCAGTGGAGTTTGAATAGGAGAATGCCGTGTTCAGAACTGAGCTTTAGGAAAAAGCACTTTGGCAGCTATGTGAAAGATAGGTTTATGAGGGTAGAGGTGAGTCAGAAAGACCAAAGAGAAGTCTAATGTTGCAAAGATAGAAACAGCAGGATTTGGCAACTTCGAAGTTATGAACCTTGGTGACTGGAAGGATGATTTTACATTTGACAATAAAAGGGAAATGTAGAAATAGAGAGGTAAGTTTTTGGCAAAAAATAATATAATGAGATCAGTAATGAAGTTCACAACCCATCTGTGTCTGCTTATCCTGTGAAACACATTGTCCCACCCTAAATAGCTACTTACTATCTAACAAAAAGTGCTGTGAAAGTTGGTTAACAGTGTCAGAAATTGGATTTAGACTAACACCTTTACTTTGTACTAAGATAAGCTCAAAATGTATACATGACCTAGATGTAAAAGGCCACATCATAAATGAGTTAGAACATTTCCCTACAGATCCATTTCATTGCCAGACCTTGTCTTTTCTACCTTCGCAGCATCTCTTGTATTTGACCCTTTTTCTGCACATGTATAGCCCCCCAGTCTCAGGGCCTCATAACCTCTCACCTAATCCCATTGAAGTAGCTTTCTATTTGATCTACGACAATCTGTCCTCCACGCATCTACTAAAGTGGTTCTCCTAAAGTACAGGTCTAACCGTGGCACTTTCCTACTGTCTCCCTTTTGACTCTAGGATCAAATATGGTTTCATTTTTATATCCTTCTAAAAGTTTGCAGTTTTTGAGCTTTGTACTGTACATAATTATTAGAACAGTAGCATATTGTGTACTTTTAAATACACACATTTTGGGGGTATTTGTGCCAAAATTTTTCAGTGATAAGGGTTTGGAGGCCATTGGTCTATAAAAACTTCTTAACCATACATTTAAGGCCTTCCACAGTTTGTCTCCTACCTGTTTATCAAGCCATATTTCATATTGCTTGTCCTCATACGTTACACATGTCAACGAGCTGGACTGTTCATTTATCCGTCTCATCATTCACTGTCCTATTTCTGTGCCTGTGTGCAGGTTGTTCCTCCTGCCTTAAATGTTAAAATTTGCCTGCTAGGGCATATTTTTTCTTTGAAAGCTTCCTCATTTGTTAAGCTAAAAATTATTTTTCCTCATTCAGATTTTCTTAGAATGTTTTGGGTCTCTTTTTTGTCCTCGTTTCACTCTCTCATATCATATTTGAATAAAATGTACTTAGTACTTACTTATGTACATTTCTAATTCCACTCTTCCACCCAATAGGTTTTTAAGCTCCTTGAGGAAAGGAAGTCTTCAACTCTAGAACTTTTCATATGTTCACATTCACATGTACTTAAATGCTTGTTGAATTAAACTTTGTTGTTTCTCCTATAGGATAAATTCATATTTTATGTGATTTTAATTTTGTATTCTTCCTGTAAGAAGTTAGGATGAGTTAGCAAATGAATTATAGAACTTTAGATCTAGAAGGGATGTTGGGGTCATTTAATCCCCATTTAAGCCCCATCTTCAAAAAACAAAGCTAGTAGCTGGTGCCTTTAAAAAATAAGATACCTAAAAAGAAGAAATTTATTGTTAAGTTATAAATATATGTACATATAATATAAAAGTTTATGAATTTGTATAAACATATGTATATGTACATGAGATAAAATTGTGCCCCATTTATTAATAATAGAATTGCCTAGATGTATTGGCTTTTATCTGATTATAATGAAATGGCATAGCTAAGTGAGAAATCTAATACTCAGGGCACTGGTGAGTTAACATCATTCCCTAGGTAAGTAAATGGAGACTACAGTCTCCATATTGTGACTGTTTCTTAACAGTGAACCCAAAATTTATTATATTTTCTTAATAATGTCAGAATGTTGAGAATTTGCATCTGTTTATTGGTAGTGCATGAGACATGCATTTTGGATATAGCCAATGAGAAATTTGCTTAGCTTGACTACATATTTATTGGTAGAATTCCCTTTCCTTCCTTCCTTCCTTCCTTCCTTCTTTCCTTCCTTACTTCCTTCCTTTTCCCTTCCTGAATTACAAATTTACTTCCCTTTTTTTGTTCGTTTAATTGAGTTGAAGAGAAATGGAAACAAGAGAAAATAATTATTGTTAGTAAAGAAAATAATAAATTGCATTTCTTTACATACATTAAAAAAGAAAAGCGTTGTTACAGAGGTCTTCAGTTTGAGCCACCTCTGCATCATCTATGACAGGACTTCTTAAACTTTTTCCACTTGTGACCCCTTTAGTGCTTCTTAAACTGTGGGTCACAACCCCTTATCATGAACCACAGTTTAAGAAGCCCTGATTTATGACACACAATATACTGGAGACCCTTTGAATTTCTTACTGAATTTTAAAAGTCTTATGTTTTTAAAATAATTTCGATTAAAATTTAAAATTGATAAAATCCATTCTTCTGTGTTATGAGATATTTTGGACAGATGTTCAACTCACCAACAGGCCAACTGAATTTTCTAGTTAGTTACTATTTTGAAGATTATTAATGCAGAAGTTACTTAGAAGCTCATGTTGCATTGTGCTTTAAAAATGAAATAAAAACTAGATTTAATATCAGAATGATTGCTTGTGACTTTTTCAGGCATTAATATTGACTCGTTTAGAAGCACAGATGGTAGTTCATTTATCTTTATTTTACTACCCTAGTTAGTACATTAAGATTTACTACAGCTTTCAGTTTTAGTTTGAGACATCTCATTTTCATCTTTTGGCCTTATAAGCACCAATGAAAAATAGTCATAAATTAGATTGTGTAGTTATAATGTTTCAAAAATTGACAAATTCTGGAGATATTGGGAGTTCTTGGAATGCTATACTCATTTCTATTTTCTTAAATACTGCCTTCTATTGACAACTTTATTGCATGTCATCACTTGCCTATAGCAACAGATCTAAATCTAGGTGTAGTTGAAACTTTTTATAAAGCTTTGATACTTATTTATGATGATTCGTGTTTATAATCTTTAAATCCTTCATATATAAAGCAGCTTAGAAGTAAATGAGCAACCTAACATTCATGTAAAGCCCTGAAATATTTCTATAAAATGGGCATCTAACTACAAATAATAGAAGCACCATTGAAATATACTTTCATTCCAATTTCGGAGACTCATAGAACATGCTTAGAAACTACTGAGGAAGGGATTATGAAGGCAGCTAGCAACTCTAATTTATAAAATTACAAACAAAGAGGAGGTAATTTGATTACACTCCTGATGACTTCATTACAGGTCCTGCTCAGGAGACATGAATATGATTAGAGCAGAGAAAAAGGAAGGAAATGAACTATTCTGTAGTTTAAATTAGCTCTGGGCTTTTAAATTATGTGTGATTTCATGTACGAAAATTAAACTCTGAAGTGATGCCCAACATTTCCTAATCTATAGTCATACATAAGCATTACTTTACCTTCAGACTACCTCCACAATCTTTTGTCCATACTGGCAGTGGAACCCAGAGGTTCAGATGAGGCCATTATTTTACCAATCAGGCCATCATGCTTGTTCTGATACATATGTTATCTATTTATAAATGAGTTAGAAATATTTCTTCAGCAAATTTGCAGCAGACATTCATTAAGTACCTACCATGTGCAAGGTACCAGTGATACATAGAAAAAAATGAAATAGCCCCTTCCCTATGTTTTTCATTGAACTTAAATGTTTCAAATTAAGATAATCAATACTAGAATACTATTTTTCATGACATCGTGTGCAAAAGTTACTGCTATTAGATCTTAAGTTACTTGAGAATGAGTAAATTTTTTTCAATATATTCTTTGTTCCATGTACAGTAATATTGCACATAAAAGGAACTTAATAAATTCTTTTTTAAAAAATTAATTTATTATTTATTTTAAGCACTCATTTAAGAAAAAAAGTTGTTCAGAATTCTCTCCCTCTTGCTGCTGCTCCTCCCTCACCCATTGGGAAGGCAAGCAATGTGATATCAGTTATGCATGTGAAATCATGCAGAACATTTCCACATTAGCTATGCTGCCAAAAAAAAACCAAACCCAAAAAACAAGAACAAAAAAAACCCAAGAAGAATAAAGCTAAAAAAGTATGCTTCTGTCTGCACTCAGACTTTATGGCTCTCTGTCTCAGTGGATAGCATTTTTCATTATAAGCTCTATGGAATTATTTTGGATCATTGTATGGCTCATAGTGCCTGAGTCTTTCACATTTGATCATCATTACAATATTGCTGTTACTACATACATTATTCTCCTGGTTCTGCTCACTTCACTTTGTATCAGTTCATGTAAATTTTCTCAGGTTTTTCTGACTGCATTCTACTCATCATTTCTTATAGCATAATAGTATTACATCACAATTGTATACCACAACTTGTCCAGCCATGCCTTTCCCATTTCCAATTCTTTGCCACCACAAAAAGAACTGTTGTAAATATTTTTGTACATATAGGTTCTATGCCTTTTCCTTTAATCTCTTTAGGATACAGACCTAGTAAGTGGTATTGCTGAGTCAAAGGGTATGCACAGTTTTATATCCTTTTGAGCATAGTTCCAAATTGCTTTCCAGAATGGTTGGACCAGTTTACAACTCTACCAGCAGTGCATTAGTATCCCAATTTTTCCACATCCCATCTAGCATGTCATTTTCCATTTTTATCATGTTAGCCAAACTGGTGATACCTTTAAGTTGCTTTAATTTACGTTTCAGTGGTGATTTGGAGCATTTTTTCGTATGACTCTAGGTAGCTTTGATTTTTTTCTACTGAAAACTTCCTGTTCACTTTCATGATCATTTATCAATTGAGGTTGGCTCTTATTTTTATAAATTTTGCTCAGTTCCTTACATATTTGAATTTGCTGTAGAAATTTCCCCCCACTTTCTTGTTTTTTCCCCCCTTAATCTTAGCTGTATGAAGTCTTCTTCGTAGAAAAATTTTGTGATGAAGTCAAAACTATCCATTTTACTTTTTTCGATCTTCTCTGTCTCTTGTCTGGTCATAAATTCTTCATAAATCCTTATCTGTAAATCTGACAGATGAAGTTATCCATGCTCCCCTAATTTGTTTTTGTTATGTCCAAATCATTTATCCCTTTTGATCTTATGGTAGTATATGGTGTGAAGTGTTGTTCTGTACTTAGTTTCTGCCAAGCTGCTTTCTGATTTCCCCAGCCATTTTTGTCAGATAGTGAGTTCTTATCCCCAGAGCTTAGATTTTGGGGTTTATCAAACACTAGATTACTGTGATATTTACTACTGTGTCTTATGTACCTAATTTATTCCACTGATCCACCACAATAAATCCTCCAGAACTGTGTTAGTATTTTTAGGAAGCATATCAATGAAATGGAACAGTAAAGAGAAGGAAACAAAAAGAGCAAACAGTTCATACATGTGCATATGAGGAACATAGCTGTATTGGTGGTACCACTGCATGCACTTGCACTACCACACAACAGAGAGAGAGAGAGACAGACAGACAGACGCTTACAGCGCATTTAGGGTTAGAGCCGGGACATGATAGATGCTCAGAGAGTATTGTGATGTTGAGACCAAAGGGATCTTAGATGCCTTCTGTAACTAGTGGCTAGAGCACTGTGCTTAAAGTCAGTAAGGTCTCCATTCAAACTCTGACTGATACAAGCCGTGTGACCCTGAACAAATCACTTAACCTTTCATAGCCTCAGTTTCCTCATCTATAAAGTAGAGACGACAGTAGTACCTACCACACCTATCATAGCTTCCCCAAGTACCTTTTCCAACACTAGTGGCATTTTCAGTCATACCCCTGACCCTTTATTGGTCATGATGAAAGAGTTGGAATACTCTTTGATTCTCATTACCTCTTCCAGTCTCTTCTTCTTCTACCATCTTTATTTAATAATATCTCTACCTTTGAGATTCATGCATTCCATATTTATTACCCAAACAATTCTGGTGGTGGTTGTCAACCAGCCCTCAGGGTATTCTCTTTCCTTCCTCAGTGAGTTCAGTACCTGGCTCACAGTCTTTCTCTTCTCCACAATTCCTTCCCTCATACTAGGGGACTTAAGAATTCTTATTGATACTTCCACAAGCACCCCAACTTACCAGTTCTTCAACTTATTCATTTCTCATGATCTACTCCCCCACCCCACCTCATTTACACATAAAGATAGTCATACCCTTGATATTGCCATCATTCACAAATGTTCCCCTTGCATATTCATGAACTCTGAAATTAATTTATCTGTTGTCATTCCACCTTTCCTAATGCCTTGCAGCCCCCAAACCTGTTCTTCATCCTCACTGTGATCTCTAGTCTCTCCACTTTCATTCTTTTCCAAGCTATCTCCCTTGTACAAGATATAGGGACCTTCCTTCCTATCTTGACCTCTTGGTAAACTAGTTCAACTCTACACTGTCCTCTTCTCTCAAATCTCTTTCTCCTTTGCCCTTTCAAAGATCTTGCCTTGTCTAGCCTCAGCCTTGGGTTATTCCAGAGCTGCTACATGATGCTGGAGAAAATCACAAAACTGTGCTGACTGTTACATAAACTTAACTGGACTATTGCTGTTGTAAGGCAGTCCTTTTACTCTTCCTTAATCAACTCACTTTTCTGTTTACCACATTGGCTTTTCAGAGTCTTTCGTCTCTCCTCAAATTTCCCATACCTCCCCTTTCTCTTGCCCCCTCAGCTGAGAACCTGCCTCACATTTCACTGAAAAAATTAAGGCCATTTGCTTGGTTCTCTCCTCTCTCTTCCTTCTCCTCTCACATCACTAAGAAGCATTCCTTAATTTTTTCCTCTTTAGTCCTGTGTCACCTGAAGAGGTGACCTTGCTATTTGCCAAGGCAAACCTCTTTACATGCACAAGCGATCCCATCCCATCCCATTTTCTCCAGCAAATTGCCCCTGCTGTTATCCTTAATTTTCCATTTTATCTTTAGTCTTTTCCTGTCTACTAGCTGCTTCTCTACTGCATGCAAACATGCCTATGTTTCCCCCATCCTCAAAAAACTTTATCAATCTATCCCTGCTGTCTGTTTTCTTCTCTCTCTTCTCCCTTTTTTGGTTAAACTCTTGAGAATGCTGTCTACAACTGATACCTCCACTTTCTTTCCTCTCAGTTCCTTCTTAACTCTATGTAATCTTGCTTCCAACTTTATTGTTCAATTGAAATTAATTTCTCCAAAATTACCAAATCCGGTGGCATATTCTCAATCTTTAGCCTTCTTGACCTCTCTTCAATCTTTGACATTGTCAGTTACCCTCTTGTCCTTAATACTCTCTTCTTTCTAGGTTGTCATGCTGTGCTGTCCTGGTTCTTCTTCTATCTTTCTGACCATATGGGTGTTCTATAGGGCCATCTTCTTTTCTCACCTTATACTACTTCATTTGGTGGTCTCATCAGATCCCATGGATTTAATCATCATCTCTGTACAGGTGTCCTGTAAACATCTTAAGTTCAACATATCCAATATAAAGCTCATTATCTTTCCCACAAAACCCTCCCTACCTTTCTAACTTTCTTATTGCTATCTATCCTCCTAGTCACCATTCCCTCCTCCCTGCCCCTACCCCCCCATATCCAATGAGTTTGCCAAATCCTGTTGTTTCTACCTTTGTAACATCTCTCATGCTCCTTTTCTCCTCTGTCACTGCCACTACCCGGTGCAGGTCTTCATCACCTCACACCTATTGTAGTGGCATGATGGTTGTTTTCTCTGCCTCCAATCTCTTCTCCAGTCCATCCTCCACTCAGCTGTCAAAATGATCTTCCTATAATGAAAGTCTGACCATGTCACACTCTATTCCTTCAACTTTAGTGGTTCTCTGTTGCTTCTAGGATTAAATAAATAAAATTTATTTGGTATCCTGGCCCTTTTCTACCCCTCTAGTTTTCTTACACATTACATGCCCCTCAACCCCCAAATACTCTGTGATAAAGTGACACTGGCTTCCTTGCTGTTCCTTGCTTTAGATGTTCCATCTCCCAACTCCAGGAATTTTCGCTGGCTGTGCCACAAACCTGGAACTCTCTCCTTCCTCATCTCTGCCTCTAAGCTTCCTTGACCACCTCCTAGTCCCAACTAAAATCCTATCTTCTACAAGAAGCCTTACCTTATCTGCCCTAAATGCTGGTGCCTTCCCTCTGTTGATTATGTCCAATTTATCCTGCGTGTAGCTTGTGTGTACATAATTGTTTGCATGTTGTCTCCCCCTTTAGACTGTGACTTCCTTGAGGGTAGAGACTCTTTAACTTTTCTTCGTATCCCTAACACTTAGTACAATATCTGGCACATAGTGGATACTTAATAAATGCTAGTTGAGTGACTGAGGGTTGTTTTGAATATCAAAGGAGATTTTACGTGTGTGTGTGTGTATACATATCTCACTTTGTAAAGCTCAGTGTGCCCTAAAATATGAGCCATTATTATCTGACCCTATCCTGGGAAAGATTGATTTATTATGGTGAGGATTGGTGGTCATCTGTTAAATAAAACTCACATCTGAGTTATAACACAAATGTCCAGTATACCATTACCATGAAATATGACTATAAAATAATGATACTAATCCTACAAGCCATATCTAGCTGCTTATCTCATACTTACACTTTTAATTACATAATCATAAAATTTTAGAGTCGGGAGGGAACTCAGTGGTCCAAACCATACTTAGAAAAGGATCCCCTCTGTAACATACCCAACAGATGATCATCTAGCCTCTACTTGAAGCCCTCCAAGGAGGAGGAGCCCAGCATCTTTCAAGGTAGCCCATTGTGGTTTTGGACAGCTCTGATTGTTAGGGAGTCTTTTTCCAATATCAAGCCTAGACTTTTCTCTGGGACTTACATCCGTTGCTTCTGGTTCTGCCTTCTGGGACTAAACAAAGTAAGTCTAATCCTTCGTGTATATGATAGCCCTTCAGATATTTGAAGACAACTACCATGTCCTCCATTTTCTCTTCTTCAGTATAAGCTTGCCTCGTTGTTTCTTTTGATCCTCATATGTCGTAGACTCAAGGTCCATCACCATCTTGGTTTCCCTCCTCTAGATGCTCTCCATTGTATTAGTGCCCTTCTTAAAATAGCACCCAGAATTGAACACAGTACTCCAGATGTGTTTTACCCAGGTCAGAAAACATGAGCTACCATCTTCTTACCACTGGAAGCAATGCCTCTTTTAATGCAGTCCAAGATCACATTTGCTTTTTAAAGGTTTTGCTGGATTTGTTGCCACATCACACTGCTGATTTGGGTAGACCTGGTGAAGTTGATTTTTGAACCCATGTACGGCTTTCGTCTTACATTATTAGATTAGGCCGGGAATCTGGCCTTTCAGGACTTTTTATTTTTTTAAAGATCCTGACTCTGCTAGTCGTTGTGTGCTATTCCTCTTACTTGTATCATGAATAAATGATTGTGTAAATGAAAAAAAAGTATTAAGTCATTATTGTGTGCCAGGCACTATGCTCAAGTGCTGGGGATACAAATACAAAGTTCCTGCCCTCAACGAACTTATATTTTAATAGAAGACAACTGAATGTAGGGAAGTGATTGTTAGGGAAGGTTGTTTTGGTCTAGAAAGTCCCAGGCCCCAGGGCTTCTGGGTAGTGCAATAGATGAGTTTCTTTCTTAAAGCAATCGTATTGATTTAACTACTGTTGCCTGAGAAAGAGGTGCAGTGGATGTCAAGAAAATGGCCAGGGTGATTTCTTCATTGGTGAGTTCCTGCAACCTCCATTTGAGGAAGGATCAGCACCATCCATATCATACTCTTCTTCCAGCTTTGCTCCAGGAACTCTCTAGACTTACTCACCTTGGTACTGCATGGGTTCCTTCTCCCCTCCCTGTTTCCACTCCTTTTTATGTATTATATCTTCCTTCATTAGATCTCATAATGAGACTTAATATTTTAAAAATATAGAACTGAAGAATATTGGTAAGGTGGAAAACTTCCTCATTTTACTTATGAGTTTTTGTATTTTCTTTCCTGATGGTTTGTAAAGTGCTCTAGGAGGAAAAAATACTATTTAGTGAGAATATGTAGTCTTTTCCATGTTGCCAGATTTGGTAAGAATAAATTTGCAAAGACAGAAATGTCATTTTCATACTAAGAAATTTTTTGCATAATGTCATATAAATTGAATTACTTGAAAAATCTCCTTAAGGGGTGTGTGTGTGATGGGGGGAGTGGTTCCTTGATCTTTCTTTTTCCCTTTGGTTGATAGGATCATAAATTTAGAACTGGAAGGCACCTTACAGGCCATCAAATTCACCCCTCCCCCCATTTTACAAATGAGAAGACAGATGAAGAAACTGAGGATGAGAGATGTTAAATGACTTGCCTAGGGTTGCATAACTAGTAAGTGTCTGAATCAGGATTTGAATTCAGATCTTGATTCCAAGGCCAGCACTCCATTTTTATTTTTAAAAGATAGCCTAGTTGAAATTATACTTTGACCTAGAGATCCCACTGCCGAGCATATACCTCAAAGAAGTCAAAGATAGAAAAAAAATGTCAACATACACTGAACTGTTTGAAACATCACTTTTCTACAGTAGCAGTGAAGTAGAAACAAAGCAGATACTCATCGATTTGGAATGGCTAAGCAACTTTATTTATTTATTGGAATGGCTAAGCGAACTGGTATTTAGTGAGGTGTTTGCTGTAAGAAACAATGAATATGAAGACTGAAGGAAGACATGTTTATGTGATAGATTGACCCTGAAGAAGAAATATGACAGGGCACTTCTGTCCCTTCTTTGCAGTGAAGTTCCTCTGTGGATTTGCAGCCCTGAATGCATCGTCAGCATTGATTTAGGCGTCGGTTCTGGTGAAATGCTTTTTTCTCCTCTTTGTTATTTTTATTTTTGTCATAAAGGATGACTGGCTCTCTGGATGAAGAAAAGGGGAAAGGGGAGAAAATATCTTGTGAAATATAGTTACTTGGAGTCTGAGTTCTGGGCGTCTTTCTGCCTCTTCACCCCCACGCCATTATTCTGCAGGTTTGACTGATCATTACTTTGTTATTTTTATTCAGAAGTTATGCACGATTTTCATGTATTTATTGCAATGTGACTTTCAGCTTTTGGTTTTTTTTTTAATTTGTTATGCTCTTCTGATAGACCTATGATCCTTATCTTTCTGAATCCTATCTTCAAAATCATTTGTTTTGGCTTGTATAGAATTCGTGTATACTTTTAATATTGTTCCCTTTCATTTCTTTTTGCCTAATTTTTTTCCACTTATGTATTTTTTTTTGTTTTAAATTTGTCATTTCCTCTTTTAGAACCTCTGCTTCTTTGGAGAGAATGTCCATTGTGTCTTCTAATTTCTGTATTTGTTTTTCTTTTTAGAGTTTTTTTTAAGTTTTTAATTTATTTAGTTTAGCATCATTTTAAAAAAAAAATTTGAGTTCTGAATTCTCTCCCCTCCCTCTTACCCATTGAGAAGGCAAGCAATATGGAATCAATTACATGTGAAGTCATGTAAAACATATTTCCATATTAGCTATGATGCAAAAAAAAAAGCAAAAAAAAAGTGAAAAAATTATGCTTCAGTCTGAACTCAGAGTTCATCAGTTCTCTTCCTGGAGGTGGATAGCATTTTTCATCTTAAGTCCTTCGGAGTTGTCTTAGATCATTGTCTTGATCGGAGTAGCTTAGTCTTTCACAGTTTATCATTGTTAACATATTGCTGCTGTTTTCCTGGTTTTTCTCACTTTATTTGCATCAGTTCATTTAAGTTTTCTTGGTTTTTCTGACTGCATTCTATTGCAAAATAGTATTCCATCACAATCATATACCACAACTTGTTCAGCCATTCCCCACTTGATGGACATTCCCTCAACTTCCAGTTCTTTGCTATCACAGAAAGAGCTGCTGTAAATATTTTTAAACATGTAAGTTCTTTCCCTTTTTCTTTAATCTCTTTAGGATACAGACCTAGTAGTGGTACTGCTGGGTCAAAGGGTATGCTCAATTTTATGTCCTTCTGAGCATAGTTCCCAGTTGCTCTCTAGAATCGTTGGATCAGTTCACAATTCTACTAGCAGTGCATTAGTATCCCAATTTTTCCACATCCCTTCTAGCATTTGTCATTTCCTTTTCTATCATGTTAGCCAATCTGATTGATTGGTGGTACTTCTAAGTTGTTTTAATTTGCATTTCTCTAATCAGTGGTGATTTAGAACATTTTTTTCATATGACTCTAGGTAGCTTTGATTTCCTCTGAAAACTGCCTGTTCATATCTTTTGACAATTTATCAATTGACTCTTGTAAATTTTACTCAGTTCCTTATGTATTTGAAAAATTAAGCTTTTATCAGAGAAATTAGCTGTAAAAAAATTTCCCTCCAATTTCCTACTTTGTTTCTAATCTTGGCTGCTTTGGTTTTGTTTGTACAAAATTTTTTAAATTTAATGATCCTCTGTCTCGTTTGGTCATAAATTCTTCCCTCATCCATAGATCTGACAGATGAAATTATCTGTACTCCCCTAAATTGCTTCTTTTATGGCCAAATCATGTATCTATTTTGATCTTATGGTATATGGTGTGAAATGTTGGTCTATATTTAATTTCTGCCAACCTACTTTCCAGTTTTCCCAACAATTTTTGTCAAATAGTGAATTCTTGGGATCTTGGGTTATCAAACACTAGGTTACTATGGTCATTTACTGCTTTGTATTGTGTAACTAATCTATTCCACTGATCCATCACTTTATTTCTTAGCCACTACCAGATTGTTTTCATGGCTACTGCTTTGTAATATAGTTTTTAAAATCTGGAACTGCTAGGCTGCTTTTCACATTTTTTCATTTGTTCCCTTGATATTATTGTTTTTCTTGGTTCAATTCTGTGTGTCAAGCTCCAGTTTCTCACCTACTGGCATGCCTATTATCTTCTTTTAATAGTTTTACTACTCTTTTGAAGCCATTCTGGATTTTCTTACTGGTATTTCATGATCTGTGGAGAGTCTGCAGAAAGGAATTTTGGTTCATTTTTTCTTTATAGAAAAATAAAACTCACTTGTTCTAAGGGTCTGGCTGTTGTGGTTTCATGGTTTGTTGTGGGGGTCATCTCAAAAGAATTCAGACTCAGACCATCTCCAGTCCAAGCAAAGGCATTTATTGAGTGATGCCTCTCAGAATCGGGCTGAGTTCCAAGAAGGAACTGCAATTTCAGTAAGACATGACAGGCAATTTTATAGTGTAATGATACAGATTACACAAGAGAAATTATGAATATTAAAAAGACAGGAGGATTTGTCAGGAGATTAGGTAATAGGAGAGGAGTCCCAGCTTCAGTAGAACTAGGCATTCAGTTACCTGCAATGCATGCTGAAAAACCCATGGCGGGGGCATGTATGTATGATAATGATATGTCATAAATTCACCTAAATGACAGCTTTTGCTATTACTGTGCAGGTGCCTACTTAGGGAAAGTCCCTTTTATTGTTTTGGAGTCCACATCCTGCTCAGGCATCCTGATGGTGATGCTTTCTGATTGGTTGGTTGTTGTGTTCCTGTCTCAGATTAGATGAATGTGGTTATGGTTTGAGGGCATGGACACACCTGCTTTTTCTGTGAGAAATGTGAGGAATGGGTCTGGGGGGCAGTGGCCAGCTAGAGGCTGTGGCTAGGGTTACATCACATGGACATGCCTGCTATTCTACTGTGTCATGAGTTCACAAACATGCCTGCTGTTCTTTTTTTTTAAATGTTTTATTTTAATTTATTTTTAATATGTTTAGTTTTCAGCATTGATTTTCACATGCGCTTGAACCACAGATTTTCTCCCCATTCCCACCCCTCCTACTCCAAGATGGCGTACACTCTGGTTGCCCTGCTCCCCAGTCTGTCCTCCCCTCCGTCCCCCCGTTCCCCTCCCATCCCCCTTTCCCTTACCTTCTTGTAGGGCAAGATAAATCTCTACGCCCCATTGCCTGTGCATCTTATTTTCTAGTTGCATGAAAAAAAAGTTTTTACTTTTGAACATCTATTTTTTTAAAACCTTGAGTTCCAAATTCTCTCCCCTCTTCCCTTCC
>CM053622.1:439917103-439935080 GCA_028646595.1 Phalanger gymnotis
ACTCTCCGCTCCACTCCTGGTCTCCTCGGTCCGCGGTCTGGTCGGCCCGCACCGCAGGCGCTGGGCTCTGCTTTGCTCAGCTCCGCTCCCCTCAGCTGGGAGTTCCGTGCGGGACAGACCTTACCCCAAGACCATCCAGGCTGTCCTGGGCTGGAGCCCTGCTTCCCTCTGCCACTTTGTGGGTTCTGCAGTTCTAGAATTGGTTCAGAGCCATTTTTTTATAGGTTTTTGGAGGGACTTGGTGGAGAGCTCACACCAGTTACTGCTTTCCAGTCGCCATCTTGGCTCCACCCCCATGCCTGCTGTTCTTGTGAGGCAGTGAGGCATATACGAGGAAGTCAGGATATTGGTTCAGTTGCAGGGTAGGGGGTAGAGGAGCTGTGGCTGGGTAGGGTAAGTGGCTATATTGAGTCTGGGGGCAGTGGCTAGTTAGGGGCAGTGGGCCTGCTGTTCGCTGAGGCCTGTAATTGAGTCTGGGGACAGGGATGTGGTTAAATTCAAATCGTGTGGTTGAATCAGGACATACCTACTGTTCAGTGACTCCCATAAAGAAGTTAGAATGTTGAGTCTAGGGGCAGCTTTATTAGGATTCTACCATCATGGCCTGTCTTTGAGTTTTTTATTCATCATTCCTTCTGCCATTATGAGTTTCTGTATTGGTTTATTTGCCTGTGAACTAGGTTTTTATTTAGGCATTCTCCTTGGATTTTTGTTCTTTCAGACTTTTTCTTGTATTCCCAGTCACTTGTCTTAGCTTTTGTTTTGACTCCTTCACTTTTCATTGCTGCACAGATGCCTGAGGCTCATTAGTCTGAGAGCCTGGACAGATCTCTGTCCAGAATATACTTTGGCAGGGAAAATACTTTCCCCAGTTGGGTTTATCGTCTCCTCTCCCTTGAATGGAAGCTACTTTCCCTCTGGATTGGGGCTTTGTGTTTCTTATGTTTTCTGCTTCCTCTTTCCCTTTTCCTTCCTTCCAGTAATTGGGTGGAATCAGTGTCTGCACCTCATTGTAGGATGACGTTAGTCACTGTTCTGCAGGAGAAGAACTGACTATAGCTATCATTTGAAGTAAAAAGTCTACAAAGTTTCTTATGCTTCTGTTCACTGTGCCTGTGTGCAGAATGAGTTGGGGACTGGGGTTGGGAATGCTGAGTTGTTTGTTACTTCTCTGACCTTGTGTCTTATGAATTTATCTTCTTTTTTGTCTGATGCATAATTTTCCACTCTCCCTCCCCATTTTTGTTTTAGGTTAGAAACATTTGTTGAAAACAATATCCACCATCTTATTGGTCATGTCACAAAGTCTCCCTTTCTGTGGTTTTCTACTAGTTTGTGTGATTGTAGATTGAATAGAGTACTCTAATAAAGGTCTATTTCCGTGTAACAGAAAGAAGATTCCTTTAGTGGATGTTAGCACATTTTCAGTGCTGATTTTCAAGTAGTAGTGATGTCTTTATTTGATTATTGATGGGTAATAGCATTTGAGAAAAAGTTAATCAGATGGGCAAGCTGAGTTACTTCACTTTTCTGGGCCTCAAATGCCTCGTCTAGAAAGTCTTATGGAGGGCTCTAAATCTCTAATCCTGTGTCTATGATATAAACTAGTAGCCTTTTCAACATAGACCGATTGCCCCAAATAAACTGAACAACCAATAGTATTCTGTTTGCTTCCTGGAGGTGAGCCAGATGCCATTTAGTTTGAGAGATTTGTTGAAATTGGCATTTTTTTTTATCGTTACAGAGATAAAATAAGGAATCAAGGAAGAACAAAATTAAAACTTAGTCCTCAAGGATTTGGGAAAGAGAAGTGTATTTTACCCTCTACCAGAGAGTCATGGGTCATAGAATGTAACATTAAAAATTTTTTTCATTTTAAAAATAATGAACTCATACACCAAATAAAACGAGCTTTTTCATATTCATTATGGAATAGGAGAGGATTGATTATACATGAAACTACAAGGCTGTCAGATAGAGCTTGCTTTTCTTTTTAAGCATAAAATAACTTCAACATAAACTTTGAAAGCTGTCCTGCTTGTCTTGATTCCTTCTGACCTTTCTCTTGTTCTCCAATCTGAGAGAGGGGTGTTTAGCACAACTCTTCCGATCTCTCCTATCTTCTGTCACTCAGTTGGGGAAAAAAAAAGAAGAAAAATGAAACCCTTGCAACAAATATGTACAATAGAACAAAGCAAATTCCCACATTGGCAATGTCTAAAACTATATGTCTCATTCTGCTTCTTTAGTCCATAAGCTGTCAGGAAGTAACTAGAATGCTTCATTGTGAGTCTTCTGGAACATGGCTGGTTGATGAAAGTTCTTAAGTGCTTCAGAGTTGTCATTATAATGTCATTATTATATATTGTTCTCCAGTTTCTGCTTCACTTTCACTTCATATAAGTCTGGGTTCCCAGGTTTCTCTGAAACTGTTCATTTCATGATTTCTTATGGCACAATAATAGTGTTGTTAATTCCTTTCAGTCTTGTCCACCTCTTCATGACCCCATTTGGAGTTTTCTTGGCAAAGACACTGGAGTGGTTTGCATTTTGTTTTCCAGCTCATTTTATAGATGAGGAAACTGGGGCAAACAGGGTGAAGCGACTTGCTCAGGGTCACACAGCTAGTAAGTGTCTGAAACCAGATTTGAACTCAGGAAGATGTCTTCCTGACTCCAAGACCAGCACTTTATCCATTGTGCCACCTAGCTGCCCTTACAATATTATGTCATATTAATATACTATAATTTGTTTAGCCATTACCTATTTGATGGATTCCTCTTAGTTTCCTATTCTTTGTCACTAGAAAAAGAGGTATCGTAAATATTTCTCTCTCTGTATATATGGGTCCTTTTTTTTTCCTTCTTTCTTTGATCCCTTTGGGGGTGGGGAGCAGGTCTGGTAGAGTTACATAGCATTAAAGACACAAAAGGAATGACTGTTACCTTGGTGATTTTAGAAAATTGATTTTTTAAGAAAATTTTTAGAAATTTTAGAAAATCAATTTAAGTTGAAGAGCAAAGTTTAGTGGGAGAATAAAGTAGAGCAGATACATATATAGAATATGTCTGTTTTGTAGAGCAGATACATATATAGAAATGTCTGTTTTGTAACTGAAATTGGTAAAATTCTCTTAATTTTTCTTAATAACACCTTAAAGAAAGAAAACATAATACCTGTCAAAGGAAAGCAAGTTTAATATAAGCAGAGCCACACACAATAATGAATTCATCACAATGTCATAGAGAGTAGAAGTTTTAATTTCAAAGGTGTAGGTAGCCTTGGGTCATAAAATAAGATTGAAATTTTTCTTATTCCTTATTTCTCCTAGGTTTTCAAAATAAGAACCGAGTAGCAATCCTGGCAGAACTAGACAAGGAGAAAAGGAAATTACTTATGCAAAACCAATCTTCAACAAATCATCCTGGAGCCAGGTACTATATATATTAATTGGATGCCAGTGTATCTCAGCATTTGAAGCCATGTTCTACAGTAGGTTATTGGGATCCTTCACAGAACTAAAAAAACTCTTATGTTTTAAGAAACAAGATGCTGTGCTTAAAGAAGAAATCACAGGGCTATTTTATACAGTGCCAAGCCAACTGGTCAGTTTTGTGAAAAAGTCATCATTCTGGTTATTTACCCTTCGCTAACCAGAGTACTGGTTGATTGAATCATTTGGTTTCACCTGACAGTTTTGGCATCTTCTAAACACATTTCAGGAGTACAGTATTATTTGGCTTTTTAACCTAGACAATTACATGATGGGAGTTTTTTCCTTTAGAAGAATTTGAAGAAAAGCTTATCACATTATATGCCATTTTATCAGTTTTCTTTTCAGAAGTGAAAAGGGCTTGTGGGAATGTAATTGTAGTCACTATAATAGAGAGTTTTTTAGGTTGCTGAGAGGTGAGTTTTGCTGTCATCGGCTTTTAGTCCTAATAGATCACCATCTTCACCACCTAAATTCAATGTCATACTATAAATGCAACTTAATACATGCACAAATAATAATGTGGTTTTATTCTATCTGAACTATTCATGAACTGCTTTTTAAAAATAATTCAGTACAGTTAGTGATAGTTTGAAAGTCTAAAATTTCATGTGGTTTTGATTTCATGACTATAGTGAAGTTAGCTGTGTAAACTGGAAAAAAAAAATCCTTGCCCTGGAAAGGTCTTTTGCATCCCCACAAAGAACACACCATATGTAGTGAAAAATGTGACTTGTAAATAATAACTAGTTCTATGCCTTGAAAGTAGCTAAGTAATGTTTTTTTTTTCAGCATTGCTCTCTCCAGGCCCCCCCTTAATAAGGATTTTCGTGATCATGCTGAACAGCAGCACATTGCTGCGCAGCAGAAAGCTGCCTTACAGGTGAGCAGATGTTGCTAAGAGTTGGGGGGAGGATTCCTCTTTTTAAAAAATATTTAATTAATTTATTTTTAGTTTTCAACATTCACTTCCATAAGTTTTGAATTTTCTTCCCATCCCCAGATGGCATGCAATTTCATGTAGGCTCTACATATACATTCCTATTAAACATATTTTCCCATTAGTCATATTGTATAGAAGAATTAGAACGAATGGGAGGAACCACGAGAAAGAAAAACAAAACAAAACTAAAAAAGAGAGCAAATAGTATGCTTTGATCTGCATTCACACTCCATATTTCTCTGGATGTGGATGGCATTTTCCATCCTGAGTCTTTTGGAGTTGTTTTAGGTCCTTGCATTGCTGAGAACAGCTAAGTCCATCAAAGTCAGTCATCACACAATGTGGCTGTTACTGTGTATAGTGTTACCTGGTTCTGCTCACTCACTAAGCGTCAGTTTATGTAAGTCTTTCCAGGTTTTTCTCAAGTCCACCTGCTCATCATTTCTTACAGCACAGTAGTGTTCCAGTACATTCATATACTACAACACGTTCAGCCATTCCCCAATTGATGGATGTCCCCTCAATTTCCAATTCTTTTCCACCACAAAAAGAGCTGCTGTAAATATTTTTGTATGTGTGGGTCCTTTTCCCATTTGTATGATCTCTTTGGGATACAGCCCTAGAAGTGGTATTGCTGGATTAAAGGTATGCACGTGGGGACATTCTTCTGAATACACATTAGACTTTTGTGGGATATTCAGAGAAAGACATCAGCTTATGTAAATTCTTTTTATTTTGTAAATGTTCCGTATGGACTGAAGGTGCCGTTTTTGGTTGCTTTTCATCTTGCCCTTTCCTCCGTTTTTTTTTTTATGGCATATTAGCCAATAAATTTACTTTTCTACCTGGAATCTAGTATCAGTATAAATGTTGCATACATTGCCAATAAATCTGGCAATATAAGTGAAATGGATGGTTATTTACAAAAATATAAATTTCCCACGTTAATAGAAGAGGAAATAAAATACTTAAATAAGCCCATTTCAGAAAAAGTAATTGAACAAGCCATCAATGAACATTTTATATTAGAGTACTAGTTTTGGAATTAGGCAACTCCATTAGTCCTTGCTTAATCACTGACTAGCCCTGTGACCTCTAATAAGTCATTTAGCTTAACTGAAGCAGGAAAGGTTGGTAGAGGAGGATGTGAGAGGGAGGTATGGAGGGGAATGATAATGAGTTCTGTTGTGGACATGTTGAATTTGAGATGTCTCTAGGACATTCAATTTGAAATAAGAGAATGAGGCTGGACATTTAAATCTGGGAATCATGTGCATAGAAATGATCATCAAGCCAGTGAGAGCTGATGAGGTCATCAAGACAGTGTAGTGACAGAGGAGAAGGGCTCAGGACAGGACCTTAGAGTATATCCATAATTTGGTGTGATATAGATGAAGAATTAGTAAAGAACATTTAGTAGAAATGGCCAGACAGAATAGGTGAACAAGAAGAGAATACCACAGAAACCTGGAGAGAGAGAAGATCTTGGAAGAGACTGTGGGCAACAATGTCAGATGCCTTAGAAAGGTCAAGAAGGATGAGGACTGAGAAAAGACATCAGATTTGGCAGTTTTTAGTTGAATGATGGGGCTGGAAGCTGGACTACAAAGGATTAAGAAGTCAATGAGAGGAGAGATAATGGAGGCAATGAGGGTAGAGAGTTTTTTTTCAGACGTTAGAGAAAAGGAGGAGAGGACATGGTAAGATCTAGTGAGGGCTTTTTAAAAATTATTTGATCATATTTGAAGGTAGTAGGGAAGTAATCAGTAGATTAGGAGAAGTTGAAGAATGAAGGAGAGTTTGAAGACAGACCTCTCTCCTTCCCTAATTTCAGAATCATCACTTCTCTGCTTTATTTAGTTCCTGTCTACTACTAGGTTGCCTTAGAAATTTGCTGTGCAAATCCAGAATCTTTTTATATGAACTCAGGAACTTTCACTTGCCTGCCCCACTAAGAGGTGGTACTGCAAGATCTGTGTTTAAAAATTGTCCCCATTTTGAGAACAAAGCATTTGTATTACCCCTTTGGTGATTGGGATTACAAGGGTAAGTAGCTAAGTACCTAGTTCAGTTGATGAATGTTATGACTAGATTGTGACATTTCTCCTGTCTGTTTAAGTTTTATTGGCAAAATAAATAGCACAAAAACTGCTTTAAAATATTTCATTTTAGAAAAGATGAGAGTTTGTTTTCTCATCTTAAAAATGTTATTGATGGCTTACGCTTTTTTACACCATTGTCACTTCCTGATACCTGGCCTCCTCTCCATGGCCTTTGAGACAACCTGTGTAACAAAGAAAAAGTTAAGCAAAACAAACAACGGTGACTATGTCTATATACCACGTTCTGTACCCGTAATCTGCCATGTCCCTGCAGAGAAGAGGGAAAGGCGTTTCGTAGTCATCAATTCTTTATCACCAAGATTGACTATTACATTTAATTTGAGATACCTGTCTTTTACTACTGCTAACACAGTTTTTAGTGTGATCTAAATATTAAACCTCTATAAATGTTACCATATTTAAGAAACTATTGTGACAAGAATTTTTCTGGTTTTGTTTGTATTATTGTGGTCGTTATCTATATTCTCCTGCTTAGGTTTTCCTCACTATTTATTATTAGTCCTTCATTATATTAGCTCCTGTTAGTCTTTCCATGTGTTTTTTCCTGAGTTCCTTATGTAGGACGGGTCATTTTAATCATGTTGTTGAGAAGCTATGATTGTTAATCTTCCCTTTCTTTGTTCCAGCATGCTCATGCACATTCTTCAGGATACTTCATAACTCAGGACTCAGCATTTGGAAATCTCATTCTTCCTGTTTTACCTCGGCTTGACCCGGAATGAAGGAAATGTTTGCATTGGGGAAAATAACTTTGTAAAATGAACTGCCAAAGTTACTGTTGTTCTGATTCACTCTGTGCTAAGCAATGACTCACTTTTTTTGGTGAGATTTTGTATTTCATGCCTTGTTACAAGAAAGGCACTTTACATCTATGCAGGTGAAATGTATATAAATGGTGCATGTTATATACACAGTCTATAACCATTCTGTAATGCACTGCGTTTATTTATACCAACATGCTCGACTGCTTTAAATCTTTTTTTTATTCTTAAGTAGGATGAAGTATACAATGAGACCAGACTAGAATATAGAAAAACTACAGAAGGTACTTAACTTTAAGGAAATGCCATTTTTCATTCTAAACAAATAGGGTTGGCTATAGAAAACATCCATTCTTCTTGGTGTTTTATCAGACTGTTATTAGTATACCCGCAGAATCCATGTTCTTGAACATACTGGTTTGGAAAACGATCCCGAAATCTTTTATGTGGCCCCATCTCTGGTTTTCCTAGTCTCACTTTTAATCCTAGAACAGAGAAGTTAGTCTAAATTACAAACTCGTATTATACATTTTTTTTAGTATTTCTTAAATATGAAATTTATGTAAATATTGTCAACACATGATATTAAAAGTTACTGTGACAATAACTTTGGTGACACGTTTGAGAGTTGTATATGCTATTTACTAATGCTGTTGTCATAGGACCTAAATGTAAAGTTCCAGTTCTTGCTTAAAGCTAAATATGCCAATTTTACCTCTTTATTTTTCTTACTTAAAGGTAGAGATGAAAATTAGAGTTAGATCTTTCCACATAATTTTGTAGGGTATTTTGAGCAAGATTTTCCCAGTGGGCTGTAGACACTTTAAGAATTCAGACGTCCATCATAAATCCCATATTTTACAGTAAATTGGGGCATTAAGAGAAGGTCAGTGACTTATCCAAGGTCACAAGCTTAACACGACTTCCCAGCCAATTTCTCTGCCAGGGTAGTGGCCATATTTTAGAATGGAAAATGTGCCAATAGGAAATTGAGCTCTATTATGTAAGGCTATCTCTGAATTTGCTGTAGCAGTACCTGCCTGAAGCAGTTCTTGAGCACCTTCTTCAGGTGATTTTCCAATCTTGAAAATTCCAGCAACATGGATCACTGGGTCAGGTAAGAGAAATAATCTGTGGCAGTGGAAGACAGAAGAATTAAATGATGAACCTGGGGTTCAGATTTAGGACATTCATCTTGGTCCAGGGCTCTATCTACCTACAAATGTTCTGTTTAGGTATAAGGTAAGGAAATAGTGGTGAGTTCTCCAACTTATCTTTTCACTTAGCATTCCATCAATTTGTGTACTTAATGTCCCAAATAATTTAAAATTAATTTAAAGGAAAATATGTTATTATGTTCCGTAGAGATCATTAGGTATGGAAGGAGATGACTAAATTTGGATCCCACCCATGGACCACTCTCATTGTTCGGATTTGTTCCCTTCATGCTTACCAAAGCCTTCTCAGCAAAGGATCATATTTTTTAGAGTTAGAAAGTCATCTGATCTAACCCTCTCCTTTTATAGAAGAAGAAATTAAGGGTCATAGAGCTTAGATGATTTGTCCCCTGTCACAAGTTGTAAATGGCAGAACTGGAGTTTTGGATCCTCTGACTCTTAAGTTACATCACCCCTGTCTTCTTACCCACCCCAGGCAACCCCCTACTGACACAGGCCCAAAGGCAATCTCAATTACTGATGATGCACATTAGTTTTATTTTTAAAACAATTCTGGCTTTCATCATTACCCGGTACTGATATATTGGTGGGGGCATTCACAACCAGACCACAGGCCCTACCCCAATGTACCTATGCCAGGAGGCCATTTTGGAGGAGAAGCTCATGGGAAGGTGGTTCCATAGTACCAAGGGCTCCTAGCCTTTGCCCTCGTTCTCCTTTTCACCTGTTGGACCATACCTGAAATACCTACTTAACTGCAACCATATTTTGGTCTCATGTGAACATACACATTATGGCCCCTGCCCTTTTCCTTTTAAAAACACAGCACTTTACCCCTTCAAAACCGTTCATGTCAATATCCTAACTACTACCTGGTGCCTCTAAACAGTTCTCATAAAATTACAGCCAAATGCTCCCCCTTACAATTGCACCCTCGATGGTGGGATATGAGGAAGGAACTTTTCCACACAAGGGATGAGGTGACATGGTATCTCAGAAAAATATGCTGCCTTTTGATTTAGGAGACCTCAATCTGGTATAGTTGACCCTAGGACCCTAGGGTCCTTTTGTCTGGAACTCAGTTTTTTCATATGTGAAATAAGAGGCCTGGATGAGATTAGTTTTCTGAACTCGAGGTCAGTAAACTTGTACTTAAAGTTTTTATTTTACTATATTAAAATATAATTAGTTTTCGAGGGTGGGGCAAGTATTTATTAAGTGCCTACTATATGCTAGGCGCTGTGTGAAGTGCTGTATAAATGCTATCTCCTTTGACCTTCACAACAACCCTTTGCAATTTTATAATTCCTTTCCAATCCCATATATTTAATTTTATGCTTTTAAAAAACACTATTCTGAGAAGGGGTCATAGGTTTCCAAAGGAGTCCATGACACACAGATATTAAAAGTTAAGAACTCCTGTATTTTAACCTTAATGCCCTTTTTGCTCTAACACATTTGAAGCTTGGTAACAGATGCATTTGTTATCCCCCAGAACCAAGCTCCAGCTTCTTTGTTTGCTTATCTTTTTTGTAGATTTCTTTGTATGTAATTTTATGCTTCTTTTATGTGTGCTTAATCATTCCTCCCCCATTAGGTTGCAGGGAATATTTTCTTCTACTGATTTATTATATCCCCAAGTTTTCTGTACAGTGCTCAGTGAGTACTTATAAGACATTAGACTGGCAGACTGCTTTGTTGTTTCAGTTTTTCATTCGTGTCCAGCTATTCATGACCCCTTTGGGGGTCTTCTTGGCAAAGATACTGAAGTAGTTTGCTATATCCTTCTCCAGCTCATGGGTGAACAGGGTTAAGTGACTTGCCCAGAGTCACACAGCTAGTGTCTGAGGTCAGATTTGAACTTAGGAAGATGAATCTTCCTGACTTCAGGCTTGGCACTCTATCCGCGGTGCCACCTAGCTACCAGGAAGACTGCTTACAAGGTTGTAAAACAAATTTAGGAGCTACAATGTTTCTTAATGAATAACAATAATCAAACCTACAAAATTCAGCCGCAACATTATAAAGAATTGAACTTCTCCATAACAATCATAAAATCCTTTAAAATATAAATGTATATATTTTTAATACATACTGTGTGTACATGGACTTAACAGAATCAGTTAGATCTTAAGCGTGACTTCCTTACTCTTGGATGTGACAATTATAATCACTAATGATTTGGCCAAATAAGTCTATGACATTCTTTCAGAAGTTTATTAAAGGGTTTATGTTAAGGTCCAAAATTTGAGAGTCTTTAGTTGCCTCCTTTTTCATTTTCTTGGTGAGGTGTTAGAGCCTTTGATCAGAAAAAAACTCATTGCATGGTTACTAGCTTAAGTCACTAGGGCTAGAGTGGTAAAACAAGGAAACAAATTTTAATCAGTAGCTTCATGAAGTTTATTATTTTACAGTAAAGAACAGGTAAAGAATTGCATGACTGTGGGACCATGTATTTGAGGATGATATATGTCCATTGCATTCTGTGAGAGGAAAGGGGAAGACCAAAGTTACTTTTGAAGTTGTTTTCTTTGGCCTTTCACTTTTATTCTTTTGATCCTGGTAGCTATTTCATCTATGTGCAGCTCTTTCTATGTATGCAGACGGAAGTAGCAAGGTTGTAAATGAATTAAATGTTCTGTCTGTTGATAAAATTTAGTGTAATTGTATGTAGCTAAGGTGGTTTTGCAGTGATGATTTCAAACAAAAGTGACTTTAAACCAGGAAGCTTTAAAAGAGACAAACAAGTATGTGTGCTAAAAGGTCCGTATATATGCTGAAGGGGCCTATTCAAAATTAGAGTGTATCAGGAAGGAAGGAAGGAAGGAAAGATGCATGGATGGATGGATGGATTTGTTGAGTGCATACTGGGTGTGCCAAGCACTGTGCTAAGAACTGGGGATACAAATACCATAAAAAAAAAGATATAGGGGATGACAACCCACAAAAGGGAGCTAAGAAGGGTATTTGGGGAGGAAAGTACCAAGCACAGGAGCATGGCTTCAAAGTCAGGAGTAAAGCCGGGGAAAGAACAAATGCTGGCAGGCCTCGGCCCCTCCACAAAATGGAGGCCCTAGGAAAACTTACAGGTAAGAGAAAGAGGGTCAGCCTGGTGGAGGGATATTCCAAGGTAAGAAGGCACAGGGGTTATAGAATGTTTTCAAGGCAAGGAGGCTCTAAGCACTGAGCTGGGGGTAAAAGAAGGCTGGCTGACCTTCATTCAATGCTGCAATAGAATTCATAAATGAAAAACTCAGAGTCTTATGTGAATAGCTGAAAAATATCGGTAGCAAGAAATTACAACATTTCATTATCAGAACAAGTCCTACAAAAAGATGGTGACCACCTGTTGCCCATAGGAGAAAATACAAACTCCTTGGGCAGTTAAGGTCCTGCATGAGCTACACTAGACAGCATAGTTAATAGAGTACTGGGCTTAGAGTCAAGAAGACCTGAGTTCTAATCCTGCTTCGGATACCAGCTGTGTATCTGACCAAGTGATTTCACCTCCTTCAGCCTCAGTTCCTCATCTGCAAAGAGGAGCTAACATTAGCATCTGTTTCATAGGATTGTTAAAGAAGATCAAATAAGATAGTACATATTGTTAGAAACGCATTGTCTAGGAATAAACAATACTCATTGGAAGGCCAAGAACGTTTTAATTGTTTCTTACATTTATTCCTCCTGAATAAATGGGTACGTCCCCTGACCAGAGTAAGGGAAGTACAGGGGACTCAGACAAATGCCAGTCCTTTTATTGGCTCCTAATTCGAATCTCCCGCCTGGCTCTTCATTGGCCAGATGCAACCCCCTGAACTGCCCACATCATGCCTCCTTCAAACAGCTCCTTAAGCATGTGTACAAGCCTTTAACCCTTAACCCGATCAGAAGCCTGGTATCTGCTCTAAAGCTGGGGGAAGGGGGAGATACTTTCAACTCTTTGGAAACAAAACTGCTTCCACCATTTCTCACAATATAAAGTGCTTTACAGAGTAACATTTATGTTCTATTATTAGTGCTAATTATTACACACTACTTACCCTTTGGGGTAGGCAACACAGTGGATAGAATGCTGGGCCTGAAGTCAGGAAGACACTTCTTCATTGATTCACATCTGGCCTCAAACACTATGTGACCCTGAGCAAGTTACTTAACCCTGTTTGCCTGAGTTCGCATCTGTAAAATGAGCTGGAGAAGGAAATAGCAAACCACTCCAGTATCTTTGCCAAGAAAACCCCAAATGGGGTCGTGAAGAGTCAGACACAACTGAAACAACTGAATTTAACCTTCAAACATCCTATGGTCTAGCCCCATGATTCATAAACTATGGTCTGGGGTTTCCTGAAACTGTTTTAGAGGGTCTGAGATCAAAATTCTTCTCATAATAATCTTAAAATATCATTTGCCTTTTTCACTCTAATTCTTTCACAAGTATATAGTGGAGTTTTCCAGAGGTTCCATGACTTCTTAAAGATTTAGCTGTAAACATGAAAACTTAATACTTCATCTGTAGAATTGTACTTTGTCTTACAAATGGATGAGACTTGCTGGGTTTGATTGTATTCATCCAGTCTCAGCACCAATGAGTCATCAAACAAGATTTTCTTTTATGTTAATGCTTGGCAACAAATGCAAATGGTATTAAAATATGACAACTTTTTTTTGAATCTCATGGTTTATCCTGGAATAACTGTGTTGTTGACATTTGCACTGGTGGTGCAAAAAAAAAAAAATAGCATGTCAAGCTGCTGGCACCTTAGCATGAATCAAGGCAGTAGCACCAAACTGAACCAGTAGTCACTATATTTTTCGCTGCCATACACTTGCAGTAGAAAAACTTCATTCCAGTTTCATGTAAGAATATCCTTGATAAAGCAATAAAAGTGGTTAGTTTTATTAAATTTTCACCTTGACATATTAAAACAATTTTTTTTAATATTTGGTGTTACAAAATGGGAAGCACATATAAAGTATCACCTAGGCTGCTGAGACTTTATGCCTGGGATTAGGGAACTGACATGATGATATGATATGAATGATATGATAACCTTAGTGGGAACTTGTAGAATTGCCTAAATGGAATATAGAATGCCAGCATTTCTGAGTGTGCCTGCATGGGTACTCACCCCTAGCTATTCTTCACCCCACTAAATGAAAGAATTCATTCTCCAATGGATAAATGGTCAAAGGGCATAAACACATTTCCCATAAGAACTGGATAGTCCTGAATCATTAATAATAAGAGAAAAGCAAAACGTAACAATTCTGAGATTTCTCCTCATATCCAGCAAATTAGTAGTCAATGTCAGAGTTAATGTGGAAAGACCAGTACCATAATTCCTGGTTTGTGGAGCTGTGGATTGGCTTAATCTAGAAAGTAATTTGGAAAGTCATTTTAGATGCTAAGAAAGTGATTAAAATATTCATACCCTTTGACCCAGAGATCCCATTACTAGAAATTTACCACCATGAAGCAAAATAAAATGAAAGGAATGTCCCATACAAACCAAAATATCAATTGCAGGACTTTTTGTGGCAGCAAAGAACTGGAAACTAGACACTCATCATTTGGGAAATGTCTAAACAAATAGTTGTACATGTATGATATGGAATATTACTGCGAAACAATGATTATGAAGAATTCTGAAAAGCATGTGAAGACTTGTGAGCACTGAAACAGGAAAGTGATTTATACAATGACTGTAACAATGTGAATAAAAGAATAACAAAATCCCTTTGAAATGGAAAGTTGTGTAATTATAATGACCTCAAGTAAAGATAAGAAAATTCCCTCTCTCCCTCCATTACAGAGGCAAGCATGGAACATTGCACATTCTGTTAGACTTGTTTGGTGTGTTGACTAGCCTTGATTAACTTTTTTTAATCACAAGGGATGGCTCCCTGGGTAAGAGGCAGGGAGAATATATTAGGAAAGTGAAGGCAGCATAAGAAAGTTATTTGCCAAAATTAAGAATCTTTAAAAAGCTGATGATACTAATATAAATAAACAATAAAATGTAAACATCCATGAATAGAGGGAAGGGCACCAGGGGGATAGTGAATAATGCAAAACCAGCTCAACTCACCTTGAGTCCGCATGATGGAGGGCAGGGTGTTACTATGCTAGAAGTTCTGATTCTGGATTCAGAGGACATGTTCTAAATCCATCTTTAGTGGTTACTGTCTGTGTGACCATAACCAAATCACTTAACCTTCTTGGGCCTCAGTTTCTTCATCTGTAACATAAGAGGGTTGGACTAGTTGGCCTCTGAGGTCTCTTCTAGCTTTGCATCTATTTAAGTCTATATAGAAAGTACGACAGTTAAGATTAGCCAACCTCCTCCATTTGGAGAATGATGGTAGCATGTGTGTGTTATGTATATTTCTCCTACAGTTTAATTTCATTAAGATAGTTTAATAAACCAGGAGCTATCTCTTTTTCTGGTATATTACCTTTATTGTGCATTTTTTAAAATGGTATTTCAGCAATATGGGCTCTGAGACCCAAAACATAATGGACTCTCTGTGTAAGTGCTGTTAACTTGTTTTGCCACTAGATGACACCCATGCCTTGACAGTAAGACCAATAACTCATTCCACAAAGTGCTTTCTTCACAATGAGTTATGCAGATCCTCATCATTTTACCTGGCAGGAATAGGAGGCTTAAAGTAATTAGTTACGTGAGTTACTCAGGGTCATTTACTATTAAGCGTCAGATCTAAGGACTACATAGGTTCATAGATTTAGAGCTGCCAAAAGGATCTTGGAGGCTGTCTAGGTGGGTAACCTTTTCATTTTATAGATAAAGAAACTACAGGTAATGAGAGGTTAGAAGATTTGCCCAAGGTCATACAGGTAAGTGTCAAAGGCATTGTCATCATCGTCATCATTTATGTATAGCACATGCTATGTGGCAAACACTCAGCTAAGTGCTTTAGAAATATTATTTGGTCCTCACAACAACCCTAGGAGGTTGGTGCCAGTATTATCTTCATTTAGCAGTTGAGAAAACTGAGGCAAACAGAGGTTAAGTAACTTGCCCAGTCAGAAAGCTGTAAGTGTCTGAAGCTGGATTTCATCTTTGTTTTCTGGCCTTAGTTCCCCATGCCATGTTGCCTTCTTAGTCAAACTAAGATTTTCTGAATCTAAGACTAATGCTCTTCTCTCCACACATTTTGCTTCTCTCACTTTATCTGTGCAGCCCAGCTTCCTTTGTCAAAGGTACATGGGGAAGAAGAGGGAAACAGTCATTAAGCACCTACTATGTGCTAGGCTCTGTGCTAAGCACCTTAGAAATATTTTCTCATTTAAGATAAGATTTGATGGGATGACCAAGCTTAGCTTTTACAGATCTTCCATTTCCCTCTCCCTTCCCTTCCCTTCCCTCCCTCTCCCATCCCTGCTTTTCTCCCTTTCCTTTCCCCTCTCATTTCCCCAGTCCTTTCCTGTCATTCTAAAATATAAATCTAATTGAACTAATTTCAGCAAGCAATTATTAAACACCTGTGTACAAGGTATTATCCTAGGTGCTCCCAATACAACACAAAAACAAAGAGATCTCCACCCTTAGTTTTTATTCTACCAGAACAAACTTAATATCCATCAAGAAATATTCAGATACAATTCTAAAAATGAGATCATACATCAATATCCAGTGTACAATTTGTTGAGAAAAATGTCATCTTTAATAAAATAATAAAAGGAAAACCTTATTTTTTTCTGTTCCTCCTGATGATTTTTTTTCTTGTATATATTTTAGAGTTTTGTTGCTGTTATGTTTTTGTATAGGCATAATTGATGTATCAGTTCTGGTTTTGCTTTCTTCACTATTGCTACATATTTCTAGCTATATTTTTAATTTTTATTCATTTTCTGACTAGCAAAGAGTCAAATAGTACCCTGGAAAGAGAGTATACTCCACTAGAAAGCTGCTTAGAGTGTTTACATCAACGAATACTCTTTTGGTCCATTCATTCAGCCTTTCATACTTCAAAGTAAGTATATCCTCATTGGTAGAGGGAGCTTCCTCATTGAGAGCTCCTTATGCCAATGAAATTGTAGGTCCAGCTGAAAGCAACAACAACAACCATGTAGACTATTCGATGACAGTACATCAGCAATGCTAGGAACAGACAGGAGAAGAATATCCCTCCTGTAGAACTCATGTCCCTGACTTCAGAGATGAACCCTACTCAGCATCATGGCCAATAAACCAAGATTCCAATTTGTGCAAATCATTGACCATACAAATATGAAAAAATAATGTCAACTAAAAGGCATGTCATATGAGGAATGACCAGAACTGTTAATGCTTAGCATTATGTAAAAGTTCTGTTATCTGGAGAACTATTCAGATTCCTGTAGGCTTGGAATGTCACCAGAGTATGATGTATGGTCCTAGATTACCCAATATTTTCTTTTTTTTTAAATTTTATTTTGCTTTCAAACAAAGATCCTCCTCTCTCTCCTTCCCACCACTCTCGCTCATTGAGAAAACAATAAAAGTGAATCCTCTGTTACAAACATATAATCAAGCAAAACAAATTTTCACATTGCACTCGTCCAAAAAAAAAAAAGTCTCAGTCTGCACTCTGTATTCATCATTTCTCTATCAGGAGGTGGCAGCATATTTCAAAATGAGTTCTCTAGAATTGCGTTGATAAGATATCCTAAATATTTCACAGTTGTTTGTCTTTACAATATTGCTGTTATGGTATACTGTTCTCTCAATTTTGCTTATCTCTCTCTTCATCAGTTCATTCAAAGCTTTCCAGGTTTCTCTGAAACTATGCCCTTCATAATTTCTTATAGCACAATAGTATTCCATCATATTCATATATTATAACTTGTCAGCCATTCCTCAATCAGTGGACTAATTTATATGTTTTCTAAGTCTTTCCCATCACAATAATACCCTACATTTTCTAAATAGTTTCATCTACTCCTCCTACTCATCATTTTTCTCCAAGTGTGCATTTAGGGTTTCTTTTTTCCTGGTCCACCTTTTACTTCATTCCTTAGCTTTTTTTTTATTTTTTTATTCCAAAAATTTCTCAGTTCTTCAAAGAGAAGCCCTTGTATTCTGTATTTCTGAGGGAGAGGCAATATGAACATATTGTAATTGAAAGGAGCCTTCCCTCTTCTCTGTATACATTTTCATTTCATCCTATCCTCTCAATCTCTCTTTTTCCTTCTTTCCTCAGCATAGAAATATTAAGATTCTCTGCTGCTTAAACCACCAGTGACAGATGCCAAGGGCATTAAACAAAATGTATTTTAGCAATAAACAAGATCTCTTATATTTCTCATGGGATTCCAAAGAAATAAGGATGAGAAACAAAATTTCCTTCTGGGAACATTTACAATAAGCTCAGCTGTAGAAATGTTTCAAGACATCTTCATGGAAGCAATTCAACACATTCCTAATACACTTAACTACAGTAATGATGTTTTAGTCTTTGGCAAAATCCAAAAGTGT
>CM053622.1:439935580-439961993 GCA_028646595.1 Phalanger gymnotis
TAGATTGATGACTTAAGAGAAACCAACTTGGGAACCAATTGATCTCTGGTTGTTGAGGTGAGGCTTGAGAATGCCAGAGGCTCCCTGGGAGGAAAGGCAAGACAAGAGGCAACTACACCTGAAGCTGCAAAAAGCCAAAGCAGGAGACCTGCATGAACCCAGGAGTGCGAGCAAGGACTTGAGGCCAGTGAATATGTGGTTTAATGTTATCATGCTTCTCTGTGGCCTCCTGGTTACTCTTGTGAGGCGAGCCTATTGGGCCTGGGGTCTTGTGATTACAATATTGGAATGGGGAGGCTGGTTCATGAATCTGTCACTGTGGTGCCTAAATAAATGCTTTGCTGCTTTCTACTTAGAGAATCCCTCATACCTTGCAATTTTGAACCATTCAAACACACACATGATTATATTTGAGATTATAAATTCAGCATTCCTACTACAACCCGAGAACTCCTTCTACTTGCGCAGCTTTTCCCACTAACCTTCTCTGTTGTCTTTGGTGTTTGTGGGTTGAGAAGTCTGGTAACTGCTGCAGCTCACTGATTCAGGGCGCTAGGGCACAATCCACTTGGCTCCTGTTCTGGTTGGTCCATGCGGCCCCACTCTGGGCTCTGCTCCACTCCCTTCTGCTCCCAGCTCCATGAGGGATACACCTCACCCCACAACCATCCAGGCTGTCCTGGGCTGGAGCCCCGCTTCCCTCTGCTATTTTGTGGGTTCCGCAGTTCTAGAATTGGTTCAGAGCCATTTTTTATAGGTTTTTGGAGAGACTTGGTGGGGAGCTCACGCTAGTCTCTGCTTTCCAGCCACCATCTTGGCTCTGCCCCCCCGCCCAGGCTGTTTTTTTGATCATGGCTTTCAGGTAGTCCAATAATTTTAAAATTATCTCTCCTGGATCTATTTTCCAGGTCAGTGGTTTTTCCAATGAAGTAGTTCACATTTTCTTCCATTTTTTCATTCCCTTGGTTCCGTTTTATAATATCTTGATTTCTCATCAAGTCACTAGCTTCCACTTGCTCCAATCTAATTTTTAAGCTAGTATTTTCTTCAGTGGTCTTTTGGACCTCCTTTTCCATTTGGCTAATTCTGCCTTTCAAGGCATTCTTCTCCTCATTGGCTTTTTGGAGCTCTTTTGCCGTTTGAGTTAGTCTATTTTTTAAAGTGTTATTTTCTTCAGTATACTTTTCAGTATTTTTTGGATCTCCTTTAGCAAGTCATTGACTTGTTTTTCATGGTTTTCTTGCATCCTTCTCATTTCTCTTCCCAATTTTTCCTCTACTTTTCTAACTTGCTTTTCCAAATCCTTTTTGAGCTCTACCATTGCCTGAGACCAGTTCATGTTTTTCTTGGAGGCTTCTGATGTAGGCTCTTTGACTTTGTTGACTTCTTCTGACTGAATGTTTTGGTCTTCTTTGTCACCAAAGAAAGGTTCCAACGTCTGAGTCTGAATCTGAGACTGTTTTCACTGTTGCCTGGCCATGTTCCCACCCAACTTACTTGACCCTTGAGTTTTTCGTTGGAGTATGACTGCTTGTAGAGTAAAGAGCACTTTTTCCCAAGCTTGAGGGGCTGTACTGTTGTTTTCAGAGCTATTTCTGCACAGCAAGTTCTGCCACACCAGCGCTCCTCCTCCCCCAAGAGCTGCCAGCTGGGACTGTGACTCAAACCTAAGCAGGCTCTGCACTCCTGCTCTCATCCACCACTTAATGGGGCCAGAAGCAACTGCAGCTGTAGCTCTGTAAGCAGCCTCAGAGCTGCACCACCTCACCCATCCCTGGGGTGGTGGCCGACTCTGAACTCCTTTCATTCTGTCCCCACAGTTTTTCTCACTAACTTTCTCTGTTGCCTTTGGTGTTTGTGGGTTAAGTCTGGTAACTGTCATAGCTCACTGATTCAGGGTGCTACCTGGCAGCCTGTTCCACCTGGCTCCCAGGTCTGGTTGGTCTGGGCGTGGCCCATGCTGAACTCTGTTCCCAGCATGGTGTGATAGACCTTGCCCAGCAACCATCCAGGCTGTCCTGGGCTGGAACCCTGCTTCCCTCTGCTATTTTGTGGGTTCTACAGTTCTAGAATTTGTTCATAGCCATTTTTATAGGTGTTTGGAGGGTCCTGGGGGAGAGCTTTAGGCAAGTCCCTGCTTTCCAGCTGCCATCTTGGCTCTGCCCCCAAGCAAATCACTTCTTCCAGCTTTGATTTCCTCGCTTTTGCTCTATCTCTCCCACTCTCTATTTGTTAAATGAAACCAAGCTATAATAAAAACTGGCACTAAAATGGGTGCAATATGTAAAAATTCAAGGTTAAGCAAGCTTTCTGAAGTGGAGTGCTGAGTCTTTCAGCACTCCCTTAAATGGGAAATCATATCAGTCCTCTTACTGAGGCAACAGGAGGGAGAGGAAGTCTCAAGGTATGCACAATGGGAATTGGGCCAACTCGTTTGTTTCTACATGTAAAGTTCGGGGCCTACCATTTCCTCAGCCTTGGAAACCTTAGGCTTCTGGTAGTCTAAGCATCCAATCTATAAATCCACAAGTATTTTCAGAAGTTGTAGTAGGAAGGCTGAATTTATGATCTCAAAAAGGATCATATGTATATTTGAATGGTTTGAAATCACAAGGTATATAGAATTCTCTAAGAAGAAGACATCAAGACATTTATTCAGGCCCCAGAGCAACAAATTAGTAAACGAGCCTCCCCATTCCGACATTGTGATCACAAGCCTCCAGGCCCAGTAGGCCCACCTCACAAGAGTAGCCAGGAGGCCACAGAAAAATAAGATGGCATAAATCATATTCACTGGCCTCAAGACCTCGCTCGAACTCCTGGGTCCACACACAGGTCGGCTCTACTTTGGCTTCAGCTGTAGTTTGTGGCCTCTCCTCGCAGCCAAGCCTCTGGCGTTCTCAAGCCCCACCTCAACGACCAGAGACCAGAGAGCAGAGACCATTGGTTCCCGAGTTGGCCCCTCTTAAGTCATTAATCTATGCCTACACAGGTTTCACACACGATAGGGCTTTGGGCCTGGGGCTTAGCACTTAACAGGTGAAAGTACTTTCACAAAATAAACAAAAGCCAAACTCCTCAAGGGCACCCATTAAACTAAGCCCATTTTGCCCATTTTGCCTTACTGGCATGGAAGTAAAGAAGATGCGGATGATTATCTGCAGTCATTGTGATCTGTGAAGTGATTCCAGCTGTGATCTCTCTCACTTCTAAAATATTGTAAAATATTTATTATTATTTGTTTTTATTGATCCTATTGCTAATAAATTATATATTCATTAACTTCAAAGTTTATTTAATCCTACAAGATAGGGATTTAAAAATAGAGATATGAACAGCTACTTATGGGGAAAAGGAGGTTTCTCCAATTTATTAATTAAATAATATTTGATAAATTGGGGTGACTAATGAGAAAGAGATTTCAATTTTACTAAGTAATGAGAAAATATATAAACATAGAATTTGGGTCAATTCTAGTGTCATGGGATTAAATATGGGAATAAACTGAGAAGTGACCTAGAAGGGAGTGTGGGCCACCCTAGACACCCCTAAACTCTATTACATATGGAAGTATCATCCCATTGAACCCTGCTACATAAGTGTTGGTTTGACCTTCGTACCCTAGAATTTTGTTGTTGTGGAGTCATTTTGATCGGGTGCTTGTGCATGGACCCTAATTCTAACATCCCATTTCCCCTTAGCCTCTGCTTGTGTGCCTGTGCCTGAACTCCAGTTCTAAAAACACATCTCTCCCTACCTTGAAAGCATTGGCCCTAGCAATCTCTCTCTTTAGCTAAAGGGCAGTGTGCCCCAACTAACATATCTCTGCTCCTTCCTCAGTAAGCAGCTATGCCCAATTATAGATTGATTCTGGATGATATGCTGAGTCTAACACACACCCTAGACATAGTCAAATGTATACTCCCTTACATTAATCTTGACTAACAAAACACATGATGGAATCCACCTGGATATTCCCAGTCAGCCATGAACTTTTGGTGACTTAGTGATGTTTCACTGCCAAAACCACACCCACAGGTAGCCCCCAACCTTGGGCTATTTCCTAGTGAACTCTGGGTAAGATATCTGCACAGTAGATAGAAAAAGTGCATGTTCCTTTAAGAACTGACTCCTTAACCACTCCTGAACCACTCCTTAATCCGACCCCAAAACACCTAATTGACAGGTTTTACCCCTAAATCTTGTACTTAAACTTTCCCTGTAGCCCTGTATTGTTGCAGGTTCCCTAAGAACTCTTGCCTGCTGAAAAGCGTAATAACTCTTTGCCTCCTTGACTTAAAGAATGCTTGGATCTGTGAATTCATTCCAGGCCACCTGGGAACTTTGGTTTGGGATTCCTATATCCCCGGATTTCATTTCTCCTTCAACAATTTCAGTCATGTCCAACACTCTATGACCCAGTTTGGGATTTTTTTGGCAAGGAAAGTAGTTTGCTGTTTCCTTCTCCAGCTCATTTTACAGATGAGGGACTGAGGCAAACAGGGTTAAGTGACTTGCTGTTGTAACAATTTGGCTAGCAGCTGTTGTGGGGGTGAAAGACCAACACAAGCCCAACAACAAGAATGCTGCCAGCACAGATTCTTTTGATCTGCTTTACTAAGGAAATGTTAAGGGGTTAACAATTTCAGTTTAATGGAACATACAAATATCATTCACTTAGTTCAGGGGGAAAAGCCAGCACCCTGAACTTCAGAGCAAATACAAACAAACTGCAAACATCAACATACAGACCTTGTCCGACTCAAATCTTAATGCATAGTTACCAGGGTTAAACAAAGACCCAACATCTGGGTTTTCAAGCTGAGCTGGAGGGCTCTTAACTATAACTGCCCAGAGTTTCTACATCAACACACCTCCAAGAGTGAGAGCCCCAAGGCATAACACCAAACCCTGGGTTTATATATCTTGTTTGGGGTCAAAGGTGAGTCACACATGCATCTCACCAACATGACCTAAAAGCGTCACAAAAATTCGACTTAAACCCACATTGTCTAAAAGCCTCTGATGTCACAAACATGTCACTCAAACCCATGTAAACTAGGTTTTCCCTTGAGGCAAGGAGATCATCAAGGACTCCTAATTTAATCAAGGAAACGAAGGCCAAACTCTTCAAGGGCACTTGATTGTGTAAGTGCTGAAAGTCCTCCTTAACTACCAATACACTTGCCCAGGGTTACATAGCTAGTAAATGTCTGAGACCAGATTTAAACAGGTCCTCCCTACTCCAAAGGCTGGCACTCTATCCACTGTGTCACCTAGCTGCCTGCCTTGGCCAAGATTACACCTCATTATTATTTGATCCATTGGCCTAGTGAATTCAGATGTTACATCCACAAAACTCAATTTTCCTTCTTGTCTTTCTGTTTACTGCTGGCCACCTACCTGGCAGGAGATTTCCTCCTTGCTTCTTATACTCTGGCTGAACTACCTTCACTAAGCATTCTAGAGCATAGAAAATAGAATTTAGAGTCTTAAAGATATTCTAGTCCAACCTCTTCTGGTCCCTGCTACTCTCTCACTCTCCCAGTTCAAGTCCTCTCCACCAGCCTACAGGCCTAATATTGGGCCTTACTGCCTCATGCCTTCCAGGACTGGAAGGGACCCAGAGGTCATTTCATGTCACTGGCACTTGGATAAAAATTCTCTTTACCATGTATCAAGTAAGTAGTAATGTAGACCAGTGTATAAATATGCCATATTTCTAGTTCTTGGGTAATTTCCCAATTGCATCTTTTCTCCTCTCCCAATCATGTATTTTCTCCCTGATTAGGGGCATTTGACCTGGTCCCTCTGAAACTATACTTTGCACCCCTTGGCAACTGTGACTCTGGAGTCCTCCATTTTTGTACCTTAATATTTGGCAGCCATTGTAGCTAGACCTAGAATTCCTTCCTCTGCAGCATTAAGTTTCATAGATATGATGCTTATTTTGATATCTGAAGGATTCGTGATTTCATTACATCCATGGATATACATTGCCTCTCCATTCCTTGGTAGATGGCCTTCCCAAAGTGCTATACCTGAAAAAATCCATCACCTGGTGGCTGGCCTTCTGACAATGAGCAGCTTCAAACTTAGCTAGGTTAGATCTTGGATTTAGTATTCAGATTCTTTCCTACTTTTCTGGTCTTCTTAGCCTTACTCCCTGCCATGTTTTCTGCAATCCAGTGATACTGGCCTTTCTCTTTTTTACGTGAGATGCTTCTATCAACTCCAAGCTTTTTCACTGGCTTTCCCCCATGCCTGGAATATTCTTCCCCATCATTTTTATCTATTTGCTTCCCTGTCTTCCTTCAAATACCAGATAAAATGCCACCTTTGACAAGAAGTCTCTCTCAATTCCATTTAATGCTAGCGACTTCCCTCTGTAAACTATCTCCAATTTATCTTGTATGTATCTTGTTTGTACATCATTGTTTATATGTTGTTTCTTCCAGAAGACTAGAATTCCTTGAAGCAGGACAAATCCCCCTACACTTGTTTTTTGGTCTTTCTTTGTATCCCTGGCATTTAACAGTGCCTGGAATATCACAGACAATTAATAAATGCTTCTTGACTTTCTACCCACTAGGGTCTGCAAGAACCAGCAAACTATTGGCACAGCCTTTAAAGCCCCAGGTCAGCTTCACAACTTGAAGGGAAGAAAAGGGAATAAGCATTTATATAGCACCTACTGTGTGCTAGGCACTGTGCTAAGTGCTTTACGAATAGCTCATTTGAACTTGCAGTTCAAAGTGGGACTTTCATGAAAAAAGTAAAGTATGCTAAAATTGAGGAAAATGTGAGCCAATAAAATAATCACTTTTCAAAATCATTTTAGGGTCCGATTTTTTTCACTTCTGATTTTGCCCACTTGGATAATTAGGTTTTCTTTTTTACAGTTTGTGTATGAAATGCAGACGTTCTGGAGAGGCAATGGCTCGGCACAGTCATGCAGGACATCCAACTACCTACTCTAGAAATGCTTCATGAATGAAGCAGCATCGGAAGATAATTAAAGAAAACTGTGGGAAAGGAAATCACTTCAAAAATGTTCCTTGTACATGTACAGGAAGGAAGAGATCTGACTTGGCAGGAGGTCTTGAGAAAGAGGCTTGGAGGTTTTAGGTGACCACTGTTGTTATTGCTCAGTTGTATCTGACTCTTTGTGATCCCATTTGGGTTTTCTTGGCAAAGAGACTGGAGTGGTTTGCCGATTCCTTCTGTATCCATTTTGCAGATGAGGAACTAAGACAAACAGAGTTAAGCGACTTGCCCAGGTTTACACAGCTAGTGCCTTAGGCCAGATTTGAACTCAAGAAGATGAGTCTTCCTGACTATAAGCCTGGCGCTCTATCCGCTGAGTCATCTAAGCTGCCCAAAACACCAACGTCTTCCTGGCTCCATGAAATGGAGGGAGGCAAGGTGATGTAATGGAAAGAACGCTGGACAGGCAATCAAGGCACCTGGGTCCTACTTCCTGGTTTGCCCATGACTAGTGGTATGTATGAGCTCATTGAGCAAAGTACTTTCTTTCCTTGAAAGAAGAGGAAATCCTCTCAATCCTTTCTCTATTACTTAGTATATTTTCCCTTACCTCACAGTAACAGGGGAATAGGGAAGAAGTCTCTTCAAACTGGAGCTGCAGCACCCCAGTGGGGCAACGTCCTTAAATGTTCCAGATGTTAGCCAAGCATCTAGCACAGACTAGGAGTTTCTTAGATACCTGATTGATTGATTTGGAGGCCAGGGCTGTGAGCTTTTTTAGCCTGAAGATGAGAAGACTTACAAAGGAGCCCTGATAGCTATCTGTAAGTATCTGAAGGACTTCCACGTGGAAAAGAATCATCTCAACACGGTGTTGAGTTCCTAGTCATTAGAAACTTGGGATTGTCTGTAGGTTTTACTGGAAGGCTGGTGGATTTGGAACAATTTGAAGTCATTGTTCTAATGAAATATGAGCACTGATGATGCATGAAACCAGAAAAATACAGCTTTGAAATGGAAAGCACTGGGTGAATCTAGTGCTGAGTTTTTTCCATTGCCAATAGCAAACTGCTTTTCCATTAATGGAGAATTCATGCCTTTCAAGCATTTTAAATAGGACAAGATTTATAAATGTGTGCTTTTGGGGGAATTGTTTAAATTCTTTTCCTAATTTCTTTTGTCTTCAGGATAGAATCTTTCAGTGAGTACTTTGTAGTAATGACTGTTGACTTCAATTTTGAAGTGTAGTAGCCATGTTAATTATTGACTCTTTGGTCTTATTGAAGCCAACATAGTACTTGCTGCTGTGTTTTTTCTTCAATGATAAATAAAATACAGAAAAAAAGAAATGTTTGGAAAAGGTTCAGTTGAGAATGTGACATTGTTTGGAGATTGGATTAGATAACTTTGAAATTCTCTTCAACTTCTATATTCCATAGTTCTATCATGATGAGAAGGAGGTATAAAGCACTAGTGTAACAGACCTTTGTTTCTGTCTTTCACTTCCTTGAGAAATATGTGCAGTAATGAGATTGTTGTGTCAAACAGTATGGGTGGCTTGGTCATTTCTTAAGCATAATTCCAAAGATCCACTTAAGAGCTCCACAAATGATGCGTCAGATGCCCAAGTAAGACGGGGCAGAACTATGAATCAGGCTGAGGGAGAGCTTTGTTTGACAGGAAAACTACTGAAATGTCTTACTATTTGGGAATTTTGATTATACTCTCTGGAAGCTTTTTGAGGAATTTTTGCCTCTTATTTTTAGCTGATAGGTAATGGGTAGTATCTGTTTGATCATTTTGGGAGGTTGTCCATTCTAAAAAGCCAACAATACGTGAGCCTGCCTTAGTGAATTCAAGTGTATTACCTCTGAAAACAATTGTTATGCTGAAAGTATGTAGCGAAAGGACTGACTTTAGCTATCCTCAGGTTTCCCTGACATTTCAAAATGCAACCAAAAAAATTTGCAACTTTGCGTAAATATCAGTTCCAGGAAGTATCAGAAGATTATAGGACATTCCAAAATGCAGAACACACACAAGAGCTAAACCAGCATTTCACTGGACTTTGAAAATGAAGTCGACACCAGAAATTCATGAAAAACTTTTAATTTTTGTTTTAAAAAATCTGGGTAAAGTAGTCGTTTTGTATACAAAAATCCAAAAGAACACTTTGCAAATTGTTTATAGACCATACGGAAAATAGATTTACAAATGCTTGCAAGTTCAATCACACGTGTGCACGTGCACACACACATGAACACACATATTCACTCAAAACTGTTGCTAAACATTTGGGAAAGAAAAATTGTAAATCGTAAATCATTGAGTTGTCAGAATATTTCCTACAACATTCAAAATGACAGGTTTCCAGTGTACTAAATAAAAGGTAGATATACATATAGAAATGTCATTTTCTACATTTTAAAAACATATTACATACAGAAATAATATATGCATTAGGACATTTGACATTCTTATGCAGTACATTGCCAGTATTCTAGAAAATAAAGTCATATGTAAAGTACATATTCAGTTTTAAACAAGTTATTTTTTTCTATATTTACCTAACAGAATTTTCTTAAAAAGTCAAAGCAAAATAAATGAGGAAAAATTTGGGAAGAGTCATATTTGTGACCTACCAACTAGAGGAACTCTCTTGGAAAAATAGTTTTACTATGCACAGTGCTTGGTTGTTTCCCCCCCCCCCCCCCCGCCCCCATCAAGTACATATGTCAGCAAATCACTCATGGTATCAGCAAACTAATCAACAGTTTGCTCATGGGTTAGTACATGGCATCCTTTGACCTTGGGGTTAAAAATATGTATAAATTAGGAGGAATATATAGCTCAACAAGGTCAAATACACATTCTCTTTCCCCTGACCTTGTTTTAAATGTCTCTATCCTTTGTGCCTTTTCCCCATTCTCCTTCCCAGCTGTGACTCGACACAAGTCAGCAGTCATTATTTATTATTAAACATTGCCGTTCAGTAGTGTGATGCAAAGGTCATGAGTAACTTGACATTGTGCCAGTAGTTAAGTCATAAAACAGCACCTTTATTCTTACCCTTTTTTATTTAATCTTAATTCTAAGGTAACAAAATAGATTATTTCAAAAATTTGAAAACTGCTGATATTTTAAACTATAAATTTTTTAATAACTAGAAAATATGTTTTTTGGGGCAAGTACCATTCTTGTGAAATAAAAGCACTGACAATTAAACCAAGCACTGACATAATTGATTTTATCTTGTTTATTGCTTAATTTAAAGCAATCATACTAGTGTCACTGGAAATTGAAACTAGGGTTGACATCTACAGCATGGAGAAAGTTTTCACAGTGTGAAGGAACAAAGCAGTTAAGTGAATTCCCAGTGTTCTTGGGAAAAGACCATTATTGTTCATTTCAAGTATATTCGATGTGATAAACAGCTCTAACTAAACAGGTAGAAGTTTCTGAAAGCCAGTTAGCAACATGACCTCTTTACTCCTCAGACTAACAGTGCTTTTGGCCAAAGTTCAGGGCAATATGCATATTCTCTTCACCATTTTCTAGGGATGTCCAGATCTTTCAGCCCATATGTAGTTCTCTATTCATCTTCAGCCAGTTGACACTCTCCACATAGTCCTACATGTAGATTATGCACTAACAGGATCACTTAATATTTCCACTTCAAGGAATTCCTGTTCTGACAGGTGAAAGTGACAGATAAACTTGGGACAATTATTATTTCCACTGTCAAAAAAGGCCAGCTTCCCCCACCTCCTCCCACCCCCACCCCAAGGTCATTAGCACTTACCACTTTAGGGTGAATTGAACAATGACCAGTTGGGTGAGTAATGAGCTTCTGAAACCCAAGGATTTCTTTGACAGAAAAGGAAAATAATAGGACTTACTCTGATAAAATATGTTCCATTTCAGGGATCATTGCCATTCTAAACTTCTGTTATGCCATAACATTCTCTGAAGAGAGACTGTTCCCTCTTCAATATAGTAATTTAATTAACTATTAGGTCAATAGAATTGATAATTTTATATAGCTTAAAGCAATATCACCGTTAGGAATACATTGCCTCAATCTAAAATTTCTTTTTAATAAGATTAAGTCCCTGGTGAATGTTCTGTTTTTGTTTTTCTACAAAAAGAGTTTCAATTTACCTGAAACCTGTGTGTGGTGCATGTCCCCTTCTGGGTGACCTAGAGAAGCTAATTTAGTGTCTTTGGGTCTTAGTTTCTTCGTCTGTAAATTGAGGGGATTGGACTAGATGCTCTCTAAAGGACCTATGAAAGGAGGTCATTGGATGAGGTGATCTGTAAGGTCCTTTCCAGCTCTATGCTTTGATAAATCTGGGAAAATGAAATGAAATAGTGAACTGAAATTAAAAAAAAAAACCTCATGGAAAAAAGTTAAGGAAAATTAGCTATTAACAAGCTTTGTGTTCTCTCTCTCTGTCTGTCCCTCTCTCTTCTCTCCCTCCTCTCTCTCCTTTCTCTCTCTTCTTCCTCTCTCCTTTCCTTTCTCTCATTCTCCTTCCCTCTCTCCCTCTTCTTCCTTCTCTTTCCTTCTTTCTCCCCCTCCCCCCTCTCCCCTCTTACCTTCCCCTCTCCTTTCTTTCTCTTCTATCTCTCTCTCCCCTTCCCTCTCTTTTGCTCTCGTTCCCCTTCTCTTTCTTCTCCATCTCCTCTTCTCCTTTCTTTTCTCTCTGTCTCTGTCTCTGTCTCTCTCTCTCTCTGTCTCTGTCTCTCTCTCTCTCTCTCTTTCTCTCTCTCTCTCTCTCTCTCTCTCACACACACACACACACACACACACACACACACACACACACACACACACACACACACACACACACACACAGCTTCCTAGCCATGGCATCTGAGAGCTAGAATTGAAAATCTAAACATGGAGTTTTGGCACAGAGTATTTAAACAATGATTTCCCACAGCCCGTTAAAGGGATACATTCAAATTGCTGTAGCTAGAAGTCAGCTGATTTTAATAATGGAAAATCCCTAAAGCAGAAATAAATTGGCAAGAATTTCTCCCCTTTGAGGGATGCAAGAGCCAGTGTATCGTAGAGCCAGTCTTAGTCAGGAAATTCTGGCCTTAGATTCCACCTCCAACCTATTCTGGCTGTGATCCTCAGAAAGACACTTTGCCAGGCACTAGCCCAGGCAGTTCTCTTACGTTACAGGGATGATGGCTGATCTGCTTTAGTAAGGGGAGTTTTCCTCGCTGGAAGTTCCTTATACCAATTAAATCAAGGTCTGACCCCTCAAAAGGGAAGGGGGATGGAAAAGCATTGTACCATTACCTACTGAAGAGAGACAACAAGGTCTTCAGTGTTAAGCAATGTTCCTATTCATCTGGGGGTACACGGGTATGCCTGGTCTCATATCAATATTTGGTTTCTTGAAAACATTGTGAGACAAAACAATGTTACAAGGTATACGGCCAGTCAAATTGTTCTGCAGGAGCAATATTTAGGGGGTGTAGTGGATAGACAGATTTTATGTCTGACCTCAGACATTTATTAGTTGTGTGACCCCGGGCAGTTTACGTAACCTCTCAGCCTCAGTTTTCTCATCTGGAAAGTGGGGATTATAATAGCACCTCCCAGGGTGTTGGTGAGGGTCAAATGAGATAATATTTGTAAAGCACTTTGTAAACCTTAAAGCACTATATGAATGCTAGCTATCATCATTATTTATATGTACACAGTTAGCAATATAGCAAATGACAAACAGAATGACTTTTAGGGGAACGAATGCTGCTAGAGTTCAGATAATTGCCAACTATTCAATTTGTTTCTCAGGTGAGTGTTGAATTAAATTATAGTGGGGTTTGGTTATAACATGTTAATGATCTTTTTGCAAAAGTGTTACCTATGTTGACGTTACATTCTGTCTGCCTATAAAAGAAACATCAAAATGTGCTAAGGATCACACAGTTTTTAGACCATCTACCAACACCAACTTAGCTGTAGGTTTCCTAAATACGATATTCTTATCCATTGACCAAGATTTAGACATATTACTGAAGAAATTGAATTCTTGTTAGAAATGAAATCAGTATACAAAAGGAAGTGACAACTAAAGAGTAGGACAGCTTATAGGTTTGCCTTGGACAGACGAATAAAGGTATTGTGGAATGGGTTTTTAATCACGCACCCAAGGATAACAAGAAACAGCAGTTCATGACACCCTTGATCGTCTTATATTGCAATGCTCAAGATGAACTTTGGGAAAAAGACAATCATGAATATAATTATGATTCATACACCAACCCATTATAGAAAATAAGAAAATGGAGGAATTCTATAAATTCTTCAGTAAGACCATCCAAATTGAATCAACATATACTGTGATACTCAGCAATTCAAATAGAGAGGGGTGCATAATGAAAAATATGGAGGGAAGCGACTCAAGACTAAGAAATGAAAGAGGCCAAAGGTTTTAGAATATGCAGAAGCCACACACACATACATGCTATACAATGTCTATAGACATATACACATATGTATATAACACACATATGTATATGTACACATATATACATGTACGATATCATTACTATACAATGTGTATATGTGTATAATATACTATATATAATATGTGTGTACACATACACATACTACTTTCTTCAAGAAGAGAGTCCAGAGGTGCCTGACTTAGTGAGCCTCAAATGGATTGTGTTATGATAGAAAACAACTGATTATTAGAGTGGAAGTCATGTCTGAATCAGCTGCCTGTATAGGGTGAAATTGTCTACTTGCTAGGACAAAACAATCAAGATCAATACTAAACTAAAAAACAGAATAAAAATGAGACAACAAGACCTACAATTAAAATGATCTCTCCTAGCTATTGACACTGAAAAATACGAGATGTATAAAGTAACAGATACTGACACAGATTAATGCCATTCCAAAGGAAGTTTAGATACATACATCAATTGCCACAACATGGATTCCAAAAAACTGTAGGAACCTCCTCAGCCAGCAAACACTTGATGTCTTTGTCAAATGGGAAAGTATGCAGCATTCATTTAGAGTAGAAATTAATTTGTAAATTCTGATGGAAAAGGGGCCGGTCTAAGATAATAAAAATGACAACACTACTGAAGTTAATTTATTAATCCAATGCCATAGTAATTAAATGACCAAATTATTATACTACAGAACTAGAAAAAACAATTAACAAAATTTACCTGAAAAACAAAAAAGGTCAAGAATCTGAAAGATAATAATGAAGAAAAGTAAAAAAGAAAGGGCTTTCCACAGCCATATCTTAAACACTGCTACAAAGCAGTAATCATCAAAATGATTTTGTACTGGTTAAAAAAAGATAAAAGTCAATCAGTGGAACACATTTGGTACACAATATATAGAACCAAAAGAAGACAGCGTTTGATTAACCTGAAGGCCCCAACTTCTAGGGCAGCCTAAAGGTCCCAACTGCTAGGAAAACTGGAAAGCAGAATGCCAGAAATTCAGTTTTGACTATCATCTTGTACCATATCCTAAGATAAATTCCAAAAGGATATATGATCTAGATAGAATAGGCTACATCATAAACAAACCTATTGAAAGTATGGATAGAAGAAGAATTCATGACCACAAAAAGGATAAAGGGGATCACAGAAGATAAATTGGATAATTTTGGCTATACAAAATTGAAAAGTTTCTGCATATGCAAAATTAATGCACTTAAAATTAGAAGGGAAAGAAATAACTGGGGAGGGATGGAATCTTTGGAGCAAGTTCCTCTCATAAAGATCTGATGTCCAAGACATATTAAGAACTGATTCAAATGTGTAAAGCAAGAAATCTAAACTATCAATAGACATCTGAGAAACACACTCCATGACACTAATATTGAAAGAAATGAACATTAAAACAACTCCAAGGTTCTATCGTATGCCCCTAAGATTGGCAAATGGGAAGGAACAAAGGAAAATAACAACAATTTGGGGAATTCAAGGAAACAGGTAAGCCAATATACTGTTGGCAGACCTTTGAACTAGAATCATCCATTCTAGAAAACAATTTGGAACTGTACCCCAAATGTCACTACATACACTGCGACCCAGTGATGCCATTATTAGGCCTATAGTTCAAAGCATTCAAAGAAATAAGTAGTGGCAAAGAATTGGAAACAAAGGGGACACTCATCACTTAGGGGATGGGTGAACAAATTATGGCATATATGCATGATGGGTTATTATTGAGTCGCAAGAAATGATGAAAAGGATAATTTCAGACAAACCTGGGAAGACTTGTATGAACTGATGCTGAGTGAAGTAAACAGAACTAGGGGAAAGTTTACACAATAACAACATTGAAAGGAAAAGTAACTTTGAAGGACTTAAGAATTCTGATAAATCCAATGAACAATCTTCATTCCAGAAGACCAGTGTGGAAACAAACTACCCACTTCCTTACAGAGAAGTGATGAACTCAAGGTGCAGAATGAGATGTATATTTTTGGACACAGCCAATGTGGGGATTTGCTTTGTTTGACTATGTATATCTGATATAAGGATTTTATTTTTCAACTTTGGGACAGAAATATTGAATTATTTTTTCCTACTTTGTATATGAAAATGCTTATTTTATTTGGTGTTAAGTTTAGAATAAAAAAATTTTTTAAAAAAAGATAAAAAAAACAGATTTCAACCACAAAAATGAAAACCCTATGAGGAGAAAGATGAAAATTCATATGATTAATTCTTCCTTCGTAAAAGAGAGAAGGGGATTGAGGGGGGAAATAAGTTTAATTGAAATTTTGGTGGGAGACTTTTTTAGCCAGATCCTCCCAAAGGCATTTAAAGATGAAACTGGAAGGATAGGAACAAACTGATGACAAAAGGAAAAGATCTGTAACAAACCATTTTTTTCCATCAATGCCAGATTCACATGCTATCATCAGAGTTCCTAATATGCTGCACGTAGAAGTGGAAATGGTATTAAGGAAAACAAAAATAGCAAGAGTAGCTGAAGTAGACCAAATGCATATAGAGGAGGTTTGTGCAGGCAGCATCACAACTTTGAGGGAACTGAGGAATTGATTATCAAGACATCTGAAAGGGACAACTACCAAAGTCTTGGAAAAAACCAAAAGATTTGATGCCTTTATTTAAAAAAGGGAATCAAGGGCAGCTAGGTGGTGCAGTGAGTAGAGCACCGGCCCTGGAGTCAGGAGGACCTGAGTTCAAATCTGGCCTCAGACACTTGACATGTGTACTAGCTGTGTGACCTTGGGCATGTCACTTAACCCCAATTGCCCTGCCAAAGGAAAAAAAAATAAAAAAATTAAAAAGGGAATCAAGAAAATCACAACAACTTCCAATCCATATACAAACTTTCCCATTGCTACTAAAACTTTTTGAGTACTTATGTATCCAAGTTAGCCTTGATGAAGGTATGAAAAAGAAAGAGGCACTTTGCAAACAATATTCCATAGCAAACCACATTATTAGCTCACAATTCACTAGGTGAAGAGGATAAAGAATTGCTTTGTGATTATTGTTTGTTGACTACAAAAGCATTATATTTAGTATAGCAAAATTCCTCTACTAAGGCTTTCTTCCAATAAGTAGTCCCATGCATATGTAAAGTACATACACAGTTCCTTGAAAGATTTCAAAGGGACAGGAAACAACTGGTTATATTAACATTAACATAAACAAGGCATAAAACTGGGATGCGTGCTCAGGAAAGAGATATACATCAAAGGTGTCTAGTTCAGAGTCCAAATTGAAGGATTTCCTATAGATGGTGAGGTCCTCCATTTGCTCCTGTTTATAGATGAAATCATATTGATTGATTCAAGTACCTGGGCATTGCAGAGTTTCCTACACAAGATCAACAACCACTCAAAAGAGTTTGCCCAAACTATGCACCCTGGGGAAATGGCCTATCATATGTAATTAGATGAATAGGTGATAGAGCTGCTCCATCATAACAAATATCCTGGACAAGCAGACACTCCTGGGTTCAAAACTGAAGCGGGGAAGATTGGTCTGGTTCATCTATGGGAAATTTCATGGTGCTTTTAATTGCTCCAACCAAGCTTCCCCCTGAGAAAAAAAAGCCAGACTTTTTCCAACACCAATATCCTTCTGGTGATGCTATATGGATAGATGGTTGCAAAACATGTACAGTCTCTAAAGAATTGAGGTGACCGGACATACAAAAGGAAATGGAAAAGTACATGAGATGAGTAGGCTGCTGCATATTACCAAATAGCAGCATAAGAGATTTTAATAAAGAGATGTGGGAACAGAAAAAGAGGCAAGGAGGTTATGTCCTGAAAGTAAGGGATAGCAAATAGATTTTATGTTCTATTAATAGCCATATAATGTTAAGAGAGTAGAGGAAAACCTCCATCATTTTGGGTGTGGATCTCCTATGGACTATTTAAGGGAAGACAAGGACAAGAGTCATGCAGGATTGTGTTGGTAAACAAAATGGGCTCCTTAGCACTTAGTTCAACAAGTGCCCTGGAAAAGTTTGGCTTTTGTTTGTTTTGAGTAATTCAGTGTATTTCACTGAGTCAGTCTTACTAAGTGCTAAGCCCCAGGCCCAAACCCCTATTAGATGTAAATCCTATGTGGGTGTGGATTGGCAACTAAGGTGGGGCCCAAGGTGGGGCTAACTCCAGGGAGGGCCTAGTTTACATGTCTGGGACAGCAGAGGCTCTTAGACCACATGGGTTTAAGTCACCTCTTTGTGATGATTTTAGGTCACGTGGGTGAGTCGCATGTGTGACTTACCCCTGACGCTGAAAAAGACATAAAAACCAGGGGTTGGTCTCCTCTTCCTCGGAGCTCATTCCTGAAGCAGTGGTGGCTCTCGTGACTCTGGGCCAGCCCTTGTTCTGAGCTCCTGGGATGAACCTAGATGTCGGTAACTGTGAATCTATATTGGGTCTGTTTGTTGATGTTTGTAATTTGTTTGTAATTTCCTCTGAAGTTCAGTGTGCTGGCTTTTTCCCCTGAACTAAGTGAATGATATTTGTATGCTGAATTAAAGTAAGCTTGCCAACCCCTTCACCTTGCTTTCCTTAGTTAAGCAGATCAAAAGAACCTGTGCTGTTGGCAGCTTTCTGGGTGCTGGCTGTGGGTGGATCTTTCACCCCCACAGAAGCTGCTAGCTGGATTGTTGAAACAAGGATAAGTCATAAAAAAATTATGATCTGCGCTGTTGGAAGAGGTAACCAGTTGGTGCAGTGGAGAGAGTGCTGGGCCATAAGTTAGAAAGACCTGAGTTTAAATCTGACTTCAGACACATTCTAGCTGTGTGACCTTGGCAAGTCGCTTAATCTCTGTCAGTTTCCTTAGCTGTGAGATAACAGCACCTACATCCCAGAGTTGTTTTGAGGATCAAATGAGATCATATTTGTAGAGGCTTAGCACAGTGCTTGGCACACAGCCTCTTAATGCTTGCTCTCTTTCTCCCTTCCTTCCTTTCTGGAAGGAGTACACTCACAATGATGAGCTCATCGACTGATCAAAGTATTGAACTTTTAAGAGAAATGGGGCCCCTTTATCGTAGCGCAAGACGTACAATGATGCTATTTAGAGCAGTGCACCACTTCTAGAAAGTATGAATCCTGGTAGCCAAGTTAAATATTTAAAACACAAAATAAACTAATATAACAGTTACATTTACCATAAAGCACTTAGCAGCATATTCTCATCTCGGTAAAAGGGGATTTATTCACATAACTACCATTAACGGTAATGGAAACTGTGTATATCAAAATGAAACTATAACCCTTAGGTTATAATAAAGATGATTGATTTAGACAGGGAAGTGCAACAAATAACTTCAATTAAGAATGTTGACTGAACAAACAAATGGCTTTTCTTTCTCTTTTTTTGCAGTTTAATATATGCCTTTAACAACAACCATCCCAAATCATAATACTCTGTTATTTAAGATACACACACATAAACACATATACATACATACATACATACATACATATATATATATATATGCCTATATATTATGAATGTGAAATATCTCAGTCATTCTTCATCTGACTACAATTTGGATAAACTGACTTTCACAGTCCTAGGGCTTAACTTGGACCATAAATTAGAAAGCCAGAAGAGGAAATAAATAGACCTTACTTTGATGTCTTCCCTGACTTTATTCTTTGAGAATCATGTGTTCAGAATTAGTTAAGGAGGCACCAAGGCAGCCGGCCACAGCCAAAGAATTTTTCAGCTCTGAAACATGCAATGCCTATGCCAACCTGACATCATGCCCCAGGCACCATTTCAACAATCTGGAGTCAATTCTGAATACTCATTACCATTAAGATGCAATAATAGTGCCAGTGTCACTATAACTATTAGAGAAAAGCTAAGAATAAGGTTTCTAGAGATATAATGAAACTTGAGACCAGGCCAAAAAAATTTTTTTTAAAGATGTAGGACTTAACTATCATTCTTTCTCTAAAAAGAGGCCATGTTGTACAGTGGATGGAGCACTGAACTAGGAGTCAAGACGTCTGTATTCAAGTCTTGAGTCTGCTACTAAAGCCTTGGGCAAGTCGACCTCTTTGGGCCTCAGTTTCCTCAACTGTAAAACGAGAGAATTAGTCTTGATGACCTTTACGGTATCTTCTAACTATAAATATATGATCCAAATTCCCTCAGTTAATGCAGAATAGCAATTTTTCAGCAAATTATCGTTTTAGAGTAATGTCTCAGGCACTGAGAAGTCAAAGCGACTTGCCTATGGTCACACATCTAGAATTTGGCAGAAGTTGTAGTAAACCTTGTTTTCCTGACTTCAAAGCTAGTCCTCTCTCCACTAAGCCAAGTTGAATGTTTTTCAAGGGAAATCACTCACGGTTGTTACAAATAAAACCAAGTTAGTAGTTCACAGGTGCAAGAGCTTCAAGGTTTTTCAGAGCAAATACCCTTTATTTATCAGGACTGCCTTATTGATAATTAAAATCTAAGAACGCCAGAGTTACTAACCCAACACAGTCAAGATGACTAAAAAACACCAGAACTCTTCCTTTTCCTTAGCTAACATCTCTCCTTCTAACCTTACCTACCAGTGGAGATATTTTTCAAAAAACCTTCTGGGTTCTTCCTCCCACTTTTACCTGAATCTAAGATATCAGGGATTGGCTACTTAAAATGCTAGTACCTTAGACTTGACAACTCAGTTCCTGATCCATAGGTTTCATTTGCTATGAATAAAGTATGAGGACTTAAAAGGAGCAGAAATCTGTTTTGCTTTAAGAGCAGAACCCCAAAGGAACAAGTTCTCTGAACTAGATTAGTTGAAATTCTATCATCTTTGCAATACAGACATCTTAGAGGTAAATTAGATTCTGAGAAAGAAGTTAGGGGAGTAAAGGGACAGCACAATATAAAAAGACTAATTTTGTTGCAGATTTGCATATCTCTGAATGTGTTGTATTTCCCTACCAGAAGTAAACTTTAAATGGGCAGGAACAATGTTTTACCTAACTTCTATAGTGTTAGTTATGTATAATTGTTGAATTAAATGGAATTTAATTTGGAAAAGTCATGGATTAAAACATATATTAACACTTTAGGTATTCTAAAAAGATCCTTCATAATATGTATTGCCCAGGGAGATACTTCAGCCCATTTCGGAACTAATCTGGCAATCTATTGAGAAGTTTGGGAGTAGACAAGACCATATAGGAAGGCCAGTGTCAGCCATTTCTCTCAAATAGGTTTTTATTAAAGCAAAACTAATAGATGCCAATAATTTACTAATTGAGAGTCACTGATATTTATTTTCAAGGCCAAGAATACCAAAAATAGGTCTTCCTGGGTTCAGGGGGACATTTATTGCCTTACTACTTAGAATTTTCCTTTCTAAGGATGGGAGGATGGTGGTATTTCCCCCAAAATCAGCTCTTCTTTCTTTATCCTTGATACTCTCCTACCAAACTCTTTTGAGGATTGTATGGCCTAGTTAAGCCAACATGGAAGAAAAAATATTCTCTTTCATCCCCTTGGTATTAAAATATTTCTGGATGCTGAAGGTGCAGTTTATGTTCATCTCTATATGGCAGTAGAATCTGGTCATTTCCCCAAAGGAGATAAGCAGCAAATTTGGGATATTAGATGTAATCCGTTCATTCTAGGAGAGATGGCAAAACCCACTATCCTCCTTTGGATTACCCTGATACATCCTACTCACTTCAGAAGTCTTTTGAATGGGTTCTCAGCCTACAAATACATAATTAACAAAAATACGACTTTACATGAATAATTTTTAAGACCTCAAAAGAATAATTTGGTTCCAGTAACAAAGCTGGATTGATGACTCCCTTCTACAGAAGCATGATGGTGCAGCGAGATCAGTAATGAACATAAAGATGGTTAGCAAAAGCTGTGAACCAACTAGGAATCAGAGCTGTTTCTTGAGATGTGTAAATGAGATAACATTAAAAAAGATCCTGGTGATTTTTAGTGAAAATCATGCCTTGAAAAGTACAGTGCTGCCTTAACTTTTATGATTTCCAAGTTAAGGGGGGGCCTTGCTATTGTAAGATAGAGAGTGCATAGACTAGACTCTGGGTGTGGTCTACAATTCAACCAGAATAAGTCAGTGGCAGAAATGTAAATTTGTCCAGTCTCAAACAGTTTAAAATAAAGTATCTTCTTTTATTTCACAAGCAAAAGGAAAGTAGAAAGAAGAAAAAGGAAAGAGATTTTCTTATGAATCCAAATCTTAAAAGGTACTAAAGTATACTTTAGTACAGTATATGGCACTCAGTTACATGTTGAGTATTGAAGAACACTTGCCATCTAGATGCAAATTCAAATGCGATACAAATTGGATACTTCACTAAGGTCATTGTCTGTGATACAGAGTTTTTGTAGACAATGTTGGTGGAGGGCAAATTCTAGCTCTACTGGGTAAAATAGACTTCAAGTAAGAGTCCAGTGAAAGAACATCAGCCTAGCTAAGTTTGAGGACACATCACCAGAAGGTTGCCTATCAGGGGATACCTCTCTCTCTCTCTCTCTCTCTCTCTCTCTCTCTCTCTCTCTCTCTCTCTCTTCTTTTTTTTCTTTCTTCCTTTTTTTCTTTTTTGCCACAGAAACGCATGAAGAATCAATCTGTAAGTATGGAGGGGTTTTTGATCAGGGACAATCAAGGGCATGCCCCACAGTCCAAAATACACATATTGATAAAAGCATAGGAAAGTTCATTTACATTCTAGGCAGAGAAGCTAGTAAACTTGATTTGTTATTCTAAAAGGAATTGAAAGGGGAAATAATATTCAACCTTTAAGGGATCATTTGCAGTGCTGACTGGGATCTTTCTCTTGACAAGGCAAGAGGTCCAGTGAATGACTCTTTCAAGTAGAGACATGATACGTATCAAAATATGATAATTTTAAAAACATACACATAATTGAGAATAAGTTTTAAATCTCTATGTATTAAATAGATTTTGGAAATTGTATTTGAGGCTACAAAGAATTATACAATAATTTAATTATATAAGGATCTAGTAGTCTGCCTCCAACATTAAAAAAATCATTTGAGAAATTATTACTCAAAGCTCAATATACTTCCATTCAATTAATTGCTGGCCTTGAGCCAGTTAAAAGTTAGAAAACTCTCTATGTGTTTATATTAGATTGTGATAAGCTTGATTTCTATTTATGTGATGCAAATTCAAATTCCAGGAATAAACTGTCACAATGCTTATCTCCTAATTTCTGCCTCCGTTTTTGCCTGGCATGCTTGAAGTGGGAAAAACAAACACAAAAAACACTGTATCACAAGCATAGGTGCAAGCCTGGAAGGATGAACCTTTCTTTGAAAAGTCTAACTTTTACAGATGAAGAGCTTCCAAGGCTGTTTATTCAGCAATGCTTGGGAGGTTTTTTCTCTAGGGTTTAAGGTGAAGATGGAGAATCTGTGGCTTTGAGGCCGCATGTGGTCCTCTAGGTCCTCAAGTGCAGCCCTTTAACTGAATCCCAACTTCACAGAACCAATCCCTTTAATAAAAGAATAATGGCCCCCCTAAACTTAAGGATTTATATTGGTTGAGTCTGAGAAAGACTTTTCAGAATCATATGGATCCAGCGTAAATTACCACACATTAGAGAAACAGCCATCTTTATAACACCCGGCATTAATAACCACTCAGAGATGAGTTCTCATGGAAATAACCTCCATATGATACTAAGAATGAAACAGGCACTTCTCCTTCTCAAGCTCTCAGGCTTTGATCACAGATCTCTTACTCTAAGCCACTACCATGGGGAAAACTCGTGAGAGCACAGATCATATATTCCATAGGAAATGTTGTTCTCAGAAGAGCCCTCTTTGTACATTAATCTTGTGTCATAAAAGTGTCTCTGCTGACAGTGGAGAGAGGGCCCCTGCTACCATGGAGAACGGTGGGGGCAGGGTCCTATAGTCCCATTACCAGGGCTCATCAGAGCCTCAGGACCTTCTATCAGGCAATACTGCTTGCTCTGCAGAACGAGGTTATCCATCAACAAAATATAAAGGAGTGTCAAGTACAATTTTTCTCTGGGAACCATTTAATGCATCTGCCTCTCTCAGTTTCCATTTCTTTCTTGTATGTGTAATTTGAAAGCAATGTACTCTCTTTATAGCATTAGAAAGCTACTGGGCTATTGGGATTTTTTTTTTAAATTATTACTTAATGAGTTTCATTAGGGGAAAAAAGCTGTGCAAAAAGGCACTGTGTAAATGGGTTCCCTCATTCTTGTAAAATTCTTGCATGTGAAACAATATACATTGTCTTAATAATACAATATACCCTTACACACATTGGGATAGGATATCCTCACTTCATCAGCAGCTGCTGTGATTTTCAAAAAGGCAAAAAAAATTTAGAATAACAGTAGGCTATGCTGATTGTCGTTAAGCCTCATATTGAGATGCACTTATCTTCCTCAACACTTTGAATTGGTCCTGACTTTGGCCTGTGTGGATGCCCCTGTCACTCTCTCCTATCCTCCCAATCCCAACCTTTCTTACTTAATAATAATCATGGCTGACATTTGTATAGCACTTTAAGAGCTTCGTGTACATTATCTTATTTGGTTTTCACAACAACCCTGTGAGGCTGGTCCTAACATTTCCCTCATTTTACACATGAGGAAACAGAGGTCCAGAGATGTCAAGTGATTTATTCAGGGTCACACAGCTAAGTTTCAGCGGTGGATTTTGACTCCAGGTCTCTTCAAGTCGGTGTCTAGCACTCCATCCACCATGCCACACTCCCACAGAAGCGATGCCAAGGCAGTGGTTTGCGGAAAGGCTCATTAATAGCAATTCAGTGGACCAAACTTCCTGCACGCCTGCGTGAATGAGACGAAAGTAAAGTTCTCACAGTTTTCAAGCTTGACTTTCTTGGCCAGCTTTGGGACAACCCCCCTGAGAGACCGCAGTCCCATCCTTTGCTCCTCGTACCACACATTTCCCATGGCACTGATCTCTTTCCGAGCTGTCAGGTAGAAAGGGGACTTGGCCTCCATCTGGGTTGGTGGTCGATGAATGTACATATACTTATAGAGGAGGCAGTAGGGGCACAGCTTGTGGCCCTTGGAATGTTCGTGGTAGATCTGCCCATAGCACACTTTGGTGGCATTGACCCGGTTCTCTCGCTTCACACTATCTGTCCGTGCGAAGAAGGGCCGGTTCTGAGAGTCTTTGAGCAGCTCGATGTCGCCATACATCAGGTCTGCATGTTCCTGCAGGGTCCGCATGTTCAGATACTGGCTGTTGTATTTGACCACAGTAGACAGGAGAGCAATGGGGCTATCATCCCCAAGGCACCCAGTCCGCCACATTTCTTCCTCATCTGAGAGGGAAAAGTAGACGATGTTTCGGGAGCGGGCGCCTGACATCCCCGCCTTGCTCAGCACCCGCAGCTTCTCCTTGAGCTTCTTGGTGGAAGAGCTGAAGGTGTTACTGGTGATGGAGAAGCCAACGCCAGCATTCTTCAAGATGCGATCCAGGCCACGGCGGATGGCGTGAAGGGATGTGGCCAGAAAGTCCGAGCCATCCGTTTTCTTCACAGTCATATAAAAATCCTCAAGGAGCTCATTCAGTTTCACAGCAGGAATCTCAAATAAGACAAATACCAAGGTTATATATTGGGGGGTACACATAAAAAGCCAGTCCCCCAAATACTTAATCTACTATGGACATGTTTAAAACCCTGAGATAGAGGTGATCCCCTTTCCCCTCACCCAGCCTTGCCTAGAAATCTCTCTTACCTAGGTCAAATGGTGTCCCTCCTGTCTATCAAGAGGCTGTTCTCATTTAAACTAAACCCACTCGCTCCCTACCTGGAACCCTGTCTCTACCATCTAGAGGAGGTCTCTGACCTCAAGGACAGGAGATACTGAGCTCACTGTTGGCTGGCCTTCTGAAATGCGAATGAGGTGAGGTCATAGTCACAATCCAGCAACAACCAGGACGGCCTGGGTATTTTATGTTCTACAAAACTTGGTCCTTTAGGAAATCTCTGAAGGGACTCTTGCTCCCCAAACGCAAAAAAATGCCCGTGCATCAGCAGAAGCTGTGCTTGGGACAAATAGAGAAACTTTTCCTAGAAGCTGTCAACTCACTCTCAGTTGAATCCCTAGGAAATGAGAGGGAAATTGAGGGGCAGTGTCCCACTCACAATACAGGTTTAGTGAAAGCTACAGGAATTAGGCAGACTTTTCTTTCCCAGGCAAAGAGGCTACTTGCAAATAGGATATGATGGAAATGGACAGATCATTCTGTCACCACCTCTGGGTTCTCTAAACTTCGAAAATTGTCTAAGAGAAGGGAGCAGACATTTAGAAAAAGAATTCTGAACTTGTTTGTCTTACAGACTTCTTAGACAATCTGGCAAATCCCATGGACCCCTTCTCGGGAGAATGTTTTAAAATGCTCAAAATAAAATAATTACAAAGAAAACTAAATATAACAAAACATAGTTACTGTCCTTCATGGATACCAGGTTAAGAATTTCTTCTTTCCTTCCTTCCTTCCTTCCTTCCTTCCTTCCTTCCTTCCTTCCTTCCTTCCTTCCTTCCTTCCTTCCTTCCTTCCTTCCTTCCTTCCTTCCTTCCTTCCTCCTTTCTTTCCTTCCTTCCTTTCTTCCTTCTGTGTTGGTGGGCAAAATGGGCTCCTTAGCACTTGGTTCAACAGGTGCCCTTGAGGAATTTGGCTTTTGTTTGCTTTGAGTAATTCAGCTATTTCATTGAATCTTACTAAGTGCTAAGCCCCAGACCCAAACCCCTATTAGGTGTAAAACCTATGTGGGTGTGGATTGGCAACTAAGGTGGGGCTAACTCCAGGAAGGGCCTAGTTTACATGTCCGGGACAGCAGAGGCTCTTAGACCACGTGGGTTTAAGTCACCTCTGTGTG